>CM062604.1:19569765-20769765 GCA_031470985.1 Agastache rugosa
TTAGATGAGATCTTCCGACATCGGGATCATGTCTTGCAGGAGAAGGTCTTCATCTTCGAGCCGCGGGAGCCGTCTCTTCGTCGTGTCTTCATCATCTTCGACTCTACCGCGTTCTTGTACTCGAGCTCGTGTCTTAGACCCGAGCCGTATCATCAACATGAGCTTCGTGTCTTCATCCCGAGCCGTGTCACCGACCCGAGCGGCCGTGTCTTAGACTCCGAGTTGTGCTCATCGACACGTAAACTCGGTTTTTTACACCGAGCCGGGTCTTCGACTGTTAACCGAGCCGCTCAGTCTTGATATCGCCGTGTCGCAGCCCGGCCTAGAAATTAGATGACAAAGCCGGTGGGTCCCACGACTTACACAATTTATGCATTAACAAAAGGATTAAGATAGCGACCCCGCTATCATTTAAGAGCAAACAAGGCAACTCATGCTCGACAAATCATCAAACTTAGGATAATTATGACATGCGTAACTCGAGATTAATGAAACGAACATTTGATCTCTTTTTTAAAATATGCATATCATCAAATACAATCTCAAATCAGCTCGGAAATCAATAATCTCATCAACCGCATTAATGGCAACAAACCATGAAGGAAATGAGCCGATTTTCAGATCAAGAAAGCACGATAAAATCAGCTTGTAATAAGACCGAACTTCCAATATAACGAACAACTATTATATAGATAATTAGATTGGCTAGACTTCAAAATAAGATAACAAACATAGTTCGAGACTTCGTACTTCAACACTTCATCAACTTATACTAATCTCAATATCATAATCTTGTAAATGAAAACGAGAGAATATATGTATGAAGACATATATTCTAGGTTCTAAGCTCATCAAAATGACTCTTAACATTAATAAAATAATAACAACAACAACAAGTCCGCCAAAGACACGATCATCTTCATCCCAAATACGAACTCCGCACATTTTAGAAATAATAGGCGGGGCCGAGTACTTCGTACTCAAGTGGGCACATGCCAAAATATTTTGAAACTTACTTCTTAGAGTTAGAGATTAAACTTGCCATAAAGCATAAGCACAAGTAATTTTTGTCTCTCAAAATAAACTCCGTGCATGCTCAACTTCTTCTTTCAGTAAATCATGTTTGTCCGGCCGTACATATACTTTAGGATGTATGTACCGCATCTACAATCACATAATGATAGTGTTGAGAAGGAGGCCTCCTTCTCAAACACTTGTAATCGTCCATTCCTATCGGAAGGCTCCCGATTACAAAAATAGTGTACACAAATCCTACCTTGCGTAGGACCGAATTCGTCTTGCTATAGTAGATGGTAACATACAAGAACTTAAACATTTGGCAAGTCAATCATTTTTAAAACATCTCATATATAATCATATAACTTCATTCGTCATTTCATTGGTTAGAAAGCCCACCCGATACACTTAAGCTTTTGTCTTAACTTTAACGCTCGCTAAATTTGTGCTTTACACTTCAGCCTTCCACTTCCACTTGCTCCTTTAATCGAAATGGAAATACGAACTTCAAACCGAGAATAATTTCTATCGAATAAACAACTTCGATATTCTTAACTTCTAAATTCGCTTCGGAATTCTACGTCGAAACTCGAGAATTTCTAACTTAACTTCTTAAACGCTCTTAACTAACTTAATTAACCGCTAAAATCATACTAATAACTTCATTAACCACTTAAGCTTGCCATCTATCATACTATCGTATCATTATCACATAAACATTTTCCTTAACAAATAAACATCTCATTTAGTCATATAAACATCTGATTAACACTTAAGCTTTTCATTTAATTATTTAAGCATAATATAAATGCTTAAACTTTTTGGATAATATTTAAACTTAATATTATATTATTATCAAAATATGTCTTTGACATATTAACTCATTAATGACGTATCATTAACACTTAATTCATCATTAAGTGTGTCATTAATACTTAAAATCATCATTAGCTCTTAATCATTCACTATTCGAAAAGAACTTCTAAAGACATAAGCAAACATATACTTTACTTCTAACCCTTCCATCTTTTCATTAATATTTATTGACTTATAACTTATACTATTGTCAACATTAATCATATCATAAAAAAATATTTCATTTCTTCATATAAGCATCTCATTAACCATTAAGCTCTTTCTTTATTTATTTTAGCACATCAAAAATGCTTAAGTTCTTTGATAACATTTAAGCTTAACATTATAACTTTTGAGTTTACGAAAGAAACAACTGAAAACAAGTCGATCAAAGATCACCGGATAAATCAAGCCGTCCGGAAAATCAAGCTAGCCGGAAAACCGAGTTATCCGGAAAACCGAGCCGGCCGGAAAACCGAGCCGGCTGAAAACCGAGCCGGGCCGGAAAACCGAGCCGGCCGGAAAACCGAGCCGGCCGGAAAACCGAGCCGGCCGGAAAACAGAGTCACGGGCCGGAACCGAGGCCGAGAATCCACTGGACGGGTTCACTGGTAAATCCAATGATCGGGTCCAACAGAATCCACTGACCGAGTTCAGTCGAGTAAATCCAAATTGACTGGTCCGAATTCCACTGACCGAGTTCGAATGAGTAAATCCAATTGACCGGGTCCAATGTAATTCCAAATTGACCGAGTTCAACAGTAATCCAAATTGACCGAGTCCAATAGTAATTCCACTGATCGAGTTCACTGACCGGGTCCAATGAGTAAATCCAAATTGATCGGGTCCAATTGGGTAATTCCAAATGGATCGAGTTCAATGAGTAAATCCAAGCCGACTTGGTCCAAATTTTGGGTTAATCAAGGAATTAAACTCTAGAAACTCTCAATTTCAAAACTTTGTATTAAAATTCTGAAAAATTCTACGTCACTTAATTTTTAACGTAGACTCCATTTCTATCCTTTATTTTCTTCATTAAAATCGAATACATGGCTTTATTGTACATATATATATTTCGGTTCTTTTGATAAATTAAGAATTTAAAAAAAACCAAATTTCATTCTAATCACTTCCAATCATGTTAATTTAAATTGAAATTTCTCAAATCTTAATAAATCAAACCATCAAACATGTTTATAATCATCATAGGAGCTCATAGAAATCATCAATTTGATCATAGGATCAAAGGATCAAAAACCCCTAATTTTAATTAATATTTTCGGCTATTTTGAAAATAATAGAAGGACTTTGATTCTTTGATTACTTCCAACATCAAACATGCTTAGAATAATTATCTAAGCTCAAATAATCAATTAATTTGATCATCCATCATCAAAATTTAAAAACCCCTAATTCTTCCTTCATTTTTCGAAAATTCAATTAATTAGGGTTAGGGTTTTAATTAAGCTTGAATCAATGATCTATCATGCATCCCAAGCATGAATTAAACATCAAAAATCAAGATCATAATCATCTACTAATTAAATCCTAATTTTCGAAAAATCTGGAATTTAAAAATAAGATGATCAAAGCTTATGTTTAAGCTATAAACTTGAATTAAACTTATATCTTACCTTGATTAATAACTTGGAAATGATTTACTCTTGATTTGAAGCTTGAAAATTACACAAAAATGGAGTTTAGAGAGTGTGTGTGTGTGTGCTGGAATTTTCAGCCGAGAATGGGAGGGAGAGAGTGAGAGAATGATGATGATCATCTTATATATATACTAACACACTAATTAATAGATAAGGCTAAGTTCAATGTATTCTAATTAAATAATGCATGCTAATCTTGACTATATCTTAAAATCATTATTTCATGTTGGATAAGGTGAGGTGTCCCTCATTTAATTATTTATTCACCAAAGTCAACAAATCATATGTCATGGCTTAGGTAATAATTAAGATTAATTAATTAATTAAATACTCAATTTAATCAATTAATTACAAAATTTGCTAATCAAAACTTAAATCTCTAATTTCTCACTTTAGAAAAATCAATTAGGGCCTCTCCAACCCTAATACAAGTTTTCATAATAAAATACGGAAAAACGAGTCATTTCCGAATAAATAAAATTATCATCTTAGATAATTAATTACTAATAAATTTAATTAAGAAAAGTAAATTCATAGTTTTCTCAACTAAAAATCAAATATGTAAGTACATATTGATAAACATAAATTCTTCCTCGTTTCGGGTTAACCGAGACGAGACAAAAATAATTTAATTCCTTTTTACGGCAAAATTTTAGGGTTGCCGAAGAAAAATTAATAAAAAGGAAATTTTCTTCTTCTTAATTTCCTTAATTTAATTAAAGAAAAACTAAGGCAATTTATGCAAGAAAAACGGGGTATTACATTCTCTCCCCCTAAAAATAAATTTCGTCCCGAAATTTACTTACTTCTTGGAATAACTGGGAATACTTTTCTTTCATCTTACCTTCTAACTCTCATGTGTCTTCTCTAAATCATTATGATTTCACTTGATCTTTACTGACACGATCAAATTATTTCTAAGTTGATGGACCTTTCGATCCAAAATCACTTCTAGCTTCTCTTCTTAACTTAGATCTGGATTAAAGATCACTTCTTCTAGATGGATAACATGCTTTGGCTCGAACATGTATCATCGCAACTGAGATACATGGAACACGTTATACGTATTTCTAAAACTCGGCGATAAAGCTAGCTTATCCGCTACTTGACTTATTCTTTTCAGAATTTCATACGGTCTTATGAAGCGAGAGTAAATTTTCTTTTAACACCAAACGATGAATTTCTTTGTAAAGGTTTCCCCTTCAAACTCTAACGTTGATCTTCACGTGTCTTAAAAAAATTCTTCACGATTTTTTTTCTGACTTGACGCACAATCTCTATCATTTCTTTAATTACTTCGGCCCTAACATTTTTCTCTCGCTCACATTATTTCAAGGGAGCGGAGATTGACATTTTCTTCCATAAAGATTTCATAGGGCGTTATGTCTATCGTCATTTGATAATTGCTGTTATAAGCAAACCTAGCAAAAGTAAAAATTGCTCCTTATGATCTCTCCGTTCAAAAACAATAATTCTTAATATATCCCCTAGGATTTGAATGGTTCTTTCTGATTGACCATCCCTTTGAGGATGAAGGCTGTACTAAAATTCAAAACTTTTCTAACTTTTCATCTTTTCTCTGAACATTAGAAATCCTTGTTCTTAAATTTGGAATTACTTCCATGGCTGCTATCATCTCGCTTCCGCATTGTGACGGTAGAATAATTTCTAATCTTGACTAGATGGCTGAAAAGAGATTTATCTCTACTTGTACCGAATGGTTACAAAATTCTTGGTTAACTAATCCATTCCTAGAATGATATCAACATTTCACATTTTAATCTAGGTTAAGGCTTTGACTGACATCTTGAGAAATCCTAATTCAATCTCTAAATTAGGATAAACACTAGTAACTAAGGTAGGTTTACCTATTGAAATAATTATTATTAAGTTTTATCTAGCACGTTTTACGTTTTAAAATTAAGATTATTAACGAATGCATTTTATATAAATGAATGCGATGTACCCATAAGATTATAACAGTACGCCTTTTGATTGACCTAAACTCGTTAAATTTCCTTGATCTTCAATGCACTACTTCTGCATAGATCAATACACTCTAACTGAGTAGCACGACTCTTATTTCTCAACGTAGTCTGGCTCGAAAGAGCTCAGACCTTATCTTATATGTGTCTACTTCATCTTAGGCGAAACGAGTGAGATCATAAAACTATCGATCAAACTCGGATACCGATTTCTTTCCTTGCTTAAGATTGGCATACTCATTCTTCTTTTATTTGCGATAACTTCTTGGGGTATAATTCTTGAAAAGAGTATTCTTGAATTATTCTCTAGTTAGATCTTTAGCCGCTCGGGTATACGTCTCCTGACGAACTTTCCACCAATGATCCGCAGATCCTTTGAGCTGGTAGGTCATGCTCGTAAGACGCTCTTGATCGATACAACGAAGAAACCTAAAAATTCTTTCTAACGATCAACCCACTCTTCAGCTTCTAACGAATTTTCTCTCCCGTCTAAAGTTGGGGATTTTGACGAAGAAAAAAAGTTCTTTTATCTTTAAACGGAATAAAACTTCCTTGATTTTTAAAACTTAATAAAATTCTTATTCACATTTTTAGCACATAACATCCTCATCATAAATAATGAATCAAATGATTCATTCTCATCATCATACAATCACATTATCAAGAATTTAACTTGAAAGTTTAAGCACTTTTCACATATTAAGCTTTTAATATAAAAGCAGTTACTTCTCAAAATAATAGTTCCAAACATGGAACTTAACATTCAAGTAAATCAAATCTTATCATAGCATAATCACTTTCATAACTTAACTCAAGAATTAAGCAATAGCACAACAACTTAGCTTCATAAACTTTTCTCATATTGACAATCAACATCAAAACATTCAGATTCATAACTTTTCTTAACCATTCAAACAATTCGCAAAATAACCTAACGTACTTTTAACTTTTGGCAATGCAACTTACTTCTTTCATACTTAACTTATATTCATAAAATTCTTATTCTTTAAACTCTAACTTTATCTTGACAATTTATCATTAACTTACTTTCTCGCTTCACAAAGCATCATATCTTCTTATTTTTTCTTAAGCATATAAGAACTCATCAATTGAACTTAATGATCGCTTTAGTCATTCTTTCATATACTGGAAGATTTTCCCTTTTGAGATCTCTTTAAGATAAGGAATCTATCAAAAGATAAATTATTCTTATCTTAATTGTGATGTTCTAGCATCACACTAGCGTAATAGTGACGGTACAGAATACTAATCTGTTACCGAAAAATCTATGGTTAAACCATGCATCATATATTCTACTTAAAAACTCACATTTCCCGTATTTATACTACTTCTTTCTTTCACGTTCTCAAAATAATTAAAAAAAATCGACTCTCTATTGGTCGTCCTTGGAAAACTTTTTCTTCTTTATTAAACTCATTATTGAATTCTACTCTCTATCGATTTCTACATCATCTTCTTCTCGCTACTTCCTCTTTGACGATAACATCTCAGACCAAGGTAAGCTTGACTTCATCTTCAATGTCCGCAACTGGTGTCGATGAGAAACTAGCCTTGAACTTGACTTTTGGAGAGGAACACGTTGATGTTAGTTAAACAATCCATCCTTTTAGTAGTTGGATTGTTGTCGAGGTCATTATATTATTATTCTCATGACACAGGGAGAATGATCCCGCTTCATGCTCCCTTACTAGAACGGAAAAATGGAAACGGAAGAAAATTTAATATTCGTAGGGTTGGGAATATTAAGGATCCTCGGAAAGAGAGAATAAATCACCTCTGCGCGAAAGACTAAAATTAAATCCAATTCTTTAATAAAAATTTCTGAGGTCAAAACTGACGCATTTAACTGAATAAGGAATGACAGGATTAATAATCCGAGAAGTAGGTTGGGTAATGAAAGAATCCCAAACCTTAATTAAATCGGATAATCTGAGGTTAAATAAAATTTTAGCTCAGGTATTCCTAACAAAACATAAAGGAATAACATTATCCCGAGAAATTAATTTCATTCTTTAATTCTTTTGAGATATTAATTCATCTCAATCTCGTTCTAAAACATAACAAGAATGTGATTAACGACGTAAAGAATAACGAACGACGGACAAAAACAAACAAAGAACGAAACGGACGACGAATGATGAACCAATAACGGAATTATTATTATTTTTTTAATATATACTTTAAGTTATGTTTTCATTCTTTTATTACTTATTTTAAATCTCTTCTTCATACCCATTTTTCTTCTTTTTCTTCAGTCGATTTCATCTCGTTGTCGCTTCCCAACGATATCTCGCATTCACTTTACTATCCAAAAACGAACAATCGCCATGCTTGCAATTAATTCATCATCTTGCTTACTAAAGTTCGTCACATAAAGGATCTCAAGCTCATAATAACGAGCAAAATTTGATTTAGAAAGTTCCAAGAAATCAAAATAAATTGATTAAACTTGAAAGAAACAACTTGCGTAAAAATTTGCACAGCTGTATCAGATTCTAACTGGATTTCAGAACAGAATACTTGGAATCAGGGGAAGTGCAGGGTACCATTAGAAAGCCACGGATGTCTAGTTTCTAACCCAATTTACGGATCTGAATTCCGTTAAACGAGCAGGAAGTTATGGCCTCCGGAGTAAAAAGTGGCAGAACAGCCGCCGCCCAGGTCAGCGACCGCTGGGACTCAGCCGCGGCTGACCTCCCAGGGTCATGGTCTCGAAGCTCAGCCATGGCTGACTTCAGGTTCCCGGGGTCAGCGACCGCTCGACCTCAGCCGGACGCCGAGTTCCGGCGTCCTCGCTTTCTTCGCCGAGCGCTGAGTCTAGGAGATGGCTGACTTCTCGCCCTGTAATATTTTTGAACGATCTCTGAGGTGCAGCCATCTCTCACTTCCATGGTTAAAAAAAAATTTCTCCTTCGATTCTTTATGCGCTCAACGAACTTTCTATCTTTCAATTCTTGTTTTAACGCTTTTATTTACTAAAAATAAAATTCATTTTACTTCAAAAAAAATTCTTGTTTCATTAATTCATTTTTAAGATATAATTTCCGACATAAATACAAAACTCGGAAATTTTCTAAAATGACCGCTTTGGCCATACTTCTTCTTACAACGGAAAAAAAATTTACCTCTTCGAGGACTTTTTCACAAGAACGAGGGATTTTTCTCTATAACAAAAACTTCCCGCGTTAACCGTGATTTTAGGACATCACGCAAAACTACTTTCTCGGAGCGGAATTCTTCATCGCTACCGAATCTTTGAAAACTTAACATTTTATGCATCTTTATACGAAAACCTACTAAACAAGCGTAAAATTTGTTCGATTATTAATCTATTAAATTAACGCCACTCTCGAACTCTCTCTCTCTGCTCATCCTCTAATGGATCTTCTTCTTCTTTTTCTTCCTCACTTTCAGACTCGGTACTCTCCTCGGCTTTCTCCACTTCATCTAACGTCAAAGGGACAACACTCACGTCGACCACACCCGAAAAAGGTCTAAAACTAGGTTTGAAATCCTAGATGACTAAACGGCATATAACGAAGATAAAAATATCCTTCGGTTGCTCCGACCTCGGGGTCAACGATTTCCTCGTCACCGACATGAAGACGCGGTCCAGACGTACTCCTCTCGTGAAATGAAAGAAACAAGCTGAGTTCCAAAGAAATAATCAAGCTCTGAAGAATTCAAACCTTGAAGAGTATCCATAGAAGGATTTAATGGAACTACATCAATAGAGTGAGCCGAACCAAGTTGTTCGCCGGCGTAAGGCTTGGGAACGAAGCAAAACATTTGTTAAAGTGGAGATGAAACATAGCCATTCAACAACGGCTAAGAAATAATTCGTTTTTATCAAAACTATAATCATTAGGATGAGGAGAAACAACGGTTTCGTGGTTCTCTTGAGGAATGAGAAAAGAAATTGGGTCGTCTTGAATATCGAATCCTCGCCATCCTACTTCATCCACTCGTCGTAAAGAAGAGGAACCAACTTTACTATTCCGAGAATCCCCGAAATATTACTCTCATTAATATTCATCTAAACACGATGGAAACGGCTCAACTCGCTAACGCTTCCGTGTAACTTATACGCATATTACCGAAACTTTTTCATGGCCTCGTCACTTAGAGAAACTAATTTTCCTTTCCATACGTGATACCAAGTTCACGATACTTTCCAAAAACGTACAATTGTCTTGCTTGCAATTGTTAAAACTTACTTTAAACAACTCAATCATAAAACAACCTCATTAAAATCTCAAATCCACATCACAATTTCATATTTCTCCAACTTTCTAACTTCATCTTATTAATTAACTCCGTTATGGAGACAGAAGACCATATTACTGAGTTTCTAGCTATGTGGGTTGATCAGTCCACATAACAAATTCCTCAGTCACATGGAACTTCAAATTTTAAACTTTTTATCATAGGAAACTTTTAAATGCGTACCTGGTTTGCCGGATGAGATGATGTGCTGGACTTTTGTTGTTGTTCAAACTTGACTAGTCTAGAACTCAAACCAGACTAGACTTTAAGAAATATGAACTTAGAGCAATAGACTTTGCTCTCGACTAGTCTAGGGATTCAAACTAGACTAGACTTTTAAGAAATAATGACTCGTAGCAAACGTACCCGCTTCCGATACCACTGTCGCAGCCCGGCCTAGAAATTAGATGACAAAGCCGGTGGGTCCCACGACTTACACAATTTATGATTAACAAAAGGATTAAGATAGCGACCCTGCTATCATTTAAGAGCAAACAAGGCAACTCATGCTCGACAAATCATCAAACTTAGGATAATTATGACATGCGTAACTCGAGATTAATGAAACGAACATTTGATCTCTTTTTAAAATATGCATATCATCAAATACAATCTCAAATCAGCTCGGAAATCAATAATCTCATCAACCAGATTAATGGCAACAACCATGAAGGAAATGAGCTGATTTTCAGATCAAGAAAGCACGATAAAAATCAGCTTGTAATAAGACCGAACTTCCAATATAACGAACAACTATTATATAGATAATTAGATTGGCTAGACTTCAAAATAAGATAACAAACATAGTTCGAGACTTCGTACTTCAACACTTCATCAACTTATACTAATCTCAATATCATAATCTTGCAAATGAAAAACGAGAGAATATATGTGTGAAGACATATATTCTAGGTTCTAAGCTCATCAAAATGACTCTTAACATTAATAAAATAATAACAACAACAACAAGTCCGCCAAGACACGATCATCTTCATCCCAAACTCTAACCCGCACATTTTAGAAATAATATGGCCGAGTACTTCGTACTCAAGTGGGCACATGCCAAAATATTTTGAAACTTACTTCTTAGAGTTAGAGATTAAACTTGCCATAAAGCATAAGCATAAGTAATTTTTGTTTCTCAAAATAAACCTGTGCATGCTCAACTTCTTCTTTTCTGTAAATCATGTTTGTCTCGGCCGTACATATACTTTAGGATGTATGTACCAGATCTACAATCACATAATGATAGTGTTGAGAAGGAGGCCTCCTTCTCAAACACTTGTAATCGTCCATTCCTTTCGGAAGGCTCCCGATTACAAAATAGTGTACACAAATCCTACCTTGCGTAGGACCGAATTCGTCTTGCTATAGTAGATGGTAACATACAAGAACTTAAACATTTGGCAAGTCAATCATTTTTAAAACATCTCATATATAATCATATAACTTCATTCGTCATTTCATTGGTTAGAAAGCCCACCTGATACACTTAAGCTTTTGTCTTAACTTTAACGCTCGCTAAATTTGTGCTTTACACTTCAGCCTTCCACTTCCACTTGCTCCTTTAATCGAAATGGAAATACGAACTTCAAAACGAGAATAATTTCTATCGAATAAACAACTTCGATAATCTTAACTTAATTCGCTTCGGAATTCTACGTCGAAACTCGAGAATTTCTAACTTAACTTCTTAAACTCTCTTAACTAACTTAATTAACAGTTAAAATCATACTAATAACTTCATTAACCACTTAAGCTTGCCATCTATCATACTATCGTATCATTATCACATAAACATTTTCTTAACAAATAAACATCTCATTTAGTCATATAAACATCTGATTAACACTTAAGCTTTTCATTTAATTATTTAAGCATAATATAAATGCTTAAACTTTTTGGATAATATTTAAACTTAATATTATATTATTATCAAAATATGTCTTTGACATATTAACTCATTAATGACGTATCATTAACACTTAATTCATCATTAGTGTGTCATTAATACTTAAAATCATCATTAGCTCTTAATCATTCACTATTCGAAAAGAACTTCTAAAGACATAAGCAAACATATACTTTACTTCTAACCCTTCCATCTTTTCATTAATATTTATTGACTTATAACTTATACTATTGTCAACATTAATCATATCATAAAAAAATATTTCATTTCTTCATATAAGCATCTCATTAACCATTAAGCTCTTTCTTTATTTATTTTAGCACATCAAAAATGCTTAAGTTCTTTGATAACATTTAAGCTTAACATTATAACTTTTGAGTTTACGAAAGAAACAACTGAAAACAAGTTGATCAAAGATCACCGGATAAATCAAGCCGTCCGGAAAATCAAGCTAGCCGGAAAACCGAGTTATCCGGAAAACCGAGCCGGCCGGAAAACCGAGCCGGCCGGAAAACCGAGCCGGCCGGAAAAACCGGAAATGGCCGGAAAAACCGAGC
Organism: Agastache rugosa; assembly: GCA_031470985.1. NCBI lineage: Eukaryota > Viridiplantae > Streptophyta > Magnoliopsida > Lamiales > Lamiaceae > Agastache > Agastache rugosa. Next base: position 19,582,037 of record CM062604.1, read on the forward strand.
CGGCCGGAAAACCGAGCCGGCCGGAAAACCGAGCCGGGCCGGACCTACTGAAGTTAATCCAAATCGACGGTTCAAATTAGAATCCAAATTGATCGGGTCCAAAGTCAATCCACTCGACCGAGTTCAAATTGGTAAATCCACTGATCGGGTCCACTGGTAATTCCAAATTGATCGAGTTCAATTGAGTAAATCCACTGATCGGGTCCAATTGGTAATTCCAATGATCGAGTTCACTGAGTAAATCCAAATTGATCGAGTCCAATCGAGTAATTCCAATTGACCGAGTTAATTCCAGCTGACTGGGTCCAGCTGGGTAAATCCAGCTGACTGGGTCCAGCTGGGTAATTCCAGCTGACTGAGTTCAGCTGAGTTAATCAAGCTGACTTGGTCCAGCTGGGTTAATCAAGGAATTAAACTCTAGAAACTCTCAATTTCAAAACTTTGTATTAAAATTCTGAAAAATTCTACGTCACTTAATTTTTAACGTAGATTCCATTTCTATCCTTTATTTTCTTCATTAAAATCAAATACATGGCTTTATTGTACATATATATTTCGGTCCTTTTGATAAATTAAGAATTTAAAATCCAAATTTCATTCTAATCACTTCCAATCATGTTAATTTAAATTGAAATTTCTCAAATCTTAATAAATCAAACCATCAAACATGTTTATAATCATCATAGGAGCTCATAGAAATCATCAATTTGATCATAGGATCAAAGGATCAAAAACCCCTAATTTTAATTAATATTTTCGGCTATTTTGAAAATAATAGAAGGACTTTGATTCTTTGATTACTTCCAACATCAAACATGCTTAGAATAATTATCTAAGCTCAAATAATCAATTAATTTGATCATCCATCATCAAAATTTAAAAACCCCTAATTCTTCCTTCATTTTTCGAAAATTCAATTAATTAGGGTTAGGGTTTTAATTAAGCTTGAATCAATGATCTATCATGCATCCCAAGCATGAATTAAACATCAAAAATCAAGATCATAATCATCTACTAATTAAATCCTAATTTTCGAAAAATCTGGAATTTAAAAATAAGATGATCAAAGCTTATGTTTAAGCTATAAACTTGAATTAAACTTATATCTTACCTTGATTAATAACTTGGAAATGATTTACTCTTGATTTGAAGCTTGAAAATTACACAAAAATGGAGTTTAGAGAGTGTGTGTGTGTGCTGGAATTTTCAGCCGAGAATGGGAGGGAGAGAGTGAGAGAATGATGATGATCATCTTATATATATACTAACACACTAATTAATAGATAAGGCTAAGTTCAATGTATTCTAATTAAATAATGCATGCTAATCTTGACTATATCTTAAAATCATTATTTCATGTTGGAAAAGGTGAGGTGTCCCTCATTTAATTATTTATTCACCAAAGTCAACAAATCATATGTCATGGCTTAGGTAATAATTAAGATTAATTAATTAATTAAATACTCAATTTAATCAATTAATTACAAAATTTGCTAATCAAAACTTAAATCTCTAATTTCTCACTTTATAAAAATCAATTAGAGCCTCTCAAACCCTAATACAAGTTTTCATAATAAAATACGGAAAAACGAGTCATTTCCGAATAAATAAAAATTATCATCTTAGATAATTAATTACTAATAAATTTAATTAAGAAAAGTAAATTCATAGTTTTCTCAACTAAAAATCAAATATGTAAGTACATATTGATAAACATAAATTCTTCCTCGTTTCGGGTTAACCGAGACGAGACAAAAATAATTTAATTCCTTTTTACGGCAAAAAATTAGGGTTGCCGAAGAAAAATTAATAAAAAGGAAATTTTCTTCTTCTTAATTTCCTTAATTTAATTAAAGAAAAACTAAGGCAATTTATGCAAGAAAAACGGGGTATTACATTCTCTCCCCCTAAAAATAAATTTCGTCCCGAAATTTACTTACTTCTTGGAATAACTGGGAATACTTTTCTTTCATCTTACCTTCTAACTCTCATGTGTCTTCTCTAAATCATTATGATTTCATTTGATCTTTTCTGACACGATCAAATTATTTCTAAGTTGATGGACCTTTCGATCCAAAATCACTTCTAGCTTCTCTTCTTAACTTAGATCTGGATTAAAGATCACTTCTTCTAGATGGATAACATGTTTTGGCTCAAACATGTATCATCGCAACTGAGATACATGGAACACGTTATACGTACTTCTAAAACTCGGCGATAAAGCTAGCTTATCCGCTACTTGACTTATTCTTTTCAGAATTTCATACGGTCTTATGTAGCGAGAGTAAATTTTCTTTTAACACCAAACGATGAATTTCTTTGCAAAGGTTTTCCCCTTCAAACTCTAACGTTGATCTTCACGTGTCTTAAAAAAACATTCCTGACGATCTTATGTTTTTTTTTCTGACTTGACGTACAATCTTTATCATTTCTTTAATTACTTCGGCCCTAACTTCTTTTTTTTTTTTCTCTCGCTCACATTATTTCAAGGGAGCGGAGATTGACATTTTCTTCCATAAAGACTTCATAGGGCGTTATGTCTATCGTCATTTGATAATTGCTGTTATAAGCAAACTTAGCAAAAGAAAAAAATTTGCTCCTTATGATCTCTCCGTTCAAAAACAACGATTCTTAATATATCCCCTAGGATTTGAATGGTTCTTTCTGATTGACCATCCCTTTGAGGATAAAGGCTGTACTAAAATTCAAAACTTTTCTAACTTTTCATCTTTTCTCTGAACATTAGAAATCCTTGTTCTGAAATTTGGAATTACTTCCATGGCTGCTATCATCTGCTCTGCAGATTGTGACGGTAGAATAATTTCTAATCTTGACTAGATGGCTGAAAAGAGATTTATCTCTACTTGTACCGAATGGTTACAAAATTCTTGGTTAACTAATCCATTCCCAGAATGATATCAACATTTCACATTTTAATTTAGGTTAAGAGTTTGGCTGACATCTTGAGAAATCCTAATTCAATCTCTAAATTAGGATAAACACTAGTAACTAAGGTAGGTTTACCTATTGAAATAATTATTATTAGGTTTTATCTAGCACGTTTTACGTTTTAAAATTAAGATTATTAACGCATGCATTTTATATAAATGAATGCGATGTACCCATAAGATTATAACAGGTACGCCTTTTGATTGACCTAAACCTGTTAAATTTCCTTGATCTTCAATGCACTACTTCGCATAGATCAATACACTCTAACCGAGTAGCACGACTTCTTATTTCTCGACGTAGTCCGGCTCGAAAGAGCTCGGACCTTATCTTATCTGTGTCTACTTCATCTTAGGCGAAACGAGTGAGATCATAAAACTATCGATCAAACTCGGATACCGATTTCTTTCCTTGCTTAAGATTGGCATACTCATTCTTCTTTTATTTGCGATAACTTCTTGGGACATAATTCTTGAAAAGAGTATTCTTGAATTATTCTCTAGTTAGATCTTTAGCTGCTCTGGTATACGTCTCCTGACGAACTTTCCACCAATGATCCGCAGATCCTTTGAGCTGGTAGGTCATGCTCGTAAGACGCTCTTGATCGATACAACGAAGAAACCTAAAAATTCTTTCTAACGATCAAACCCACTCTTCAGCTTCTAACGAATTTTCTCTCCCGTCTAAAATTGGGGATTTTGACGAAGAAAAAGTTCTTTTATCTTTAAACGGAATAAAACTTCCTTGATTTTTAAAACTTAATAAAATTCTTATTCACATCTTTAGCACATAACATCCTCATCATAATTAATGAATCAAACGATTCATTCTCATCATCATACGATCACATTATCATGAATTTAACTTGAAAGTTTAAGCACTTTTCACATATTAAGCTTTAATGTAAAAGCAGTTACTTCTCAAAATAATAGTTCCAAACATGGAACTTAACATTCAAGTAAATCAAATCTTATCATAGCATAATCACTTTCATAACTTAACTCAAGAATTAAGCAATAGCACAACAACTTAGCTTCATAAACTTTTCTCATATTGACAATCAACATCAAAACATTCGCATTCATAACTTTTCTTAACCATTCAAACAATTCGCAAAATAACCTAACGTACTTTTAACTTTTGGCAATGCAACTTACTTCTTTCATACTTAACTTATATTCATAAAATTCTTATTCTTTAAACTCTAACTTTATCTTGACAATTTACTGTCAACTTACTTTCTGCTTCACAAAGCATCATATCTTCTTATTTTTCTTAAGCATATAAGAACTCATCAATTGAACTTAATGACTGCTTTAGTCATTCTTTCATATACTGGAAGATTTTCCCTTTTGAGATCTCTTTAAGATAAGGAATCTACCAAAAGATAAATTATTCTTATCTTAATTGTGATGTTCTAGCATCACACTAGCGTAATAGTGACGGTACAGAGTACTAACCTGTTACCGAAAAATCTATGGTTAAACTATGCATCATATATTCTACTTAAAAACTCACAATTCCGCATTTATACTACTTCTTTCTTTCACGTTCTCAAAATAATTAAAAAGGTCGACTCTCTATTGGTCGTCCTTGGAAAACTTTTCTTCTTTATTAAACTCATTATTGAATTCTACTCTATCGATTTCTACATCATCTTCTTCTGCTACTTCCTCTTTGACGATAACATCTCAGACCAAGGTAAGCTTGACTTTATCTTCAATGTCCGCAACTGGTGTCGATGAGAAACTAGCCTTGAACTTGACTTTTGGAGAGGAACACGTTGATGTTAGTTAAACGATCCATCCTTTTAGTAGTTGGATTGCTGTCGAGGTCATTATATTATTATTCTCATGACACAAGGAGAATGATCCCGCTTCATGCTCCCTTACTAGAACGGAAAAATGGAAACGGAAGAAAATTTAATATTCGTAGGGTTGGGAATATTAAGGATCCTCGGAAAGAGAGAATAAATCACCTCTGCGCGAAAGACTAAAATTAAATCCAATTCTTTAATAAAAATTTCTGAGGTCAAAACTGACGCATTTAACTGAATAAGGAATGACAGGATTAATAATCCGAGAAGTAGGTTGGGTAATGAAAGAATCCCAAACCTTAATTAAATCGGATAATCTGAGGTCAAATAAAATTTTAGCTCAGGTATTCCTAACAAAACAGAAAGGAATAAGATTATCCCGAGAAATTAATTTCATTCTTTAATTCTTTTGAGATATTAATTCATCTCAATCTCGTTCTAAAACATAACAAGAATGTGATTAACGACAGAAAAGAATAACGAACGACGGACAAAAACAAACAAAGAACGAAACGGACGACGAATGATGAACGAATAACGGAAATATATTTTTTTATATACTTTAAGTTATGTTTTCATTCTTTTATTACTTATTTTAAATCTCTTCTTCATACCCATTTTTCTTCTTTTTCTTCAGTCGATTTCATCTCGTTATCACTTCCCAACGATATCTCGCATTCACTTTAATATCCAAAAATGAACAATCGCCATGCTTGCAATTAATTCATCATCTCGCTTACTAAAGTTTGTCACATAAAGGATCTCAAGCTCATAACAACGAGCAAAATTTGATTTAGAAAGTTCCAAGAAATCAAAATAAATTGATTAAACTTGAAAGAAACAACTTGCAGAAAAATTTGCACAGCTGTATCAGATTCTAACTGGATTTCAGAACAGAATACTTGGAATCAGGGGAAGTGCAGGGTACCATTAGAAAGCCACGGATGTCTAGTTTCTAACCCAATTTACGGATCTGAATTCCGTTAAACGAGCAGGAAGTTATGACCTCCGGAGTAAAATGTGGCAGAACAGCCGCCGCCCAGGTCAGCGACCACTGGGACTCAGCCGCGGCTGACCTGCCATGGTCAGCGGTCTCTGAAGCTCAGCCATGGCTGACTTCAGGTTCCCGGGGTCAGCGACCGCTCGACCTCAGCGGACGCTGAGTTCCGGCGTCCTGCTTTCTTCAGCGAGCGCTGAGTCTAGGAGATGGCTGACTTCTCGCCCTGTATTATTTTTGAACGATCTCTGAGGTGCAGTCATCTCTCACTTCCATGGTTAAAAAAAATTTCTCCTTCGATTCTTTATGCGCTCAACGAACTTTCTATCTTTCAATTCTTGTTTTAACGCTTTTATTTACTAAAAAAATAAACTTCATTTTACTTCAAAAAAAATTCTTGTTTCATTAATTCATTTTTAAGAAATAATTTCCGACATAAGTACAAAACTCGGAAATTTACTTAAAATGACCGCTTTGGCTATACTTCTTCTTACAACGGAAAAAAAAATTTACCTCTTCGAGGACTTTTTCACAAAAACGAGGGATTTTTCTCTATAACAAAAAACTTCCCGCGTTAACCGTGATTTTAGGACATCACGCAAAACTACTTTCTCGGAGCGGAATTCTTCATCGCTACCGAATCTTTGAAACTTAACATTTTATACATCTTTATACGAAAACCTACTAAACAAGCGTAAAATTTGTTCGATTATTAATCTATTAAATTAACGCCACTCTCGATCTCTCTTTCTCTGCTCATCCTCTAATGGATCTTCTTCTTCTTTTTCTTCCTCACTTTCAGACTCGGTACTCTCCTCGGCTTTCTCCACTTCATCTAACGTCAAACGGACAACACTCACGTCGACCACACTCGAAAAATGTCTAAAACTAGGTTTGAAATCCTAGATGACTAAACGGCATATAACGAAGATAAAAATATCCTTCGGTTGCTCCGACCTCGGGGTCAACGATTTCCTCGTCACCGACATGAAGACGCGGTCCAGACGTACTCCTCTCTCGTGAAATGAAAGAAACAAGCTGAGTTCCAAAGAAATAATCATGCTCTGAAGAATTCAAACCTTGAAGAGTATCCATAGAAGGATTTAATGGAACTACATCAATAGAGGGAGCTGAACCAAGTTGTTCGCCGAAGCAGAAGGCTTGGGAACAGAAGCAAAACATTTGTTAAAGGTGGAGATGAAACATAGCCATTCAACAACGGCTAAGAAATACCCCGTTTTTATCAAAACTATAATCATTAGGATGAGGAGAAACAACGGTTTCAGGGTTCTCTTGAGGAATGAGAAAAGAAATTGGGTCGTCTTGAATATCGAATCCTGCCATCCTACTTCATCCACTCGTCAGGAAGAAGAGGAACCAACTTTACTATTCCGAGAATCCCTGAAATATTACTCTCATTAATATTCATCTAAACACGATGGAAACGGCTCAACTCTGCTAATATCTACATAGCTCATATGCATTTACTGAAACTTTTTCATGGCCTCGTCACTTCGAGAAACTAATTTCCTTTCCATACGTGATACCAAGTTCACGATACTTTCCAAAAACGTACAATTATCTTGCTTGCAATTGTTAAAACTTACTTTAAACAACTAAACAACCTCATTAAAATCTCAAATCCACATCACAATTTCATATTTCTCCAACTTTCTAACTTCATCTTATTAATTAACTCCGTTATGGAGACAGAAGACCATATTACTGAGTTTCTAGCTATGTGGGTTGATCAGGTCCACATAACAGTCCCTCAGTCACATGGAACTTCAAATTTTAAACTTTTTATCATAGGAAACTTTTAAATGCGTACCTGGTTTGCCGGATGAGATGATGTGCTGGACTTTTGTTGTTGTTCAAACTTGACTAGTCTAGAACTCAAACCAGACTAGACTTTAAGAAATATGAACTTAGAGCAATAGACTTTGCTCTCGACTAGTCTAGGGATTCAAACTAGACTAGACTTTTAAGAAATAATGACTCAGAGCAAACAGACCTGCTCTGATACCACTCTGTCGCAGCCCGGCCTAGAAATTAGATGACAAAGCCGGTGGGTCCCACGACTTACACAATTTATGATTAACAAAAGGATTAAGATAGCGACCCTGCTATCATTTAAGAGCAAACAAGGCAACTCATGCTCGACAAATCATCAAACTTAGGATAATTATGACATGCGTAACTCGAGATTAATGAAACGAACATTTGATCACTTTTTAAAATATGCATATCATCAAATACAATCTCAAATCAGCTCGGAAATCAATAATCTCATCAACCAGATTAATGGCAACAACCATGAAGGAAATGAGCTGATTTTCAGGATCAAGAAAGCACGATAAAATCAGTTGTAATAAGACTGAACTTCCAATATAACGAACAACTATTATATAGATAATTAGATTGGCTAGACTTCAAAATAAGATAACAAACATAGTTCGAGACTTCAGACTTCAACACTTCAACAACTTATACTAATCTCAATATCATAATCTTGCAAATGAAAACGAGAGAATATATGTGTGAAGACATATATTCTAGGTTCTAAGCTCATCTAAATGACTCTTAACATTAATAAAATAATAACAACAACAACAAGTCCGCCAAAGACACGATCATCTTCAACCCAAACCTAACCCGCACATTTTAGAAATAATAGGCGGGCCGAGTACTTCGTACTCTGGGCACATGCCAAAATATTTTGAAACTTACTTCTTAGAGTTAGAGATTAAACTTGCCATAAAGCATAAGCACAAGTAATTTTTGTCTCTAAAAAAATAAACCTGTGCATGCTCAACTTCTTCTTTTCTGTAAATCATGTTTGTCTGGCCAGACATATACTTTAGGATGTATGTACCAGATCTACAATCACATAATGATAGTGTTGAGAAGGAGGCCTCCTTCTCAAACACTTGTAATCGTCCACTCCTTTCGGAAGGCTCCCGATTACAAAATAGTGTACACAAATCCTACCTTGCGTAGGACCGAATTCGTCTTGCTATAGTAGATGGTAACATACAAGAACTTAAACATTTGGCAAGTCAATCATTTTTAAAACATCTCATATATAATCATATAACTTCATTCGTCATTTCATTGGTTAGAAAGCCCACTCCGATACACTTAAGCTTTTGTCTTAACTTTAACGCTCGCTAAATTTGTGCTTTACACTTCAGCTTCCACTTCCACTTGCTCCTTTAATCGAAATGGAAATACGAACTTCAAAACGAGAATAATTTCTATCGAATAAACAACTTCGATAATCTTAACTTAATTCGCTTCGGAATTCTACGTCGAAACTCGAGAATTTCTAACTTAACTTCTTAAACTCTCTTAACTAACTTAATTAACAGTTAAAATCATACTAATAACCTCATTAACCACTTAAGCTTGCCATCTATCATACTATCGTATCATTATCACATAAACATTTTCTTAACAAATAAACATCTCATTTAGTCATATAAACATCTGATTAACACTTAAGCTTTTCATTTAATTATTTAAGCATAATATAAATGCTTAAACTTTTTGGATAATATTTAAACTTAATATTATATTATTATCAAAATATGTCTTTGACATATTAACTCATTAATGACGTATCATTAACACTTAATTCATCATTAGTGTGTCATTAATACTTAAAATCATCATTAGCTCTTAATCATTCACTATTCGAAAAGAACTTCTAAAGACATAAGCAAACATATACTTTACTTCTAACCCTTCCATCTTTTCATTAATATTTATTGACTTATAACTTATACTATTGTCAACATTAATCATATCATAAAAAAATATTTCATTTCTTCATATAAGCATCTCATTAACCATTAATTTCTTTCTTTATTTATTTTAGCACATCAAAAATGCTTAAGTTCTTTGATAACATTTAAGCTTAACATTATAACTTTTGAGTTTACGAAAGAAACAACTGAAAACAAGTCGATCGAAGATCAGCTGGATAAATCAAGCTGTCTGGAAAATCAAGCTAGCTGGAAAAACTGAGTTATCTGGAAAACCGAGCCGGGCCGGAAAACCGAGCCGGGCCGGAAAACCGAGCCGGGCCGGAAAACCGAGCCGGGCCGGAAAACCGAAATGGGCCGGAAAACCGAGTCGGCCGGAAAACCGAGGCCGGACCTACCGAGTTAATCTAATCGACGGGGTTCACTCGGGTAAATCCTACTGATCGGGTCCACCGGGTCAATCCAATGATCGGGTCCAACGGTAAATCCACTCGATCGGGTCCAAATTCGGGTAATTCCACTCGACCGAGTTCAAATTCGAGTAACCAAATCGACCGGTTTTTTTTTGAAAAATATGGAGCCCAGCCCGGCCCAAAAAATCAGTTTATAGCATATTTTTACCGGCCCGGGCCGGGCCGGCCCGAGGCCACCGGTCAGAATTTGCTGAGCCCAGCCCGGCCCGAAAACAGGCCGGCCCGTCGGGCCGGGACGGGCCGGGCCTGTTTTGACAGCACTAAGTGTCACATCCTAGGTTCTGAAGTCTAGGATGCTGATTTGGCAATCCCTTATTGGTCGAGATAAATTGTTCTCTTCTGACACCGGGATTTGACTTCAAGCTATTTGAAGAATCTTGTAGCTGGATCTGATACTCTGACTTGAACTGATGCTTTCAGAGTTAACATTCCTTTTGTTCTGTACAGCTGGATCAGCTGTGTCTTGAACTCAGCTCGTTTAATCTTCTGCTTGATCCTGCTCTGTTTTGAACTTAGCTTAGCTGGAAAACTCTGCTGATAGTTGACTCCTGCTATAAATACAGCTGAATCCTCTGCTGTCTAGAGCTTCTGCTGTCTTCAGCTTCCTGAACCTGTAAACTTAGGTTGATGCGATCATCTACTCGGTTGGAGTCAGTTGGGTTTTGGTATTAAATCAAAACTTTATATTAGGTATGCTCGCGCATCGTTTCTTCTCAACAACCTTCTGGCTTGAACTGCCGATATAACCGGCGATCTTCTATGGCTCATTTCTATTATAAAGAATAGTGTTGGCTCTTGTCCAGTCGGTTGGAAAGAGATTTGCCTCTGCTTGCACCGGATAGTTGCAAAATTCTCGATCAACCAATTCATTCTCAAAATTCTCGATCAACCTAAGCATTACCTAATTAGGTTTAGGGTTTTGGCCGACATCTTTATTTAATTAATTAAATATATTAAAATGCTTAATCTCTTTATTAACATATAATTAATAATTAATCTCATATTAATTACTTCATCAATCAATTAAAATTATTCTTTATCATATTATCATTCTAGGATAATAAACATATCCTTTAATCATATAAACATTTAATTAATACTAAAACTCTTCATTTAATTTATTAAGCATATAAAATGCTTACTTATTTATTAACATATAATCATAACATTGCATTAATAAAATATGTCCTTGACATATTTACTTATTAATGACATACCATTAATATTTAACTCGTCATTAATACTTTATTAGCAATTAATGACCATCAGCATTTATAATTAATAGCTAATATCATCATTAGCATTTAATTAATGATGAATATCATCATTATCATTCATTTAATTTATAATAAATTCTTACTATTCATATTTTCAACTTAGAAATATTTTTGACTCGACAAACGAGTTCCGAAAAATTACAATTTAATTCCTTATACTTTTTATACTAAATGTGACATAATTACATAATCACATTATTAATACAGCTCTTCTATACGTATAAACCTCCGACTTCGAAAAATAGCCGGAAAATAGAAAATTCTCAAAACTTCGTATTAAAATTCCGAAAAATTCTACGATGCTTAATTTTTATCGTAGAATTCATTTCTACCATTATTTTCTTGATTAAAAATCAAATAATACTTTTATTTTCTTTGAAAATTTTCGGCCTTTTAAGAAATTGGAAAATAAATATCGAATTTCATTCTAATCAATTCCAAACATCTTAATTTAATTAATAAGCTATATTTATAGCTTAATCACTTAATTTAATTGGATAAAAATTAAAACCCTAATATATATATTTCGACCTTTATGGAAAAATAGGGCACATTTACTTATTTTTATCCATTTCAAATTTCAACATGTATAATTAATATTCTAGAGATTAATTATAATCTCAATTAATCAATTTAAGCTCTAAATAATTATTTTTAATTTATTTTTAAATGATGAAAATTCTTAAAATTATGAAATTGAGCTCTAAAAATTCTAACAAAATTCCCACATACTTAATTAAATATTATGAGCTCAATTGTATCATCAATTTCATCATCCAACATTTAAATCAAAGAGCTCTACTTTTAAACCCTAGATGCTTCGACAATTTCTACAATTGGCATAATTATGCTTCAAACAATTAACTCAATACATAAACATGCTTAATAACATTATTTAAACCCACATTGATCATCAAATCAAGTATAGAACATCAAAATCAAATATTCATATTTTTGGCCAAAACCTTCGGCCATTTTGCAACTAATAAATAAAATGATTATTCTTGCTCAGTCCAATTATCCAACATGCTTATAATCATCATAGAAGTTCATCATAATCATCAATTCAACCATAGGATCAAAGAAATAAATTTTCTAATTTATTTCATATATATTTCGAAAAAATAAAAATAATGCCAGAATTAATTTCTCAATGATTAAATCATAGAAATGTAATCTAAATTACTCCCTAATCATCATACTTGAAGATCAAATCAATTCTCTATCATATATATAATTTTTGAAATTTTAAAAATTAAAAATAAATGGAATTTCATGCTTAAGCTTGAGTTATCCACTTAACTAATGAAAGATCTTACCTTTTTAGAAGATTTTAGTACCACTTTCTTTGATCAACCAAGCTAAATTCATTCTCTTGATTTGAGTGTGTGTGTGCTCTGTTTTGTGTATGTGTGTCGTGTGTGTTTTAGTGTGTGTTGTGTGTGTTCTGCGTGTGTGTTGAGAGTTGAGAGACAATAAGGATACATTCATTTAAATACTAACTTATCTAATTTAAATACATTGAATAATGCTAACTACATGCTTAGTCACCCAACATCTCTCATCGTTATGTTGGGGACAAGCTTAGGTGTCCCATATATATATTAATTAAATAATAGGTGTTAGTGTTAGCTACTAACACATGTTCTAATTTAGTTATTAACTTTAGATTAGTGATTAAAATAATCATTAGATATTGATAATCAAGATTTATCTAGGAAATGATAATTAAGCTTATAATATAAGCTTTATTTCCTAGGAAAAATTATGCTTAATATCTTAGCTTAATTAATTAATTAAACATCAATTTAACTAATTAAACATTAAGCATAAAAATCTCATTTTAATCGATCAATTAATTTGTTGCGTTAGTTTTTGGTTGTATTTTTGGATGTTCTGCATGCGCGTTTGTGATGCCATTTGCTTGATTCTATAATGTTTTGGAAATTCAAAATGCACTAACGGTGTTTTGTCGAGCTTTCAGTGGAAAATATAGTTCATGCTCGAGAATGGCGTAGGCAACCAATGATTGATCAACCTTCACGGCACAGATGGTAGTTTGGCGAAGTAAAACTCAGCGGTCTCTTCTCTTAGGAGACCGTTGAGTTCCAGGTGTGATAACCACGTGCGAGGAGTCAGCGGCTGCTGAGGGCGAGAGACCGCTGAGTCCAGCGCCTCAGATAATACAGGGCGAGAAGTCAGTGGTCGCTGAGGGCGAGAGACCGCTGAGTCAGCGCCTTAGATAATACAGGGCGAGAAGTCAGCGGTCGCTCACCCTACGCGACCGCTGAGTCCAATGCTCAAGTTCAATACGGTGGAGAACTCAGCGGTCGCTCACAATAGGAGACCGCTGAGTTCGGATTCTTAGCGGGTTTAATGAAGTGCGCTCAGCGGTCGCTGAGGCTAGGAGACCGCTGAGCGCAATTAATTCACCGTATGTATAAGTACTGAGCGAGGGTTTTTCAGATTCTCCTCTCCAGAATTCCAGAAGCCATTTTTCTCTTCCTTTATTTTTTCAGAAATTGTTCTTTTTCCTAGTTGCTTTCGGATATTTCTAGTTAGCGATTTACTATTGTAATTGCACTCCGGATTCGAGGGTACAGACATTGCACGTTTCAATTCCAATTCCAGTTCATTGTGTTCGTCGATTTTAATTACGTTTGTGAGTTAATTCGATTTCCGTTCTTCATTCATATTTATAATTGTTCCGTTCATACGCTTAATTGAATTAATGTTAGATCAATCGTTTAATGCTTTTGCTATGCTAGATTCCAATTCATGTCTAGGGTTTAATTAATGCACTTTAGTTCTTGCCTAGGGATTAATTTATGTTAATTATTCTTTTCGTCTAGTTATAAATCCTCAAACCAATTGATTTACTGCTTTCTGTTTATTTTATTTTCGCAATACATTAATTTCCCTGTTAAATTTTCCTTGTGAGACGATACTTGGGTTGGCTTGCTTAATCTATAGTGACCTCGTTTAATTGCGAGCGACTAGGTTAATTTAGTCGAAACAAATTTGGCTCCGTTGCCGGGGAGAACTTTAGGCGATTATTTGTGTTGCTTTGTTTTTGAATTTATTTTATGTTTATTCCTTTTATTCTTTAGGGTACTCGGTTATTTTCTTGCCTCCGGTGCGCGTAATCTGTTTGTTGAGTGTTGTGTATGCAAGGTCGCAGAAGCTTGAAAAGGAATTTGGCACCGTATTTTGACAACATCAATCAACCACGTAGGATTTTGATAAGTTTGCAAGAAGATGCCGAGTCCAGTGTTAACAAAAATAACAATCCTTGTTTTGAAGAAGAAGTTTTTGTTCAGTTAGAAGAATCCGGGTGTCCTCCGCCAGACGAACTTATTTTTCTGGGAGAAATGGCTAACAATACCAGATATATGGGGGATTTCGCCAGGCCTACATTTGGAACCACTGCTTCTGCTATTGTTTTGCCGACTGAAGTGAGAAACTATGATTTGAAGCAGAACCATCTGAACTTGTTGCCATCTTATCATGGGATGGCAAATGAAGATGCTTTACAGTTTGTTCATGAATTTTGCACAGTGGTCCAGTCTTTTCCTCTGTTGGCTCTAACCGAGGATCAATTGAAGCTGAAATGCTTTCCATACACGTTGAAGGACAGGGCCAAAATGTGGTATTTATCTCTTCCACCTAACTCGCTCACCACATGGACAGCAGTATGCGAGAGATTCATGCGGAGGTATTATCCTAATCATAAGACTCAGGAAGTTCGTACAAAAATTATGAACTTCACTCAAGCTGGAGATGAACCCTTCCACGAGGCTTGGGAAAGATTCCGAGAGCTACTTCAGCAGTGTCCACATCACCAGATGGCACCAGAAATGTTGTGGCAATTCTGTTATGATGGATTGGTGCAAACGGCTCAGTTTATGGTGGATAGTACCGCAGGTGGAAACATTACAGTGAAAACAGCCGATGAACTGCAAGAGATTTTTGAAACACTTGCAGCTAGTTCACAGCAGAAATCCACCCGCACACGACGGGTTGAGGTGAATGTAGTTGCTGAAAGTCCTGACATAAAAAAACAGCTGGCCAACATGATGAGAGAGCTGCAGGAATTAAAGATGAGTAAGTCAGTTGTTCCCCCATCTCAACAGGAACCGGTCAGACAAGAGATGTTTGTTGAGCCATGTGGCATCTGTGGGGAGCAGGGGCACAATCCTGAAGAGTGCCAGAGAATGGGAGAGATGACATATGAAGGAGGCACAGAGGTCTATGCTGCACAGGGGTATCCTCCACGACAGCAGTTTGATCAAGGCCAGAGATTCAATCAGAATCAGCAACAGCAGAACTCGGGGTGGAAAAATCAGTCTAACACTGGATGGAGGAATCAGAATCAAGGACAGGGATCTGGAGGAAATTTTCAAAATCATCATCCTCCACAACAGTTTAACCAGTACCCTTCCCAGCAGCAGTGGTATGCGCCTCAGCAGCCGAATTACAACTCTCAGTGGCAGTATCCACCTCAACAGAATCAGTTTCAGCAAGTGCCTCCGCAATTTCAATAAGGACCACAGCAATTCCAACGTCCACCGCCTCCACCTACTCAAAGAAATCCTCTTGATGATAATCTTACTGCCTTTATGCAAGAGAGCAAACAGGCGAGGGAAGCTCAAGATGCTAACATCAAGCGTCTCGAGACAACTGTGGGACAAATTTCTGGAACACTTAATCAGATGCAGCAGCAGCAACAGACTGGGAAAATTCCGAGTCAAGGTCAACAACCTCATCAAGCTCAAGCTGTGACTGTTCTGCGAAGTGGAAAGAGGGTTGATAACAAGGTGGGAAACACACCTGCAGAAGAAACACAGCCTGCAGTTGGGAATGAGAATGAAGAATCAGAGGTTCGATTGCATAAGGCTGAGAAGCCTTACCGGCCACCAGTGCCATTTTCTAGCAGATTGAGGAATGTAAAGCAAGATCAACAGTTCTCCGATTTCTACAAGATGCTTTCCAAGGTAAATGTGAATTTACCATTGCTGGAGGTTATAAGGAATGTACCAGCATATGTGAAGTTCTTCAAGGAGTTGGCATCGAAGAAGAGGCGGTTTGAGGAGAATGAGCAGATTTTGGTATCCGAGAGTGTCAATTCGATTATGCAGCAGTCTCTACCTCCAAAACAGCGGGATCCGGGGAGTTTTGTGATCAAGATTGCCATGGAGAATGGAAAAGAAGTATCAGGGATGCTAGATTTGGGGGCCGGCATTAATCTAATGCCGTACTCTATTTTCAAGCAATTGGAGTTGGGAGAGTTGAAGCCGACCAGGATGTGCCTGCAGTTGGCCGATCGATCCATTCGACACCCTAGAGGGGTAGTAGAAGACATTCTGGTCCGGGTTGGAAAATTGATAGTTCCCGTTGATTTTGTGGTCCTCGAAATTGGAGATGTGCAAGAGGATGGACGTGAGCATACTTTGTTATTGGGAAGACCTTTCATGGCAACTACCAACACGTTGATCGACGTCAAGAATGGGATCATCAAGATGTCAGTGTTGGGAGAGACGTTCTCGTACAATGTGCACGCTAGTCGAGCCATGCCATCAGTCAGCAGTATTGAAAATTGTTCTTACATAGATGTCATTGATGTTCTTACTGAGGCATGTTTCGTGGAAGAGAATCAGATAGAAGAGGTTTTTGAAGGCTCCACCGACTTGGAGGAGAGACTTAGAGAGGAAGCATCTATGAAAGCCTTGCTGCCAACCAACCTGCCTGTTGATGAGCCAGTTATAGTAGAGGCTCCTAAAAAAGAGAAGGAGATCGAGCTTGAACTTAAGGACCTCCTGGCTAACTTGAAGTATGTGTTCCTTGAAAAAGGAAGAAGGAAGCCTATCATAATCTCTGCAGAGCTCAAGGCAAACGAAGAAGAAGAATTGGTCGAGGTGCTCACAAAGTTCAAGGCTGCTTTTGGATGGTGTTTCTCCGACATTAAGGGGATCAGCCCCGCAACATGTATGCATCGGATAAACTTCGTGGATGCACTACAAGAAATCCGTTCATAGACTACGGCGTATAGACTACGGGTTTTTCAAAAAACCGTAGTGTTTTTCTACAGACTACGGTTTTTACGACGAATCGTAGTGTATGAGCGTATTTTTTTTTCTAGGGACTACGGTTGCATCAAAACCGTAGTCTTGACCGTAGTCTATGATTATCAAACACTACCATCGTTACATAACCGTAGTCTATGAGCGTGTTTTAACTGTCCAAAGACTACGTTTGTAAAATAACTGTAGTCTACTACGTAGTCTATGTTCTCGTAACTTATCTACGGTTTGTCCACCGTAGTGACATGTGTAGAGGTAGCACAAGTTTATAATCTCCCCTCTTATATCTCGTCTGCTCAATCATCTCTCTCTCTCAACTCACCGACAACAATCTTGTGCAGCCGTTCCTTTCTTCTTAGATGAATCTTCGCCGCCGTCCGACCACCCATCAACCATCTCGTCTCGAGTCGTCCTTCTGTCACTCAATTTCCTATCGTCCCTCTTTCTATCGACTCTCATTTTCTTCCAAATCTCATCGGCTGCAATTTCGCCGCCCTTCTTCTCCTTTTCGACGAGATGCGTCTCTGGTAGCACCGCCATCGCCACTTTCCATTTCTTTCTTCGATCTATCTAAAATCCCCAAATTTCCAAACCCTAGATCCCCAAATCGAATCTGAAAATTTTCCCCTCTTTTCTCCTCTCGAATTCCGGCGAAATTCCACCGGTCGCTCACCCTCCTTCGTCTTGGAAATAACAGCAGCGGTAGTGTCGTCGTCGTCGTTGTCGGTCCGCCAGTAGCATTGCCGCCGCGCTACTGCAGCTTTCTCCAGCGCCACTGCTGTTCAATCGAAACCATCTCGGGCCTCCTTCGTCACCTCCATCACCACCAGTGCCGTTAAGGTTCGAAGAGCCACCGCCGCCGTCATTAATTCCAGCGTATGTTCTTCCTGCTTCTCCCTTTTTTTATTTATTTATTTTTATTTATTCAATTTACACAAAATTCCTAATATTTTATTTTCTTTCTCAATTTACACGATGTGATTTTCTCGTATTTTTCTGAGTGTGATTTTCTCGTATATTTCTCCGCCGATGTGAATTTCTTCGATTTGTTTTGTATGAATGGAGACACCGAGAGTGGTGGATTTTCCTCATAGGAGCATGGATAAAAGACCTCGAAAACGACCTCGTTTGGCATGGGATCTGCCTCCTACTGTTCCTCCTGCTCCTCCAAAGGTTAGATTTTCAAATGCATTTAGTTTTCTTGTTGCAAAATTTGCACTTGCATTAAATGTATGTTCGTGGCATTTAATTTTTGCTCTGGGATGGTCTGCTAATTCATTTTCTTTAAAGATGTATTTTGTTGAATAATTATTTATTGCTTCTTTTCATGTTTATCTTCTGTGTATATATTGCTCATGTTCATGCAGTTGGTTATTTTGGTTTTCGGTTACTGTTAATACGAACGAGAATGATTTAGTGTTGCTCTTTCATTTGCAGCTTGAAACGATCAAGGAAGTTTCAGTCTGAAGACAGGTTGTTTTCATTACCGTCTGTCACTTCACCAGCTGTAAGACTTTCGTATGCAACTATGTTTTTTTTAACGAAATGAAATAGCTAAACGTGGTTTGTCTCGACCTGTTTCGTGGTAGTTTTTAAGGCTCGTTCGTGATGCATTTTCTTGTAGATGACTGTTATTTTGCAGACAAAACATGAGTATAATTTCCACACGTTCGAATTTCTGATTCAGCATTCATGTTATTACATAGTTATATGCAACTCGAACATGTAATGTGGAGTAATTATATAAACATGTGATTCTAAGTGGTTCTTCATATTTATAATTAAGGGCCTAATTCCAGCCTCTCAAGTTGTTGGCATTTATCAAATTTTTGATTTTGGATTCTTGAGATAGTTGTATTATACCTATATCATCTAATTTTAGTCTCCTGGTGCCGTTCAACCAGGACGAACATTGAAAGAACTCAGAGGTTCTATTTACAACGACTACACGACTGCTTAGATCTTGCTGGCCATTTTCAAGGCATTCTCGTTGCTGCCAGTGGCTCCACCGTCTAAAATTACACCCTTCTTCTCATTGTTTGGTTTGGGTGCTGTTATGGCTTTTGCCTCTGGACTTGCTAATACGAGCTTGAAGCATAACAGGTCCTTATCCAACTATATATATAATTTAGCAAGGTAATATGCAAACATAGTTTTACTCGAGTAGCTTATATGGAGATAGATATGTTGTACATTTACACTTTCAAATTGACATATTTAGGTTGTTGCTCTCATTGTTGTCTCATTCGGTGTGGTTGTTGCAACTGTTACAGACTTAGAGTTCAACTTGTTTGGTGCTTGCATTGCAGTAGCATGGATAGTTCCAAGTGCGATTAACAAGATTTTGTGGTCTAGTTTGCAGCAGCATGGCAATTGGACAGCTCTAGCGTAAGTAAATATAATATAGTTTATATATTTTCTATTATTTCTATATCAAGTTTTTTTTTTATCTTAATCATTTCTTCTTTATATATTATTCTTGTGTATTTAATTTCTAGTTGTTATCTTCTTGATGAAGTATTTGGAATTAAGGTCAAATGTTGTTTGAAATTGAAGTGTTGATTGTGTCACAACCTTTGATGAAGTGTTGGTAATTTTTGTGGAAAGTGAATTAATTCAGACGTATTGGAATATATTGTAGGTGTGTTATGTTGGCGTGAGGAAGATGTTGGAGACCAGGAAGATGTTGGAGACCCGTTTTGAGCTATTGATCAATGTTGGACATGCTGTGTTGGTGAGATTATTTCAAATAGGTTTTAGATCAAGGATGTAGGGGAATAGGAAATAAACAAGTTTTAGTATTTTTTTAACGATATTGTGATGTTACGTACTTATATTTCGGATTCCCGTTATGAAATTGTTATGATTTTGGATGTTTGTAATTTGTATTGGGAAATTTCAATTTTAAATATAAAAAATTTGTGTTTTTATAAATTGATTTCAAATTTACAGATTTTAGAATTAAAATGTAAATTAACTATAGTTGCAAAACGAAAACTGTAGTCTTTATAACAAATTAACTACAACTATTGAAAAGAACTGTAGTCTATAAAATATCTAAGACTACGGTTTCTTAAAATACCGTAGTCTAAGAAAACTACAGACAACAGTGACTTCACGATTTAACTACAGGTTGAAACCGTAGTCTATTGTGTACCAAAGACTACGGTTTTTAATCACAAACTGTAGTCTTGGATAACCTAATACTACGGTTTGAAATTAATAGACTATGGGTAATAACCGTAGTGTTTAATACATTATAGACTACGGTTTTAAACCCGTAGTCTATGCCCAGGAGCATAGACTACACCATCAATCTCTACGGTTTTCATATCACATAGACTACGGGTAATACCCGTAGTCTATGAGCGGATTTCTTGTAGTGATGGAGCTACTCCGAAGAGGGATGGCCAAAGGCGATTGAATCCAGTATTGATGGAAGTCGTTAGGAAGGAGATTTACAAGCAGTTGGCCGAGGGGATCATCTTTCCCATTGCTGACAGTGAATGGCTCAGTCCCGTGTACGTGGTTTCGAAGAAAGGGGGGATCACAGTGGTCTTGAACGATAATGAGGAGTTGGTGCCAATAAGACCTGTGACAGGGTGGCGGATGTGCATAGATTTTAGGAAACTCAATGCAGCCACCGAGAAGGATCACTTTCCGTTGCCATTTATCGATCAGATGCTCGACAGATTGGCGGGCCATGAGTTCTATTGCTTTCTAGATGGACTATCGGGCTACTATCAGATCGTAATCGCGCCCGAGGATCAAACTAAGACGGCTTTCACGTGCCCCTTTGGCACATATGCCTGCAAGAGGATGCTGTTTGGACTCTGCAACGCACCAGGTACCTTTCAAAGATGTATGATGTCCATATTTTCTGAGATGCTTAATGATTTTGTTGAGATCTTCATGGATGACTTTTCTGTGTTTGGTGCATCTTTTCATGATTGTCTTGAAAAAATTGAACGGGTCTTAGCGAGATGTGTTGAGAGTGGTTTGACTCTTAGTTGGGAAAAGAGTCATTTTATGGTAAGGAGGGAGAACGTGTTAGGCCATATCGTCTCTAAGAGGGGTGTAGAAGTCGACAAAGCGAAGGTGGATGTGATCGAAAGATTGCCTCCACCTCGTGATGTCAAAGGTATTAGGAGTTTCCTTGGTCATGCCGGATTTTATCGGTGTTTCATTAAGGACTTTTCCAAAATCAGTCAACCTCTATGTCGTTTGCTTTCTCAAGATGTACCTTTTACTTTTGATGATGCCTGTCTTAATGCGTTTAACTTGCTTAAGGAGAAATTGAGTACTGCCCCTGTAGTAATTGGTCCTATTTGGTCAGAACCCTTTGAGATTATGTGTGATGCTTCTAATTCTGCAGTGGGTGCTGTTTTGGGTCAACGTATAGATAAAATGCTTCGTGTCATTTATTATGCGAGTCTGACTCTTACTTCTGCTCAAGTGAACTACACTACTACAGAAAAAGAGATGTTTGCTGTTGTTTTTGCTTTAGACAAATTTCGTGCATACATCATAGGGTCAAAGGTCATTATTCACAGTGATCATGCTGCATTGCGTTATTTGTTGACCAAATCTCAAGCTAAGCCTAGGCTTATTCGCTGGGTGCTCTTACTGCAAGAGTTTGATGTGGAAATTCGTGATAGGAAGGGTAGTGAGAATGCTGTAGCTGATCACTTATCTCGTCTTGATAATCTTCCTTCGCTTATGATTTGTGATAATTTGCTTGAGTCATTCCCTTTTGAACAAGCTTTGAGTGCAGGAATTGTGCCTTGGTATGCCGATATTGTTAATTATTTAGCTTGTAATGAGTTGAGACCTAATCTCACTTCCCAAGAAACGAAGCGTTTTTTATCTGTGTGCAGGCAATACTTTTGGGAATACCCCTACTTGTTCAAGCTTGGTAAGGATGACGTGATCCGACGGTGTGTACCTGATGATGAGCAAGCCAATGTGCTGCAATTATGCCATGAGACTCATTGTGGTGGCCATTTTGGAGGGCAGAAAACAGGACACAAGGTGCTCCAATCAGGTTTATTCTGGCCCACTTTATTTAAGGATGCTCATGCATTTTATCTTTCTTGTGATCGTTGCCAAAGGGTTGGTTCAATTGGTGGTAGGAATGAGATGCCCCTCAACAATATTCTCGTTGTTGAGATTTTTGATGTATGGGGTATTGATTTCATGGGACCGTTTCCCAAGTCTTTTGGCTATGAATACATTCTCTTAGCTCTTGATTATGTGTCCAAGTGGGTTGAGGCAATCCCTACTAGGACTTGTGACTCTCACGTTGTGCTAAGGTTTGTGCAGGAAAATATACTCTGTCAGTTCGGATTTCCCAAGGCGATCATTAGTGATGGTGGAAAGCATTTCTGTAACAAGTTGTTTGAGAAGCTAATGAAGAAGAATGTGATAACGCACAAGATCGCTACTCCATACCACCCGCAAACTTCAGGACAAGCAGAGACGAGCAATAGGCAAATTAAGGGGATTTTAGAGAAGACTGTACAACCGTCTCGAAAAGATTGGTCCTCAAAGTTGAATGACGCGTTATGGGCATACCGCACTGCTTACAAGAGTATATTGGGGATGAGTCCGTATCGTCTGGTGTTTGGGAAGAATTGTCATTTGCCTGTTGAGATTGAGCACAAGACTTATTGGGCAATCAAAGCTGCTAACTTTAATCTCGATGATGCGGGAAAACATCGGATGTTTCAGATGTTAGAGTTAGATGAGCTCCGCAACGAGGCATATGAAAATGCCAAGATTTACAAGGATCGGGTCAAGAGACTTCATGATAAGAGGATTTTGATGAAAGAGCTCAAGCCCGGGATGAAGGTCCTATTGTTTAACTCTCGTTTAAAGTTGTTTCCCGGAAAGCTCAAGTCTAGGTGGAGTGGACCATACACCATCACAGAAGTTTTTCCATATGGATCGGTCCAAGTGTTGAATGAGGAAACGGAGCACTCCTTTCCCGTTAATGGGCACCGAGTAAAACCGTATCTTGAAGGGGAGACTAAGGCACACACGGTAGAGTCTGTACACTTCTTGGATCCCGTTCTCTAAATGTTCATTCCAGTCAAGCTAAGGACGTTAAACAAGCGCTGTGTGAGAGGCAACCCATAGTTTGGTAGTTTTGTTTTCTCTTTTCTCATGTTTGTTTTTACGTTTTGTTTTTCTTGTCACAGGGTATGTGTTTGTAATGTGCAGGATTTTTGGTTTCAAGGAGCGCATAATACTTCAGCCTTCGTATGACCCAGCGGTTCGGAGTACGGAGTATAGGGGGAATAGTCAGCGGTCGCTCACCCTACGCGACCGCTGAGTCTTGTGAAGTTTAGTAGTACAGGGCGAATAGTCAGCGGTCGCTCACCATACGCGACCATTGAGTGTGGTGAAATTTTGGAATGCAGGGCGGAAAGTCAGCGGTCGCGTAAGTTCAGCGACCGCTGAGCGCGATGAAATTTTGGAGAAAAAGGGCAAAAACTCAGCGGTCGCTCACCCTACGCGACCGCTGAGCGTGATTAGGGTTTGTTGTCAGCGGCCGCTCACCTTCAGAGACCGCTGACCCTGACATGTTTTAAATATAATTCCAGCCCTAATTTCAGTCGCCACCCTCACTTTCTTCAATTCCTCCTTTCGTTTTCTCTCTCCTCCACCATATTATCCCACCATCACCCATCGTTTCATCAATCAACCAACGCAGTCGCCGCCATCTCTTGCCATCAGCGGTCGCTCAGCCTTGCATTCCGACTCAGCGGTTTCCCACTCACAGCGACCGCTGAGTTTCTCTGACCCATCCGCGATCGCTCACCATCCGCGGTCGTTCACCTGCAGCAGTCGCTCACCTGAAGCGGATGCTCTCCATCACCGCAGCGCTCTTCTCGACTCAGCGCTCGCTCCGCTTCAGCGCTCGCTCAGCCTCAGCGTTCGCTCAGCCTCAGCGCTCGCTCGGCTCAGCACTCGTTCCCTTCAATGCTCGCTTTCTCTCAGCATTTGTCTAATGGCCCGAACCAAGAATGCTCCGGGGACCACTTCTCAACCACAAGACCCCATGGAGGATGAGGAACCTGTGGACTGGTCTCAAGATTATGGTTGTCCGTTCCCGATCTTTAATCCTATATCAGGTACTATGTTTCAGCGTTTCAACCGATTTGAGGTGTCTGTACCTCGTTATTTTGATTGGGACTTGATGGAATCCCTTGGGGTGCTCGCTTCGCTTAAACAGTACCTAAAAAATTTAGGAATGGATAAATTTGCTAGGATGGAGTTATCTGGTTATTCTCCATTATGTTTAGAGCTATTGACGACTTTTGATCTTGCGGATGATTTCTCTCAATTTACTTGTCGGATGTTTGGTTGTGAGTTTACTATTACTGACCGCATTATGAAGCGGGTGTTTGGTTTTCCACTAGAAGGGTTTCGTAAGACCCCACCGGAGTTTGAACCTGCTGAGGCATGGGAGTTTTTGACTGGTTTCAATAATTTGAAATCTGGGGGTATGCCTAGTGGATTTATTAAGGCACCTGCATTGGGCATTCTGCACAAATTTCTTGTTTACAATGTTAGTGGGAATCAGGAAGCAAATAAGGTTAACACAGGGGAACTTTTTCTACTCACTGCTGCTATCCAGAATGTCAAAGTTTGTCCTACGGCTTTTGTGTTTGAAGCCTTTCAGAATATTCAGCGCCGCTCTCGTTGTCATCCTGCGCTCCCTCACTTTGCTACTGCTTTGGCCCATCATTTTCAGTTGATACCGCCGAATGGGTTTCCTCCTGAGGTTCAGACAAAGTTGTTACCGCGGCGTATTGATCTGAGTGAATTGCGTGCTGCATCATGGACATCCACCTCTACCACCTCCTGATCAACAGTGATTCCTCACTATTGTTTCGTATGTGTTCTATCTCTTCTTTTGCTTTGTTTTGTTCTGTGTTATTTCGTGGTTGTTTTTGTGTTTTGTCTTTCTTTGGTTGCTGGATCAGTGTTCCTTTTTTATTTCGTTTTTTACCTCCCTTTTATTTGTCTTTCTTACAATGAGAGCAATATTTTCTTTTCTTATCTGGGGGGGACATGTTTTGTTGTCAGTGGTGCTTGCATGTATTCATGAGTTTTATTTTGATCTAAGTTGTATATGTGATGATTGGACTTGATGAATTATGTTTTGATGGACTTGATTGATCGGTATATCCTGTTGTGAATCGATTGTTGTGGGTATTATATAGTTAACTGTGGGGCCTTGTCATACTTGATTGATTGATGCTCGATAGTGGAAGATGAGGTTATGGGTGAGAAGATTGTGCTTTATTTGTTGTATCCCAATTCGAAAAAGAAAAAAAGAAAAAAAAAGCTGAAAAAAAAAAACTGAGTCAAGTTGAGAGGCTTCTGCTCTTCTGGGAACCATGAGCATGGGAAACCACGTGGGGATACTTTAGATAATCTCTAATGTTTACACCTCATGAAATATGGCCGCATAACTCAACTTGACTTAGAACTATTTAATTTCGTTCGTTGGTATAAATTTATGGTGATTTGAAAGGCTCTACCCCTCTTTCTCGTCTATTCAAAATTGAATCTTTTATGCGAGAAATGGGTATGGGAAACCACGCTAGGATATCGAAATTTTTCCGAGAATAAACCTAGTGAATTTTGCCTGGAATTCACCTTATTTCTTTAAGTTACTCATGTTGTGAAATTTGGGATTTGTCGAAAAGTTGTGATATCTTCTTGCCTGTAACCTTGTTTTTAGAGTGTTGGGTGGATTGAGGTCTTGTGTGGCGGGCCACTTGTTGCTATGTGATAATCACGTGCGATTGACGATTGATAGAATGTGTTGTGATTGATAGGATGTCGAACCATGTTTGTTGAGTTTGATCAGTCATGTTCATCTTGGTTTGAAATGAGAATTGCTTGAGGACAAGCAAAGTTTTGTGTGTGGAGGGTTTGTTGCGTTAGTTTTTGGTTGTATTTTTGGATGTTCTGCATGCGCGTTTGTGATGCCATTTGCTTGATTCTATATTGTTTTGGAAATTAAAAATGCACTAATGGTGTTTTGTCGAGCTTTCAGTGGAAAATGTAGTTCATGCTCGAGAATGGCGTAGGCAACCAATGATTGATCAACCTTCACGGTACAGATGGGAGTTTGGCGAAGTAAAACTCAGCGGTCTCTTCTCTTAGAAGACTAATGAAAGATCTTACCTTTTTAGAAGATTTTAGTAATGATTGATCGTTTCATGCTTAAACTTGAGTTATCCACTTAACTAATGAAAGATCTTACCTTTTTAGAAGATTTTAGTACCACTTTCTTTGATCAACCAAGCTAAATTCATTCTCTTGATTTGAGTGTGTGTGTGCTCTGTTTTGTGTATGTGTGTCGTGTGTGTTTTAGTGTGTGTTGTGTGTGTTCTGCGTGTGTGTTGAGAGTTGAGAGACAATAAGGATACATTCATTTAAATACTAACTTATCTAATTTAAATACATTGAATAATGCTAACTACATGCTTAGTCACCCAACATCTCTCATCGTTATGTTGGGGACAAGCTTAGGTGTCCCATATATATATTAATTAAATAATAGGTGTTAGTGTTAGCTACTAACACATGTTCTAATTTAGTTATTAACTTTAGATTAGTGATTAAAATAATCATTAGATATTGATAATCAAGATTTATCTAGGAAATGATAATTAAGCTTATAATATAAGCTTTATTTCCTAGGAAAAATTATGCTTAATATCTTAGCTTAATTAATTAATTAAACATCAATTTAACTAATTAAACATTAAGCATAAAAATCTCATTTTAATCGATCAATTAATTTGTTGCGTTAGTTTTTTGTTGTATTTTTGGATGTTCTGCATGCGCGTTTGTGATGCCATTTGCTTGATTCTATATTGTTTTGGAAATTAAAAATGCACTAACGGTGTTTTGTCGTGCTTTCAGTGGAAAATGTAGTTCATGCTCGAGAATGGCGTAGGCAACCAATGATTGATCAACCTTCACGGCACAGATGGGAGTTTGGCGAAGTAAAACTCAGCGGTCTCTTCTCTTAGGAGACCGCTGAGTTCCAGGTGTGATAACCACGTGCGAGGAGTCAGCGGCTGCTGAGGGCGAGAGACCGCTGAGTCCAGCGCCTCAGATAATACAGGGCGAGAAGTCAGTGGTCGCTGAGGGCGAGAGACCGCTGAGTCAGCGCCTTAGATAATACAGGGCAAGAAGTCAGCGGTCGCTCACCCTACGCGACCACTGAGTCCAATGCTCAAGTTCAATACGGTGGAGAACTCAGCGGTCGCTCACAATAGGAGACCGCTGAGTTCGGATTCTTAGCGGGTTTAATGAAGTGCGCTCAGCGGTCGCTGAGGCTAGGAGACCGCTGAGCGCAATTAATTCACCGTATGTATAAGTACTGAGCGAGGGTTTTTCAGATTCTCCTCTTCAGAATTCCAGAAGCCATTTTTCTCTTCCTTTATTTTTTCAGAAATTGTTCTTTTTCCTAGTTGCTTTCGGATATTTCTAGTTAGCGATTTACTATTGTAATTGCACTCCGGATTCGAGGGTACAGACATTGCACGTTTCAATTCCAATTCCAGTTCATTGTGTTCGTCGATTTTAATTACGTTTGTGAGTTAATTCGATTTCCGTTCTTCATTCATATTTATAATTGTTCCGTTCATACGCTTAATTGAATTAATGTTAGATCAATCGTTTAATGCTTTTGCTATGCTAGATTCCAATTCATGTCTAGGGTTTAATTAATGCACTTTAGTTCTTGCCTAGGGATTAATTTATGTTAATTATTCTTTTCGTCTAGTTATAAATCCTCAAACCAATTGATTTACTGCTTTCTGTTTATTTTCTTTTCGCAATACATTAATTTCCCTGTTAAATTTTCCTTGTGAGACGATACTTGGGTTGGCTTGCTTAATCTATAGTGACCTCGTTTAATTGCGAGCGACTAGGTTAATTTAGTCGGAACATAATTCTCTAATTAATTGATCATTCATCAAATAAATAATCATAGAGGCTTTAATTAAATGCTCTCTCTATATATAAATTTATTAGGGTTTCTCAAACCCTAATATAAACTTCCTTTAAAAATTTTCGGAATTAAAATCCGAAAATTAAATAAATTGCCGGAGAAAATTTATAAATCCCTAGAAAATCAAATACTTCAAAAATGGCACATATTTCACATATAATGCAAATATAATAGCACATAATCATAAACACCTTTAATATTTCATTTTGAATTAACCGAAACGAAATAAAACTTAAATTATCAAAATTCAGCAATTTAGGGCTGCCGGAACTTAACTTTATACTAAATTCTCACATTTTAAAAATTCTAATTAATTATCTTAATTAATTATTAAGATTAGTTATGAAAAGGCGGGATACTACATTCTCTCCCCCTAAAAATAAATTTCGTCCCGAAATTTGCTTACCTCAAAGAAAAAGCTCGGGATACTTGTCTTTCATCTTATCTTCAAGCTCCCACGTAGCTTCCTCTAACCCGTGGTGTTTCCACTTAACCTTTACTGACGCGATCGACTTGTTTCTTAACTGCTGGACCTTTCGATCCAAGATCGCTTCTGGTTTCTCCTCATAACTGAGGTCTGGTTCGAGGACTACTTCTTCTTGCCGAATAACGTGCTTAGGGTCGAACATGTATCGGCGTAACTGGGATACATGAAACACGTTATGCGAATTTCCAAAATTTGGCGGTAATGCTAGCTTTTACTCTACTTGACCAATCCTTTCCAGGATTTCATACGGTCCTATGTAACGTGGCTTAAGTTTTCCTTTTACGCCAAACCTGTGAATTCCTCTCGAAGGCGAAACTTTTAGGAATACTTTATCTCCCACTTCAAACTCTAAGTCAGATCTTCGAGAATCTGCATAGGATTTTTGACGATCTTGCGCTTCTTTAATCCGTTGCTTGATTTGACGGACAATTTTGATCATCTCTTCAACAGCATCGGGCCCTAAAACTTTTCTTTCACCTACTTCATCCCAATAAAGCGGTGACCTACATTTTCTTCCATAAAGAGCTTCATAGGGCGCCATGCCAATTGTCATTTGATAACTATTGTTGTATGCAAACTCAACGAGAGACAAAACTTGCTCACATTGGTTACCTTGATCTAACACAACAGTTCTAAGCATATCTTCCAGAATTTGAATTGTCCTTTCGGACTGACCATCCGTCTGAGGATGAAATGCAGTGCTGAAATTTAATTTGGTACCCATCTCACTTTGTAAGCTTCTCCAAAAACGAGAAATAAACTTTGAATCTCGGTCTGAAGTGATCGACTTGGGCACACCGTGCAGATGCACGATCTCTCGAACGTACAGCTGGGCTAATTTATCTGCTCCATATGTTTCTGGAATTGGTATAAAGTGAGCAGATTTTGTCAATCTATCCACTATTACCCATATGGTTGTATTTCCTTTCTTAGACTTTGGTAATTGGGTTACAAAATCCATTGTAATACCATCCCATTTCCATTCCGGAGTTTCCAAGGGTTGGAGCTTTCCATAAGGCCGTTGATGTAAAGCCTTAACTTGCTGACACGCTAAACATCGCTCTACAAACGAAGCTATATCTCGCTTCATTCCTTCCCACCAAAATTTCTGCTTTAAGTCTTGATACATTTTGGTGCTTCCAGGATGAGCTGTATAAAGCGTTTCATGAGCTTCTCTCATGATCTCGGCTCTTAAATATTCTTTATCTGGAACGCAAATCCTTTCTTTAAACAGGAGAGTGTTATCTCCAGCTTCATGAAAATTTTCCGCTTCTCCTTTGCGAATCTTGAGTCTCAAATTCTCTAACTTCTCATCTTTTCTTTGAGCATCTGAAATTCTCATCTTCAAATCTGGAGTTATTTCCAAAGCTGCAATTATTTGCTCTGTAGTTTGAGGTGGTAGAACCACTTCTAATCTCAACTTTTCAAAACTTTTAATAAGCTCTTTTTCTTGAGTGAGCAGAAATCCTAACTCAGTTCTGCTCTTTCTACTCAAAGCATCGGCTACTACGTTTGCTTTTCCTGGATGATAGGAAATTTTACAATCGTAGTCCTTTACTAACTCAAGCCATCTTCTTTGCCTCATATTCAACTCTTTTTGCTCGGAAAAATATTTGAGGCTCTTATGATCTGAAAAGATCTCACACTTGGCTCCAATAAAGATGATGTCTCCAAATTTTTAAAGCTTGCACAACTGCTGGTAGCTCTAAATCATGAGTTGGGTAATTCTCCTCATGAGGTCTGAGTTGTCGTGACGCATAAGCAATAACTCTGCCATCTTGCATCAAGACACAACCCAATCCATTCCTTGATGCATCCGTATAAACGGTAAAATCTTTGCTTGTTCTGGCACTGCTAGAACTGGAGCGGTGGTTAGTTTCTTCTTAAGCTCTTGAAAACTTTCTTCGCATTCAGGAGACCATTTAAACTTCGATTCTTTCTTCAGAAGTTGGGTCATTGGCCTCGCTATCTTTGAGAATCCTTCAATGAATCTCCGATAGTAACCCGCTAGACCCAAGAAACTACGAATCTCATGGGGTGACTTTGGAGATTTCCATTCTTGAACTGCTTGCACTTTAGAATTGTCTACTTTAATTCCTTCGGAAGAAACAACATGTCCGAGGAAATTTACTTCTTTCAGCCAAAATTCACACTTATTGAATTTGGCATACAACTTTTCTGATCTCAACTTTTCTAAGACAATTCTGAGATGTTCTTCATGCTCCTGCTCACTTCTTGAATACACAAGAATGTCGTCAATAAAGACTATGACAAATCTATCCAAGAATTCATGAAAAACTCGATTCATAAGATCCATGAATACTGCCGGAGCATTTGTCAATCCAAACGGCATTACTATAAACTCATAATGGCCGTATCTCGTTCGAAAAGCAGTTTTTGGAATATCTTCTTGATGAATCTTTAACTGATGATAGCCAGATTTTAAATCGATCTTTGAGAATACACTGGCTCCTTTGAGCTGATCAAACAGATCATCTATCATTGGCAAATGATACTTGTTCTTTAATGTCAACTTGTTTAATTCTCGGTAATCTATACACATTCTTAGACTACCGTCTTTCTTCTTGACAAATAAAATTGGTGCTCCCCACGGGAAAATACTAGGTCGGATAAAACCAAGATCAAGCAACTCTTGCAACTGGATCTTCAATTCTTGCAATTCTTTCGGGGCCATTCTATACGGCGCCTTTGATATTGGAGCTGAATCATGTTCAAGATCAATGGTAAACTCCAATTGCCTGTCTGGTGGTAATCCTGGCAAAACTTCAGGAAAAACATCTTTAAATTCTCGAACTACTGCTACATCATCAATTTTCTTCACTTCGTTTTCATCCTTGTTGAGATAAACAAGATATACTTGCACATCTTTTCTTCTCAACAATCTTTTTGCTTGAATTGCCGAAATAATCGGCATTCCTCTCTTGCTTCTCTCTATTCCGAAGAATAGAGTTGGCTCTTTTCCAGGGGCATGAAAAGAAATCTGCCTTTGCTTACACCGAATGGTAGCAAAATTCTTGGTTAACCAATCCATTCCCAAAATGATGTCTACATCCCACATTTGAATTAGATTGAGGGTCTTGGCTGACATCTTAAGGGAACCAATCTCAAATTCTAGATTAGGGCAAACATGCGTAACTGAGGTAGATTTACCTACAGGGGTCGATACCCTTAAGTTCTGGCTAGCTCATTCTATTTTCAGGCCATGAGTATCTACACATGCATTTGATATAAAAGAATGCGATGCACCAGTATCAAAAGAATTATAACAGGTACATCATTTATCTGACCCAAACCTGCCAGATTGCCCTGATCCTTGACACTTGCTTTCTGCTCAAGAGCAAAAATTCTCTGGTGATGTTGCCGATCTTGTTGCATGGTTTGCTGCTTCTTTGGCTGCTGCTGAGGGCGAGGCACTTGATACGGAAGTTGCTGCGTCTGTGGGACTCCTTCAATGGCCTTTAAGTGCAGAGGCTGATACTGATTAGGTTTTCCTCCACCAGTCCCTTGCTGCCTATTTGGGCACTGATAAGAATAATGCCCTGGTTGCCCACATGCATAACAGTTATTACTTCCTGCTCTGCAAATTCCCTGGTGCATCTTTCCACACATATGACATGCAGAAATTCCTTGTTGTCTCTGAGACGAACTTCCTTGACCAACAAAAGGAACTTTAAACTTTCCTTGGGTCGATTGCTGCTGACTCTGCCCATACCATGGCTTCTTGTTAGGTTGATTTCCAGCATTCCATTTTCTCTTTCCTTTTTGAATTTGGCTTTGATGTGAAAATTGCGGTTTAACAGCCGCTGGGGATTGAATTGGGGGAGGTGCTAGAATCTGAACTGATTTCTCTAGCTGCATAGCCAGCTCCATATCTAAAGCTCGGTTTAAAGCTTCCGCATAGGGCATAGCACTTTGACTTCCTAAGACCACTCTTATATCTTACCTCAGTCCGGCACGAAAAAGCTCGGACATCTTCTCATCTGAATCAACCTTATCAGGGGCAAAACGAGCTAAATCACAAAATTCACGGTCATATTCTGACACCGTCTTCTTTCCTTGCTTGAGATTTGCAAACTCATTTTCTTTTTGTTTACGATAACTTCTCAGAATATACTTTTCAAAAAGAGCTTCTTTGAATTGCTCCCAAGTAAGATTTTCAAGTTTCTCTGGAGTATAAGTTTTCTGGCGAGCTTCCCACCAGTAGTCTGCAGATCCTTTAAGCTGATATGACATACATGTGAGACGTTCACGGTCATCACATCGAAGAAACCTAAAGATTCGCTCTAGAGCACGAATCCATTCTTCTGGCTCTGACGGATTTTCTCTTCCGTCAAAAGTTGGGGGATTTTGTCGAAGAAAAAGTTCTTCAATTCTCCTCTCAGGTTGAGGAGGTGGGGTAGGATCTCGTTACTGTTGTTGTTCTTCTTCTTCTACCCTATTTCTTCTTCTACGAGGCATTCTGATTTTAAGAAAATATAAAATCATCAATAAATAACTTTATTCATTTCAAACTTTTCATTTTAACATTTTTCATCTTATTCTTTATTGCATAAGCAATTTCTTCACAAAGCAAATAATTAAATCTTGAAACTCATCATTCAAAAATTTCATATCATATCATATCATAACATAATCACTTGCATAACTTCACTTAATAATCACACAATAGCAACATAACTTAATTTCATATCCTTTCTTAACTTGGCAATTATTATTAAAGCACTCGGTTTTCCACAACTTTTCTTAAAGAGCAGCAGGATATTTAACTTATAAATTTAACACTTATATAAACAATTAATAGAACCATTTTTTTTCTTTCTTTATCATCTAAAGAAATCTTATTTCATTAACATTCTTTACTTTATACTTTTATCCCATCTCTTAACTTTCCTTCATTTGCACATCATAACTTGAATTAACCGAATAATTTATCTGTCTTTAATAGCTCAACTTTAATTTCTAAAGAGATCTTTTCTTCTTTCATTTTTAACTTACTTTCATAAAATTCTTTCCTTCTTTACTTCATCTTCTTACTTATTTTCATTCATACTTTTCTTTTCTCATAGAACTTCATAACTTCACATGTTTCTTAAACATTTTAGAGAGGCAACAACTTAATTTAAATGACCGCTTTGGTCATTTTTCTTCATATATGGAAAATTGCCTCTTAGAGGTCTTTTCAAAATAAGGGATTTATTTACAGCAAAAATTATCCCTATGTCATCTGTGATGTTAAGACATCACAAAAAACTACATCTTTAGCGGTACGGACTACTACTCCGTTACCGATCTAGCTAACCATATAATGCCTCAGATATTTACACACACACACATATTTACATCATCATCATCATACTTCATACATATATAAACATAGAAAACATTATCAAAAGACCGAATCTCTACTCGGACGGGTCCTTCTCTGGATCCTTCTCTGAGGTCACACTCTTGAAACTCGAACTCTCACCCTCGCTCTCAGGTCTCACGTCTTCCTCCAACGTGAGCGGAATCTCCCTGGTGACGTCGGCACCCGCCGACGGCTAAAAACTAGCCTCGAAGCCTAACTCGCTAAATGGGATACGACGAAGGTCAGACCATCCAAGAGTAACCTCTGCAGCTGAGTCGTCTTCGTCATCCTCGTCAGAGTCGTCACGGCGTGGCTTCGATGAGCTGGCCTCATCTAAGCACTGAGGCTCAGGGTAGTAGAAAGGCTGGAGATCAGAGGGCTCAAAAGTATGAGGAATATCCATAAACTGATAAAAATGAGCTACCTCTAGCGGAGGTGCTGGGTAGAAATCCGAAGTAGGAGGAACAGAAACTAATGCTAAAGCATCTGTCAGTGGTGTGGGTGAAGCAATACCAACTGACGGGGAGGTAGGCTATGAAACAAAAGCACTTTGGTCAACACCAAAGTAGGAAGTCAAAAGGTCATAAACTGGCTCAGGATCAACAGGAGGAACCATGAACTGGACAGGATCATCCTGTGGCAAAAACTCAGCTAAGAAACCCTCCTCGGTGAAACTGGGAGGTGGACAGTAGGGTCCTGGAGGTGGCGCTGCATAACACATAAAACGAGAGCTGATCTCTGCAATGAAACCTCGGCAATCACCATAAAGGTTGTCGTCCCAATACTGCTTTGTCACAAATTGTGACACCAGCGAAGCTGCCCACTCCTGCCATTCCTCTGGAAGAAGAGGAACTAGTCGTATGATACCATGCACACCCGAGATACCTATCTCGCATATCTCCATCTAGACACGATGATATCGAGCTAGGAACTCAGCTAAGGTCTCCCGATAACTCATTCTGATATGTCGAAATTCCTCCATCGCATCGCTGCCTGGCAGCGCTACCATCCTATATAAGAAAAATTTTTAAAAAATTAATCACATTGAGACTAAAAACGTTTCCATGAATCCACAATCTCCACCTACTCAATATCGCTTCCCAAAGGTGGTACCAAGCTCACATTACTTTCCAAAGATAAACAACCAACTTGCTTGCACAATTGTTCCATCATCTCGCTTACTAACGTCGTCACAAAACAACCTCATCAAAACACAATCTCACAACAACAACATCAAATTCACATATAACATAAACATATATCTCAAATAAATTCAACTTAATTCAAATTTTAAACTTTTAAATGCGTACCTGAATTTGCCGGATGAGATGAGGTGTTGGACTTTTGTTATTTAAGACTTAACTAGTCTAAGGATTCAAGTCTAGACTAGACTCAAAAGAAAAAAAAATTCTTAGATTTAGAGCAGTCAAGCTACTCTGATACCACTCTGTCGCAGCCCGACTTAGAATGAAGATGACCAAGCCGGTGGGTCCCACGACGTACACAATTTATGATTAACCAAGGAACAAGATAACGACCTAGTTATCCAACAAAAATCAATCATACAATGAACCATACTTTCAAGGCAAACTCAAGTCGAATCAAATATCAAACAACGGCATCAATAATAATTTATTTTTCAAGTTCAAAGACAAAATAACGAGAATGGTCAAAATACAACACCATCTCGTATCAGAGTTAAACAACGGAATCAAAGTTTATCAAGTCATAGTTTTAATCATCATAATAGGACAACAATTACTGAATAAGTTCAGAGTGTTGCAGGGGAAAAACATAACACATCTTTGGTTATATGTATGAAGACATATAACCCTGCTCAACATCAACAAAAACTCAAAAGGTCAACAAAAGTCCGCCCAGTACACTCCTTTTGCACTCAGTGGAAACATGCCAAAAATAATTGAAAACTGCTGCTTAGAGCTATAGATTGATAACTTGCCATAAAAGCATAGCACAAGTATTTATATATATATACTTAAAAACAAACTTGTGCTTGCCAAAACCTTTTTCTTTCATATAAGTGACTGCAGTCAAAATACTTTTTATGTATGTACCGCATCTACTATAACTTTTGAGTGTTGAGAAGTAGGCCTCCTTCTCAAACACTTGTAATCGTCCCACCAAAAAGGAAGGCTCCGATTACAATATAGTGTACACAAATCCCACCTTAAGTAGGACCGAATTCGTCTTTCCTTGATAGAGGGTATCATACAAAAACTTCAAAAATTGGCAAGTCAATCACTTTAAAAATCATCACACATGTATATATAATCATAATATCACATTCTTTATTTCTTTAGTTCAGAAAGCCCACCTGAATTCGCGACTTTATCTACAAGCTTACTTCTCGGCTTTTCCTTAATTTATGATTCCGCTCGATCCTTCAATTTAAGAATTTAAATATAAGAGCCAGAAAAGTTTAAATATATTAAAATAAGGAATGCCGCTGTTATATTTAATATTTTCTTCTTTAATTCGACTTTTCTTGGATTTTTCTCTCGGCAATTAGAAACTAAACTTTTCTAATTTCTTTTTCTTTCTTACTTAATTCCTTAATCGATAATTAATCGATTATAACTTCAGAAAACATTTAAAAACTTATAATCATATAATTCACCAGTTAACTTCATAATAATATATTACTTAATCACATAAGCATTTAATTGACACTTAAGCTCTTTATTTAATTAATTAAACATATTAAAATGCTTAATCTCTTTATTAACATATAATTAATAATTAATCTCATATTAATTACTTCATCAGTCAATTAAACTTATTCTTTATCATATTATCATTCTAGGATAATAAACATATCCTTTAATCATATAAACATTTAATTAATACTAAAACTCTTCATTTAATTTATTAAGCATATAAAATGCTTACTTATTTATTAACATATAATCATAACATTGCATTAATAAAATATGTCCTTGACATATTTACTTATTAATGACATACCATTAATATTTAACTCGTCATTAATACTTTATTAGCAACTAATGACCATCAATATTTATAATTAATACCTAATATCATCATTAGCATTTAAGTGATGATGAATATCATCATTATCATTCATTTAATTTATAATAAATTCTTACTATTCATATTTTCAACTTAGAAATATTTTCGACTCGACAAACGAGTTCCGAAAAATTTCAATTTAATTCCTTATACTTTTTATACTAAATGTGACATAATTACATAATCACATTATTAATACAGCTCTTCTATACGTATAAACCTCCGACTTCGAAAAATAGCCGGAAAATAGAAAATTCTCAAAACTTCGTATTAAAATTTCGACAAATTCTACGATGCTTAATTTTTATCGTAGAATTCATTTCTACCATTATTTTCTTGATTAAAAATGAAATAATACTTTTATTTTCTTTGAAAATTTTCGGCCTTTTTAGAAATTGGAAAATAAATATCCAATTTCATTCTAATCAATTCGAAACATCTTAATTTAATTAATAAGCTATATTTATAGCTTAATCACTTAATTTAATTGGATAAAAATCAAAACCCTAATATATATATTTCGACCTTTATGGAAAAATAGGGCACATTTACTTATTTTTATCCATTTCAAATTTCAACATGTATAATTAATATTCTAGAGATTAATTATAATCTCAATTAATCAATTTAAGCTCTAAATAATTATTTTTAATTTATTTTTAAATGCTGAAAATTCTTAAAATTATGAAATTGAGCTCTAAAAATTCTAACAAAATTTCCACATACTTAATTAAATATTATAAGCTCAATTGTATCATCAATTTCATCATCCAACATCTAAATCAAAGAGTTCTACTTTTAAACCCTAGTTGCTTCGACAATTTCTACAATTGGCATAATTATGATTCAAACAATTAACTCAATACATAAACATGCTTAATAACATCATTTAAACCCACATTGATCATCAAATCAAGTATAGAACATCAAAATCAAATATTCATATTTTTGGCCAAAACCTTCGGCCATTTTGCAACTAATAAATAAAATGATTATTCTTGCTCAGTCCAATTATCCAACATGCTTATAATCATCATAGAAGTTCATCATAATCATCATTTCAACCATAGGATCAAAGAAATAAATTTTCTAATTTATTTCATATATATTTCGAAAAAATAAAAATAATGCTAGAATTGATTTCTCAATGATTAAATCATAGAAATGTAATCTAAATTACTCCCTAATCATCATACTTGAAGATCAAATCCATTCTCTATCATATATATAATTTTTGAAATTTTAAAATTTAAAAATAAATGGAATTTCATGCTTAAACTTGAGTTATCCACTTAACTAATGAAAGATCTTACCTTTTTAGAAGATTTTAGTATCACTTTCTTTGATCAACCAAGCTAAATTCCTTCTCTTGATTTGAGTGTGTGTGTGCTCTGTTTTGTGTATGTGTGTCGTGTGTGTTTTAGTGTGTGTTGTGTGTGTTCTGCGTGTGTGTTGAGAGTTGAGAGAGAATAAGGATACATTCATTTAAATACTAACTTATCTAATCTAAATACATTGAATAATGCTAACTACATGCTTAGTCACCCAACATCTCTCATCATTATGTTGGGGACAAGCTTAGGTGTCCCATATATATATATTAATTAAATAATAGGTGTTAGTGTTAGCTACTAACACATGTTCTAATTTAGTTATTAACTTTAGATTAGTGATTAAAATAATCATTAGATATTGATAATCAAGATTTATCTAGGAAATGATAATTAAGCTTATAATATAAGCTTTATTTCCTAGGAAAAATTATGCTTAATATCTTAGCTTAATTAATTAATTAAACATCAATTTAACTAATTAAACATTAAGCATAAAAATCTCATTTTAATCGATCAATTAATTCTCTAATTAATTGATCATTCATCAAATAAATAATCATAGAGGCTTTAATTAAATGCTCTCGATATATATAAATTTATTAGGGTTTCTCAAACCCTAATATAAACTTCCTTTAAAAAATTTCGGAATTAAAATCCGAAAATTAAATAAATTGCCGGAGAAAATTCATAAATCCCTAGAAAATCAAATACTTCAAAAATGGCACATATTTCACATATAATGCAAATATAATAGCACATAATCATAAACACCTTTAATATTTCATTTCGAATTAACCGAAACGAAATAAAACTTAAATTATCAAAATTTAGCAATTTAGGGCTGCCGAATTAATTTATCTGCCGGAACTTAACTTTATACTGAATTCTCACATTTTAAAAATTCTAATTAATTATCTTAATTAATTACTAAGATTAGTTATGAAAAGGCGGGATACTACACCTTCATCTTCACTCGGGTCCTCCTCGCTCTCCGACTCGGTGCCCTTCTCGGCTCATTCCACTCCGTCAAGCGTCAAGAGGACCGCATTCTCAACGTCCATACCTGGCAAAGACCGGAAGCTCGGCTGAAAACTAAGCTGACTAAACGGGATACGTCGGAGGTGAAAATATCCCTCGGTCGGTCCAACCTCTGGGTCGACTTTCTCCTCATCACTGTCATAACGACGCGGCCCTGACGTGCTACACTCGTGAAGAACAAAATGAACGAGCTGAGTTCCAGAGAGAGATTCAAGCTCTGAAGAGTATCCACCGAAGGATCTAATGGGACCAAGTCAGAAGAGGGGGCGGAAATCAAACTACTTGTCAGAACAAGGGGCTCGGGAACTACGGCCAAAGCATCGGATCGGGGTGGAGATGAAACATAGTCATTCATCAATGGCTGGGTAACAAACAAACTCTCGTCAAAATCGTAATCAAACGGCTGAGGGTAAACAGCAGGCTCAGGCTCAACCGGAGGAATCAGAAAGGAAATAGGGTCGTCCTAGGGCATCGGCTCCGACTGCAACCCAGACTCGGTGTAACGAGACGGAGGGTAGTAAGGACCAGGTGGTGGAGCAGAGTAGTACATGTAATGAGAGCTAATCTTGGCTATGAAACCCCGGCAATCGCCGAAGAGCGTGTGATCCCAGTACTGCTCCGTGACAAATGGAGTCATGATGGACGCGGCTCACTCCTGCCACTCCTCGGGAAGTAGAGGAACTAATCGGATGATCCCGTGAACTCCCGAGATCCCTGTCTCGTGGATATCCATCCAGACTTGGTGAAAACGAGCTAAGAATTCAGCTAGAGTCTCCGTGTCGCTCATCCGAATATGCTGAAACTCCGTCATTGTGTCTCTCTGAGGCGCTGCTATCCTATATATAAGAAAAATTTAAAAATCAATCGCACTGAGACTATAAGCGTCTCCGAGAATCCACAGTCTCCACATACTCAATTTCGCTTCCATACGGTGGTACCAAGCTCACGTTATTTCCCACAGACAAACAACCAACTTGCTTGCACAATTGTTCCATCGTCTCGCTTACGACCAATCTTCACAAAACAACCTCATTAGGAGCTCAAAACCTCATCACAACATCATCAATCGAAAATTCTATAACTTCAAAACTTTAAAACTTTAAAACTTTAAATCTTTGCAAGAAGCATGAAATCTTTAAAATTCTTACCTCGATAGCTGGACGAGATAAGGTGCTGGACTGTTGTTGTTAGAAACTCGACTAGTCTAGGAATTCAAAATAGACTAGGCTTTTAAAAGAATTTAGACTTAGAGCAGACAATCTGCTCTGATACCACTCTGTCGCAGCCCGACCTAGAAATTAGATGACCGGGCCGGTGGGTCCCACGACGTACACAATTTATGATTAACCAAAGATTTAGATAACGACCCAGTTACCGAACAAGTGACAACAAAACAACCAATCATGCTCAACGGACGATCAACTTTGAATAATTAGGGCAGACAAGACACGAGTTCAACAAAAATGATCGCAAAATCGAGATATGCCAACATGGATGTCAATGATCACAAATTAGGTTAAGTCCTGAAATCAATGAACTCAAACAATCGACCCAACGGTAACGAGGAAAGTATAAAACATGCAAATTTCAGGATCAAGAAAACAAGATAAAACAGTTGCAAGATTAGAGTGTTTCAAAAGTAAATAGCAACCGTTATACATATTCACGCAGGCAAGCATTAAAGTAGGTTTAACAATTAACGTCTAAGACTTCCGAGTTTAGAAACGGACTTCATACTTAACAAAATAACATCAGAATGTTGCAACGGAAAACATAGAGATTATATGTATGTACACATATAATCTAGGTCTAAGTCTCAACTCGACCAACTCTATCAAC
This sequence comes from Agastache rugosa, assembly GCA_031470985.1. Taxonomy (NCBI): domain Eukaryota; kingdom Viridiplantae; phylum Streptophyta; class Magnoliopsida; order Lamiales; family Lamiaceae; genus Agastache; species Agastache rugosa. The sequence goes on from CM062604.1 coordinate 19,623,557, forward strand.
AACAACAAGTTCGCCCAGCACATTCCCATCTCCGTCCGAGCTAACCTGCATATTTTAGAAAACAATATGCAGGCTGAGTACTTCGTACTCAGTGAACATATGCCAAAATAAATTGACAACTTGCTGGTTAAAGCTATAAATTGAACTTGCCGGAAAACATGGCCCAAGTAACTTTTTAAAAACAAACTTGTGCTTGCTCAAACATTTTCTTTTCTGTAAATCATAATTTTCTGCAGACATAGATATCATGTATAAACCAAATCTACAAATAATATAATTGCTGAGAAGTAGGCCTCCTTCTCAAACACTTGTAACCGGTCCACCTTTCGGGGGCTCACGATTACGAATGTGTACACAAAATCCTACCTCGCGTAGGACCGAATTCGTCTTTACTCGGCAGATGGTATCATACGAAAACTCAAATATTTGGCAAGTATCAATACTTTTAAAAACATCATATAATCATGCTCGTCATATCGTTTAATTCAGAAAGCCCACCTGGATTACTAAAGCTTTGGACTAACTCGAACGGTCTTGACTTCTCGAATTCAAACTCCCGCTCGTTCCTTCAATCGAAAATTTGATTCACGACGTCAAAACGAGAATTAACGACTAATTGAAGAGAAACGACTTTGATGCTCTTAACTTCTACTTCGCTTCGGATTTCTACGGCTTAACCCGAGTGATGGTCCCTGAGCTAGGTATTTGGTGTAGAGGGGGGGTGAATACACCAAATAGATTTCTAGAAACTTTTTCAAGTTAAATCACAGAGATGGTGAGCTCAGTTATCGATCCAGCTGGGGAGGGTTAGCTGGGTAAATAACTCAGCTGGCGGTGCGGAAAGAGGTGGTTTGAAAACCTAGCTCGGTTACTTAGAAAAACTCAGCTTGAAAAGATTAACTTTAAGTTTTCAGCTTAGTCAAGTTGTGCAACTTTCAGAGAGACACAGCTGTCTTTGGAGAGCAGCTGCGTATGCAGTTTTGATCAAATATGCAATGTTATGAAAGAGTTAGTACAAAACTGAATATAAAGAGAAAGTAAAGTGCACGCAAGATTTTACGTGGTTCGGAGTAACACCTCCTACGTCTACGACCAGGTTCACTGGTAATCCACTACCACTTGGTTTCCAAGTACCAAGCAACTCAACAACTCTAACCCGAGCTGTGTTTCAACAGTTTGCGGGCACTGTCAAGCCTAACCTTTCAGTTTACGGGTACTGAAAAAACCTTACACACTTGAATTTCCCGCTTCAAGCAAGCGTAACCTTGACCTAACCTTTCTGGGTAAGAGGGGTTTGGTTTGGAGTTCCAACTGTGAACGAGTTCTTACAATTAAGAACTTTAGAGTATGATGAACTCGTTCGAAATATAGGCTTTAAGATATACAAAGATTTTGGCCTAGGGATCAGACGAAAAACTAAGCAGTTTCTGAACTAGAAACACTTTAAGATAAAGTGTTCTTTGAACTATGTAGAACTGCTTGAGAGCTTTTGAAAGATTGATGATTTCAGAGAATGAAAGCTTGTAGAGAGTTTTTCGTATTTTTGTTATCTGATTCTGAGGTTGAAGACGGGTTTATATATAGGTAGAGATTCAAGACTAGCCGTTGGAGGAGCCGTTTGAATCTTACCTACTCTTCTTAAATTCAAGATCTGCCGTTGGGCAAATCTGAACCTGTCTTCATTTGTGTCACATCCTAGGTCCTGAAGTCTAGGATGCTGATTTGGCAATCTCTCATTGGTCGAGGCATGTTGACTTCCTCTGACGCCGGGATCTTCTGCCTTTGGAGCTGGCTTTTGAATTCAGAGCTGGACTGACTTGAAGTGATGTCTTCAGTTAGTTCCCTTTGTTCTGTACAGCTGGACCGGCTGTGTTTTGAACTCAGCTCGAATTCTCTTCAGCTTGATCATGCTCTGCTGGAGGACTCAGCTGAAGGTTGACGTCTGCTGTCTTTCGCTAGCTGACTCCTGCTGCAGACACAGCTGGGTCGACTGTTATCTTCCGCTAGCTGACTCCTGCTGTAGACATAGCTGGGTCGACTGCTGTCTTCCGCTTTCTTAACCTGTAAACCTAGAAAATCTAAAGCTCAAACAGGCGAGCTGGAAAACACTATTTAGGTTGATGCGATCATCTATTCGGTTGGAGAATCAGTTGGGTTTTGGTATCAAATCGAAACCTTATAATTTTCCCAACAATTTCCCCCTTTTTGATGATGCCAAAACCTAACTGAGACAACTTATGACGCTATTAAAACTTGTGTTTTATTAATGTAAGAATATACATTATAACATAGGAAAAAGAAAAAAGGAAAAAAAAAATCTTCAGTCTTCAATCCTTCAGTCTTCAATCATTCAGTCTTCAATCCCAGTTGGCTGGGTCTTCTCTTCTGCATTCGTTGCTTCTTTCTTTTGGCTCGTCTCTTCTTCAGCTGATTCTGATTCAGCTGGTTCCTCTACCTCAACAGTTTTCCTCTTCTTTGACTTGTCTCTTCTCCCTTACTTCCCTCTTTTTGGCATGATCAAACAGGGTGGGAGAGATACACCATCGGCTGTTGCGATGTTTTAGTTTGGCGAAACTGTGGTCTTCAGCTCTGAGCAGCGAGGTTTGGAGTCTAGGTGGCTCAGCTGTTGTATTAGCTGGCTCTTCTTCAGTAGCATTAGCCTCAGCTGTATTGCAGACACAGCGTCATTGGCCTGATTCAGCTGGGGCAGACCAGCTGAGTGCTTGGAGGGATGAGTTGGCACGGGAGATAGCATCTTCTGAGTCGGGCACAACTTCATTCCTTGCAATTTTGCTTCTTCAGACTTCTTAGATTAAATGAGAAAGTCTGATTCAGCACTTGAGGGACTTGGGTTCAGCTCATATCATCATCATCCAGCTGCAGGTGATCATTGGCTGGGTGATGTTTCTCATTTGAGCTTGGTGCAGGGGCTTGAGCATCTTTCATTGGAAGATCTCGAAGCTGGTGTCCCTGTGGAGCTGAAGGAAATTGAGGAAAGGCCAGGTTGAAGTATTCCATGTCATGGGGTTTAAGCTTAGTTGACCAGCTGGAATACTCCGTTGCGGTGTTGATGACGATGATGTTCACGCAGGCGCATGAACTTCTCCTCCACCGTAAGAAACGACTGCTTGTGGGCCTTCTGCTCCTCGGAGAGTAATTACGAATTCTCTCATAATGTCAGCTGGCTTCTCGCCTAACTGACTGAGCACCTTTGACTTGAGTCTTCTGTTTGAAGACGGTGCTTCAGCATGTTTTGTCTCCTCAAGTTGTCTCCGATTCTCAGCTGGGACGGAAATAGATGCATGCTGCTTTGTCTCCTGCATCTTTTTCTGTGCCTCCTGTGGTGGAGCAAGAGCTTTGACATGACTGCTCTTGAAGACTCCGGCTTTATCAACATCTGGTCCAGGTCTGTTGACGTTGATTTTTGCATCCCAGGGAGTTGTATGTCCCGTTCTCTCTTTTATGTTGAGAGAAACAGTGGGGCGGAGGAGGTCTTTTTCCTTTGACATTCCCAGGAAGTTTTCTGCACCTTCCTGGTGAATGACGTTCTTGAGCTTTGCAGTCTCTTACTGTGTTGGACTGGATCTGTCGATGGGCTTCACCTTCTTCTGGACTTCCGTCTTCTTTGAGGTTCCTGAGAGTTAAGCAACTCTTATCTTGAAGCTTTGACAGATTCTTCAAGTTTGATCGGCTTCGGGAGATATCTTTCTGGATTCCATGTTCTTCTTCTGCAACTTTTGTTAGTAGAAACAAATAATACCAATTGATGGAAATAAGAAAGAATGCCGAAAAACTTTTTAGGGTTGATGCAATGCTTTACGTATATCTTCTAGCATATTTATAGAGCTTTCTTGATGAATGGACGTTCAAGATTTGTCTATTGATAAGAAGATCTACGACTCGGAGTGATTCTCGCGTCATGTCAATTTCTTGATTAGAAGATGCGAGATAATGCGCGAGAGAGGGCGGTTGAGGCGTTTTAACTTTTGCCTCGAAACTCTCATGATTCAATTCTTTGCAGACTTTTAATTAAATTTGATTAGATATGACTAGATATGAGTTGACTGGAAACAGATTGAGTAGGTGTAGTTAATGTTGTTGCAAACCTCTCAGCTGATCATTGTAGTCAGCTGATACTTCGGTTGAGTGGGTGTGCTGGGTGATCGTGGTTCCAGCTTGTAATACCCCGCTTTTTCATAACTAATCTAAGTAAATAATTAAGATAGTTATTTAGAATAATTAAAATGCGAGAACTTATAAAGAAAATAAGTTCATGCAATTAAAATTTTTCGGCAGTACTAATTTGCCGAATTCAAAGTTTCTAAGATTTATTCTCATTCCGGTTAATCCGAAATGAGATAATGAAGGTATCTATGATTACGTGCTTATATATTTGATATTATCTGAGAAGTATGTGTTAGTTTTGGAAGATTTGATTTCTCCGGAAATCATAAAATTTCTCCGGCAAATTATTTTAGTTCCGGATTTTATTTTCGAAAATTTCTTGAGAAAGCTTATATTAGGGTTTGAGAAACCCAAATAATTTTTTATAAGTTCGAAAGCTTTTTAATTAAAGCTGTGATGATTGTTTATTGGATGTTTGATTAATTAATTAGAGAATTAATTAATCAATTAAAGTAAGATTTATATGCTTAATGTTTAATAAATTAATTAAGCTAATTTTTGAAGCATAATATTCCTAAGAAATAAAGCTTGTCTTATAAGCTTTATTATTAATTTCTAATTAATTTAATCTAACAATATCTAAGAGAATAAATTATAAGATATTGTTAGTATTAAATTTAATTCATAATATCTTAATTTAGATATTATAACACTAAAGTCAAATTACTAACTAATAAGGAAGTGACACCTCACCTTATCCAAAATGCAATGATGATGAAGAGATTAGTCAAGATTAGCATGCTACATACGTGTGTTTAAGTTCAATGTATTTGGGCTTAGCTATTAGTTAAGTGTGTTAGCATCCATCTTCATCCTCATTTTCTCTTCCTCAAACTCTCGACACACACACGGCAACACACACTCAATCACACACAATCTTCATTGAAGAAGCTTCACCAAGCTCAAGAAATCAAAGAAATTAGCATTCAAATTAATCAAGAAGGTTAGATCTTTCACTAATCAAGTTCTTAGCTCAAGATTGAGCATAAAAATCCATCTTATTTTTCAAAATTTATGAAAAATATGGAAAAATAAGGGATTTTTAATTTTGATACTTGATGATTAAATTGATGGATTATTTGAGCTTAGAAAATTATTTTAAGCATGTTTAATGTTGGAATTAATCAAAGATTCAAGACCCTTTTATTTATTTTGGAATTACCGAAAATTAATGAATAAATTAGGGGTTTTTGATTGTTGAATTTCATGATCAAATTGATGATTTATATGAGTTCATGTGATGTATATAAACATGTTTAGTGATTGAATTTAGCTAGCTTGATCATTTGTTAATTAATTTTAAAAAGGCCGAAATTAAGGGCTAAAACTAAGAATATTTTATTTAATCTTACATGCTTGAATTGATGTTTAATTTGAGCTTATATGATGTTTTTGAACATGTTTTTACATGAATTAAATGAGTTGAAACTCCCTGGCCTAATTTGTAAGAAATTCGAAATTAATGGTCTTGAAATTAAGAGTTTCTGGAGTTTAATTGCTAGCTTAAGTCAGCTGGACCCAGCCAGCTTGATTAACTCAGCTGGATCCAGCCAGCTTGATTAACTCAAATTTGGACCTAATCGAGAATTACCCGAAATTTGAACCCGATCGGCTAGAATTACCCGGTGACTCGATCAGTGGATTTACTCAATTTGGACCCGATCAGTGAAATTACCAGTGAACCCGTCATTTGGAATTACCCAGTGACTCGGTCAATTTGGAATTACCCAGCTGAACCCAGTCAGCTGGAATTACCCAGTTGGACCCAGTCAGCTGGATTAACTCAGCTGGGTCCAGCCAGCTCAGTTTTCCAGCCAGCTCAGTTTTTCCAGCCAGCTCAGTTTTTCCAGCCAGCTCAGTTTTCCAGCCAGCTCAGTTTTCCAGCCAGCTCAGTTTTTCCAGCCAGCTTAGTTTTTCAGCTAGCTCAGTTCTCCAGATAGCTCAGTTTTCCAGCTAGCTTTGATTTTCCAGTCAGCTTGATTTATCCAGCTGATCTTTGCTCAACTTGTTTTCAGTTGTTTCTTCCGTAAACTCAAAAGTTAAAATGTTAGCTAATTTTTCCTAATGATACGTTAATGATGAGTTTAAGAATTAATGATACGTCATTAATGAGCTTACATGTCAAAGACATATATTGATAATATAATGTTAAGCTTAAATGTTATCAAAGAGCTTAAGCATTTTTTTTATATGCTAAAATAAATAAAGAAAGAGCTTAATGATTAATGAGATGCTTATATGAAGAAATGAAATGTTTATTTTTTTTATGATATGATGTTACGAATGATATGATAAGCTTAAGTGTTTAATGATGTAAATAGTATGAGTTTAAATGTTAATAAAGTGTTTATATGCTTAAGTATGAGATTAAATGATGAAATATGTGATTTATGTTTTAAAATATATCCTGAAGTTATAATCGATTAATTATCGATTAAGAAGTTAAGTAAGAAAGAGGAAGTAATTAGAAAAGTTTAGTTCCTAATTGCCGAGATAAAAACCCTAGAAAAAGCCGAGACAAATTAGAAAATTTTTCAGAATAACAGCGGCATCCCTCATTTGAATATTTAATTTTTCTCGCTCTTATGTTTAAATTTAATTATTAAATGAAGGAACGAGCGGGACTGAAAAGTGAGGGAAAAGCCGAGAAGTTAAAGTATAGATAAAGTAGCTTCAGTCCAGGTGGGCTTTCTGAACTAAAGAAATAAATATTGTGATATTATGATTATATATATGTGTGTGATGATTTTCAAAGTGATTGACTTGCCAATTTTTGAAGTTTTTGTATGATACCATCTACCAAAGAAAGACGAATTCGGTCCTACGTAATGTAGGATTTGTGCACACTATGTGGTAATCGGGAGCCTTCCTTATGGTGGGACGATTACAAGTGTTTGAGAAGGAGGCCTACTTCTCAACACTCAAAAGTTATAGTAGATGTGGTACATACATGATAAGTATTTTGACTGCGCAGTCACTTATAATGAAAGGAAAAAGGTTTGAGCATGCACAGGTTTGTTTATAAAAGTTACTTGTGCTATGCTTTATGGCTAGAGTCAATCTATAGCTCTAAGCAGCAAATTTTCAATTATTTTGGCATGTGTCCACTGAGTACAAAAGTACTCAGCCCTGCATGTTATTTCTAAAATGTGCAGGCTGGCTTGGATGAAGATGGAGTGTGCTGGGCGGATTTTTGTTGTTGACCTCTTGAGACATTGTTGATGTTGAGCAGGATTATATGTCTCCATACATATAATCAAAGATATGTCATGTTGTTTCCGCTGCAACACTCTGAATTTATTTAGTAATTGTTGTCTTAGTATGATGTTGAAGCTATGACTTGATAAACCTTATTTCCGTTGTTAAACTCTGATACGAGATGGTGTTGTCTTTTGACCATTCTCGGCTATTTTGGTTTGACTTAAAAGAATGATTTATTGTACGATTGGTTTTTGTTGGATAACTGGGTCGTTATCTTGTTCCTTGGTTAATCATAAATTGTGTATGTCGTGGGACCCACCGGCTTGGTTATCTTCATTCTAAGTCGGGCTGCGACACAGCTGGTTCCCCCTCAGCTGAATAATTCTTCAATTTCAGCATCTGGTTTAGCTGGATTCTTTCTCAGCTGATATCAGTGACGTTGATTCTGAATTACAGCTGTCTGCTTGCATTCAGCTGGGTCTGCTTCCATTCTGCTGGGTCAGCTTCCATTCAGCTGGGTCTGCTTCCATTCAGCTGGGTGAAGCATCGTCTGGGTTGAGTAGTCCAAGTAATCCGCACAGCATTTTGAATCTTGCTTCTATCAGCGGTTTTGTGAGAATATCAGCCCGCTGTATGTCTGTGTGAATTTTCTCAACAATCACATCCCTCTTTTCTACGTGATCTCTGATGAAATGATGTCGTACGTCTACATGCTTGCATCTTGTGTGAAGTACTGGATTCTCTGAAATGGCAATCGCACTTGAGCTATCGCAGAAAATTGGAACCTGTCCAGTTTTCACTTCATAGTCATCCAGCTGATGTTTCAGCCAGAGAATTTGTGAGCAGCAGCTTTCAGCGGCCATATATTCTGCTTCTGTCGTGGAAGTTGCGACGCACGTTTGCTTCTTTGAAAACCATGAAATCAACTTACTTCCGAAGAACTGACAAGTTCCTGAAGTTGATTTTCTGTCCAACCGATCTCCAGCGAAGTCTGAGTCTGAGTATCCGATACAGTAGATTGTCTTCAGCTGGGTACCACAGCCCAACATTCTGAGTTCCTTTGAGATATTTGAGAATTTTCTTGGCTGCTTGCATGTGTGCTTCCTTTGGATCAACTTGAAATCTGGCACACACTCCGACTGCGAAAGAGATGTCTGGACGACTTGCTGTTAGATACAGCAGGGATCCTATTATCCCTCTGTATTTGCTAGAGTCAACTGACTTCCCTTCAGTTCCTGGTTCAATCTTCCAGTTGGTATTCATTGGAATCTTTACAGTTCTGCTGGATTGAACTCCATACTTGGCGATCAAGTCTTTCACGTATTTGGATTGATTTATGAAAATCCCTTCTGATGATTGCTTGACTTAAAGTCCTAGGAAGAAACTCATTTCTCCCATCATGGACATTTGGAACTTCTCTGACATCATCTCTCCAAGTCTTTGGCATAAGAAGCTTGATCTTGATCCAAAGATGATGTCGTCTACATAGATTTGAACAACCAGGATATCTTCTCCTGACTTGATGGTGAAGAGAGTTCTGTCTACTGAGCCCTTCTTGAATCCTTTGGATACAAGAAAATTTGACAGAGTGTCATACCAAACTCGAAGTGCTTGCTTCAATCCATAAAGAGCCTTCTTTAGCTTGTAGACTTTATTTCCTTCTACTTCAAATCCTGGAGGTTGTTCAACGTAGACATCTTCTTTGATTTCTCCATTTAAGAATGCACACTTCACATCCATTTGATAGACCTTGAATTTGTTATGTGCTGCATAGGCGAGAAATAGTCTGATTGCTTCCAATCGTGCTACTGGAGCAAATGACTCTTCGAAGTCAATTCCTTCTTGCTGAGTGTAGCCCTTGGCAACCAGTCGAGCTTTGTTTCTGATGACGACTCCCAGGGTATCCAATTTGTTCTTGAATATCCATTTTAGTCCTATGACTTTGACTTCTTGAGGTCTGTCGACCAGTTCCCAGACACAATTTCTGAGAAATTCGTTCAGCTCTTCTTGCATGGCGTTAGTCCAAGGCACGCTCTTCAAAGCTTCGAGAATTGATTGAGGCTCTGGCACTTGAGCTACGAAACACGCCATTAGAGCTGTGTCTTCATCATAGACCGTCAGTTCTAGCTCTACTGAGAGTTGAGCTGTGTCAGCTGCTTCTTGATGATCCGATGAAGCTTGAGCAGCTGAGCTTCTGGTTTTGACTTGGTCAGATGGTTCTCCAATGATTGCTGATGATGGGTGATTTTCAATCCATATTCTTCTCTTACGAATTTCTTCTTCCAGTTGATTGATGCTTGACGTGGCTAAATTTCGTCTGATTTGGAGTTGCTCAGGAGTTAAGTCTTGAGAGATTGGTTCTCTTTGATTTAGATTTTGAGGAGACTTCTGTAGAGGCTCTGCTGGAGATGGAGCTGGGGATTCAGCTGTGTCTGGATTTCCAGCTGATAATGTTCCCCCTTGATTTGGAGTTGAAGGTTCTTCTCGATTTCCAGCTGGTGGAGCTTCTTGGTTGATTTGAAGTTCCTCCTCTGGCTCATCATCCCAAATTAATGGTTCGGCCAGATTCCTGATTCTATTTTCTTGAGCTCTTGTCTGAATCAGTCTTGAAGAATCTCCTTCGTTTCTTCGTTTGATAGAATCTCTATATTCGAAGGAGGATTCGTCAAAGGTAACATGTGGAGTTACCTCGACTATTTGAGTTCTTCTGTTGAAGACTCTGTATGCTTTACTCACAGCGGAGTAACCAAGGAATATTCCTCGGTCTGTCTTCTTGTCGAACGTCTTGAGCTGTGTCTTCCCATTGTTAAGGATGTGACATTTGGATCCGAATACCTTGAAATATCCTATGTATGGTATTATGTTGTTCCATAGCTCATACGGTGTCTTTCCTTGCCTTGATGTGAGTAGGGAGCGATTCTGAGTGAAGCAAGCTGTGTTGATTGCTTCAGCCCAGAACTTCTTTGGAATGGCAGAGCTTGCTAGCATTGAGGTAGCTGCTTCTTTGAGAGTTCTGTTTCTTCTTTTTGCTACACCATTCTGCTGAGGTGTGCGTGCTGCAGATGTTTGGTGTTGAACTCCGTTCTTCTCGCAGTAATGATAAATAGTTTCATTCAGAAACTCCGTTCCACGATCTGATCTTATGTAGTGCATCTCATAATACATGGAGATTTATCTCATACACTATGTGTGTGTGTATAACTATATCAAAACGAGGGAAAATCTTTGGGTGATTTGGTATGATGAAATCAAACTACTTTTCAAATCATTGTATTCATACCATATCAATAAGCAAGTGTTTGGGATTTTTTTTTGTCTCAGCCTTCGGCTCCGATTTTAATTTATAGATAATGATTGTGGCAACATTATATGTTTTTTAGCTCGCTCCGAGGCCTTCGGCTCCCCTCGCTCGACTCTTGAAAAAAAATAAAAAATAAAAATAGTGAAAAAGAATATTAAAAAATAAAAAATGGTGCATCCCAATACACTTAGTGGTGCATCTCATTGCACAGTGTGGTGCATATCATCTGACTCTTAAAAAAAATTCAAAAATTTAAAAAAAAAATCGAAAAAAAAAGAACCGAAAGTCAACGGATTGACCGGGTCCGACCCGTTGACCCGGATCCGACCCGGTTGATCCGGATCCAACCCGGTTTGACCTGGGTCAGATCTGACCCTCCATTCCTTGTAGATGTATGGTGAAGATCTATTCCTATTTTTTTAGTTTAAGATTCATTTTTATATGATCATTTTCCTATATATATATAGTCCGACTTTGGTCTTTCAGATTAAAAATTCTTGAGTGATATTTTTAATAGAATTGTCAAATTGTCGGGTTAGATCGGACCCGATCAATAAGAATATTTGGAATGGGCCGAATTTTGGGGTATAGGGCTAACAGTGTGTCAGGTTTTTCGGGCCTCACGTCGGCCTATATATGCCTTTTCTGGCTGCCAGCATGAATTTCTTTTGGACATCTTAAAGCATTGCCCAGCCCAGTCAAAATTAAGGTCAATTAAGAATCCATTCTTTTATACAAAATCTTTTTAATATTGACTTAAACAATGTTTTTAATTCATGAATATGGATTAAAACTATAAAAAAAAAAGGCGCGGTATAAAATCTCTCCGATCCAATCCTTTTATATTCTTAATTATGAGATAATTAATTTTACTAATCCAATTATAATTTAGAGTAAAAATTTGAAATAGCCACTATAGATAGTGGAAAATAAAAGTTATCCAAAATTTAATTAAACATAAATTCTGTCAGATTTTGGGATTTTTGGACAAATTTACCCTTTTCCTCCTTTACAATCAAATTTCACTCTCTCTCTCTCTCTTTCTCTCTCTCTCGTCCTCCCTCTCACACTGAAAACTCTGACTTCTGCCTCTCTACCACCGACGATCATACATCACGACGACACCGTCTCCACTGAAATTATATCCAAACATTCCGGCGACGGCGCCGCCTCACGACACGTCGATCCCAACCACAAAATCTTAGATATAATCCCAAATCAAACGCCAAAACAGAGATCTAATGGTCGATCTGTTACAGAAAAGAAAAAAACTAGATCCAATCACGGCAGCGCTGGTTTAGAAAATCGAGAGCAAAAATCATGGTGAGATTGGTACGAAATGGATTCATTCGTACCACTCGTACCAAATTATGGTGCGCCACTAGTTGGTACGAAAGGTACGAATGGATTCATTCGTACCACTCGTACCAAGTTATGGTGAACCACTAGTTGGTACGGACGGGACGAATGCGTTGATTCGTACCAAGTAACGCATCACAACTTGTTCGTACAAAGGGAACGAATGGATTCATTCGTACCTGTCGTACCAAGTTCACCAGAATCTGCTGCTATTTCAAATAACGAGCAAGCAGCAAAACTGCTGCAGAAATACCAGTAAAAATACCCAATAGACAGTCGTCCTCCCAAGCACGAATTCAAGCAACGTGTAATCCAACTATAATTTCACCGACAACATGAATATCCTGAGCCCTAAAACTAAAAAATGACAGGAATCGAAGGGATTGCAGCGGAGCAAGAGAAATACTCCGGCGAGTATTTGAAGAAGCAGGAGACGGAGAACATGGAGGGGCTGGAGATGACGGCGAGAAACCAGGAGTCCAATTGATTTTGGATCCATGAAGGATCTAGGAGAGCGAAGGATTTGGAGCAGAAATCAAGGAGGCAGATGCACCGTGGTGGTTGGCGACGGTGAGGTGGAGGTAGGGGAAAGAGGCGTCGGTGTCGAAGAAGAGGGATGGAGGATTTGGAGCTGAAATCAAGGAGGTAGATGCGGGCTACAGCGAGGTGAAAGTGGGGAGAAGCAGCGGCAGCGGCGGATGAAGGTGGAGGAGCGGATGACGGTGATGAATGTGGAGGCGGAGAAGGGATGAGCAGAAGCCTCTCTGCGATAGAGAGAGAAATAGTTGTGAGATACGTAAATTAATTTGCACATGAGAGATAAATAAATACAAATTACAGGGATTTAAAAATTAAGGGTATAATTGTCTTATCATCTTAAAATCTGCTAAAATTTATAACAAATTAAGATTTTGACGAATTTTATTTTCCACTATTCATAGTGGCTATTTGACATGATAAACTATATAATTTATTAATCTCTGCAAGAATTTATATATGAGTCCCAATTAGGATTAATTAAGTAATACTTCTTTCGTTCCAGGTTAGTGTGGTTCAATTAATATTTTATACCTCACATATAATCAAATATGCGCACCACACTTTTGGGGACGGAAGGATTAATTAATTAAAATTATTAAAATTAAAGAAAAAATAGAAAAATAGAAAAAACGTGGTGGGTTGAATTGCACCAACCGTACGTACGGTTCGATCCATCGCACAAGTGTGTATCTCAAAATATATTTTTTAGAAATATTTAAGATAAAAAAAAGGGCATAACCTCTCCATTCCAAGCCTTTTCATATTCTCTGTCATTTCGAAATTTGTAGTTGCTTTGCAGTTTGCACGATCTCGATGCTTATTTTATTTCATCAGCTATATCAAGAGGAGGAACTGAAGATAAAGATGTATCACTACTTTTATAGTTCCTTCTATTTTCTCCCTCAATTAATGGAGTTTCTAGAACTGTCAACCCTTCCCTTTCTGCATTAACATACGCTACAAAAAACATTTTAAAAATCATCAAACATAAATGCATGCGCATATTTGAATTTTCATAAATAAAAAAAATTAAAAAATCTGCATAGTTAAATTAAATATTATAAAAAAATTTGACCATACCAGTACTGGAGAAATGGACAAGAATCTCGAGATTCTTGCATGACTTAGCAAAAGTCATCCGTGTTTTGAGGGCCATTGACGTTGGTGTAAAGCAGCAAATCATACCTGGTTAAATTGGAAATTTTGCATGGAGAACAAAATGATTGAAAAAAAAATTACATATTAAAATTATCAATTTTCCCTCTCAAAAAAGAAATATATCAATTTTCTCCAATGTTATACATGATATTTCTTATCATTGAATAATAGATTCATTTTGGAAAGTGCTGAGATAAATAAAATTACAAGCTGTTTTATATACATGTAATGCGAGTCAACATTTCAACAATGAAAGAATTCTAAAAAAAATTCAGATTGGAAATGATAGCTCACGTGGTATCTGCAATCACAATCTTTAATTGCATCTCTCGTTTTCTTTAGTATAATTAGGGTGCCACGTGTAATTAATTAATGTCAGACTATTTTATTGATGATGTACTATAAATTTATATTATTATTATAGAGTGCGATTTCTAATTATAATTGTTGACACGCACATATATGTGTCATATGTGTGTGTTAATTAGAAATCAATCACTAGTACTATTGATGGACTCGATTAATTTGAAAAGTTCATATCTGATACTCCTTCCGTCCCCTAATCAAGGTTCATTGTTTTGAGTACAAGATATAAGAAGAATGTATAAAAGATAGAAAAGTGGTATGATCCATATTTTTTGAATGATTAATTTTTATCATTTTAAAAAATGAGCCATTATTAGTGGAACACTCCAATAAAAAAATCGAATCATTATTAATGAGACGGAGAGAGTATTAGGTAGCTATTCCCGTTGCACATGACTACATGTGATTGTAAACGGACTTCACCTAAAAGAACGTACCGATCGTTGAAAAAAATTGATGTATTATCAATTTAAGTTTATTATTCTGAAATAGAATTCAGAATACCTTAATTAATTATTGATCGGTCCAGTAGTATTTGATTATTTGTCAACTCGCTAAATTTAATTTTATGTGTATACCGACTAAACAAATGTAATGACATGGTAATGTACGTAGATTGAGCCCATTTACCTGCAGACTAGTTTTTACTATTTAGGGATAAGCCCATTTCGAATATCTAAGGCCATAAAATGTAATTAATAATTTTAGAACTGGTTCATATACAAAATACTTTTTTTTAAATAATGATAATAATGAATTTTATGTACTAAAATAATGTATTTTATGTATTATTACAATGTATCATCATAATAATGCATTTTTTGGTTACTATAAGGCGTTTTTATGATAATGCATTTCATGTTCTATTATAAAGCATCGGTCAATGACAACCATAGATCTACAAAGATTATTGGTCCAGATCGCTTCTCATTTCATACGGAAAAAGTGTTTTGTATATGATCTTTCCCCAACCATTTTATTCATAATTATTATAAATTGCAAATATATTCCAATCTTTGGTGTCTTTCGTTATTTACCCCAATTTTTAAAATGTTGCAAATAAATACTCCACCTTTAAAAGTTTTGCAAATTCGACCTATTCTATTTTTTTTTCGTTTTCTGACAAGCTAATTTGGCGTGTTCATTAATGATTTGGATTATGGTTACGTTCGGTATATACTAGTTTAACATAAATATTTCAAAATGATATCATTTTGAAGGAAGTGGTTGATAATTTATAATTCTTCGGTCCTCAAGGTTTAATATTTAGATAAAAATTAACTTTTTTTTGAAAGATTAAGACGAATTGAATTAGTATATGCAGAACATAATCCTAGTTCATCACCTCATTATAATGAATGTGCTAAATTAGCTTCTTTGAGTTTGGAAAAAAACAAATAAGGACTAATTTGCAAAAAAAATTTGGAAGATTTAGTATTTATTTGCAACAATTCAAAGATTAGGTTTAAATTGCAAAAGACACCAAAAAACTAGATATTAATTAACAATTAATTCTTATAATTATTATAATAAATAATTTTAATATATATTCTGATATGCTTATACTTAGTCGTACTTCTCCTATTCCCATAAAAATTTATTGCTCGTGTCCATATCATTTAAGATAGTAATTCCTTTGATAACTTATGTGGGCAATTTTCGAGTCTAGTGGTTCAATATAATTAACTAAGACAGACGAATAAAAGCCTTAAGAAAGTATCAATAGAATTTTAATATCCGTAAAGATATATAGTATTGACTTGAATAATTAAATATGTTTTCTTTTTCCTACAAAGTGGCCATGATTTTTCTACGTCACATTTTATAACAATTTTAACTATATATATTGAACTAAGATTCTTGATTCATACCCTCCAAACAGTACAAATAAAATAACTGTCAATTTGTTAGGTCAAATAGGAAAACGCAAAAACTTGTCTGCGACCGGTCGCATGGGATGCGACTGTTTGCGCGGGTGCAACACACGCGCCAAAAATGAACTTTAAGTCGGGCGCGTGTGGTACACGTGCTTCTCACGATGCGTCCATGCATCTAACATATATATTATTTTAATCGTCAGCCTTAGTAGGACACTTCGAAGTGTCCTAACATCTATTTTTTTTTTAATTTTTTAAATTTTATTATTTTTATTTATTTGTTTAAGAGTCGAGCGAGGGGAGTCGAAGGCCTCGGAGCGAGCTAAAAGACATTAATATTGCCATAATCATTATCCTATAATTGAAAACGGAGCCGAAGGCGGAGACGAAAAAAAATTGAATTTAAAAAATAAAATCAAAGTCAACGGGGTGACCCGGGTCAACGGTTTGACCCGGGTAAATCCGACCCGACCCAGTCGCTTGGAATGCAATCGGTTGCACCAGAATGTTGCTCATAGGAAAATATGAAAAAGTTGTCATTAAATTACTCGTTTTCAATAATTATACCTACATACAATTAATTTATAGCCTGCTTTTTCATGGCTATACCTTAATTTTGGTGGAAAAATTATATATCTAATCTTACCAAATGTTTTTGTTTTAATATTAGATTATTGAATTGAATAGATTAAGGTCCATGATAGTTTCAGTTTTTTCTTTATTAAATGGATAAAATAAGGCAGAGAAGTAGATAATTTTTTTTTTAAATTTAATGTTACAACTAAAAAAAATAAAAAATAAAACGTAGCTTTCTTCTTCGATTATTTTAGAAGCCAAATCACAAGTAATTTATGATTTGTGGATCACTACAACAAAATGTTCTAATACTGACATGATTTTAATTTAATGAATTGTGAGATTTATAAATATTACTCCCTCCGTCTCAATAGCAAGGTCTCACTTACTTTGGGCACGATTATTAAGAAACAAGAGTAAAAAGATAAAAAATAGTGTCTTCTATAGCTTTTAAAGAGTCAATTGTTTCCATTTTTTGAATGAGACCTTACTATTGGGACAGACGAAAAAGGAAAGCGAGACCTTGCTATTGGGACGTAGGGAGTACTAAATAAAACTGTGACATCTTTATGAGTGTCACAAAATTTAGTGACATTTAAGGGTGTAATTAATTTATTATATTTCTAAATGTAACAAAATTTAGTGACATTTAAGAGTGGATTGATATTCTGAATTTAAATTTTAGCTTCCATTTTTTCTTTAAAAAAACGAAAGTGTTACTCCTAACGAACTTAAAATTCGATCCATTTTTAAGGGTAATACAATAAATATTTTCAAAGTTCTAGAATATTCGACATACTTACAAATTTTTTAAGTACCAATTACTGCAATCTCATTAATTCAAATTGCAATCTAAACTCCAAAGTTAGTTGTGACTTTTGGAAGAAAACCACTCATTCGTCCAATTTCTTGTTTGCCAATTATGCAAAAATACTTATCAATCAATCCAACATATATCAACCCAGTATCTCAAGGTGGAAAACAAAATCACACACACAAACACACACTGAGAATGGGGAAAGAGATGAGCAGTAAGCAGATTATACTGAGAGACTACGTTAAGGGTTCTCCTAAAGAATCTGATATGATTTTGAAAACTTCCACTGTTAAATTGAAGGTTCCTGAAAGCTGCAACGGCACCGTTTAGGTGAAAGGCAGCTATATTGACTCTTTTACCCCCGGCGAGGTGACTGCTTTAAGCATTTCTTTGAGTTTTCTGATGGGCTGTTTTGGACTTTTTCAGTAATGGTCCCGGAACGAGTACTTCGGTGTAGAGAAGGAGTGAATACACTGAAGTTAAATTTTTCTTAAACTTTTTAACCAAGTTAAAACTGAGAGAGAGATCAGTTATAAATCCTGCTGACTTCTTGAAGAAGATGGTCAGCTGGACTGATAACTCAGAAGGCGGTGCGTAATGTGGTGCTTTGGAAACTTAGCTCGTTCGTTTAGAAAAACTCAGTTGAAAACTTTATCTTTCAGTTTGCTGCTTAGTCAAGTTATGCACGTTTTGAAAACTCAGCTGGCTGGATCATTCAGCCAGAGAACTTATAACTTGAGGGAAATGCTTGATGCGGTTTGTTCTTTATAAAAATGCAGAAAATAAACAAATCGATAAAGAACAAGAGGTTTTTAACATGGTTCGAAGAAACTACTCCTAGGTCCACAACCAGATAACACTGGTAAATCAACTAAGGATAACTACTTGGTTTAACGAGTACCAAGCAACTTCGCAGCTCAAACCAGAGTTGTGTTCTAACAGTTTACGGGCACTGTACAAGCCTGACACTACAAAAATCGAGCAATTTACCGACGGAAAATTCCGTCGGTAAAGTCATCAAAATCCGTCGGTAAAGGACTTACCGACGGAAATGTTCCCTTGTGATTCGATTCGTAGGTAAAGGATTTATCGACGGAATTAAATCGGTCAGTAAATTTACCGACGGATAATCCGTCAGCAAATTCTCGTTTGACGAACTGGTTTCCCGAACAGATTTCTGACTGATTTCTGACGGAAAATCCGTTGGTAAATACCAACGGAATTAAATCCGTCGATAATGTTTGACGAATTGGTTTTCGTCAAATTTCGAGTTTACTGACGGATTTCAAATCCGTTGGTAAATTTTGGCGTCCTTAATTTCGTCACGTTGGAAATATTGTGACGGTTTTGTGACGGAATTTCCGTCAGTATTTAGCTATGGATTAAAATCCGTCGGTAATAATTTTTTTGTTTTAATTTTATCCGTCGGTAATCCGTCGTTAATTTTCTGATATTTTTGAAATATTTAATTATTTAATATTTTAGCCCGGTTTTTACTAATTAATTTATTAATATTTTAGCCCCAATTTTTAACATACCAAACAAGTAATTTATAATATAAAACATAATATAAAAGTCGCTCGGTAATATAGTAATAAGAATCTGATATTTTTGGCAACAAAGTACGTACAAATATGAAAGAAGCATTAAAGTAAAAGAGTGTTTTTTCTACACTAACTAAAAGTCACGGACTAGGAGGGCGGTTGCAACGAGCCATGAAGTCATACATCATCTTCTGTGTAGCCTCAAACTGGGCTTGTTGAGCCAGAAATTGTGTTTGAAGATGCTCTCTGCCCTCTCTCTCCCGGCGCAGCTCCTCCTCAACCGCCAACCTCCTCTGGCGCTCCTCCTCCTCGTGTGCAGCCCTTCTCTGGCGCTCCTCCTCTAGCTGCTGCTCTAAAGACCCAATGCGGGTCTGAACAAACTCCTGTGTCATGAGCTGATGAGAACTACCCCCACTACCACTCGAGCCGTCGCTGAAAAGGCTCGACCCGTGTGTTCCAAAGGAGTACACCCTCTGCTTATGAGCAAGTTCGTACTCCTGCACCACAGTCTTGTAGATCTTGTTCAGATCTGCCCCCTCTCCTTGTTCAGCAGCAAGCTGTTTAATCCGTCTCTGCAAGTTACATTTGAAAAATTATAAGTATTATGAATATATAACTTAGTTAATAAGATGTAATAATTAGAAAATATTTAAGAATACTTACATCAATCTTTTAATCCTTTTTAGTCATTGGAGTTCCATCAACTTTCATGTGCTGATGTAGGAAAACGTCATGCAATAACTGGGTTGATGGGACCCCTCGAGTCTGGGACTATTCATGTAAGATAAATAAAATAGATGTTTAGTTAGCAAATATATATAAGTAATAAATTAATAATTAAATAATAATTTACTAACCATCTGGTCAAGAAGTCGACGAACAGGCCTGGAACCTCCCTTATGTTTGCTAATTCCGGTTCCTGGCCCATCTGGCTCCGATAACCAGTTTCTACTAGCTTTTTGACTCTTCTCAACGACCTCAGGACGATCCCAATACTCACACAAACCATCCCACATCTCTTCATTGATATATGCTGGCTTATCTGGATGCTCTCCCTTCAAATAATTAATCCAGCCGCTGTATCTTTGACGTGCCTTGGACTCCCATGGCTTGTACACCTGAGTTTCCCACTCAGGTTCCCACGTGTAATATTTCTGTTTAACAACATTTACAAAATTCAATAGTTAGATAAAAAAAGTTAATTAATCAATAAATATGAAATATTAATTCTTATTTACCTTAAATTCATCAAAGTACTTATCTTTCACCTCTTTTGGTGTCAACTTCCAATTGACGCCTGTAGGATTCTCAACCCTCTTAAAAATTGCAGTGCACGTCTGGGTAATATTGCCATCATCCAATATTGTGGAGAGAAGCAATTAACATTTAGCAAATTATAATAAATCAGCAAAGTAATTATAAATAATTAATACTAACCCATTAGGCCCAAGCCAAAAAGCAGCCCTCGCTAGAACGCCTCGTGACGGTGCACTAGACCCAGTCTCGCCCACTGGCGTCTCTGGTGTCTCAGGTACCGACTGTGAGGAGGACGAACTACGGCGGCGGCTCGAAGACATATCTGTATTATTAAGTAACATACAATACAAGAAATCCAACGGCAATTAATATATATATATATATATATATATTCATCCTCTAAGAAAAATAAGTTAACAAATATTTCTATTCATCATCATCACTACTACTAAAAAAAAAATTTTTAAAAAACAAAAAAATTACAAATTAGTGTATGCTACTACTCATCATCATCATCACTACTTTCATCATCAGACGAAAATATTTCTTTGTCATTAGATTCACCCTCGTTCTCATCGATTTCTACCATCCCACCTCTTGGATTATGAACTGTTGTAGTGTCATCATCCTCATTCGGTCTGTCACTATCCATCTGCGTCAAAACCACATCATCTTCTTGGAAAGGTTCATCTAATGTTGAAGCAGATGTCATGACTTGTTCAGGTAATTCTACATTAGATCTTGCTTTGATTTTACACACTTCCCATCAAGACTTCTTAGCTTGATTCATGCTAGGATAAGGACAATAGCATACTTGAGTGGCTTGGTGTGCTAGAACAAATGGACCGTACTTTTTGTATCTACGGGTATGGTTAATTGAAACCAACTTGAATTCTAGATGCACTGAAGTCCCCAAAGGTGACATGTCAAACCATTCACATCTAAACAAACTAATTGTTTTCTTAGGATGACCAAGATACTCCAGTAGTCTTGCACATCACTGCCATAAACTGAGCCTTTTATGCATACTTCACTGTTCATAGTCTTCTTATCTAAAGCATGATCTATCGTATGAAACCTATATCCATTAATTGGGCAGCATAACCCCTCTATCTTAACTAGCAAGTGCTCGACTCTACCAGCTATGTTAACCATAATGGTTCTAAACGTCTACATCTATCCCCAATGTGAATGTCCTTAGTTAAGATGTAATTAATTTCTATCCCAAAGGGAGTAGATCCTTAAGAAATTAATTACATCTTTCACCAATAAAGTTCTAAGTTCATCCCCAACATATAAATGATAAATAATTACATCTCCAACATATATATTCAAATAAACTTTAACATCACATTGTTAGGAGACGATCCTTAAGATGTAATTAATTTCTAAATCCTTAAGAAATTATTTACATCTATCCCACTAACTATACATACACCAAGCTATTAAAAACGCAATAAGCAACAACAAATAAAATTATCACAATTTATGTTCACAATCATACTCACAATTTATCACAATTTATTTTCACAATCACAATCATACGAATTTTTAGCAACTATTTCATATGAATTAGGAATATTTTGCAAAAAAAATTATAACTTTTCATATAATTATCAGCTATGTTAGCCTAATTTGCCACTCAAAAAATCAGCCCATAATAGCACATGAACATACTAAATTTTCAGCCCCAATTTACCAATTTTGGTATTTACGTATCAATGATGAACAACGCATCAACTAGTCATTGTTACATATCATGCTTTCAACTAACATACTTAGACAAAACTACCGACAATCATGCCCAATATTCATACAGAGATAGCGACTAACTTGTTGGATAAATTTTGACAATAGGAGGGAGATGGAGCAGCAGTGAATGAGGGTGGATGCAGCTGCAACGGCACGAATGACTACATCGGAGAGAGAAAGAGAGTAAATAAACACCACAACAATTTATAATAATCCACAAAAAATAAATAAATGAAGTCAAAATGTAAATAAAAAATTTGAAAATGCAGTAGGTTTGGAGCCCCAAAATTCGTCGGGTCTCTCCAAAATCAGCACAAAATCGAACAGCCAAACAGAAAATTAAGAAGCATAACTAAAAAACATATCGATGATGATAGCTAGAATATGCAGAGATAGAGAGAGAGAGCGAGAGAGTGAGGGGAAACAGAGATAGAGGAAGAGAGAGAGAGGACATACCCGTCACAAAGAACCGGAACGGTGGAGCAACAACACGGTGGCGGCAGTAGCGGCGCGACGGAAGGGAGAACCAGTGACAAGCCGTCTGAGAAATAGAGAGACTGAGATACAAAGAGAGAGAGAGAGAGTGAGGGAAAACAGAGAGAGAGGACATACCCGTCACAAAGAATCGGAACGACGGAGCAGCAACACGGTGGCGGCAGCAGCGGCGCGATGGAAGGGAGAATCGGTGACGGGCCGTCTAAGAAAATAGAGAGACTAAGATACATAGTGTTGGTCCCAAGACGGATACCTTGGTGTAGAGGGGGGGGTGAATACACCAAGGTTTAAAAACTTTTCCAAGTTAAAACTCTTTTGAGTGAGCTGGCTGTGTTCGATCCAGCTGGATGGCAGCTTGATCGACACAGCTGGCTGTGTGCGGAATGTGGTGGATTTGGAAAGTCCGTCTGTTGCTTCAAATTATATTGCAAAGCTCTGTTTCACTTTTGAATTAGTCAGTTTATGCAGATTGAAATGTATGCTTATGAGAGTTAGTAACATGCATAAAACAAAGCGATAAATAACAAGAGCATCTTTAACGTGGTTCGGAGTAACCCCTCCTACATCCACGACCAGATTCACTGGTAATTCACTTCCACTTGGTTTCCAAGTACCAAGCAACTTCACAACTCTAACCCGAGCTGTGTTCCAACAGTTTGCGGGCACTGTCAAGCCTACACCTTCAGTTTGCGGGTACTGAAGAACCTAACCACTCGAATTACACGCTTCGAGCAAGCGTACCTTTACCTAACCTTTCTGGGTTTGGGTTTGGGTATGGTTTTCCAACTATGAACGAGTTCTTACAATGAAGAACAAGGAGTATGATGAACTCGTTCAAACTAGGCTTAAGATATTTATTCTGATCTAATCTGCCTATGACTGAATATGTGAACAACTAAGAACACAGCTGACTGGCTGGGTGTTCTTGAAAGATTTGGCTTTGAAGATCGTTGTTCATTTTTCTGTTTTCTTCTATTTCTTCAGTCGTCTTGTCAGCCCCCTCACCAGCTTCTTCTTCAATGGTGGAGGAGAGATATATATAGGTGAAGATTCAAACTAGCCGTTGGAAGAGAGCCGTTTGAATCTTACCTACTCTTGTTGACTTCTGGCCTTTACCTACGAAGTAGGTCTGCATCTGCAGAAGCTATTCCTTCTCTGATTTGACTGCGTCAGACAAGATCTTCTGACATCGGGATCTTGTCTTGGAGAAGGTCTTCGTCTTCGAGCTGCTAAGCGTCTCTGCTGTGTCTTCAGCGTTTTGGACTCTGCTGCGTCTCGACTCTGAGCTGTGTCTTAGACCTGTCCTGTATCATCAACTTTGCCGTGTCTTCAACCCGAGCCGTGTCATTAACTCCGAGCCGTGTCTCGTACTCCGAGCTGTGTCATCGACACTAAGCTGGGTCTTCTTCACTGAGCTGGGTCTTTGACACTGAGCTGGGTTTCCGTCACTGAGCTGGGTCTTGATACTGCAGGATCTTTGACTCTGCTTGGTCTTGTTCTGCTGAGTCTGCTCTGCTGAGATCTTGAGCTGTCTGCTTAGCTGTGTCTTCTGCTGTCTTCAGCGAATCTACCTGTAAACTAAGAAACTCTATAAGCTCAAACAGGTGAGCTGGAAACAACACAAAGTTTGTACATTCATCTACTCGGTTGGGGTCAGCTGGGTTTTGGTATCCAATCAAAACTCTATTAATTTTCCCAACAATTTCCCCCTTTTTGATGATGCCAAAACCTTTACAAACTTTTACAGAAAAACACAAAAAAAAAAATCCTAACTAAACTCTTCCTGGCTGCTCCACATGCCTTGACGAGAGTTTGCACTCTTTCTCCAGTTTTCTTTCCAGCTCGCCATTTGCCTCTTTTAGATTTCTTTACTGTTCAATCATTTCCCTCTTTTTATTCCCGTTTTTCTGTTCAATCCTTTCCCCCTTTTTGGTTCATCAAAAAGATATTAGGAGGGCGGGGAGTCGAGGTCTGACGGCGGCGTTCTGGCAATAATTTCTTCCCGTTTGAGGTAACTCCAGTCAGCTTGGAGTTAAAACCAATCGATGCATTTTGGCTCTTCCTTTTTCGGCTGATACCATTTGATGGTTGTATAACTCAGTTTGGATTGAGTCATCTTGTCTTTCTTTCTCTGCTGAAAGACACCGTTTGCGAGGTTCCCCCTCAATTGGATAAACCAATTGGGTTTTATCAGCTGGGTTTGATTCCCCCTGACTTGATAAATTCATTTTGAAATCCTTGGGGTTCCTGCTGAGTTAGTCCAGCTGTGTCCGATTCCTTCTTGATGACACACGGTGATCCAGCTGAGTATTTCCTGCTGGATGCTCTTCTTGAATATCTTGCTGGACTGGGATGAGATCAATTGTTGATACCAATTGATGGTGAATCTGCTGAACTGAGTTCCCCCTCAGCTTGATTCCTCTTCTGGATTCTGCGATCCATGTTTGATCTAGCTTTGTTTGATATCCAGAGGATGACATTTGATAGTTCAGCTGGATTTCTCTCTTGATTCTCCACTTGAATATTCTGCTGGACTGACTTTGCCCTCAGCTGATATCACAGCTGTGTCGATTTCCAGCTCGGTGGAGTTCCCCCTGAATTTGATAGTAGGTGGCTTTCTTTTCTCAGCTACTTCCTACTTCACTTGAGTGAATTTTCTCATCACTGGCTCAATTCTTTGATAAGGTCAGCTGCTCCATGATTAGCTGAGTTCATTGTTGCTTTGCGGGGTAGAGTATTCAATTTCCTGTTCTTTGCATTGCATTCCTGCGCATTGAACTCACCAGGAAAACCGTAATCACAACAATTGGCTGATGGACAAAAGATTATGCTACAGTCCATCAACATAAGAGACATTTGATATTATTATTGTTTGTCTCAAATGAGCTAAATCCTTTGACGTATCCTTTCGAGATATCACCAAAGGTTACCTGGGGACCAGTACGCTTGACATATTCTTTGAATAGCTTTGAGGTAAGTCATGAGCTTTGATCACAAGCTGTCTTTCTTTTACAACACGCTTGATGACATCCTCAATTGCGTCTGTCCCTCCTTGACCTGTTATCACTCATTCGACACCCAGTTGTGATTGGGTCCGGCTTTGTTGTTGAGGGTTCCATTGATAAACCAGATTTGTCCTTATCTTTTGTGAGTGATACTTCAGATTGGTCCTTGAAATGGTCCTTTCTTCTTTGGACCTTGTTGACTCCATTTTGATGAGGTCCAATTCATAGCTGGAGTCTGTCAGCTTGATATCTAGCTTGATATCCCGTCTGCTGGAATTTTGATTTGAAACTCGGTTGCTTTCCAACTTTCTAACCAGCTGAGATCCTTCTCAGCTGTCTTTTTAGTTGACCTTGATGTCTGTGCTGGATGACATTCTGTCTTTGATTTTGATTCCAGTCAGCTGGATTTATCTACTGCCTTTGAGCTTTGTTGGTCCCACTAGGAGCCGCTGCTTTTCTTGGGCTTTAGATTGCTGAGCAACTTGTATTCTTTGGCAGGGCAGAGCTTTGAAAGCTGGCTTGATGATGTTCGATCTTTTTGGAACATCCTTGGCATTGGTTCCAGCTGTGTTTGAATTGGCTGGAGCCAGTCTGTTCTGATTCAACTCTGACCATCTTCAGCTTCTTGAACATTCTTCTGCTTGAGCTCATTCCTTAGCTCCAAATTCTCAGCTGGCTAGATTTCAAGGATTTCTAGCAATCTCTTGAAGTCACTGAGCACTTTTTCGATGAGGTCTCTTTTTAGCATGCAATCAGCTGTGCCATGTCTAGCTGGGCATTCTACTTGATTTTGCTTTCTTTCCAGCTGTGTAGAGTTCCTCCTTGATTTGATAGTAGGTGGCTTTTTCTTCAGCTGCATCCTACTTCCTTTGATGAGGTCTCCGTTTGTATAGCAGGTAGACAGCTGTCCCAAATCCAGCTGATTCATCTGCTGCTTCTCGATTCTTTTCCTGAGACCAATGTACTCAGCAGTGTGACTGGCTGAGTTTTTAGTTTTGTATCCAGCTGTCTTTATTTCACAGCTGGTCCCAGTCAGCTAGCTGGGTTTCTTCATTTTCTTCATCAGCTGGGTTTAAGAGTCCCATGAAGCAGTCATTTTTAATAAAATGCTTCATCTTCTGAGTCGGAAGAAAATACTTGATTTTCTTCTTTCTTGCTCGTCTTGAGCTCTTTAACAATTCTTCGGGAGGTCGACTCAGCTGGGTTTCTCTTTGGGTAGAGTTGCTTGTCGTGATGAACCTTCACGATCTTCTTGTACCTTTCCTTGCTTTGTTCAAGCTGATTAATGCTCCGTACAAGCATGGCAACTTCTTCGTTCAATTCTTCTTTGCTCATAATTCTGAGCTCCTTGTTGGTCCTTCCAAGCTGAGCTGATTGAGCTTCTTTTCTTGGCTTGATCCTCAGCTCTGCTTCATTCACTTGGCTGGATGAATCTCTGCTTGTGATCCCCAGATCAAATTCGTTGGCCTTCAAGATGGAGAACAATTTTTCCGTCTCCATTCTGCCAATATCAGTTCTGTTTTGGTGAACCACCTTGTGTGTACACCAATCTGAGGAGAGAGCTGAAAGAACTTTCAAGTTCTTATCTCGAACTGTATATTTTCCAGTTCGGATCGTCTCGATCTCGATGACGAGGTTGGAGAATCTGAGCTCCATTTGAACAATGGACTCGCAGGGGAGTTGCTTGAAGTTGTCGAACTTCTGGCATGCAACTGAGAATTTGTTCTCTTGAATTTCCTCTGAGCCTTCACACAGCTTGGCTAGAGTGTCCCACATCCCCTTAGCTGTCTCGCAGTGGATGATCTTGCTGAGATAAGCGTTCGTCACCGTTGAGGAGATGACGTTGCGAGCGTAGCTGTCCAATCCAGCTTGTCTTCTTTCTTCTGGAGAGTACTCCCTTTTGGGCTTCACAACTTGACGGAGTACTGGTTCAGCTCCAGGTGTGGTTTCTGCTTGCCTTTCTGACTTCATGATGATGATGGGTCCGTCAGTGATAACATCCCACATCATGTCGTTTTGCGCGCACAGAAAGCTTTTGAGTCGGAACTTCCATATCTGATAATCATCGACTGAGAATGTTGGAAGATTCCTGCACAGAGAAGATTCCATGACAGTATGCAATATAATGATTTTAAAAAGATTTTAAAAAAAAATTAAGGATCTGTTCAGGTGACCACTATCAGCAAAGAAATGCTGACTTGTCAGATACAGTGATCTTTTGAACCACTGCTCTGATACCAATTGTTGGTCCCAAGACGGATACCTTGGTGTAGAGGGGGGGTGAATACACCAAGGTTTAAAAACTTTTCCAAGTTAAAACTCTTTTGAGTGAGCTGGCTGTGTTCGATCCAGCTGGATGGCAGCTTGATCGACACAGCTGGCTGTGTGCGGAATGTGGTGGATTTGGAAAGTCCGTCTGTTGCTTCAAATTATATTGCAAAGCTCTGTTTCACTTTTGAATTAGTCAGTTTATGCAGATTGAAATGTATGCTTATGAGAGTTAGTAACATGCATAAAACAAAGCGATAAATAACAAGAGCATCTTTAACGTGGTTCGGAGTAACCCCTCCTACATCCACGACCAGATTCACTGGTAATTCACTTCCACTTGGTTTCCAAGTACCAAGCAACTTCACAACTCTAACCCGAGCTGTGTTCCAACGGTTGCGGGGCACCGTCAAGCCTACACCTTCGGTTGCGGGTGCGAAGAACCTAACCACTCGAATTACACGCTTCGAGCAAGCGTACCTTTACCTAACCTTTCTGGGTTTGGGTTTGGGTATGGTTTTCCAACTATGAACGAGTTCTTACAATGAAGAACAAGGAGTATGATGAACTCGTTCAAACTAGGCTTAAGATATTTATTCTGATCTAATCTGCCTATGACTGAATATGTGAACAACTAAGAACACAAATTTGGCTGGGTGTTCTTGAAAGATTTGGCTTTGAAGATCGTTGTTCATTTTTCTGTTTTCTTCTATTTCTTCAGTCGTCTTGTCAGCCCCCTCACCCGCTTCTTCTTCAATGGTGGAGGAGAGATATATATAGGTGAAGATTCAAACTAGCCGTTGGAAGAGAGCCGTTTGAATCTTACCTACTCTTGTTGACTTCTGGCCTTTACCTACGAAGTAGGTCTGCATCTGCAGAAGCTATTCCTTCTCTGATTTGACTGCGTCAGACAAGATCTTCTGACATCGGGATCTTGTCTTGGAGAAGGTCTTCGTCTTCGAGCTGCTAAGCGTCTCTGCTGTGTCTTCAGCGTTTTGGACTCTGCTGCGTCTCGACTCTGAGCTGTGTCTTAGACCTGTGCTGTATCATCAACCTGAGCTGTGTCTTCAACCTGAGCTGTGTCATTAACCTGAGCTGTGTCTCAGACCTGAGCTGTGTCATCGACACTAAGCTGGGTCTTCTTCACTGAGCTGGGTCTTTGACACTGAGCTGGGTTTCCGTCACTGAGCTGGGTCTTGATACTGCAGGATCTTTGACTCTGCTTGGTCTTGTTCTCGCCGAGTCCGCTTCCGCCGAGATCTTGAGCTGTCTGCTTAGCTGTGTCTTCTGCTGTCTTCAGCGAATCTACCTGTAAACTAAGAAACTCTATAAGCTCAAACAGGTGAGCTGGAAACAACACAAAGTTTGTACATTCATCTACTCGGTTGGGGTCAGCTGGGTTTTGGTATCCAATCAAAACTCTATTAATTTTCCCAACACATAGAGAGAGAGAGAGAGAGGGGAAACAGAGACAGAGAGGGAGAGAGAGAGAGGACATACCCGTCACAAAGAATCGGAACAACGGAACAGCAACACGGTGGCGGCAGCAGCGGCACGACGGAAGGGAGAATCGGTGACGGGACCGTCTGAGAAATAGAGAGACTGAGATACAAAGAGAGAGAGAGAGAGAGAGAGAGAGAGTACCTGCAACTGGACGACCTAGAGGCAGGCAGTACGGCGGCGGTGCGGCTGCGGCGGCGATGTGGTTATGGCAGCGGTACAGCTTCGGCGCGACAGAAAGAGAGTAAGAGAGAGAGATGACGAATGAGAGAAAGGGGAGAGAGAAAAGACGAGATAGAGAAATGATGCTTACCGGTGGAGGGCACGGGCCGGCGATGAGGAGTGGCGAGACGGCGGGGCGGCTAGGAGAACTGGCGAGATGGCGGGGCAGAAAAAAATTAGGATAGATAGAATTGGGGAAGAAGTGATGGAGAAAGGCCCGACTGTGCTTCCTCATTCACAATTACCGACGGAAAATATTCGTCTGTAAATGTCTGACCCGCATTTTTTTACCGACGGATATTTATCTGTCAGTAAATTCAAATTTCATTTATAATTCGAAAATACAAAATTACTGACGGAAATTTCCGTCAGTAAATAAATAAAAGGGAAAATAAAAAAAATAAAAAAGTGGAAAATATTTAATAAAATTCATCGCGAACGAGTCACTAGTCGAGATTAGTAAACATCTACCTCGATCTCTTCGTTGACGAAATTCTCACGGACGTCATTAACTAATCACAGACATTATTTCAAAAATTTAATGAAGCGTATATATAACTCAATCCTTTCATTTTTCCTGATTCTCGGACGTTTGTTAATTAGTCACCGCCATTATTTAAGAAACGAGCGTACATCGAGACAAATTAGTAAGTCACTTTGTAATCTTGTCGATTTTCTTGATCAACATGAAACATTGTTAAAGTAATTTGTTATAGAATTTCAATTTTTGATTTAGAGTTTACCAACGGATTTGAAATCCGTTACAATTTACCTATTTACCGACGGATTTAGTGACGAAAATTCAATCCGTTGGTAAACCCTAGGTAACAGTAATTATTTTTTATTTATAAAAATAATTTTATTAAAGTTACTCACGGATTACTGATGGACATTCCGTCAGTAATTACTGACGGATTTGAAATCTGTTGGTAAATTACTGACGAATTTGAAATCCGTTGGTAAATCTTAGGTAACAGTAATTATTTTTAATTTATAAAAATAATTTTATTATATTTACTGACGGATTACATGCCGTCACTAATTATCCCCCACTAATCCGTTGGTAAATCCGTCACTAAATCTATGAATAAAAAAATTATATCGAAAAAATTAAACAAAGTTACTGACGGATGAAAACTCCGTTGGTAAAAGTAATTAGTTTTTATTTAATTATTTTTTGCATAATTACTGACTGATTTTATTCCATCACTAAATATCCCTGACTTATCCGTTGGTAAATCCGTCACTAATATATAAATTAAAAAAATTAAATCGAAAATCTATTGAAACATTTACCGACGGATAAAAATCCGTCGGTAAATGTTTTTTTTTATTTTTTTAAATAAATAGTGAACATTACCAACGGATATTTCCGTTGATAATTTTACCGAGGGAATATCCGTTGGTAAATCCGTCGGTAAATATTTTTTAGCCGACCCACTTTTTTTCCGTCACAAATCCGTCGGTATTTACTGAGGGATTTGATGTCCGTCAGTAAATCCGTCGGTAAATTTTGGTTTTTTTTGTAGTGTGAATCTTTTCAGTTTACGGGTACTGAAATAACCTACATACTCGAAAATAACGCTTCGAGCGGGCGGACCTTAACCTAACCTTTTCTGGAAAGAAGGGTTTGGATTTGGGGTTCTAACTATGAACGAGTTCTTATAAATAAGAACAAGAGTTATATATGTGAACTCGTTCAATCTAGGCTAGAGATAAGAAATGAGAAATGCCTAGAGATTACAGACGAAAAACTAGCAGTTCTAAACTTGAACACTTGAAGATTAAGTGTTCTTGAAGAGAAGGCTGACTGCTTGAAGCTTTGAGAGAGACTTGATAATTTCAGATTGCTGAAAGCTTGAAGAGAGTTTTTCGTATTTAAATATGTGGTTGAAGACTGGTATTTATAGGTGGAGATTCAAAAACTAGCCATTGGAATAGCCGTTTGAATCTCACCTACTCTCTGACTTGGCGATCTGCCGTCTACGGATCTTCACCTGTCTTCATCAGTGTGTCATATCTTGAGTTTGTAGTCGATCCCTCATTGGTCGAGGTTTGTTGACATCTTCTGACACCGAGATCTTGCTCTAGGAGGTGTCTTTTGAGTTTCGAGCTGGATCTTTCAGTCTGATTAATTTGATCTCAGTTATACTTGAGTCAATCTTCTGATTGTCGGTTCTACTGGATCTACTTTGTTGGATCTTCTTGAGTCAACTCAGCTTTACTTTACAGCTGACTTTGCTCAGTTGTCTTCTATAACTATTTAACTTTTCTGCTGATCTTCACTCAGCTGATCACTCCAGCTGACCACTCAGCTCGGTCTTCTACTGTCTTCAGCGTCTTCTCCTGTAAACTTAGAAAATCTATAAGCTCAAACAGACGAGCTGGAAAAACAACTTAGGCTTGCGCAATCATCTACTAGGTTGGGGTTTGTTGGGTTTTAGTATCAAATCAAAACTTAGAATTTTTCCAACAATTTTTCCCTTTTTGATGATGCCAAAACCTAACTGAGAAAAACATAATGGAATCAGTTAAGTTAAATAATCATTCAGAGTTCAGAGCCTAGACAAAGAGTTATTGTCTTCAGGGTGAGCTTGATGGCAAAAGATCAGTTTTATTAATCTTCAAAAAGTATTACAAAGATTTCAAGATTAAAGAAACTGATTCAAACAAAATTCTTGTTGGCTGGGTCTTCATTTCTGTTGCTCCTTCCTCCGATCGGCTTCCATCTGCTCATCAGTCCTCAACCTGTATCGGTTGAAGATCATCTGCTCCAACTCCTTGTACTCAGCTGGATTCTTTATCTTTGAAATATCTCTCCTGACAGCCCAATAGTTGACTTGTTTGATGATCTTGGCCTTGTCAGGGATCTGAGTTCCAGCTATCATTGGCAGCATAAGGTGAGATAGCTTTGGAGCAGTGAGCTTGATCTTTGCAGTCTTTGCAGCATTGAGAAAAACTTTGGTGAGCATTATGTCATGATTAAATAATTCACCGAGGAATTCATTGAATGCGTCATCAGGGTTCATGTTTGGATAAGCCTTCAGGTAGTAGTATTCTTCGATGAACTCATTTTTGGTGGATTTCCAGCTGTCATTGTAATCTTCTGGGATCCATTCATCCACTCTGCTCCAGTTCAGCACTACCTGCGGCTTCTTCTTTGCTGCGGCTCTGAAGTTGGCTCTTTTCTTCCTCTCATTCTTCTCTTCAGGCTTGAGCGATTTCTCCCTCTTCTTCTGTTGCTCCTGAAAGATCTTCATTTCCTTCTTCTGCTCGTTAGCAAAGTCGCAGAGCCAGCGAATGACATTATATTCTTCTGGCGTTGCTCCGCAAGCTTTGGCTAGAGGGATCATCGCTTTGCTCCATCTGTCTTTCCTCTCAGCTGGCTCTTCTGCTTCCAGCTCAGCAACAACTTCATCAATTTCAGACTCCTGCACCTGGATTTCTTCCACATCTACCTCTATAGCTTTACCCTTTGTTGTTTTTCTCACGTCGCATTCTCTATTTTTGGCATTATTGAGAGCTTGGTGGTTGAGTTCGTTTGGGTCCTGGACTCGACCTTACTAGGTTTTGATTCCTCGAACTTGACCAGTATGCGAGTGTCATTGGCCATTGGACTAGGTGTGGATGCTGCCTCTGGTTCAGCTGTTGCATCAGCTGGTTCTTCGATGATCATTACCTCAGCTGTGTTGGCAGGTACAGCTTGGTTGGTAATCTCAGCTGCGACTTCTTTAGAGTCATCATCTCTAAAAGGTATTTCCCATTCCGCTGTTGTAAGTAGCTTGTTGGCTGACTCCCAGAAGTCTGTTGGGTGCGGCTTAGGGTATTGCTGAGATAGCTCGATGATTCCTCTAATGAGCTCATCCTGATGCAAGTATGCATCCTCCAGACTTCCAAACACAAAAGTGTGCTGGAGGCATGCTTCATTTGTCTTCAACTTCTCATATGAGAAGGTTTCTATCATCTGCTCATTTTGGTACCAAGTTCCCATCTTGGTTGCAAGGTAGAACTTGAGATCTCCAGCTTTGATGAGGGCGATGGATAGATGAGCCAAGATTGGATACTGAGTTAGAACACTCTTGATCCCTACTATGCGTAGATCATCGTACAGGGCTTCCATGAAGGGTGAGCCACTGGAGTTGAGTGACAGAGAGGCAGTTGTATCACTCTCCTCTGATTCGGTGGAGCTTTGAGGAGGTGGTTCCATTGGGTTCACAGCAGGTTGTGAAAGAGCATCAGCTAGCTGTATAGGAGTTTGAGCTTTGGGTGAGGGCAATTTTTGGGGTGAGCTGGGATGAGTGAAAATGGGTTCAGCTTGGTTGTCAGCTGGCTGTGAAGGAGCTTCTGCCAGTTGAGTATTTGTCTGTTCTCTACCAATTGATGGCTCTTTGAATGGAGAGCTGGGTGAAGGTGGATGTTGTTTGGGTGGTGAGCTGTGAGGCCGTGAGGGCTGGGGTGAGCTGCAATCAACAGGAATATCGCCTAGAACTTGGGCGATAACCTGGGTCATGGAAGGTGGAAGAGATACCTTATTCTTTGAAGTATCCAGCTCATCCTCTAAGCTGGACGACGAAACGTCATTCAATCCCATGTCAGCCAGGATGCTTGTTCCGCACTGATTGAATGCTGACATTGGCTAAGAGGAGAGAACCACCCTTGCTTGACTTGTCTGGAGTGCGAGCTTGCTTGGTGAGACTTCTGGAGTAGCCTCTGAAGATGAACTCGCCTCAGATGGCTTTCTTTTTCGCTGCATTTTCTTAGCTGGAAAAGCTGGCTCATTTCCTTCCAGCAGCTTCTTCCATTTTTCCACAGCAGGCTGTTTTCTTAGGAGGTCGTTAATTTGACTGACTTTTAGAAATAAGATTTTCATTTCTAGAAACTGCTCTGAGTCAAGCCACTTCACTGTGTGCCTTTTTACAGCATGCTCTATCAAGAAGGAGATTTTTGAACATAGATAGAGTGGCTCTGAGCTTGAGTACGTCGTCCTGGTGGAGACGTACTTGATCTTTTCTGACTCCTTGACCAGTCGATTGAGTAGGAAGTCAAACCAGTTAACCTTTGCGCCCTTGATCATGGCGATCATTGGTTTGAGCTTCGGAATACTGATTTCTCCTTGAGATCCAGCTATTCCCAAGATGCACTTCTGCGTAATATCCAGCAGCAGCCTGTACTTCGGCTTGAGAAGGAGCTTTGACATGCTTGCTCTGTACGGCTCTGCAGAGATGAGCATCTCTTGACTGAGGAATTCGTCCACTTCCTCTCGGCCGTAATCATCTGGAATGAATTCTCCTTGACTAGGTAGCTCGAACACTTTTCACAGCATCCTATTTAGCTTGATGTTGACGGTCGCTGAATCAAATTTTTTGTCTGCGCCTTTAACTGTCATATCGAATGAAGATGAATAGAAACCATCTTCGTCTATGATGTTGAGATAGAAATGGGCAGCATCTCTTTTCAACATAAATTTAGGCATGGCGGTTGCCCACAGCAGTAAACCGGAATCTGCAACGAGATCCACCATCTCTTTGAGTTCTGAGATATGAAGGTTGGAGGTGGAAAGATAACTTTCAAATGACAACTTTACAATTAATGTGATGGGAAATGAAACTTATCAAGCAATTCATCTAAGGAATATATGTCCGCTAAAATTAAGAATTCAAAATATTTGGATATAAATACCATATTCCTATACATGAAATGCAAACCGGTCAGCTGGACATCGTAGCCAGCTGATACCTCAGTTGTCCTTCCTTTAGCTTGACTAAGTTTTTCCCTTTCAGTTGAGTTTCCTTTGAGCTCTACGATTGATGTCCATCTGAGCTTGATTCTCCCACAATTAGGTGTTCCTTCATCCGGTTTGTGCAGTCCAAGCAATCCACATAGCTTCTTGATTCAGATTTTTGCATGTTGTACTTCTGTGTGAATTTTCCCAACAATGATGTCCTTCAGGTGTTGAGAGATCTCTTGGTGCTTTTATATCTTCAGCTCGGTAAATGATTCAGCTTGAAAATCCTACTGAATTATTGATTTTCTTCCATGGTTGATCCAGCCTGCTGAGTCTGTTTTCTTCTTGAAGACGCTTGATAGATAATCCAGCTGAATAAGTTCTATTGGATATTTAGTTTGTTTGCTTTGCTGGATCAAGTTCCCCCACAACTGTAGATTCTAGCTAATTCTTGTCATGCTAAGTGTATCCTGGTGGGTATTTCACTTGATTCTGCTGATTCTTTCCAGCTATGTAGAGTTCCCCCTTGATTTGATAGTAGATGGCATTTCTTTCACCTGCATTCTACTTCCTTTAGCGAACGGATTTTCTCAACATTGGCTTACTTCTTTGAAGAGGTCTCAGTTTGCTTAGCAGGTAGTCAGCTGTCCCGCATTCAGCTGATTCATCTGCTGTTTCTCAACTCATCTCTTGAGACCCAAGTACACAGCTGTCTATTTCACAGCTGGTCCTAGTCAGCTAGCTGGGTGAGCATTTTCTTCATTAGCTGAGTCCGTAAGATGTCCCAAACATCTTAATCGGAATGATCTTTCTCATCTGAGTCGGAGAAGGAAATTTGATCATCATCCATTTTGCTCGACTCGAACCTTTTATCTTCTCTCCGGAGGATGACTCCACTGGGTTTCTCTTTGAGTAAAGTTGCTTGTTGTGATGAACTTTCACGATCTTCTTGTACCTTTCCTTGATGTGTTCCAGCCTATTAATGTTCCGTACAAGCATGGAAACTTCTTCGTGCAATTTTTCTTTGCTCATGTTTTTGAACTTCTTTCTGACTTTTTCAGTCTGAGTTGATTGAGCTGCTCTTCTTGACTCATCTCTAAGAGTTGTCTCATTTTCTTTGGAAGTCAGCTCCGTTTGATACATCTGTCTGGATGATTCTCCGTTTGTGATCCCCAGATCAAATTCGTTGGCTTACAGAATTGAGAACAATTTTTCCATCTCCATGCTGCCAAGATCAGTTCTGCTTTGGTAAACCACCTTGTGTGTACACCATTCTGAGGAGAGAGCTGCAAGAACTTTCAAGTTCTTATCTCGAACTATATATTTCCCAGTTCGGATCATCTCGATCTCGATGACGAGGTTGGAGAATCTGAGCTCTATTTGCTCGATGGATTTGCAGGGAAGTTGCTTGAAATTGTTAAATTTCTGGCATGCAACTGAGAATTTGTTTCTTGAATTTCCTCTGAGCCTTCACACAGCTTGGCTAGAGTTTCCCACATCCCATTAGCTGTCTCGCAATTTATGATCTTGCAGAGGTAAGTGTCCGTCACCGTTGAAGAGATGACGTTGCGAGCGTAGCTGTCCAATCCAGCTTGTCTTCTTTCCTCTGGAGAGTACTCATTCCTTGGCTTCACAACTCGACGGAGTACTGGTTGAGCTCCAGGCGTGGTTTCTGCTTGTCTTTTTGATTTCATGATGATGATGGATCCATCAGTGATAACATCACACATCATATCGTGTTGCGCACACAGAAAGTTTTTTAGTCGAAACTTTCAGATTTGATAATCATCGACAAAGAATGTCGGAAGACTCCTACACAGGGAAGATTCCATGATAGTATGCAATATAATGATTTGAAAAAAAAATTAAGCTTTTAAGGATCAGTTCAGATGATCACTATCAGCAAAAAGGCTGACTTGACACTGATACAATGATCTTTTGAACCACTACTCTGATACCAATTGATGGTCCCAAGACGGATACCTTGGTATAGATGGGAGTGAATACACCAAGGTTTAAAACTTTTTTGAGAGAGCTGGCTATGTTCGACCAAGCTGGGGAGACAGCTGGAAAAACACAGCTGGTTGTGTGTGTGGAAGTTAGCGGGGTTTGAAAAGTTCGTCTGTTACTTCAAATATATTGCAAAGCTTTGTTTCTCTTTTCTATTAGTCAGTTTATGCAACTTGGAGATATACTTATGAATGGTCAGTTGGATGCATAAATAAAGCAATAAAGAACAAAGCAACTTAACGTGGTTCGGAGAAACTACTCCTACATCCACGACCAGAAATCCCTGATAATCCACTAAGGATACCACTAACTTTCCACGCAGTCAGCAAGCATTGCTGCCCAGTTCCTCGA
Organism: Agastache rugosa; assembly: GCA_031470985.1. Lineage (NCBI taxonomy): Eukaryota > Viridiplantae > Streptophyta > Magnoliopsida > Lamiales > Lamiaceae > Agastache > Agastache rugosa. Next base: position 19,661,066 of record CM062604.1, read on the forward strand.
GCTGGATACAAGTTTACGCATACTGTATCGAAACGTAACCAGTCTGTTTACGGGAACAGCTGAAGCCTAACCTATAGTTTACGGGTACTACAGAACCTGACACACTCGAATTATACGCTTCGAGCAGGCAGACTTTAACCTGACCTTTTCTGGGTAGAAGGGTTTGGTTTTGGGTTTTCCTACTATGAACGGGTTCTTACAATGAAGAACATATGAGTATGATGAACTCGTTCAAACTAGGCTTAAGATAGGAAGAATTATATGCCTAGACTCTAGTGGGAGAGAATATCAACAGTCTGAGATTTAATAAGAACTCAGAAACATGCAAGCTGCTGGTTTTGAGAGACTGCTAGATATTGACTTGAGACGTCTTCTTTATGTGCTCTTGTCTCGTGTTTTCTCTCTCTTCTCTCTCTATTTTCTGTTGATAGAGAAGACTCATATTTATAGGAAGAGATTAGAACTAGCCGTTGGAAAGAGCCGTTCTGAATCTCTACCTGACTTCTGAAAAGTTGGACCTGTGTTCATCCTTGATTTCCTCATAATGAAATCCTAGGTATGACTTCGAGGTGCTGAGGTGTCGAGTTCCTGTTGGTCCAGATCAGTTCTAACTTTATCTCAAGTGGACTTCGACTCAGCTGTGCTGTTGACTCTGATCTGTGTCCTGAACTCTGCTGGGTCTTGATGCTGAGCTGAGCCTTGAACTCTGCTGGGTCTTGACGCTGAGCTGAGTTGTCACACTAGCAGGATCTTTCCTACAACTGTGTCTGGATGAACTTGATCGTCTTGGATCCAAATATCATTGTATTGACCACTCGACTTGACTTGCCCTGTTGTGTACTCAGCTTGGTCAGCTGGGTCTTTCTTCTCTTGTCTGCTGTAATTTTATACAGCTCTGTTAGGCTTCTCTGCAGTGTCAGCTCTGATGAATTACTCAGCTGATTCTCAATCAACTGATCATTACTCAGCTATCTTTACTCAGTTGATCCTTCAGCTAGATCTTCTGCTGTCTTCAGCTTCTTCACCTGTAAACTTAGAAACTCTATAAGCTCAAACAGGCGAGCTGGAAAAATACAAGCTTGCGCAATCATCTACTCGGTTGGGCTCAGTTGGGTTTTGGTATCAAATTAAAACTCTTATAATTTTCCCAACATATTTCATGGAACTGCAAGAGATCCTTGAGATCACAATGTATGAGAACACCGAGCTAAAGATAGAACTGAAAAAGATAAGAGCTTCAGAAGCAGCTGATGCGACCCAGCTCAATGAGGAGGTTGTTTCACTAAATGACAAATTAGTGAAACAAGACCAGCTGATAAAGGAGTTTTACTATGAGAAAAAGCAGCTGATGGACGAGCTGAAAAAGTCCACAGCTGAATCAGAAAGGAAATCAGCTGAGATCTCTGAACTAAAGAAGTCAGAAGAAACACTGACTACTAAGATGGTAGCACTCATCAAAGCTACCACTACAATGGACGAGATCATCAGTGTGTAAAGACCGGTAGCATTAAAGACCGGATTGGGTTATGATGAAACTAAGAATGTTACGAATGTTGCTTTCACTAGTGGAACAAAAGTGACATTTATAAAAGCAAATGAGAACCCAATCCCAGCTGCTCAAACAGCTGACAAACCAAGGACACAGCCTGCTCTGAGAAAGCAAGCTGTAAGGCAACCACAGGCTCAAGCCAGACAACAACATCGTGTACAACCACAAAGAAAGCAGCATGGTGGATATCCCAGACACCAGCATCACCAGCACGAAGTGACCAGATATCAGCTGAAATATCAGCAGAGAAGGCCAGCTGGATATCAACCCTATTATTACCAGCCAGACTATAATTTTCAGCCCAGATATCAACAGAGACAGCAGAGACACCCAAGAAGAAATGTCTCAACTGCACACACTGCTGGAAGAAAACGGAGATCTGAGTATCAGCAAAGGAATCAAGCAAGGAGACAAGAGAAACCAAGACCCAGCCAGCTCAGTCGACCGAAGAATACGAAAAATATATTCGTAGATACAGCTGGGAGGATAATCAGATCAGATGATTCAATAAGAGTCATCAAGCAGATTTCGATCATAAAGGGATCTCTAACTAACCCCCAATGACCCAATTAAAACTGGGGACCTAAATTTTTGATTCATGTGATAGGTTGTATGGGAACGGCGCATCATAGAGGAGTCGATGAGGACGTTGTAGTATATGGACAGTGGTTGCTCAAAGCATATGACCCACTTGAAGCATCTACTCCGAGAATATGTAGAGCGACCTGGCCCACAAGTAACATTTGGTGAAAACTCCAAAGGTCTAACCAAAGCTTGCGGTACATTTGAAACTAATAATGTTAAAATTACTAATGTTTCTTATGTACAGGGATTGCAACATAACTTGCTTTCCATTAGCCAATTTTGCGACAACGATTTTTCTATCAAGTTTGATGCACAGGGATACACAGTGAAGAACAGAGATACCAAACAAGTGTTCCTAAGAGGGAGACGAGAAGCAAATATGTATTTTGACTGGAACATCAGCCTTCCAGATACGTGTCTAGTATCCAAAAGCAACAATGAGGTCAAATGGCTGTGGCACAGACAGCTGAATCACATCAACTTCAAGACAATCAACAGATTGGCTAGGAATCAGCTCGCTGATGAAATTCCAGATCAAGTATATCATTTTTCCTCAAGCCAACTCCTTCAACAGACAGAGTTCTCCATCTCCTCCACATGGACCTATTTGGACCTGTAACTCCAGCTAGCTTTAACTGTAAAAAGTATACATTGGTTGTAGTGGTTGATTATTCAAGATTCACTTGGGTATCATTCTTGTACCAGAAGAGCGAAACAAGATCCAAGCTGTCTGCCCTGCTGGAAAGGCTGACGACTTAGAAAGAGTGTAAAATCATCACAATTAGATCAGATCGAGGAATAGAGTTTCTGAATGAAACTATCTATGAATATTGTGAGAAGAACAAAGTCCAGCATCAAACCTCAGCTGTACATACACCTCAGTAGAATGGTGTAGCTGGGAGAAGGAACAGAACACTCAAAGAAGCAGCTACCTCTATGCTAGCCAGCTCAGCCATTCCTAAGAAATTTTGGGCTGAAGCTGTGAACACATCATGCTTCACGCAAAATCGATCACTACTCACTTCAAGACAGGGAAAGATGACGTACGAGCTGTGAAACAACAGAAAACCCTAGATTGGGTACTTTAAGGTTTTCAGATCGAAATGCTATATCTTGAACAACGGAAAAACCCAGCTAAAGACATTCAACGTGAAGACGGATAGAGGAGTATTTCACGGATACTCAGCTGTGAGTAAAGCCTACAGGGTGTTCAACTGAAGAACACAAACAGTCAAAGTGACTCCCCATGTCACGTTTGATGAAACTTCATTCGAGTACAGAGATTCATTCAAGCAAAGAAACTCAGCTGGAACCTCAAGTTCCACTCCAGCACAAGATCGATCTTAGGAACCTGGCTTAACCATTAATTTGGAATGACGAGCCAGATGAGCACCAAATCAATCAAGTAGAGGTACAACCAGCTGAACATCAAGAGGGAATCCCAATGTCAAATCAAGGGGGAACTCCTCCAGCTAGAAATACAGATCCAGCTGACTCCCCAGCTCCCTCTCCAGCTGAGTTCATTCTTCACGCCTCAAGGAGAAACAAATCAAAGTCCAAATCAAGCTGAGTCTCATCATCAAGAATTGACTCCAGAGCATCTCCAAGCTAGAAGGGACCTAGCAACCTCCAGCATGAATGAATTAGAGGAGGAAATTCATAGAAGATGAAGATGGATCGAAGAACATCCAGCTTCCGCAATCATAGGTGATCCATCAGACAAAGTCAGAACTAGAAGTTCAACTGCTCAGAATCTCCTGCTAAATCTTCAAGAAGTAGCTGACGACGCACATCTCTTAGTAGAGCTAGAGCTGACTGTCTATGATGAAGAAATAACTCTAAGGGCGTGCTATGTAGCTCAAGTTCCAGAGCCTCAGACGATATTGGAAGCATTAAAGAACGTGCCTTGGACCAATGCCATGCAAGAAGAGCTGAATGAATTTCTTTGAAATTACGTTTGGGAATTAGTCGATAGACCAGAAGGAGTCAAAGTCATCGGACTCAAATGGATTTTCAAGAACAAGTTGGATACCCTTGGAGTAATTATTAGAAACAAAGCCTGCTTAGTTGCCAAGGGTTACACCCAGTAAGAAATAATCGACTTTGAAGAACCATTCACCCAGTAGCACGACTAGAAGCAATCAGACTATTTCTCGCATACGCAGCTTATCACATATTTAAAGTATATCAAATGGATGTGAAATGTGTGTTTCTGAATGGAGAAATTAGAGAATATGTCTACGTAGAACAACCGCCTGGATTTGAAGTAGAAGGAAACAAAGTCTACAAATTGAAGAAGGCGTTGTATGGACTAAAGCAAGCACCTCGAGCTTGGTACGACACTTTGTCAGGATTTCTTGTCTCAAAGGGATTTAAGAAGGGTTCTGTTGATAGGACCTTATTCACTGTCAAGTGTGGAGATGATATTCTAGTTGTCCAAATATACGTAGATGACATCATTTTTGGGTCAAGATCGACGTATCTATGCAAACGTTTTGGAGAAATGATGTCAAGCCAGTTCCAGATGTCTATGATGGGAGAAATGAGATTCTTCCTAAGACTTCTAGTTAAGCAATCACCTGAAGGAATTTTCATAAATCAGTCCAAGTATGTAAGGGACTTGATTGCTAAGTACGGAGTTCAGTCCAGCAGATTAGTGAAGATCCCAATGAATACAAACTGGAAGATTGAACGAGGAACTGAAGGAAAATCTGTTGATCCCAGCAAATACAGAGGGATAATCGGTTCCCTGTTGTACCTCACAGCCAGCCACCCAGACATTGCATTTGCAGTCGGAGTGTGTGCAAGATTTTAAGTTGATCCAAAGGAAGCACACATGCAAGCAACCAAGAATATTCTCAAGTATCGAAGGGCACTCAGAATGTTGGACTGTGGTATCCAGCTGAAGATAATTTGGAACTGACTGGATACTCAGATTCAAATTTAGTTGGAGGTAGCTAAATCTAGCCATGTCGAATTCGGGACCCAAACGGAGTCCGACATTGATCTCTCTCCCACCATTCAAAAGCAGATCCAAGAATTTTTCGAGAGAATCATTCTCTAGGATCAAATGAAAACTCAGGCCGAGCACACTCTTTAATTCACAGCTATTGAGTATCAGGCTCATACTCAAGGCTGGACGATTGATAAAATGCAAGTCCATTTACAACCTTGAGGAGTCCACCGACAGAAATCTCAGGTAGTCCCTAGTTTCTCAAGATGTCGAATTGAAAAATCATCTAGAAAAGAGTGATACAACTGCCTCTCTGTCACTCAACTCCAGCGGCTCACCCTTCATGGAAGCTCTGTACGATGATCTACGCATAGTAGGGATCAAGAGTGTTCTAACTCAGTATCCAATCTTGGCTCATCTACCCATCGCCCTCATCAAAGCTAGAGATCTCAAGTTCTACCTCGCAACCAAGATGGGAACGTGGTACCAAAATGAGCAGCTGATAGAAACCTTCTCATATGAGAAGTTGAAGACAAATGAAGCATGCCTCCAGCACACTTTTGTGTTTGGAAGTCTGGAGGATGCATACTTGCATCAGGATGAGCTCATTAGAGGAATCATCGAGCTATCTCAGCAATACCCTAAGCCGCACCCAACAGACTTCTGGGAGTCAGCCAACAAGCTACTTACAACAGCGGAATGGGAAATACCTTCTAGAGCTGACGACTCTAAAGAAGTCGCAGCTGAGATTACCAAGCAAGTTGTACCTGCCAACACAGCTGAGGTAATGATCATCGAAGAACCAGCTGAACCAGAGGCAGCATCCACACCTAGTCCAATGGCCAATGACACTCGCATACTGGTCAAATTCGAGGAATCAAAACCTAGTAAGGTCGAGTCCGGGACCCAAACGAACTCAACCGCCAAGCTCTCAACCGCCATGAAAGAGGCAATCTCTAAAGAGGTTGAGGAAATTCTATTCCAGGATAGACTGAAGTCTCAAGTCGATGTCATCATTTGATTTACGGCTCTAGACAGTCAAGTTCGAGATCAATAGTGGATAATTGATGGGAAAAGGGTTCCTGAGATAATCTCCCATCTTCAAGCTCCCCTAGCCAGCAGCATAGAAGACCTTTCAAGCTAGCTGGAAGCCATCAAAAAGTCCAACCTCTCCAACAGCTCTGACAACCGCCAACTCTTCAACATCTTCAAGGATTTGGATGCTCAATTTCAAGCTGGAAGTAGCAGCAACGCTCAGCTGAACATTGCCACAGCTGACAACACAGCCAAGATCGCTGATGTTGAATCTGCCCTCACCAAGCTGAACGCAACCGTCGCGGACTTCTCAACTTCTCTTATTGATAATGCCAAAAAGAGAGAAGAAAATAATGAAGCTGGAAAAACAATTGAGAGGGAAGCTGCAACTCAGGGGGAATCAGTGCAGCCAAAACAATCCGAGATTGACAACTTTACCAAAGAGCTGGATGAACAAGAGCCAACTACAGCAGTCAAGGAGACATGGAGAGATAAAATAATTGCTCTCGCCAAAGCTTGTGGACATAAACCAGAAGAATACAATGACTACAACTGGCTGTGTAACTTTCACAATGAGCAGAGACGAGAAATGGAGGAGCTGGACAAAATTGTCAAGAAGAAAGCTGAAACGCTTAAGCCTGCTGAAAAGAAAGAGAAAAAGAAAAGACAGAGCTTCAGACAAGCCAAGAAAAAACAAGTCCAAGCATCATCAAGCCATCCAAGATCTGATAAGTAGATCCCAGATGAAATCAATAACAACTGGGAACATTGCAAAATGGAATTCATCCAAATGTTTTACTACTTGGATTAATACAAAGGCATGGATCCTGAAACTCCGTTCTAGATATACCTGCTTGAACTCCATGAGACAGATCCAATGATAGCAACATAGTTCTCTCTAGCTGCCAAGAGAAACGACATTCAGATCAAAGCTTCAATAGTCAAGCAGAAGAAGCCACCCACCATAGCTGGAACAAATCTTCCTGACAAGGCCCAAATTATCAAAGAAGTTCATCATTGGGCTGGTCAAAGTGGAATCTCCAAGGTGAAAAATACAGCTGAGTGGAAGAATTTGGAAGAATTCATCTTCAACTGGTATGGTCTCAAGACTGACCATTAAATTGAAGAACAGAGGAAAAAATGCAGCTGAAGACCCAGCCAACTGGGAATCATCTTTTGAACTTTTGTAATTAGAAAATTTCAAAATTTCTCTATATAAATGAAAAGTTTGTTTTCTCTAAATCAACCTAATGACAATATCTCTTTATCCAGGTTCTGAATATGACTATCTGCTGTGAATGTTTATTGTTATTATCGATGACTTTACAACTTCAATTCGACTCAACCAATTCGGTATATTTTCCAAGTTCATATGGATGAATAAAGATCTTGAGAATGTTTTTCATTTGTCGTGAACATCTAGCAGTCTCTCTGATCTAGCAACCTGCATGTTTCTGAGTTCTTATTAAATCTCAGACTGCTGATATTCTCTCCCACTAGAGTCTAGGCATATAATTCTTCCTATCTTAAGCCTAGTTTGAACGAGTTCATCATACTCATATGTTCTTCATTGTAAGAACTCGTTCATAGTTGGAAAACCCAAAACCAAACCCTTCTACCCAGAAAAGGTCAGGTTAAGGTCCGCCTACTCGAAGCGTGTAATTCGAGTGTGTCAAGTTCTGTAGTACTCGTAAACTACAGGCTACGCTTCAGTTGTGCCCGTAAATAGACTGGTTATGTTTCGATACAACACGCGTAAACTTGTATCCAACTCGAGGAACTGAGCTACAACGTTTGCTGACTGTGCGGAATGTCAGTTGTATCCTTAGTGGATTATCAGAGGTTTCTGGTCGTGGACGTAGGAGTAGTTTCTCCAAACTACGTTAAGTTGCTTTGATCTTTACTACTTTATTTATGCATCCAGCTGACCATTCATAAGCATATTTCCAAGTTGCATAAATTGACTAATAGAAAAAAGAAACAAAGCTTCGCAATATATTTAAAGTAACAGACAGACTTTCCAAAACCCGTCAACTTCCGCACACACAGCCAGCTGTGATTATCCAGCAGTCTCCCTAGCTTGGTCGAACAGAGCCAGCTCACTCAAAAGAGTTTTAATTCGAAATTGTTTTAAATTTTGGTGTATTCATCTCCATCTACACCAAGGTATCCGTCTTGGGACCATCAAAATCATTCATGACTTTCTCTACCAGATTCCAGTCAGGCATTCCCTCTGATCCTGATACCTGCGTAAAGTGTTCGTGAGATGATGATGGGTTAGATACGACTAGGGTTTTAGAATTTACCTCATCGTCATCGAGTCTGTCCATCTGTCCCATAAAGCAAGCATCCCAGTCTTGCTCATCATAGGCCATGAGTGCATCTTCCTCTGAGTCTGAGAAAGGCATGTCGTCATCCATTTTGTTGCACTCGAACTCTCCGTCGGCAATGTATGCTCTCTTTTTGTCAGCTTCTTTGGCCTTCAGAAGGTCATTTTCTTTCTGGACAGCTTGGGATAGTCCTGCTTGTTGTGACTTGGCTCCTTGCAGTTGAAGCAGTCTTCATCTATCCTCTTTGACATGTCTGCTGACTTCTCGTCAGCTGCGGCATACTTGTCTTTGTAGGATTTGGCAAACTTCTTATATCTGCCCTTGCTGGTGTTGAGTCTGTTATAGTTTTTCACCAGCATCGCGATTTCTGCTAGCAGCTCTTTCTTGCTCATATATTTCTTGTCCTTTTTCTTCTTGGAAGACTCTGCTGACTTTACATGTGTTGACTTTTAAGAGTCGGCTCTGAAAGCAATTTTCTTAAGAGCTGGGGTCAGCTTTCCATCATTTTGCTTGCTCGAAGACTCCTCTATTGTGATCTTCAAGTTGTATTCATGAGCTTTGAGTAGGGAGAACAACCTTTCTATGGTGAGGTCACTCATAAAGCTCCTACTTTGTACGTATTCCACTCAGCTGATAGAGCGGAGAGAACTTTCAGGTTCTTCTCCCACTAAGTGTACTTCTCGGTTCTGATAGTCGCGATTTCGACGATAATGCTTGAAAATCTGAGCTCCATTGCTTCAATGGACTCGTTGGCTAGCTGTTTAAAGTTGTCGAACTTCTAGCATGCGATTGTGAATTTGTTTTCTTTGATTTCTTCAGACCCTTCGCATAGCTTAGCTAGGGTTTCCCACATTTCTTTGGCGGTCTCACAGTTGATTATTTTACTGAGGTATGCATTGGAGACTATGGATGAGATGGTGTTCCTTGTGAAGCTGTCTAATCCATCTTGCTTCTTCTCATCAGACGTGTATTCGCTCTTGGGCTTAAGGATTAGCTGGTAGACTGGTTCTCCACCTGCTTGAGCTGGTACAAGCTTGTTTCCGCTTTTATATATTATGATGGGTCCGTCAATGATGACGTCCCACATCATGTCATGATGTGTACATAGGAAGCTCTTTACTCTGAACTTCCAAATGGCGTAGTCGTCCACTGAGAATGTGAAGAGATTTCTGCTAAGAGAAGAATCTATGAAGATATGCGCAGTATGCAGTAAGATGAGTTTTTAAAAAAATATGGATCTGTTCAGTTGACCACTGACAGAGAGTTCAAGACTAGTCTCTTGATTCAGATATAGCGATCTTTTGAACCAATGCTCTGATACCAATTGATGGTTCCGTAACGAGTACTTCGGTGTAGGGGGTTAATACACCGAAGTTAAAACTTTTTAACCAAGTTAAAACTGAGAGAGAGCTCAGTTATAAATCTTGCTGATTTCTTGAAGAAGATTGTCAGCTAGACTGATAACTCAGCTGGCGGTTCGGAATGTGGTGGTTTGGAAACATAGCTCGTTCGCTTAGAAAAACTCGGTTGAAAACTTTATCTTTCCGTTTGCTACTTAGTCAAGTTATTTACGTTTTGAAAACTCAGCTGGCTGGGTCACTCAGCCAGAGAACTTATAACTTGAAAAATAGGGAAATGCTTGATGTGGTTAGTTCTTTATAAAAATGCAGAAAATAAACAAAGCGATAAAGAACAAGAGGTTTTTAACGTGGTTCAGAGAAACTACTCCTACGTCCATGACCTGATAACACTGGTAAATCCACTAAGGATAACCACTTGGTTTAACGAGTACCAAGCAACTTTGCAGCTCAAATCAGAGCTATGTTCTAACAATTTACGGGCACTGTATAAGCCTGAATGTTTTCAGTTTCTGGGTACTAAAATAACCTACAACACTCGAATTACACACTTTGAACGGGCGGACCTTAACCTAACCTGTTCTGAGATGAAGGGTTTGGGTTTGAAGTTCCAACTGTGAACGAAGAACAAGAGTTATGTGAACTCGTTCAATCTAGGCTAGATAAAAGAAATGAGAAATACCTAGAGATTACAGACGAAAAACTAGTAGTTCTAAACTTGAACACTTGAAGATTAAGTGTTCTTGAAGAGAAGGCTCACTGCATGAAGCATTAAGAGAGACTTGAGAATTTCAGAAAGTTGAAACCTTGAGGAGAGTTTTTCATATTTAAATCTGTGGTTGAAGATTGGTATTTATAGGTAGAGCTGTCAAATTACCAGGCCCGGCCGGAGTCCGCCGGGCTTTTTGGAAAAACCAGGCCGGGCCGGGCTGGCCCAAAAAATCATCGGGCCTGAAATTGGGCACTCCAACCCGGCCCGAAAACTAAATTGTAGTGTAATTTTTACCGGGCCGGCCCGAGCCCACCGGGGCTGGGCCGGCCAGGTCCGAAAATTTGCCAGGCCTGGAAATGGAGAGCCCATCTCGGCCCGAAGTCAGGCCGGGCCTAAATTGACATCTCTATTTATAGGTGCAGATTCAAAAACTAGTCGTTGGAATAGCAGTTTGAATCTCACCTACTCTCTGACTTGGCGATCTGCCGTCTGCGGTTCTTCACTGAAAGAATTCGGTGCCCGAATTACTACAAAAACTCACATTGTGTATCAAAAGAGTAATGTTAGATCGTATGTTGAAAACATCCGATCTAACATGCAGCGGAATAAGTAAATAACACAATGAAATACTTTTTGGCAGGTGATTACGGCTAAATACTATATTGAAACCAAAGATTACAATACTGAAAACGAAATAACATTCAACCTTTTGCAGCACGGTCTACTCAAGTAATCTACTAATCTAATCCTACACTAATCTACTAAGTAAGATGAATATCTCTTTACAGCCATTAGATCAGCCTAAGAATCCTAACATCTGATAAAGACTAATCTATAACAAGATTAATCCAGATAAGACTACCTATTTTCGTGATTCACTCATTCACAATCCAATCCTCTAAGGCTTTGCAGAATTCACAACTGCTGCAGAACTCGTGTTGGTTTGTGATGTCGCTAACACTCAGTAGGCAGAACGGCGAACCACAGTGCACTGAAATTTGCAGAGAGTTTTTCTAAGTCAAAACGCGTGCCTGTCAAATGGATCTCTTGCGGTATTTATAGTCCTCCATCTGATGAGCAGTTTAATCTACATCCTCTCACCACTTGGACGTCCATAACTGCCGCTATCCACTCATTTCAGTTGGTTGAATAGAAGTTGGATAGTGGCGGTTACAAGGTAGTTTTTTTCCATGACTCCTCATGCCAAGTTTAATAACTCCCTTGGTCTCCACTAGACAATCCCACTTCATTTTTTATCATAACCGTCTATTTGTTGCTCTTAATCTGCACATAAAAAAGTGCAAAAGAATACGACAAGAAAAGCATATATTATACAATTAATTAAATAATATAAGGTTTAATCTGGCTGCAGGCATGTTGGTAACAAATGTTACCAACAGTCAAAGTAACACGAGATATCTTAAACCTAACAATCTCTCTCTTAATTGTATATGTATCTTTTCTTGCACTAAAACGTTTCCTGCAAAATAAAATAAAGTAAACATAAAACGAAATGCATAAAAATAGAAGTGAGAGCAAAAGGAAACTCTAACATTATTTGAAAGCAATTTAAAGTGTGAAGAGCGAAAGAAAACTCATCACTTTATTTAAAAGTAATTTAAAGTGTGAAAAGCGAAAGGAAACTCTTCACTTTATTTGAAAGAAACTTAAAGAGTGAAGAGCGAAATGAAACTCTTCACTTTATTTGAAAACGGATAACCTTTGTTGGGAAAATTATAAAGTTTTGATTTATTACCAAAACCCAACTGATTCTCCAACCGAATAGATGATCGCTTCATCCTAAGTAGTGTTGTCCAGCTCACCTGTTTGAGCTCTAGATTTTCTAGGTTTACAGGTTCAGGAAGCAGAAGACAGCAGACGATCCAACTGTGCCTACATCAGGAAGCAGAAGATAGCAGACGATCCAGCTGTGTCTACAGCAGGAGTCAATCTTCAGCTGAGTCTTTCAGCAGAGCATGATCAAGCTGAAGAGAATTCGAGCTGAGTTCAAAACACAACTGGTCCGGCTGTACAGAACAAAAGGAACTAACTCTGAAGACATCACTTCAAGTCAGTTTGCCCAATCCAGCTCTGAATCCAGAAGCCAGCTCCAATGGCAGAAGATCCCGGCGTCAGAGGAAGTCAACATGCCTCGACCAATGAGGGATTGCCGAATAAGTATCCTAGACTTCAGGACCTAGGATGTGACACAAATGAAGACAGGTGCAGATTCGCCCAACGGCAGATATCGAATTTAAGGAGAGTAGGTAAGATTCAAACGGCTCCTCCAACGGCTAGTCTTGAATCTCTACTTATATATACCCGTCTTCAACCTCAGGATCAAATACGAAAAACTCTCTACAAGCTTTCATTCTCTGAAATCCTCAATCTTTGAAAAGCTCTCTAGCAGTTCTACATAGTTCAAAGAACACTTTATCTTAAAGTGTTTCTAGTTCAGAAACTGCTTAGTTTTTCGTCTGATCCCTAGGCCAAAATCTTTGTATATCTTAAGCCTAGATTTTGAACGAGTTCATCATACTCTAAAGTTCTTAATTGTAAGAACTCGTTCATAGTTGGAACCCCAAACCAAACCCCTCTTTACCCAGAAAGGTTAGGTCAAGGTAACGCTTGCTTGAAGCGGGAAATTCAAGTGTTTGTAAGGTTTTTTCAGTACCCGTAAACTGAAAGATTAGGCTTGACAGTGCCCGTAAACTGTTGGAACACAGCTCGGGTTAGAGTTGTGAAGTTGCTTGGTACTTGAAAACCAAGTGGTAGTAAATTACCAGTGAACCTGGTCGTGGACGTAGGAGGTGTTACTCCGAACCACGTAAAAATCTCGTGCTCTTTCTTTTCTCTTTAAATTCAGTTTTAGTACTAACGTTATCATCTCATTGCATATTTGATCTAAAACTGCATACACAGCTGCTCTCCAAAGACAGCTGTGTCTTTCTGAAAGTTGCACAACTTGACTAAACTGAAAACATAAAGTTAATCTTTTCAAGCTGAGTTTTTCTAACCAACCGAGCTAAGTTTTCAAACCACCACATTCCGCACCGCCAGCTGAGTTATTTGTCCAGCTAACCCTCCTCAGCTGGATTAATAACTGAGCTCACCAACTCTGTTATTTAAACTAGAAAAAGTTTTCAGAAATCTATTTGGTGTATTCACCTCCCCTCTACACCAAATACCTAGCTCAGGGACCATCAATTGGTATCAGAGCAGTGGTTCAACAGACCGCTATTTCTGTATCAAGAGATCTCTCTTGACAATCTGTCAGTGGTCATCTGAACAGATCCTCTTTGTGAAAAACTCATAATATTACATACTCTGCATATCTCCATGGATTCTTATCTTAACAGAAATCTTCACACCTTCTCGGTCGAAGATTATGCAATATGGAAGTTCAGACTGAAGAGCTTTCTCTGTGTACATCATGATATGATATGGGACGTCATCACAGACGGACCCATCATAATATTCAAACAAGGGAACGAGCTTGTTCCAACCCAAGATGGTGGTCAACCAACATATCAGCTCATTCCCAAGCCCAAGAGTGATCATACCTCAGAAGAAAGGAAGCAGGCTGGACTGACAGCTTCGCGGGGAACACCATATCTTCAACGATCTCCAACGCCTACCTCAGCAAAATCATCAACTGCGAAACCGCAAAGGAGATGTGGGAAACCATAGCAAAACTATGCGAAGGGTCGGAGGAGATAAAGGATAATAAATTCACTATTGCATGCCAGAAGTTTGATAACTTCAAGCAGCTGGTCAACGAATCCATCGAAGGGATGGAACTCAGATTCTCCAATATAGTGGTGGAAATAGAAACCATCCGAACTGGGAAATACACCCAGCGAGAAAAAAATCTAAAAGTTCTTTCAGTGCTCACAGCTGAATGAAACACATATAAGGTGGTACACCTAAGTCGAAGTGACTTAGGTAATCTTTCAACTGAAAGATTATTCTCCCTGCTCAAAGCCAACGAATATAACTTGAAGATTACCATGAAAGAATCTTCAAGCAATCAAAATGATGGAGAGCTGACACCTGTGCCAAAGGAGATTGCGTTCAGAGCCAACTCTGAAAAATCCGCATACAAGCAGTCAGCTGAGTCATCAAAGACAGACAAGAAGGACATGAGCAAGGAAGAGCTACTTGAAGAAATAGTCATGCTGGTAAAAAATTACAACATACTCAATACCAGCAAGGGCAAATACAAGAAGTTCGCAAGACACTACCGGCTAGATTGTCCAAAGCTGTCCAAGAAAGATAAAGACCAACTGAAAGCTAAGGCAGCTGACAGAAGGAGAGCTTACATCGCCGATGAGGAATCAGAGTGCAACAAAATGGATGACAACATGCCATTTTCAGACTCGGAAGAAGAAGCACTGATGGCCCACGATGAACCTGATTGGGATACGTGCTTCATGGGACAAACAGACGGCATTGATGAAGATGAGGTAATGTCTCGAACCCAAAATCTATCTAACCTTTCACCATCACACAAACACTCTACACAGGTTTCAGAATCAGGGCTACCTGACTGGAGTCTAGTAGAGAAAGTAATGAACGACTCCAAGGAGCTTCAAGAGATCCTTGACGTCATAATGTGTGAGAATGCCGAGCTGAAAGCGGAACTGGAAAAGAAAAAGGTATCAGAAGCAGCTGATACAACACAGCTTCACGAGGAAGTTGTTTCACTAATAGACAAAATAGTGAAACAAGATCAGCTGATGAAGGACTTCTACTATGAGAAGAAACAGCTGATAGAAGATTTGAAAAAGGTCACAGCTGAATCAGAAAAGAAGTCAGCTGAGATCCTTGAGCTGAAAAACACCGAAGAAGTACTATCTAAGAAGATAGTAGCTCTCATCAAAGCCACATCAACAATGGACGAGATCATAGGTGCACAACGTCCAGCAGCACTCAAAGCGGGACTGGGATACCATGAATCAAAGGACGCCTCAAACATTGCCTCCACGAGTGGAACAAAGGTAATGTTTGTACGAGCAAAAGAACATCCAATCCCAGCAACTCAGCATCAACCGTTGAGGACACGAGGCGTCGGGGAAGACCAGCTGTGAGACATCCTCAAGCTCCGTCAAGGACACAGCAGGCATCAAAAAGGCCAGCTGTGAGACAACCTCAAGCTCAAATCAGACAGCAACGTGCTCAACCTCAACAAATACAACAAGCTGGACATTACAGATACCAGCAACAACAACAACACGTTGAAAGATATCAACCGAGATATCAGAGATACCCAGCTGGATATCACTCATATGATTACCAGCTGGAAAACCATTTCCAGCTGAAGTATCACAAGAGACAGCAGAGACAAAGGAACGTCACAGCTGAGTACTTAGCTGGATACCAAAGAAGATCAAGACATCAAGTCAGGAAGACACTGAGATCAAGACCCCGCCAGCAACAATCGAAGAACACAAAGAATGTTTATATCGACTCAGCTGGAAGAATTGTCAGATCAAATGACCCAATTCGAGTCATCAAGCAGATCTGGGTCATTAAAGGATCTCTGACTAACCCTCAAGGACCCAATTAAAACTGGGTACCTAAACTTTGATCTTTTGTATAGGTTGCAAGGGAACGATGCATCATTGAGGAGTCAATAAGAACGCTATGGTACTTGGACAGTGGATGCTCCAAGCACATGACGCACTTAAAGCACCTACTCCAGGAGTATATCGAGCGTCCAGGCCCTCAAGTAACATTTGGTGACAACTTCAAAGGCCTAACCAAAGGTTATGGTACATTTAAAACTAGAAATGTTATAATCCCAAATGTTTCTTATGTACAAGGATTGCAACACAACTTGCTTTCCATTAGCCAATTCTGCGACAACGGTTTTTCTATCAAGTTTGATGCACAGGGATGCACAGTGAAGAACAGGAAAACCAGGCAGATACTCCTAAGAGGGAAAAGAGAAGGAAATATGTATTTTGCTGACTGGAACAGTAGCCCTCCGGAGACTTGTCTTGTATCGAAAAGCAGCAATGAAGTCAGCTGGCTGTGGCACAGACAGCTGAATCATCTCAACTTCAAGATAATCAACAAACTGGGGAACCAGCTCGCTAATGGAATTCCAGATCAAGTATATGACAAAAGTCATATGTGCAGCGCGTGTCAACAAGGAAGGCAGACAAGAATTTCATTCTCTCTCAAGCCAGTTCAGTCAACTGATCGAGTTCTCCAACTCCTTCACATGGATCTGTTTGGTCCAGTTACTCCAGCAAGCTTCAATGGCAGAAAATATACTCTGGTCCTAGTGGATGACTTCTCAAGATTCACATGAGTGTCATTCCTGTACCAGAAGAGCGAAACAAGGACTAAGCTGCCTATCCTGCTGGAAAGACTGCCAACTCAGAAGGAGTGCAAGATATTGTCAATCAGATCAGATCGAGGAACGGAGTTTCTAAATGAAACCATTTATGAATACTGCGAGAGGAACAGAGTTCAACATCAAACCTCAGCAGCACGCACACCTCAGCAGAATGGTGTAGCTGAGAGAAGAAATAGAACACTCAAAGAAGCGGCTACCTCAATGTTAGCCAGCTCTGCCATTCCAAAGAAGTTCTGGGCCGAAGCAATCAACACAGCTTGCTTCACTCAGAATCGCTCCCTACTCACATCAAGGCAAGGAAAGACGCCGTATGAGCTTTGGAACAACAGGATACCATATATTGGATATTTCAAGGTCTTCGGATCCAAATGTCATATCCTAAACAACGGAAAGATACAGCTCAAGATGTTCGACGCGAAGACAGACCGAGTAGTATTCCTTGGTTATTCTGCTGTGAGTAAAGCATATAGAGTCTTCAACAGAAGGACTCAAACAGTCGAAGTAACTCCACATGTTACCTTTGACGAGTCATCATTCGAATATAGAGACTCTATCAAACAAAGAAATGAATGAGAATCTTCAAGACAGATTCAGACAAGAGCTCAATAAAATCGAATCAAGAATTTGGCCGAACCATTAATTTGGGATGATGAGCCAGAGGAGGAACTTCAAGTCAATCGGGAAGCTCCACCCACTTGAAATCAAGAAGAACCTCCAACGCCAAATCAAGGGGGAATTCTATCAGCTGGAAATCCAGACACAGCTGAATCCTCAGCTCCATCTCCAGTAAAGCTTCTACAGAAGTCACATCATAATCCAACTCAAGGAGAATCAATCTCTCAAGACTTAACTCCAGAGCAACTCCAAGCCAGACGAAATCTTGCCACTTCTAGCATCAATCAGCTGGAAGAAGAAATTCGTAAAAGGAGAATATGGATTGAAGATCATCCATCATCAGCAATCATTGGAGAACCATCTGACCAAGTCAAAACCAGAAGCTCAGCTGCTCAAGCCTCATCGGATCATCAAGAAGCAGCTGACACAGCTCAACTCTCAGTAGAGCTAGAACTGACGGTCTATGATGAAGATACAGCTCTAATGGCGTGTTATGTAGCTCAAGTTTCGGAGCCTCAATCAATTCTCGAAGCTTTAAAGAGCGTGCCTTGGACTAACGTCATGCAAAAAGAGCTGAACGAATTCCTCAGAAATTGTGTCTGGGAATTGGTCGACAGACCTGAAGGAGTCAAAGTCATAGGACTCAAATGGATATTCAAAAACAAACTGGATACCCTGGGAGTCATCATCAGAAACAAAGCTCGACTGGTTGCGAAGGGCTACACACAGCAGGAAGGAATTGACTTCGAAGAATCATTTACTCCAGTAGCGCGATTTGAAGCAATCAGACTCTTTCTCACCTATGCAGCACATCACAAATTCAAGGTATATCAAATGGATGTGAAGTGTGCATTCTTAAATGGAGAAATCAAAGAAGATGTCTACGTTGAACAACCTCCAGGATTTGAAGTAGAAGGAAATAAAGTCTACAAACTAAAGAAGGTGCTCTATAGATTGAAGCAAGCATCTCGAGCTTGGTATAACACTCTGTCAAATTTCCTTATATCCAAAGGATTCAAGAAGGGCTCAGTAGACAGAACTCTCTTCACCATCAAGTTAGGAGAAGATATCCTGGTTGTTCAAATCTATGTAGATGACATCATCTTCGGATCAAGATCAACATTCTTATGCCAAAGATTTGGAGAGATGATGTCAGAACAGTTCCAAATGTCCATGATGGGAGAAATGAGCTTCTTCCTAGGACTTCAAGTCAAGCAATCAGAAGAAGGGATTTTTATAAATCAATCCAAGTACGTAAAAGACTTGATCACCAAGTGTGGAGTTCAATCCAGCAGAACTGTAAAGATTCCGATGAACACCAACTGGAAGATTGAACCAGGAACTGAAGGGAAGACAGTCGATTCCAGCAAATACAGAGGGATAATAGGTTCCCTGCTGTATCTAACCGCGAGTCATCTAGACATCTCTTTCGCAGTCGGAGTGTGTGCTAGATTTCAATTTGATCCAAAGGAAGCACACATGCAAGCAGCCAAGAACATTCTCAAATATCTCAAAGGAACTCAGAATGTTGGGCTGTGATACCCAACTGAAGACAATCTACAGCTGACTGGATATTCAGACTCAGACTTCACTGGAGATCGGTTGGACAGAAAATCAACTTCAGGAACTTGTCAGTTCCTAGGAAGTAAGTTGATTTCATGGTTTTCAAAGAAGCAAATGTGCGTCGCAACTTCCACAACTGAAGCAGAATATATGGCCGCTGGAAGCTGCTGCTCACAAATTCTCTGGCTGAAACATCAGCTGGATGACAATGAAGTGAAAACTGGACAAATTCCGATTTTCTGTGATAGCTCAAGTGCGATTGCTATATCAAAGAATCCAGTACATCACACAAGATACAAGCATGTGGTCGTACGTCATCACTTCATCAGAGATCACGTGGAAAAGAAGGATGTGATTGTTGAGAAAATTCACACAGACATACAGCGGGCTGATATACTCACAAAGCCGCTGATAGAAGCAAGATTCAAAATGTTGTGCGGATTACTTGGATTACTCAACCCAGACGATGCTTCACCCAGCTGAATGGAAGCAGACCCAGCTGAATGGAAGTAGATAGCTGGAATTCAAAACCGACATCACTGGTATCAGCTGAAAAAGAATCAAGCTCAACCAGATGCCAAAGTTGAAGGATTATTCAGCTGAGGGGGAACCAGCTGGAACAACGTTCACTCAGCACAACCACTCAACCGAGATATTAGCTGACTACAATGATCAGCTGAGAGGTTTGCAACAACATTAACTACACCTATTCAATCTGTTATCAGTCAAATCATATCTTGTCATATCTAATCAAATTTAAGTAAAAGTCTGCAAAGAACTGAATCATGGGAGTTTCGAGGCAAAAGTCAAAGTGCCCCAACCGTCCTCTCTCACGCATTAACTCGCAATTTCTAAACAAGAAATTGACATGATGCGAGAATCTCTCCCAGTCGTAGATCTTCTTATCAATCGATAAATCTTGATTGTCCATTCATCAAGAAAGTTATATAAATATGATAGAAGAGATAGATAAAACATTGCATCAACCCTAAAAAAAATTTTCGGCATTCTTTCTTATTTCCATCAATTGGTATTATTTGTTTCTACTAACAAAAGTTGCAGAAGAAGAACATGGAATCTAGAAAGATATCTCCCGAAGCCGATCAAACTTGAAGAATCTGTCAAAGCTTCAAAGATAAGAGTTGCTTAACTCTCAGGAACCTCAAGAAGACAGAGTTCCAGAAGAAGATGAAGTCCATCGACAGATCCGGTCCAATGCAGTGGGAGACTGCAAAGCTCAAGAACGTCATTCACCAGGAAGGTGCAGATATCTTCCTGGGAATGTCAAAGGAAAAAGACCTCCTCCGCCCCACTGTTTCTCTCAAAATAAAAGAGAGAACGGGGCATACAACTCCCTGGGATGCAAAAATCAACGTCAACAGAATTGGTCCAGATGTTGATAAAGCCGGAGTCTTCAAGAGCAGTAGTGTCAAAGCTCTTGCTCCGCCACAGGAGGCACAGAAAAAGATGCAGGAGACAAAGCAGCATGCATCTATTTCCTTCCCAGCTGGGAATCGGAAACAACATGAGGAGACAAAATAAGCTGAAGCACCGTCTTCAAACAGAAGACTCAAGTCAAAGGTGCTCAGTCAGTCAGCCGGGAAGCCAGCTGATATTAAGAGAGAATTCGTAATTACTCTCCGAGGAGCAGAAGGTCCACAAGCGGTAGTTTCTTACGGTGGAGAAAAAGTTCATGTGCCAGCGTGAACATCGTCATCATCAACACCACAACGACGTATTCCAGCTGATCAACCAAGCTTAAACCCCACGACAGCTGGAATACTTCAACCGACCTCTCCTCAATTTCCTTCAGCTCAACAGGGACACCAGCTTTGAGATCTTCAGATGAAAGTTGGAGCTCAAGCCCCTGCACCATGCTCAAATGGAAAACATCATCCAGCCGATGATCACTTGCAGCTGGATGATGATGATATGAGCTGAACCTAGTACCCACCACTTCGAAGTGGAAAGGGAATACTCAAGTCTCTCAAGTGCTGAATCAGACTTTCTCATTCAATCTAATGAAGTCTGAAGAAGCAAAATTGCAAGGAATGAAGTTGTGCCCTACTCAGAAGATGTCAACTCTAGTGCCAACTCATACCTCCAAGCACTCAGCTGGACCGCCAGAGCTGAAACAAGCCAAGGACGTTGTGTCTGCAATCACAGCTAAGGCTTATGCTATTGAAGAAGAGCCAGCTAATGTAACAGCTGAGCCACCAAGACTCCAGACCTCGCTGCTCAGAGCTGACAACCACAGTTTCGCCAAACAAAAACATCGCAATAGCTGATGCTGTATCTCTCCCACCTCGATTGATCATGCCAAAAAGGGGGAAGTAAGGGGGAAGAGAATGAGACAAAGAAGAGGCAAACTGCTGAGCTAGAGGAACCCAGTTGAATCAGAATCAGCTGGAGAAGAAACAAGTCAAACGAAAGAAGACTGGATGCAGAAGAGAAGACCCAGCCAACTGGGATTGAAGACTGAAGAAGTGAAGATTTTTTTTCTTTCTTTCCTTTTCCTGTTTTATGATGTATTTTCTTACATTAATAAAACACAAGTTTTTCTGCGTCATAAGTTGTCTCAGTTAGGTTTTGGCATCATCAAAAAGGGGGAAATTGTTGGGAAAATTATAAAGTTTTGATTTATTACCAAAACCCAACTGATTCTCCAACCGAATAGATGATCGTTTCATCCTAAGTAGTGTTGTCCAGCTCACCTGTTTGAGCTCTAGATTTTCTAGGTTTACAGGTTCAGGAAGCAGAAGACAGCAAACGATCCAGCTGTGCCTACAGCAGGAAGCAAAAGACAGCAGAAGATCCAGTTGTGCCTACAGCAAGAAGCAGAAGACAGCAGACGATCCAGATGTGTCTACAGCAGGAGTCAATCTTCAGCTGAGTCTTTCAGCAGAGCATGATCAAGCTGAAGAGAATTCGAGCTGAGTTCAAAACACGGTGGTCAGTATACAGAACAAAAGGAACTAACTCTGAAGACATCACTTCAAGTCAGTTTGCCCAATCCAGCTCTGAATCCAGAAGCCAGCTCCAAAGGCAGAAGATCCCGGCGTCAGAGGAAGTCAACATGCCTCGACCAATGAGGGATTGCCGAATAAGCATCCTAGACTTCAGGACCTAGGATGTGACACAAATAAAGACAGGTGCAGATTCGCCCAACGGTAGATATCGAATTTAAGGAGAGTAGGTAAGATTCAAACGGCTCCTCCAACGGCTAGTCTTGAACCTCTACCTATATATACCCGTCTTCAACCTCAGGATCAAATACGAAAAACTCTCTACAAGCTTTCATTCTCTGAAATCCTAAATCTTTCAAAAGCTCTCTAGCAGTTCTACATAGTTCAAATAACACTTTATCTTAAAGTGTTTCTAGTTCAGAAACTGCTTAATTTTTCGTCTGATCCCTAGGCCAAAATCTTTGTATATCTTAAGCCTAGATTTCGAACGAGTTCATCATACTCTAAAGTTCTTAATTGTAAGAACTCGTTCATAGTTGGAACCCCAAACCAAACCCCTCTTTACCCAGAAAGATTAGGTCAAGGTAACGCTTGCTTGAAGCAGGAAATTCAAGTGTTTACATATTTACAAGATAACATGAGAGATGTTAGACAACTCTCAACAACGAAATAAGAAGAAGTAACATAACTCCCTCTGAAAGACATAGATACAATGTTAGTAACATAAGCTCCAAAGAAACTTGAGAAGTACGAAATTTCCCCTAACACTTATAAGAAAAATGTTAGTAACATGTATCTTAACACACAAGAAGAATGTAATTAATATAAACTCAAAACAAACTGAGAGACACAAACTCTCCCTGAAACTTATAAGAGTTATGTTAATAAAATTCAATCTAACACAAGATAAGAATGCTAGACACATATATATCAGCATCATACTGCTTCGTTACTTCATCGAACCCAATAGCGACGGACTCTCCAATACAATCCTTAGCCTATTGCAAGAGTAGAAGTGTTAGGATCAATGTTACTTTGCAGCAACAGTAGAAAGACGTGATTGAAGATAAAATTTGGCTGAAGTTTCTTCGTGCTTCAACTCCGTCTCATACCTAACTAAGATGTGATCATACACACCAAAAATTAAAATCAAAATATGTTCAAAACATATTCATATCATTCATTCAGCAAAAATATAACTGTGTTCAACACATTTAAAAAATAAAGTGTTCAACACTCAAAATGGATAAACTCCAGCTGATATCGACAACATCCAGTAACACCAATATGATAGCAACCAGCAACAACAACAGAACACAGACACTGACACTTACTCCCCCTTTTTGTTAAAGGAATGAACTGCTTGAAGTTAGCTTCAGCTGCAAGCTTTTGAAAATGTTTTGGTGTGTATGTTCACAGAAGTTGCTAGATTCTTTGTCTCTTCTATTAGCTTTTGAAAAGCTAACATAGCACTTTGTCTTGATCAATTGTTACAAGTCATGTGGCAGAATCTACATCATGAGCTAATGGTTTAGCATGTTGTTCCTCGTGTTATGACCACTGTGGAAGGATTCTGTCACTTCATCTACGACTTGTACTGGAGTTAGTAACGATAACTAAACAACATGGATAAACAATAAGGTATGATAGAAGTAACATACCAAAACTAACAAAACGAAGAAGTTTAAGGTCTGAGTAAACACAACTCAACGTCCTTCAAAAATAAAATATGTCCAACATATTTAAACGTCGCTGAAGATAGAAAAATAATTTATGTCAACCACAAATAAATTAACAAGAATAAAAAAATAGATGTGCAAAGACATAAATCTCTATCCAAAAAATTAGAATACTTTTTAAGAAGAAACTGTTGGAAACACTTCTTCTAACATAGACACAGAGACGCTCTAAACATATAGACAACTCTTCCTAAATCAACCAATTGTACCCGAATACTATTGTAGATAAACCTCTACTTATAATATTGAAGATCATTCAAAGGTCAAGACCTTTTAGTTGCTTGTATTAGAGTCAATAATCAACCTGTTAACATGTGTTGGAACAAAATAGTTTTACCAACACAAGGATAAGGTAAACACTTAATGTGAAAACACACCAAAAGGATAGTCCAGATATGTATTAATCATAGACACATATCAACCATTCAGAAATGACTAAAGTCAGATATGTGATATTCTCAAACATGACTTCATCATAATCGAAATAAGATATACCTCATTGCTTATCAAAAATCATGTGTCAATCACATTGCCATATTGAGCTGTTGGAAATATGTCCTACTTGTTGGAAACATGTTCTACTTCAAGACTTTCAGTCCTCTTCACTTAAACTTTCTCATTCTCATCTTCGTCGACTTTTTCTCCAAATGTGAGTGCACCAATTTAAACATAGGAGCTTGTATTCTGCATCTATTTCATTAAAGTTAGATTTGACTTTTTGTCTTCACTAAAGGTAGGGGAGATCTTTGACTCTTTCAAGTGATAGTAAGATTGATGCATACACGAAAAAGCTCCACGTTCTTCAATTATTTCAGCGTTGGATCTCTCTACAAGCTCTTGGTTCTTCAGAAATGAGTAGATGAGACTTGGATATGGAAACATGTTGATTTCAAATGGTCTTAAAAACTGCACGAGTAATGTTAGATTACACAACAATATAACAAACTTTAAAAGTAAGGGTGTTACCAACTTTGTATAGAAATGCAGTTTGCTCTCCAGCCAACACTGTTGAGTTTTTGTTGAGCACCACTGTGCAAAAAAACCTTATGTAGTGTGGCGTATTTTCATATGTGAAGATAACCAACAAACATGGACTTTTACTCGTCAGTTTTCCACCGGTTAGGACCATTGTCATGTCCTCTTTCCTCCAAAACTCTCAACCTCAACGGAACCCATAAGGTCCATGTGAATCAGCTTGAGACATCTGTTGGTACTGCATGTTCCCAACATAGGATGTGACATTCTGGTCTGCTTGTCTTGTTAAAATCATTTGCAATTAGCTTCTGCATGTTGGTCACACTGACATGACACATTCGTTGATGCCATAGCTCAGCTTCATCAATCTTGGCTAACTACATGAATTTTCATGTCAGTTTGATAACAATTGTCAGTTGACCTGATACCTAACATCACAGAATGGTTGAATTGATCAAACACTTCACAGAGATATCGATCAAATCTCACAGTCATATCATCATCACACAATTGCTTATACTTCTCAGATTTGTCGTTAGTCCTTCAACATGTTCTCAAATTGGAAAAGTTTGGAACATTCAATGTTCCTTTGCCAATTATGTTGCCTTTTGCTCCGCCACCATGTCACTTTTCCTCAATTGATCGGTACATAGTGAATGAGATAGTCTTTAACACCTATCATATGTTTTGAACAAGCACCATCAAAGTACCAATTTCCTGCAACATCAACTTTCAATGAAGTATAACTTTCCTAGTGAGAATAACTTTAAGTTTCTTGACACGAGACTCTTCTTCAAGATCTTCATCTGGATCAAATCCATTTTCTTGGTCAATTATAATTGCAGTGTTGACACATTCTTCTTCTCGGACAGTCATATCATACCACGTTAGATGTGATGTTGGTTCACACCATCGGGATCAACACTCTCATCAATGCAAACTGAATGTTAGTTGCATCTGTTACTAACATAAAATAAATGAACACTTCGTAAACAAAAAAATCAGATTTAACACATGTTAATCAAACTAAAATGTTAGTAACAACATGACCAACAATAAAGAAGAACAACTCATAAAAGAGAATCAGAAGTAGCATTATGTTGAAGGGATAGAATATTACGCTGAATACTTTTCCAACATAGAGTCTTCAAAATACTACCTCATAATCTGAGTTAGATATGCCATCGAAGCTTCAGAAATGATGATGTTGGTGAAAGAGCAGATGTCGACAAAGAGAGCCTTCTCTTTATGTTAAGCACGGAAAGCGAAAGATGTTGCTTTCTTGTGTTGTTTCGAGATAAGCACCTTTTCTTTTCTATTTCAGCCTTAGAAACTTTCTTTGGGCTGTCTTCTCTAGGTTCATCAACATTGATGATCTCTTCAATATCGTCAATGCTCTTTAATAAAAAATGTATCCTGTCTAGACTTTGAGCTGACTCACCAACGAACTCACCAACAAGATTTTACTTTAGACTGGTGTTATCAACATCAGTGTCAACATCAGTCTTCTTCTTCTCAGCAGCATTCGCAGATTCTTCGTTTGTTCAGTCTCCAATTTAGACTAAGTGTTTTCCAAATTGTTTATATCAA
Organism: Agastache rugosa; assembly: GCA_031470985.1. Taxonomy (NCBI): domain Eukaryota; kingdom Viridiplantae; phylum Streptophyta; class Magnoliopsida; order Lamiales; family Lamiaceae; genus Agastache; species Agastache rugosa. The sequence goes on from CM062604.1 coordinate 19,687,403, forward strand.
GAAGAATCCTTGAGAAGAGCAGCATCTTCTACGGAAGTGGATAGTGACACTTGATGTCAGGCAACGTGAAAGCTAGATGTTTGACTGCTTGAGGATTTCTCTAACACAAATGTTGAGGAGTTCCAACACTCTGGAGACATGTGTTTGGCTGCAAATTATGGAGTATCAAAGCTTGTTGAGGGAGTTTTCAAAGAGTTTAACCTCACTTCTTTGTCGTCCAACTTGATATTTACGCTAGAAATTTTCTGAAATAGAAAGAGGTATGATATATGGTTCTAAAGACATGCATGATATAGCTACAATTTTAAAAGTCCAAAACTTAGCAAACTCTTTGGGATCTCTATCATTAAAAAGAACCATATCCAAATCTTTATAGATAATTATGAATTTTCAAATCTGAAAAATATCTTGTATAAAATATTCAGTTTCATGAGATTTATTCAAAAATAGATCAGCAAATCGAATAAAATCTCAACAAGATATCTTAGAAAATTTCAGAAAATTCTTCAAATGACCAGTTGAAACTCATGTTTCAAACACATCGGCCAACGCCATATCATGTTAGAACAATCTCTTCTAACATTCTTGCAAACACTTCATCATGAAGAAACAATCTTAATTTTCAACACACATTCTGAAGAATCCGTGTGTTGAAATAACTAACATCGACACAGAGTTATTAACTAACATCAAGTCAAGAAACCAACATAGGTTCCGACATAAGAAACTAACATAGTTTCCAGTATTCAGGTCCTTCATGTTAGTGACAACAAAATTCAAGATGTTAGCAATTTCCTTCTTTGTGAGCACGTACTTCAGACACACAAGCATTCTTAATAGGATCTCTTAAAAAAAACAGTGTCTGATATTAAATGTGCTTGGTATGCGAGTCTTGAACAAACTCTTAGAGATTTATACTGCACTCATATTATCACACATTATAAACAGTACCTCACATTCCATGTCAAAGTCGTTCAGCAGTTTCTTCATCCATGCACATCCATTCTCAGCAGCAACGTACTCAGATTTAGCTATTGATTGATACAGTTCTGCTTCTTGCTTAACCAAGATACCATATTGTTACCAACGAAGTAACATCCTTGACTTGTACTTTTCATGTTAGTGACATTGAATTAACATCATCAACTAGTACTTTTCATGTTAGTAACTTCACAGTGACATCTTTCATCGGTACTCTCTCTTCCGTGACATCTCCACCAGTACTCTTCTTGTCAGTAATTTCATCAACTGGTATTCTTTTTGTCAGTAAAATCTCCTGTTGAGTCTGAATCATTGTATCCAACAGGATTGGAATTTGGATATTTGGTATACCACATACCAAGATCAACAGTTTTAGTAACATAGCGAATGATACATTTGATCATTTCAGATATGACTCCTTAGGCTTCGACTGGTACCTAGCACATACACCACTTTTGAGCAAGATATCTAGTATGCTGGAAGTTAGGAATGGAAGACTTTCAGTCATCTCTTGTTACTATGTTGGATAAAAGAGTCTCCAACATCGTGTCCAACATAGGTTCCAGCAACAGCAGAGTCTGTCACTCAATTCTAAATGAGTCTTCATGTGCTTTTACAGTTTCTTCAACATATTTTTTGTGAAATGTCTTGCGCTTCCAAACAAGTCTCATAATTCCTCATGGAATTGGTTCACTTCAGTGCATGTTAAATCTGGAGATGGATCTGATGTTAGATCCGATGTTGAGATAACATCTCTTCTTTTATGGAATTCAAATTCTTGTTCAGTTTCTGATCCTTCTTCATGCAACATGACACTTCTTCTTTGTCATCATCGACAACAAGACTTGATGAGTCATCAAACACACTATTGATTGACTCATATTTGATGTTAGTGCGCAGGTTGTACAATTTAAAAGCTCAAGTGGCGAAGATTAGCCTAAGATATTCTTTTGTTGCTACTTGAATCAAGTAGTCCAGCCCTGTCAAATGCAGGATGTTGCACACACATCCAAATTGAGTAACAAGAGCATAAACAAAAAGTTGTAAGCAACAGTTGCTTGAACAAACAACTAAACCAACACAGCAACCAACACCAACTTCAACATAGCTGACTTCAGCACAGCTAACACAGCTCAACTGACACACACAGCTGACCACTCTCCAGTTTTGGTTGATGGAATTCATATTCAGAATGTAGCAAACACATACAAAATTGTGAAAGTGCTTAGGATGTTATGTTATAACAACAAACATAATATCCTCGAGTATCAAACCAGATGCTTACATGGCTTCATGCGTCGAGCATATAACGGAGTGTCACTTGACAGATTCTACTGACAACAACATCGTGTGTTGGCAGTATCAAATTTTTCATGTTGGTACTTTCAGTCTGTGTTGGCAGATTCAGATTTTCGATGCTGGTAGCTTTAGTCTGTGTTGGTAACTTTAGTTTCTGGATGTTTTTAAGTTCATTCTGATGATGAGTCTTCAGTATTGAACTTTTTGTGTAATGTCTCTTTGCACAAAACATCAGAGAATGTAAAATTGATGAGTCAGATTTTGTCAACATTCTATTCACTCAAAATATAAGTCATTCAAATTACTTCTTGAACATAGAGAATGTGTCGGACTTTTCAAGCATAAATTACACTAGAGTAAAATGATAATAGTTATCAGCACATTACTAAAACACAGCGTAACCCTTCATTAATCTCTACTTCAATAGGTTCATGCAATATAGTTCATCTGATAGTGTTGTGTTGGTAACACAAGGTGTAACACGCAAGTCTCTTTTTCCTTCTGACATGCACCATACACATATTCATCTTTGAATATGAGAGCTTAGTATACCTCTGATTGCTTCACTTGAGAAAAGTTTTGTAACAGATATCATATGATCTGCTTCCAAACAACACATACTTGTGTAAAATGTCAATCACTTTACACGTGTTATAGATAAGATAAATATGTCGTTACCACACCATTGGCTAAAATCAATCAAAATATCGTCTTCATTCCTATTGTATGTAGATCATTCTACATGCTTTGTGTACCTTTACCAACATACTCATCGTTGGCATTTTTCTCATAATATTACATTTCAATTAATAATTGGTTCATAGTTAGCAAGATACTCATCAAAGGATGCCATGAGCTTTAAGTATCTTTGTTAAACAACTTGTTTCCTGCAATGTTAGTCTGAACGAAGTATGGACACCATTGCAAGTTTCAACAGATAACATCATGTTACTTTGTGAATCACTACAACAATTTCGTTCATAGCAACGGTTATAAACCGTTGTCGTAGTAATATTAGACTGTTGTCAAATCCAGTGTGGTCGTAGGTATCGGGTCATAGACAACAGTTTCTCAACCGTTGTCGTACACTCTATGACAACGGTTTTAAACTGTTGTTGTAGACACATGGTGTAGGAGTAACTAACACATACAACAACGGGTAATAACTGTTGTCCCGGCCATTGTCGTAAAATCTACGACAATGGTTACAAACCGTTGTCTATGACTTAGGCCTACGACCACACTGGATTTGACAACAAGTCGATATGGCTACTACAACAGTCCAAAACCGTTGTTGTACATCAATACCACAACGATTATTAAATGTTGTTCATGTCGTTGTCGTATAGTCTATGACAACAATTACCAACCGTTGTTTATGATTTAGGCTTACGATCACACTGAAATCGACAACAATCAGATATGATTACTACAACAATCCAAAACTGTTGTTGTAGACCCATACAACAATGGTTACTTACTGTGTTGTTACCATTGTCGTATATTTATTTTTAACAACGGTTTAGAAGTATTGTCTTTGATCTGTAAAATAATAGTATTGCAAAATTTAGATATGTTCTACAGTATTTAAGACAACATTTATTAATAATAATGACACAATAAAAAATATGAAAATTGAAATTGAATTACTAATATAAATAATTCAAAGTACCATACTGTATGAACTATTCTTTACAGCACATCAAGTTGGATCCTTAAGATACCAAAATATTCAATATTCACTACAAAACTACAAGTTCCATATGTGTCCTTAATAAATCAAACGCCTGCATAAATGCTAGTCTAACACTAATGACAAGACTGATTTCCACACCGAGTATCACCAATGAATTTCTCCAACTATCTGTCATACAAAATAATAAACATAGAATAATAAACATTACAGCCATAGGACAAAATAAATGTTCATGTTACCAGTAATGCAAAAAAGAAAAAAATATAATTATATGGAGAAAACACTGGAAAATCACAAGCATCCAGTAAAAGATATATATTCACAATTCACGCAGTATATCTAGTAATTTAATTTCAAACATAAATACTTCTTGAATGAATACAGTAAAGATATTCACATAAATAGCTAAGCAAACATCTAATAAACTCCAGTTTCTTAGTGAGTAAATTAAGGATTGAAATGATAGAATATCGGCAATTCATGTTGAGCTAAGGTCTCGAGTCAAGTTAAAATATTGATGGTAACACTACTATATGAAAATGAATCTAGATAACCACAAATCGGTGCTTAGCATTCAATCAAACACTAAAGAAATAATAATAACATCATATTCCTCACTCATCTCCTAAATCTTCAAAACCATAACAAGTACAACATCATCTTTATAAGCCATTTTTTTAGGGCACATTTTGCTCATCCTGTGTGTCTAGTTTTCATGATCACTCCCTCTCTTGTCTCTTCGTTATACCAAAGCACCAACAAAATCACTCAAGCAAATTACAAAAACTGTACAAAATTATTTATGAAAAAAGCACAACAATTCCATTATGTCAATAAGCTGCAGAGAAGGATGCAACTCATAAACTAGAATTTCTTCCGAAAAATAAAACATATATATAAAGAAAATAGAGATATTGCTCTTGTATGGAGGAAATGAGACTTAAGATCTACTATAGATGTCAAATAGAAAGCGAAAAAATTAAGAAAAAAATTGACAAATGCATATTGCTCTGTCCAATGGCAAGATCGTACCAGAAGATCAGAAATCAGTGGTGGACCTTCCTTATGGGTGTTGTCAACTTTGGTGGCCTCTTGGCCCTCTTCACAATCATCAGATGAGTGTGATCCTTCTTCCAAATTGACTCAAGGATCAGGAATAGCAATCAGTTTTGGAGTAACACATTCATCGTCGTTCTCTGAAAATACAACAAGGAAACTCACAATCACGATATACACTTAAGTCTAAATTCATACTGTTGAGAGTATGTACTTTAGAAAGAGATTAATTGATCAATAAACTATAATTCAAGTTCTTAATCAACAACAATAAATTGACAGGTGATTTAGTAGTCATTATCAGTAAGCAAGCTATCAGATAGTAGGGTAAGGATAGCACAAACATGAAAAAGGCTCAAGCATACACACATGATGGTAGAGTGCAAAAAGGTGATGACAAGTAAAATCGATCTATCGCCTCAGTTCTACCTGTCATTACAAATTCTCAGAGTATATTGCTTTTAATTAATCAAATATAACCACATTTCTATTCGAAGTATAGCTCACAATATTTTACCAAAAAGAGAACAGTCTCGTTGACAAAATAGGGGTTTGTGAATCAGAAAACCCGATAGACAAGTATAAATCAAATCCTTAAAGCTCAAAACTAATAATCAATTTCTATCATGTTCATCATTAATTCTCACAGTATCATCAAAATTTCACCATTGTCAACAATAAACATGCAGAATTATGACGTGGTAGAGACAGATATTACTTGCAAATAATGGAAGTAGTTTCGAGGGATTAGGACAGAGAAGGGGATTAAGAAACCTGAAACATTGGGGGCGACTCTTTCCGAGCATCAATACGGCAGAAGATCCGCGATACGAGCGAATGTCGAGCGGACGGAGTGCCGCGGCGGATGCCGAGCGGGCGGCGATTGGCGGCGGCAGCGGCGGGTTTGGGGAAGAATGATTTGGGCGCATCTTAAATTTGAGATTTTGGGGGAGAAAGTGAATTCTATTTTCTGTTTTTTTTTTCCTTTAATTCTAATTATTTTTTCTTTAACTTTTTACTTTACTTCAATATTTATTTATTTTTATACTGAGGGATAAGTGAGGAGATAAAATTTCCTCACATATAATGTTCAAATGTAACGAAAATAAGTTTTGTTGCAAAAGTTCATATAATGATTTTTTTTTGTAGTGCGAGTGAATTGGGGATGAGGGTTTGAAAATTTTCTTAAGGTAAATTTGTTAAGAGAAGACGCTTAAATAATTGACGGCGACTTCGGCGGCAGTTAACAAGAATACGATGGCGCACGTAGACAAATAGACGATGACGACGCCCGCAAAAGAGGAGACGACGGATTGAGAACAACGAATGAAATGGGGATTAAGGGTTTGGTGAATTTGTTAAGGTAAAATCGTAAGGGTCAGTAAGGCACATGAGCTTTACTTATTTATATACACGTAAATTTAAAATGAATACATATAATCAATTTAGCTTAGTGGCAGTCAATGTGGGAAGTTACATTTTTTTTTTCTTCTTTTTGCTTTGAATTTTTAAAAATTCTTAATTATAGTTTATTAAATTTCCATTAGAGCTTATTAATTCCCCGTTTATTTCTTAATTATCTTAATAAGAATTTGTTAATCCATTATTTTTATTCTTCTTTTCTATTTTTAATTTTTAATAAATTTTAGTTATAGTTTATTTATTTTTCAATTAGAATTTATTAATTCTCCATTTTTTTCTTTATCCTCCCCAATCAAATTTTATTAATCCTTATTAAGATTTATTAATCTCAATTAAAATTAATTAAATAATGATTAAATTAATTCAATGAAACAAAAAAACAAGAAAAATGTGAGATCTACGACAATACAACGACAACAATCAGATGAAGTGTTGTCGTATCTAATTTTATATGTTTACAACAATGCAAAAACGACAACGGTTATACAAAGTGTTGTTGTATTTAATATTATACACCTACAACAATATGCAAACGACAATGGTTCCACATAGCGTTGTCTTATTTAACATTATAAACCTATAACAACATTGATACAACAATGGTTGCCCAAAGTATTGTCATATTTAATATTAAATACTTACAACAACATACAAACGATAATGGTTGCACTAAGTGTTGTAGTCATCAATATTATATACTTACAACAACAGTCTAATGACAACGATTACTAAAATGTGTGTTGTCATATCTAATATTATAAACCTACAATAACATTGAGACGACAACGTTTACAAAAAGTGTTTCCGTATTTAATATTATATACCTACAACAACACACAAATAATAACGGTTAGACAAAATATTGTCGAATTTGATATTATAGGTTTACAACAACAGATAAACGACAACGGTGAACGAAGCTGTTGTCGTGTATTGTGTTATTTAACTATAACAACATACCTACGACAACAGTAATGTAAGCGTTGTTAATGAGGGTATAAAATAAGTTACCACAACATACATATAACAACGGTTTTGGCTACGGCAACACTTTTCTTCAAAACGACAACGGTTTCTCACTAAAATTGTTGTCTTTGATGCGTTGTCGTTTAACAGTTTTGTTGTAGTGAATCAACACATGTTATATAAAAAAAATATATTCTGAAGGAATGTCGGAAATCAAGACATTTAGGTACTTAACACAATAGGGTATTTATAATATGTCTAGAAGCACGACCATTATAACACATATAAGACCTAGTCTCAGTTCAAGACTTTAACTCTAATGTGATTTCATTTTATTCGGATTCATAAACACATAAAAACAAACTTCTCTCATAAGCATAGAAGCATTACGAAAATCATTCATCACATAAAAAAATATCAGACTTAAATTTCAAAGCACATTCATTAGTTTGACCAATATAGTTCATCAAATAAATTTGATGTACCTTTTTTCAACGAGCAAAAATTCTTTCAATATTTCCAACTTTGCTCTTTAGTTGACATACTTCAAGATCTTCTTTTGTGAAAAGAACTTTCTGTCTTAGCACATGATCTTCTCAGCCTCTGACTCATCTTAAGAAGAAATATGATATCACTTCTTTGCATTTTACATAACGTGTTGATAAGATTATACAACACTTTGACTTCTTGAAGAGGCAGTTTGTTGTGGATGTTGGCAACGTTGAACATGTTGGTAAACTGAGACTATGTTGATCATATTAATAACATAATCATTGTTGTAGTCTGCTTCAACTTCAACAACATCTTTATGCACTTTATGGTCTGAAACATCGTCTGAATCAATACTGAAAAAAAATAAAACCATTAACAAAACTTGTTGTTCCGTTGGTTCAGTGTGAGTATCATCACTTAACAGAAACTTTCAGATTTAGTTCACTCATCCTCTCAATCTTCGATCATTGATTTGCATAGTACCTTATGCCAAAACATTTTCAGCATTGTACATATTTAAACTCCTCAAAAAAATAGAGGAATTATTTCGCACTTTCTTCGATACAAAATGAGGGAGATATGCGCAGCAGAAATTGATTGAAGCATAGATAGCCCTTTTTTTTGAAAAAAAATATCCTTCCCTTCTACAAACATTCGACCATTGTGTTGAACTTCATGATAATCGTAGCCATTCTATGATTATCTACATTAAGCAGATCTATGTCTGCAAAATCAACTTCTTCAATACAACTTGTTGGAGAGTAAGAAAATAATTTCAGCACAATAATTTTTCAATTCGAATCAAGATCTTCATAGATCCAAACTGATTTCGAAGCAAAAATTTCAGAATGCTAACTAGCTTCATTGATCTCACCGTTGATTCACCACTGATCTTCATTTGAGAGAACAAAACGAACAAAAAAATAATAAATCATGTAGTAATCAGCAGTACTCAGGACTAAAACTCAGTGGGTCGAGTCATGGCTCTGATACCACTTGAAAGAATTCGGTGCCCGAATTACTACAAAAACTCACATTGTGTATCAAAAGAGTAACGTTAGATCGTATATTAAAAATATCCGATCTAACATGCAGCGGAATAAGTAAAGAACACAATTAATGAAATACTTTTTGGCAGGTGATTAAACCTGTCGGTGCCTTACGGCTAAATACTATATTGAAACCAAATATTACAATACAGAAAACGAAATAACATTCAACCTTTTGCAGCACGGTTTGCTCAAGGATTGTTTGCCTTAGAAGATTAAATCTAATCCTAGACTAATCTACTAAGTAAGATGAACATCTCTTTACAGCCATTAGATCTGCCTAAGAATCTGAACATCTGAACGAGACTAATCTATTACAAGATTAATCCAGATAAGACTACCAACTTTCGTATTTCGCTCCTTCACAATCCAATCCTCTAAGGCTTTGCAGATTTCACAATACTTTGAAGGTGGATAGTGGCGGTTACAAGGTAGTTATTTCCCATGACTCCTCATGCCAAGTTTAATAACTCCCTTGGTCTCCACTCAACAATCCCACTTCATTTGTGATCATAACCATCTATTTGCTACTCTTAATCTGCACATAAAAACGTGCAAAAGAATACGATAAGAAAAGCATATATTATACAATTAATTAAATAATATAAGGTTTAATCTGGCTCCAGGCATGTGGGTAACAAATGTTACCAACAGTCAAAGTAACACGAGACATCTTAAACCTAACATTCACCTGTCTTCGTCAGTGTGTCATATCTTGAGTTTGTTGTCGATCCCTCATTGGTCGAGGTTTGTTGATATCTTCTGACACCGAGATCTTGTCCTATGAGCTGTCTTTTGAGTTTTGAGATGGATCCTTCAGTCTGACTGATTTGATCTCAGTTATACTTGAGTCAATCTTCTGATTGTCGGTTCTGCTGGATCTACTCTGCTGGTTCTTCTTGAGTCAACTCAGCTTTACTTTACAGCTGACTTTGCTCAGCTGTCTTCTACAGCTGTTTAACTTTTCTGCTAATCTTCACTCAGCTGATCACTCCAGCTGACCACTCAGCTGGGTCTTCTACTGTATTCAGTGTCTTCTCTTGTAAACTTTGAAAATCTATAAGCTCAAACAGGCGAGCTGGAAAAACAACTTAGGCTTGCGCAATCATCTACTAGGTTGGGGTCAGTTGGGTTTTGGTATCAAATTAAAACTTAGAATTTTCCCTAACATTCAGTTTATTTGATTTTTCTGCTTTCTTTGAATTTCATTTTGACCTGTCAATTTTGTGTTGGGTAATAAACTAAATAAAACCACAAGAAAATAAAATAAATTGTTCCGGAATGGTTGATGGTGGGATGTCAAAATCCAAACTTATATTCGATGACAAATTTATAATGTTAATAATGTTCGATTGCATTTTGGATCAAATCTTTACTCATTTGACGAATCTTGACTAAATATATTTAATTTTCGATCTCGATGATATTTTAAATGTACACAGTCTATTGTGGAATTTGGAGTTTCGAAAAAATTATAGATTCTTCAAATCCAGATTTCAAGAAAGGTGATTTGGTTTGGGCCATGACTGGCTGGGAGGAATACACTCTAATCAAATGCAGACAATCTCTATTCAAAATTTCTCTTACTGATGTTCATCACTCATACTACACTGGAATTCTTGGTAATTTACTTTCTCTCTCTTACAATTATTTATTTTCTCTAAATATTTTTGCCATGAGCTTATAAAACACATGTCCATGTATTTTAGAATTTCTCAGTGATGTTTTGGTTAATCTTATGTGTATTCTTATTGAGTTGGAAGAGTGAAAAATGGAGATTACATCTTAGATCTCTCCTACACACATAGGATGTCTACTGCTTAGATGTCACCAAAAAAATGTGATTTATCCAATATTACTTATCCTGAAAATTTATTAAAAAAAATTCCTACAAATGACATAATGTATTTAAGCAAAAACTCGGTGCGGACCGCACTGACATGGACCGAGCATTCGGTCCGACCCGCACCGAACATAGACTAAAAAATGAACCAAATCCGGACCGAAACCGAACCCATGTTTGGTTTGGGTTTGGTCCAAACCAAAAAAAATTGAGCTAAACTCATCCCCAAAATTGAGCTAAATTCGAGCCCTAATTCATCCCTTATATTGGGCTAAATTTGAGCCCTAAATCGAGCCCCAATTCTAAGCCCTAAACATTAACTTGAATCCCCTAAAAACTGAAATATAATTGGATTTTAGCATTAAGGAATTACCTTATTGATTCGATGGGGTGGAAACGGGAGCGATTGGAGGCGGACATCTGCGCTCTTGCGGTGCTGGAGGCGAATCGGCGTGCCGTCGGATGGTCTACACTCCAAAACCGGACGGACCCGTCCCAAACCCGTCGGTTCGGGTCGGTTTTGCGGGTTCAGGACGGGTTTGCTCACCCCTAGTACTGTATGTTGGCTCGATCCACCCTATTTTTATTTTTTATGATTTTAGATTTATTAATTGATGTTTTTTTTACAAGATAATTAATTAATGTTTGGTTATTAATAAATTTTAGTGTTTGGTGAGACACTGGCCTTAATAGAATTGAGACCTTTCCTCCTTTAGAAGGCCTTGTAAGGAAGAGAAGTAGGACTATCCAACCTATATGTAGAAGCTAGGACCTTTACCGAATCGGTGTGGGACACAAATGGGGTACTTTAACATACCTCTTGAATTTATGGGGCCAAGCCCAGCCTGTGGCAGCTCAACAGGTACCGAAATGATCTTACATATGCACATTTTTGAATGCTTGATTCAAGGTATGGCTGGCATAGCTGCTTATACTGGTTTTTACGAGATTTGCTCCCCGAAGAAGGGTGAAAATGTCTTTGTATCTACCGCATCAGGAGTTGTTGGTCAACTTGTTCGCCAATTTGCTAAGCTATTGGGGTGCTATGTAGTTGGAAGTGTAGGCACCAAAGAGAAGGTATTTTTTCGTGCTTTTTAGACTTATTTCAGTGAGGCTTAAAAAAAACGAGTCAAACTCAAAATTGACAATATTTGAATTGTTAGCAGTCTCAAATCTAATTTCATGCATTCTTGGCGATAAGTGTATTTTTTATCCAACTAATTTAATTCGGAAAAGTAATTAACTTGTTTGGTAATTGACATTTCTTGTTCAAATTGATGGTGGATCTTTTGAAGAAGAAATCCGGATTTGATGATGCATTCAACTACAAGAAAGAACACAATTTCAATGCAGCTTTGAAGAGGTGTGAATCATTCCATTTCAACGAACTCTTGTATTGTTGTTATCGTTACAATCTAATTGGTGGTCAGGTGCAACTCTAACATCATCCGGTCGTATAACTAACTAGGTAATTCCCCAATGGGATCGATAAATACTTTGAGAATGTTGGAGAAAAGATGCTTGACGCGGTGCTCCTCAACATGAGATGCCATGGTTGCATAGCAGTCTGTGGGATGATCTCTCAATACAATCTTGTGAAGAAAGAAGCTACACATAATTTGGTGTGTTTGATAGCAAAGCGAATCCGCATGGAGGATTTTTGGTTTTCGACTACTTCTACCTCTATCCCGAGTATTTGGAGATGGTTTTACCGCTTATAAAAGAAGGAAAATTGATTTATGTAGAGGATATTGTTGACGGAATTGAGAGTGCTCCGGGGGCTTTGATCGGCCTCTTTAGTGGCCGAAATGTTGGAAAACAAGTTGTAGTTGTTGCTCGTGAGTGAGAGTAGTAATTGTGGTTCCTCATTTAACAAAGAATTGTTTTATAATAATAAATTTATTTTATTTTTTAAAACGAATAATTAAGTTTAATTAGATGTTTGACCAATCTCCTTTATTAGAAAAACAGCTTGTAAATCACATGTTAGAGATAGATCATATTCGAAAAAGAATGTGTGCTATTGTATAAAGTGTTGTGAGATTCTACTTGAGAAAGTTTGGCTACAATCTTCATTTATTTTGTTGTACCTACAAAATGTAGGCTACATTTAAGAGTACAATCCAACATTACTACTAAGAAATTCCACAAATCCATACAGCCATATCATGCAAAGAACTTATGAAACAAACCTTCAAACCGCTCCATCTCCTCGGCCGGTAAAGCTACCATGATGGCGACTCCACCATCAACGCCGTCGCGAAAAACCAAACAAATATCCTTTATATGGTTCACGACCGGGCAGCTATAAACCGGCTTTCCCCACGGGTACTCAACTTGCTCAAACCCTAATCCTAGCCACGAGCTAACCATATAGTCCCCGTGGGGGATTCCTCGGTGCACCTCTAGCCAGTCCAAAATTGACCTCACGTACTCATCCGTCACCACTTTTACCCCTTCTGAGATCATCTCTGCCACCTTCGAGAATGATCCGCTCTCGAGCTCCTCGAAGGTGGTGGAAACCCTAAGTGGTATTATCGCGTTGCCACTGTATGATAGTGGCAACGGGGGATTTACCTTAGGCCTAACGTCAATAACATTAAGCATGGTGTAAAGATCATTTTTCTCGGGCTTTGTGCTGCCTGAGAATGCTTTGCACCGCCATATAAGGCCGGCGACCACCGTGAAGCTGCTGATCGGTGTAGTTTTGGCGGCATTTTTGGCCTTTTCCTTTAGTTTGGCGATGCCATCAACGCTCAGCTTGAAGATTCTGTAGTGCAGCTCCTCGCCAGGGCAGTCGAACGTCGGCGGGCGTGAGCCTTCGCCGATGGGGAGGTGGAGGTCGAGCAATTCGGGGTGCAGGAACGCCACGTGCGGAGGTGATCTGGCCGTGAGGAGGCGGCGGTTGTTGCAAGGGGGTAAGGCTAAAGGTCTGCCGTCATTGAAAGCTTGAGAGGCTAGGTTTTTTAGGAATATTTTGGCGCCAATACCGTCGAATAAGATGTGATTCGTTGACATTCCCATTGCGAATCCTCCACATTTAAATGATGTTACCTGTTGCTCAAGTATATTTTAATTTGGTGTGAATGTATATGCTTTTCATGTTTTTTTTTTTTTTTTGGAATAAAAAATAAAGATTTGTTAATATTAGAATTGACTAATTAATATTTCGCTAGTATATTTTCTAAGAAGCAATTTTGTGTAGTCGTTTAATAAAGTGTAAATTATTTAGGGGCTTAGAAAGTTATAATTTCATCATAACGAGTGATAAATTGAACTCAATTATAATGCAATTAATATCTCACTTATCTAGAATTAATGTTCAATTAATTAATTCGGAAATTAATGAACTAGGCTTCAAATAAATAATTATTTGTTTGCGCCTAAGTTGAGTAATGCAGAGACTATATATTTTTGGAATGGGTAGTGATAATGGGACTTAATGTCCTAGACATAATGGGGGTATTTAAGTAAACTAGTAATTTTCGAATTAATTAATTCAATTAATAGGATTTTTGTAATTACTCCATTGTCCTTAGCACTAATTAAGGAATATATTACATGATTGATTTGAAATTTGGAAAATCAAATCATATCTATATATTCTATAATTAATTTCAAACATATCCATAATTATTTCGTAAAATCATGCTACAATTAAGCAACTAAATTGAAATAAAATCATTCATATTAATCTTGATTGAATTTTGAATTTTTTTTAAGTATTATTCGAATTAATAAAATAAAAATTAAAAAAATAGGAAATCAACTACAATGAAATAAAAAACTATTAAAAAATCTAAAAAAGTATGAAAAATTCGACATAAAAAAATTACACACACTAAAAACTAACAAATGATACAAAAAAATATTAATCTTGATGCAATTTCGATTTTTTATGTATTATTCGAATTAATTACTTATTTTATATCTAAAAAATAAAATATAGGAAACCAACTACAATGAAATAACCTTAAAAAGATTGATATTCTTTAATAAAAAAAAATCGAAAGAAAGTGTGAAAAAATCGAAAGAAAAAAATTACACACTAAAAACTAACAAATGATAAAAAAAAAAAATCGCTACAGATTGCGCCTTACTGGAATTGATCTCAAGACATAAACATTTTTAATGAAGTTGTTTGCCATTGAGGTAAGTGGCGACCAGTGATACCCCAACCCACCCGTGTCACTTCTCATCAAGGCACACACTATCTCGTCTATGCCACGACACACGGTGCCTGTTGCCGGCCTATTCTTAAAAATTGTTAAGTTTTTAATTAAATTTTGAATTTTAATTAATTAAAAATTTTATTTTTGAATGACAAATTTTGATTTTTTTTATTCTAATATATTATTTGTGAATGACTACTATAATTACTCTCATAACTTATAAGTATAAAACATATAAACAATAAAATAATAAATAAACATGACATGACATAATTCTCATTTATTTTTTGCATGTAATTATTATACTTAGTGTTCCCATGCAATATTCTCCAAATGCATTGTGAATGCACGGCGCCTGGACCCCTGCGCTCCATGACACACGGTGCCTCGGCCACGTGCGCCCCGACCCCCGTACACGCCCCATCCCCGTGCGCGCCAAGGCACACAATGCTCCATCCCCGTGCACGCCACCACACACGGTGCCCTGGCCCCCCATCTCCAACACGACCTATGGCGCCCCATCTCCATGCACGCCACTACACACGGCGCCATGGCCCCCCCATCTCCAACACGACACATGGAGCCTCATCTCCGTGCACGGCACAAAATATGGCATCCTGGCCCCCGTCTCTACCGATTAACTTTATTATAAGTAAATTGAAAAAATTATATATGAAACGGTAACCGATTAACCACACCACTACTTTATAATTACTTTATTTTTTCTAAATGTTTATTTATTATATATTAGTTCAATTTATTTATAATAAAGTTAATAATATCTTAATACTATCTATATCAACTTCTAACCATTTAAATTATCATCGATTAACCTTCTAATAAGTTAATTGATCATATACTACAACAAATCTCATTGATTAACAATATTATTAGTTGATCCATCAAATTCTCACCGATTAACTAACTACTATATTACAAATGAATTGAGCTTATACTAGAGCAACTTCTCACTGATAAACTATATTGTTAGTGAAATGATCAAATTTTCACCGATTAACATTCTGATGAGTTAATTGATCATATGCTACATCAAATTCTCATTGATTAGCAATATTATTAGTGTATCCATCAAATTCTCACCGATTAACTACTATATTACAAGTGAATTGAGCTTATACTAGAGCAACTTCTGACCGATAAACTATATTGTTAGTGATGATCAAATTTTAACCGATTAACATTCTGATGAGTTAATTGATCATATACTACAATAAATTTTCACCACTTCAATATAAAATAAGTGAATTTAATTTATTATTTAAATTTAAAAGAAATTAATTTTTCTAAGTGAATTTTATTTATTAGTTTACTTTTATAATTTTGACGTGGACAATATTGTTGAGACAAAACGATCAACTCGATTTTTTATTTTTTATTCAATATTGTTGATCAAATAAATTATAATTTTATTTTTCATTTTGTAAATAAGTGGTTTTTCTAAGTGAATTTTTATTTCTATTTTGTAGTAGAACAACACATTTTGACGTTAAGAAATAAAAAATTTCTATTTGTGGTAGAACAATTTGCTTAATGAAATAAAAAAAAATCAAGAATTCAATTTGATTGGAATACAAAATCTATTGTTTAAATAAATAAATACATTTGCTTGGAACAAATTCTATAATTCAATTTGCTTCGAATACATAACCACCTTTTTTAACACAAACGGAAAAAAAAACAAATAAATCTATATTTAATATATTATACAATAATTTCCATATTAAATTCCTACAATCTCGAAATATTTTTTTCCAAGATTAATCATATTAAAGCACAATATTATTCAATAAAATATACGTATAGGCTAATTAAATATATTGACTTTATAGTGTCATTTACAAAAAAATATAGTGTATTATATTATATTATAATTTTTTTTCGTTTAAAACAAATATATATTTATATCAAAAAAATATAGATAAACATAAGGAGGAAAAAAGATAAAGAATATGAAAAATGATAAATCATTTACTAGAAAAATTTAGTAAATAGTAGGAAAAGAGAAAAGGAAACAAGATTATGTATATTTCGATTTTTTATTTAGTTACCTAATTTTTAGGGATCAAATAATATTTACCTTATTAAGATTATGATGATAATTAAAACATTCCAAAATTACATAAGGGTAAATTAGAGAAATGTGTAAACCAGAATACCGGAAATGAATGAACCGATTTTGGGAAAATCGGTTTTTAAAATATATGGGCAAAATAAACCCATTATGTCTAAGACATTATGTCAAATTATCATTCCCTTTTGGAATATATATTTAATTATTCACTATTATTATTTTATAATTATAATTGTATTGATTATAACTTGGTAATAATTATTTGAGTTGGGGATGGGAGATCAGGATTTATTGTCAATAAGCTACAAGACATCTTTTTAATACTTAATTATTGATACACTTCAAAGTTGTTTTTATAAATTTATATAAGTTAAATCACTAGAAGAAAAACAGCTTCTAGTGGCGATAATATGAGTGACAATTGCACTTTTTTTGTCACTGCAAATATGTTCTTGGTGACTATTTCTTGCCACTATAAGCTGTTTTCTTGTAGTGAATGAACCTTGTAAAGTTATTTCAATACATATAGAAATAGATTATATATAAATAATTTAGTGAATATTCTTTATAGTATTTAGTATTAAATTTATATACACCTTTGCACATCACTTAAGAATTTGAGCTTGTGCCGATCATAAAAGTTCGAATTCCACCAACACTCTCTTAATCAAGTTTATTGTGCAGATCGACCTAGACTAGTGCAATTTACCCTTCTTAGATGATTTGCAGTATATCACGAGCATTAGATTTCACGAGCTAGTAACGACCGCATGCTTCTCCTCGTCAAATAAAACAAAAACTTTAGCACAATAAGAAGTTATTTTTTAGAATTCTCATACCTGAAAAACACACATTGGTTGATCAACTTCCGATGGCAAATTTTCAAGCTTCTCAACAGCAAGCTGCCGATATCCAAGATTCGGATGAACCAAATTTTGCCCTATTTCTTCAAGCGAGAGATCGGAAACCGCTATGACAAAGCCAGCACCGGCGGCATTGCAATCGATCTCTAGGCGGCCTAATTTAGGGTTCAGCTTCAATCTTCCAGCCATGAAATCGTAATGTACGAGCACTTTTTCAAGTGCGAGTTTGATAATTTTGGCAACATTGTGAGCGGGGAAATCTTGATTTGGCTTGAAGAAATGGGCTGTTGGGATATTGTAATTCGGAATTTGATCCATGTTCGACAAGAACATTGATTGTTTATGAGTTTTTTGTGAGGGGAATATCAGCGAAGAGTTCTGGAATGTGATTTTAAGATCATCTAAAGAATGAATGGGAGAGAGGACTGCCATTTTGTTGGTTGAAGTATTTTTTTGAGTTTGGATTTCTTGTTATGTTTCTTATGCAAGTGTATGAGAAATTTATAGGGGTAATATACGGATAAATTTACGAGTTTACCCTTATGTGCGTGTGTATCAGAAAAGAAGGAAAGAGAAATGCTAAATTCAACTTCCAACATAAGATAACCATTGTTATTCTCAACTTTAATTAATAATCGAAAATATCAAATATTCAAGTCTAAACGTAGAGACATAATACCAACTTTTTATAGGCTTCCTAGCAACGTAAGATTGAAGAATCAATATAAGAAATTAATAACATTGAAAAAAGCAATTTTAATATATAACTCTGAGAATACTTTTTCTTCGTATAATCAGAGTAATCCGCAGCAGCTACTTGATATGTGCTAGATAAATTTCATTCTATGCAATAGTCTGCAAAACTAATAGAAGACGTAAATGATCTGAGAATAGTTAGAATGTAAGAATGGGTCATATGTGTTTGGAATGATGAGTTGGCTTTATGTTTTCTACTCCTATTACAACCATTGGATTGGTGGCATTTATATTTTAAAAATTGTAATAGCTAAACTATTATAGATTTAAAAAAAAGTCATTGCGGAAGGGGAAAAGATGTATATTAATTTTTTAAATAAATTTTTAATTGCACATAAATCGGTAGACCTTCAAAAGCGGCCCGACCTAATTTTAGATAAGGTTGGGCCATAGGAACTTTGATATATTAGAGCACATACAGCAGTTCACTTATAATCACTTTTAATTCTAAGTTTATACTAAAATAATAAAAAGTGAGATAAAAAGTTAATCCAATAGATCTCTTAAATTGAGTGGACCCCACAAAATTATTAACATCTCCTTAAATTTTTCCTTAAATTTACACCTCCCTAAATATACTTTTATCTTACAAATTGATTTGGGTCCACCATTTTTATAAAATTAGTTAATGAAAATAGGAGAATTGTTGTATGCATTTGTAAAATAGGGGGGAAATATTGTATAAGGGAAGCTATAGGAAGAAATTTATGAGCAAAATTTGAAAATTCTGCTGGAAATGCTATTGTTGACATCTTTTAATTAAAAATGCGGAGTAATTCTAAACGTAGCCCCCGTTTTTCTTTTCATAGCCTCTTTATTTAAATAATAATTATAATATTAATAGATGTACTAATTTAACCTTACAATTCCAAATTAAATTCATAATAAAAAAAATTAACTCATTACTACACCCCTAAAAATCCGAAAAGGTATAGCCTCCATAAATTTGAAGGAAGAAAAAAAAAATGAAGTCATCCATGATATTAAATACTCCATCATTTTCCTTCGAAGACAAAGTCTGAGCATCATATATGAGCAAATAGGAGAAATCATGACAACAAAAGTGTTCGACTTTCTGCTTCATTAGTTCCTATCCCTTTCTTTTTTATTTGCTTTAATTCTGAGGCCTTTATGATGTTGATAGGAGGCATAATTAGTAATCTTCTACAGAAATGCGAAAGAAAAAATTTCATATAGTAATTATGTAACAATTTTTAAAAAAGCATTTCAAGAAATTTTCAGTATCTCATGTAGAAAGATTCGAACTGTAAATTCATAATACATTTATCTTGCAAGGTGAAAAGGTCGGCACCTTATCGTGGCCGCTGCCGAACTCCATATATTAATTTCCTCTGTTAATTTTCTTCAAATTTGTGACGGAGACTATACATTTTTTCATTTTTAGGCCGGTAAGAATTAAGTAATTTTTATTAGGGATTTAATTTGGGCCTACAGATGCAGGATGGTATATTTATTAACATTTTAATTATATTTAAAATAGGAAGGTTATGAAGAGAAAAAATGGGGCTATATTTAGAATTACCCATAACGCGTGCCAGATTTAATTTAATTTTGATTAGTCATCTGCTTTTATAGTTCCAATCTTAGCAGGAAAGGAAGGGAAAGGGAGGCCATAGGATAGGACCGATTCGCACGCCAATAATGGTACTTGTGATATTTCGGCATGAGACACATTTAATAAAGTGGTTAGTTGTGTTGTGAGTGAAGGGTTCCATTTTTAATGTAATTTTAAAGTAAGTAAATTTTTGTAAATAATAAAATATGAATAGTTAATAATTAAGATGGTGAATTGTGTGAGTCCTATTCACATTTTATATTGTTTATGCCTTTTTTTTTCCTTATTATTGTGTGTTGTACATTAATATCAAGACTGAAGTTCTTTTCATCTTTTGTCCCTAAACTTTTTGAGAATTATACAAAATATATATATTATCAAATAAGTCACTACAACATTATATAGGTTAGACCTCTACACCACACAAAGGTGGATTAATATACTTTTTTCCTATATGAGAATAGAGTAACGTGCTAGTTATAGGCCAAAGTCAAATTAAATAGCTATATATAGGCCTCGCTCAAAGGACCAATTAAATACAGTTTAGAAAATGAATAACGACGAAATAGGTTAACAATATTAAACATGCATGTGCAACAATGAAATAGTAGTGGGAGGCTATATAATTACTCCTGAGTAATAAAAACTACAGAAAAGCTAATTTAGAGAAACAAAAAAAAAAAAAAAAAAAGAAGATTGGTTGCGATGCTTATTTAGTATAGTCGATCCTTTTTCTACTTAAATTGATTATATAATTACTCCTAAGTAATAAAATTACAGAAAAGCTAATTTAGAGAAACAAAAAAAAAATAAGAAGATTGGTTTCGATGCTTTAGTATAGTCGATCCTTTTTTCTACTTAAATTGATTATTGATAGTGATTAGTGATTATGTATCTTCGTGTTTTTTATTTTTAGTTATCGTGTAGTGTTTTTTGTTTTGCGTTTTTTCGTGTCTTGGTGTAACAGCAATCGGTAAAACAATACGACTCATGAAACAATCGGTAAAAAGTAAGCAAAAAAAACAAGGAAAAATGTAGAGAGAGAGAGAGGCAACTACAATTTAGACAATAAAGCCACTCTTTAATATCTAAGGAATCTATATCTATATAAACTATAATAGCAAGCCCGTGCTATTTTTAGAAAGTTCTTTTTTCAGTTTTTTTAATTTGTTTTCAATATTCCATTTCTAGAAATTATATATTAAATGTTATATAATAATTGTGCATTTACATTTCCAATCATCTAATTAATTTTTTGCATAATATTAGTTGTGGTTATACACATAATTATAATTTGTATGACAGTGTGTATAATTAGATCTCCTTTTAATATATTTTAAGTTTTTTACAGTACATTAAATGTATTTTACTGAATAATGACAGATACGTCATATATATGTGTTGTTTCTGTACTATTCTAAAATATATATATTTTAAATATTGGTATTAATTACTGATTTACATATATTTACGCTCACCTAAATTAGCAATATCATATTTAAATCTTTATAGATAAACTAAAAACTTTATCAATTTCTAGAGGATTAATACAAAATATGTCTATCAACTCAGACGTATATATATTTTGTACGAAAAAAAAATAAAATAAGCTCATTTCAAGCCTCAAATCTTCCTATAATCTATATAATATATATAAATCATCCGTTTTCAATTAGTTCATTATACATAATAAATTAAATAATTAATTTCAATTTTGAAGATAGGTGCTGCATCAATCATTGATGAATTCATTCCTCATAAATGTAATGGCAAATATATTGGCATTAATATTGCACAGATTGAACCGAAAAATTGGCAATATCAAAATAATGAAATCTTTATATATTAACTAAAAACTTTATCAATTTCCAGAGGATTAATACAAAATATGTCTATCAACTCAGACGTATATATATTTCATACGAAAAAAATTAAAATAAGCTCATTTCAAACCTCAAATCTTCCTATAATCTATATACTATATATAAATCATCTGTTTTCAATTAGTTCATTATAGATAATAGATTAAATAATCTTTATAATATATAAAAGCAAGTCAGGCTTGCCGTTTATAGTAACTTTCATTTTCAATTACAATTATTCTGTTTTTGAAAATAATTTATTTAATTGTTATTATCTTAATTGTTTATTAATATTTACCAATCAATTAATTAATATTTGGACGTTACAAATGCATAATTTGTGGGAAAAAATTTAATTATAATAATAAATTTTCCATTTTTATACTACTCCCTCCGTCCCATTTATATAGGCGGATTGAAATTTTCACAAGGATTAAGAAAAATTATTGGAAAAGTAAATTATATAGTAAATTTCTTAATATGCCCCTATTTATTATTTGACTATGTATTTTTTTATGAGTTAATCAAAGAATTAAATAGGGATATATTAGTAAATGAGCTAAAAAACATTACTTTTTATGGAAACATGCCTATATATTTGGGACATCCGAAAAAGGAAAACAAGCCCATATCAATGGGACGGAGGGAGTATTTTCTACCTATAAATTCTAGAATTTTGCAAACGATTTCATTCACAATTCATATTCTTTGTACTCTTTCATTCCGACTTTTCCGATTAGAGGAAGCATGATTGATAAGAAAGAGATTACCGCACAAAGAGCATTTGATGTAAAGTTTTTAAATAAACAACGCGCACATCAACTCTTTGCAGAAACGCCATCTTGGAGAAAGATCATATCTCCTAAGCATCAATGATCAGATTTGGGAGCGACAACTTCATCAAATTTTTTGTTAAGGATTACAGTAACATCCATAGAAATCTATCCCTATTATATATAAGCATGTATATGTCTCTTTAGAGAATAATATGATCGATGTTACTACCAATGTAATTGGATCAACTCACACTTTAGTGTTTGTATGATTCTAAATTTATTAAAATCATAAATTTGTTATACAATATTGAAATTTATTGAATTTGTTTCATAATTTTCTATTTACAAAAGTAATCATGTAATCGCTCTAAATATAAATATTTAAGTCTTATTAGATTGTCAACCATTTCTTTCACTGAGTTGCACTACTTTATTTTTTTATTTTTTATTTTTTATTTGTAATGTATATATATATATATGTTAAAATATAATTTTTTTTATGTCTGTGGGAATATGTGGCTGTTTATTTTTTTTAATTTTATAATAGGTTTCTTTTTCTTATATTTAAGGTTATTGGTTAAAGTATTTGCTATATTGTTCATGTAAAAATTGACTATTTTCTTTTTAATAGCTATCTATTTAAATGTATCAATATATAACACTTTTAATACAAAATGATGTTCTTTTATTCCAATTGACAATTTCTGTATTGTCATACACACAAATGAGGGTAATAAATTTTCATTTTCGTGTCTAAAAAATAAAATTCAACATGTTTTGTGTTATTAATTAGCAACTTTATAAAAACATATAATTACATTTTATATATACATGTTCGAGAGTTAAATAAATTTATATTAAAGTATGTTTATAATATTTACATTTAATTGTGTGTGATATTTGCATTAATAAACATTTGATTGCCGTGCCCTCCAACGGATAGAAAATTAATCAATGATAATGAACCATAATGGGTGAAATTATTCTTACTTCACACGTTCATAATGGGGATTTGATATACATAATATGAATTTTAAGTTTTGAGTTGTATACATCTACAAGTATTATATAATATTGTTAGATGCTAACTCTATTTTTTTTTCAAATTTTAATTTGCTGATTTATTAAAAAAATTTGGAACCAACTAACTATTCACAATTTTCCTACTGATTAAAAACATGTCTTTATATCCAGTACGGCTATCTCAAAAAAAGAAAACAATATATATCGATTGATTTATGTGTATATATAAATACATATAGATTTAAAATATATATGTCTATTGAAAATAGACACATAGAGAATGAATTATAATACAATAACTATAATTACAATACAAATATGCCGTGTTACTAACTAACGCATTCGCAATAATACTAAAAATTAAAGTTATCATGATTCATGAGTAACGTTCTAAAAAATATCTAGATGATAAATCATATTTTTAATTAATATTATGAAAATACTTTCAGCAATTAGAACTGGAGTTCTCTACAGCCAAGAAGGAACTCCATTATCGGAAATAGGAAAACTTGGAAATGGAACATATAAGAAGTTTAGATTCACACTCTATAGTAGTTGTTTCATTGGTTTGTATCGATTTTACATCGGGATTATTGTGTATTCAGTGTTTTTAAATCAGAATATACAAATTGAAGTTATGGTCCAACAAAATGTAAAACAGTAAGATTCTTCTTTTAAAATAAGTAATACCTTTGAGAGCTTCAATTAGATATCTATAATGTTTTACTTTAATTTCCAAAAGGTTATACACATATTCAATCAACTTATATACATAATAATATATTTTACCACTAGAGTTTATATTGAAAATGACGCAGGATTTGTTTTTCTCAGTATTTTTGCACCTTAGAGTTTGTTCATCTACAATCAATTTGTTATTCTCAAGTTTTATTTTTTTATTTTATATTTTGATAAAATAATTCTTTTAATTTTTGAAAGTAAGTTCTTTTATTAGAGTCTTTATTGTTTACATAAGACTTACTTACTTTGGCAGAAAAAAATATTAATTTTTGCAACTCAAGACACAACAAATATTTTAAAAAAGAGAACTAAAGTTCACAAAAAGATTGTTTTCACTTTAAAATTATACAAATAATTAATCAATAAACAAAAAAATTCTTAGAGTAAAAGTTTGATCTTTCAATAAATTATTCTTGATGAAAAACGACTTCCTTACCAAAAAATGTGCTACTTAAGTAATTTGTTTCATAAAACAAAATACTAATGAACATATTCTAAAATAGACTTTATTTATATCTTCAATTTACGTTGATTGTCATATTGTATTGGTATTTCTCACTCTTATTAGCTTATAAACACAACCCAATAATTACTCCTTATTATTAAAAGAAATTAATACAAATAACCACATGTAGAGAGATGAATCAATTTTTAGCAATAAGATTAATAGTATCCGAATTATTCAATTTTATATTACAAATGAAACCACACAATTCATTAACTACTCTATATTATTAGACCATATTATAAAGACCTATAGTTATTTTTAGAGAATGCATTGAATTTTTCATAATAAAATTAATAAAGAATTTGATGGCTTTTGGGAGAAGATATATTAAAAGCTATGTATAAATGGTAATGGGATGAAACCATTATACAAAAATTTGGCAAACAGTAAGAGGGTTTGTTAGACGATGATAGAGAATACATAGACGACATTATAGAGGCAAGTCATTGGAGTACCACACATTCTTTAAGACATATGTTTACAAATCTACTATTTGCTAATTCAATGAACATATTGGAGATTGTTTGGGAAAAGTGTTGGAAGAATCTTTTAGATGATATTCTATACATACAGCGGAATCGTTTACAAAGTCCAAGTATTATTTTTATATGATCAACTATACGTCTCTATATCGAGGGTACGGAGTCGAAATGGTTTGAAGATACTGATATGCGATAAAGAGAATAAGAGCAGTGCATGTACAACGAACATTATTTACAAGGAAAATTTTCAAATTTTATACATATATGAACTTTGAACGAAATTTTAATTTATATTGTTTGATACTTTTCTTTATATATATATATTCCTTACTTATATTTATATTGTTTTAAAAAAAAATTCAAAATTCAACTTACTCCGTGCATCGCACGGGTGTAGTACTAGTTACTACAAAATCTACCCCTTGGAGTCTATGGACTACAAATAAGTAACTCGCAAATTCATACAAGTTGCACAAAATATTTTGTTAATTGAAATTATATAAATCACAATGATAATACTTATAATGTCGTTGAATTAATTTTTCCAGATGTCGAATCTAAAAATATGGATAGACAGTTCGCGAAAATATTGTCGTTTTGCCTTAGCAAAACCTTGTTTTATATATTTTCCATGTAGGTTTTCCAACGTGTTTAGACATAGACATTAATTGTTTATTTTTTTTTTTTGGGGGGGGGGGTTGAAAGTTTGGAGTTAATGTTGTAATTATATAGAGTTAATTGCATTTAAAAGCATAAGCTTTGCTCTAAATTGCAATTATATTACCAGTTTCAAACCTTGGCAAGACTATATCCAATTTTTTAAATTGTTGCATTTGGAAACACCACCGATCTTTCCTGTGATAAAAAATCATACGTGGAAATATTTAATTTTGACGTGGCATTCATTTCATTCCTATTATACAAATGTCGTTTATTTGAAGCCCTAAGCGGCCGCTTTTGAAAGGGTATACCAGAGGTAAAACGAGGCCTATATGCAATTTTCGTACAAATACATCAAACATTCGTCCCAAAATTTTGATTCACTCCAGACATCCAACAAAATCTGGTGCGGAAAATAAATGCCCAAAGAGAGTCACACTTCGGTGGAGTGTCTCCACGGTGCATCCGGGTCGACCCGACCCGCAATCCGATCCAATTAACATTGACGCTTAACGGTCAACCGTTGACATTTTGTTTTTTTTTGTCTCTGTCTTCGACTCCTATTTTAACTTATAGATCATGATTGTGCCAATATTAATGTCTTTTAGTTCGCTCCGAGGCCTTCGTCTCTCCTTGCTTGACTCTTGAAAAAAAAAATCAAAAAATCAATGGTCAAATGTTAACCATTGACCGGGTCAGAACATGGGTCGGGTCGGATCGAATTTGACCCCAATGTACGGTACATACGCTGCACAAAAGTTTTTGTCAAAGATTAATTAAACCCACTGCAATCTTCCTTGTCGATAATCAAATTTCGAACACAAATTTTTGATACAAAAAAAAAAAAAAAAGAAAATAGAAGAAACGGTATACACATGCGCTGCAGATTGGATTTTGCATTTTGGATCAGCAACGACTCACAGCCCAAAACCCTCACTCAACCCGGCAGCTCTCCCACAAAGGAATGACAACAATGAATGATTTTCAAAAGGGAACAATCATACAAAGAAGGAAAGAGGATCGCAGCTGCAAATCATGAGAGAGAGAGAGCAGCCAAGGGTAGTGATTTTGGGCTTGGGGGCCATTGGGCCAACTAATAGATATAGACCATCAATATTGGAACGAAGGGAGTAATTAATTATTAATTATTTTTTTTTAAATATCACCAAGGAGATGGACGACCATTCAGTCAGTCTGGCCGTATAGGAGTCCACCCGTTCTTATAATACATATATGAACCTTGCTCTTTCTTTTTCCGCAGAATATATTGATAGCTTGAACAGATACAAGTTCTGCAGCAATAATTTGGACAATAACTGCAGAATATATATAGAGAGAGATTATTTTAAAATAAGTTCGGCAAATCTTATTTGTACGAACACGTTAATTTTGTTATCTAAAATCTTACCAGAGAAAAAGATAAAATCAATACTAAACAAGTAAATATTTTCCTATCCATTTTCATCCCATAAAGTAATACTTGCTAATTAACCGACGCTACCATAATAGCTACTTCAAATGTTTGCCTTTATCCATTTGTGTGGCGGCGGCCACCATGAGACCTCCATGAATCGAGGAGGAGGCTGCAACAAACCGCGACAGTCAATAAACCGAAAAATCAACAGCTCCTCCACACTATTATTCATGCTTTCCAGCTTAAAAGTAGAGCCAATCTCGATAAGTCCCGGTTAAGTCAATGAAATAATCGGATAGTGAGAAGGAGCCAAACCTTCAAAAATCCATTTGTTTCGAGAGTACGTGCCAAATTGCCGACGTCAAAGAGATGACTCCCCACTTTCCATTTGTTACAATAATTGATTATTTTTCTCAATATTTATTGTTAGAATAACGATTTAAGATAAATAGGAATAGTGAATGGAGAGAGAGTACCTTAAATTAAGAAGAGACCTCGAATTCATAATCGTTTTAATAATATATAGATAGATTGGTATAATTAGTCCTTATAACAAGTACAAATTTAAATTAAATACAAGAATTTTTAATTGAAGAAAACAAATAAAGGAACAAAGTTTTTTTTTTTTAAAGTGTAGAAAACAAAAGGTTGAACACTTGATCCCAACTGAGATATAACATATTAGTTTCACATCCAATCAATGGATCAAAGCATACCAATATAATTTAAAATAATAGTACTCAAATTTTATTATTTTTAACACAATAATATCGAGCACCAAGTGGACTACTAAAGGCTAGAGCAACTAGCTGTGACATTCCATATGCTTTAGAAACGTTAAAAAAACGTATTCAAACTCGTAACCTTTCAATCACGAAATCACTGACTCTATAGGTTGATTTCCTCGTCATCTTCGAAATAAGACATATCACTAATGCTCAAATGCACCCATGCTTCTATCCCCTCACAATCTCTACTGTTCACGAGCACCGTGAGTTTTTCAAGAGGCATCGGCGCCACCCTGACAGAAATCGGCTTTCCCCAACCAAAGTCAGCTTCGTACAATCCAAACTTACTCCAATCAGTAAACCACATACCATTCACCCCGAGACTCTTTGATCTTTCTATCAGAGCCGCTTCGGGTTTGATGATGACATCATCATAACCATCCACACCTAGCATAGAAATCTCTGTGCAGGTTGAGACGGTTTTGCCGATGGCATCAGTTAGTATATAAATAACTTGTTGAATTCCAAGATCAATACCAAATTTCCACAAGAATGTTTAGGGAAAGGAGGGATTGTTCTTTGCCGCATGTTGACAGATTGAACCATGAGGCAAGGCCTTGAACGTTGGTGTTCTTTTTTTTATCCATGCGGCTTAGGGCTTTCGCAACGATAGCACATACAACACGCACTCTAGATAACGTGTTGTAAACGATGCCGTTTTTGGGCCTCAATTTGGATTTGAGATTCATTATGGTCTCCTTCTTGAATAGGAACCTCTTTGCAACAATGGGGGTTCGCGATGGTTCGAATTCTTTGTGGTAGTTTATGCTCTTACCTGGAAAAAGAAAAATAGAACAAAAACTTAGCATATTTTTTTGGGAAAATTTTGATAGTCGTTGGCATTATGTTTTAGTAGTTTTAGCCAAAAGATAGTCTCTCATCTCCTATTGGCTAAAACGCACATTCACAAAATATTCAGTATTAAGTACAATGGATATGCATGGAGATTTCTAAATGACAACTTAAAAGAAATAATAATAATAATAATAATAATAATAATAATAATAATAATAATAATAATAATAAAATCAGTTTTTGCTTGCGTAGATTCTTACCAGGAAACAGTAACAAAGAGTCAAAACTGGGGACGATTGTCAATTTCCCCCCTGGATTCCTACTTGCATTTGACCAAGCTTCAATGAATGTCCCAATTGAAGATCCATCAAAAATCCGGTGCGACAGACTGATGCCAATCACTAAGTCCCCACACTCAATCAACTCAGTGATCTGAATCGACAGCAGAGGATCGTCCACTCCATCAACTCGATCAGAGCGTCGGGGGACTAGCTCGTCTAGTCTCCCGGAGTCTAAAACATCGGTGGGCCCGACATCCCCGGCCACTAGGGCTTCGACAAACTCAGCACCCTGATCGCTGCAATAAACACAATGATCTTTCTTGATGTATCTTCCGGCAAGTGGATAGAACTGCGGTAAGATTTTCGACAACGATTCCTCGAGTTGCCCGATGAATTTCGGTTTCGATTGGTAGATTAGGATGATGCCGACGTTCATAGGCGAGTTGAGCTCATCTTTGAATGAAATTTTGTAGTTCTTGAGGTTTTGAGGAGTTGGGGTGCATGGCTTTATAAATTTCCTACTAACTATATTGATCTTCATGTTTGATTTTATTTAGAGAATCAATTAATTAATTGAGTGTCAAAATATTCATTCAGACTAACGATGTGACTTTATACTATTCTAAGTTTATTTTTCATTATCTATGCCTATTATAAAATAGTCTTGTTTATAAAATTTGATTTGCCTATTATACCTCTATTATAGTATTTTATTATTAGTATCTATTATTATATGATTATTTTGTGTTTGATATATATATTATTAAAATCTATCAATATTATGTCCATGACACGGACCACTCTACTAGTTATTTAAAGTAAAGGAGTCGCTCCGGATAACTTAGACCAAAATTTTTGATAAGATTCAAATTGATAACTTTGGTCGTATAAAGTTTCACCATTATTAGGCAAGTGGGAGCATTATATGAGGCTATAGTAAACAAATTGCACTTAGAAATAAAACACGCGCGCGCGTTCGCTTACCGACAAGTTCTCTTGAATTATTGGTAAACACAATTCTTTGATATACCAAAACTTGCATTTATATTTTAAATCTAAATATATACATATATCTTATATACACAACTTTCCATAAATGGCCTCTCGGACTCTAGCATGTGAATTGTGAAGGATATGTGGAGATTGGGAGAGAACATTCTTAATAAATAAATAATGACAATAACTTACATGGTTTTACGCTCAGGCGGTTCAAAAATTTGAATCCAAATTCTTATTCCTATACTAATTTAGGACCATGCATGCTTAATTCCTACATATACACAAAAATATTTCTTTTATAATAATATTTTTTTATATATTACATTAATAATTCTTTTTGCACTAAGAAGTCATGTTCAAACAATTACGGATTAGCGGAGCTAATTGATTTTAATCCAATTCAATCTAAGGTAATTATGATTAAGAAATCGATATTAAACACTGAACTAAAAGAAATTTAATTTTTGTAGGTTATTAATAAGAGTTGGCGGCTATTAATATATCTCTATCTATTTTCCAATTAATAACTTTGGGACGATAAGATTTTATTAATTTAGAGAAATATTAATATTTCGTTAAATTAATAATTTATTAATTTAAAGAGTGTTTTCTTGATTTTAGCAAATATAATTTTCTATAAAGTTCATGCTTATAATGATACGTTTCAATATATCAAAATTAAAAGATTATGTATGTCCAATTAGATACATACATGCATCAATCAATTCATTGTAACTAATTAAACATATTCACATAGAGTAGATGAATGAAACTACTATATAGAAAAAAAATCAAAACAAAACACAAAACCACGATTTTTTATCTAAAAAATATTCAAAAAATTTAAATTGTAATATTCAACCACTGAAAGCGACAACTATTAGAGCTTGAGAACTACTACCTCCGTCCCATGATAAGTGGCCACATTTTTTCGGCACGGGTATTAAGGAGAAGGATGTTTAAATGGTAAAAAGATAGAAAGTGAAGGAGCTCACAACTTTTTGTGAGATATGCATATTTCCTTATAAGGAAAGTGGTCACTTATCACGGGACAACCCAAAAAGAAAATGTGGCCACTTATTGCGGGACGGAGGGAGTAATATCGAAGCTTTTAGATGCAATTTTTGAAATGGTCCAAATTGAGACCAAAAATAACTATTTTAAAAAATTTATTAATTTATTGAGTATGAATTTAAAATGGTTTTACTTTATTTCGTTATTACTTTAGCCTTCAAGAAAGTGGGAAGGAAACACTTCTTGGAGAAACTTAATTTTATTTTCTTTTGGACTCTTGTCGGCGAGGAAAGAGGAGGAGATACGCAGCCACCTCTAGCCGCCAAGATAGCGGAGAATACTTTTGGGAGAAACCCGCTTGCTGGAGAGTTGAATTGTTCTCTGTGTTTAATTATTACTTTATTTATTCTCGATCAAGTGGCCAATTGAAGATCAATATATAAGAAAACAATATTACTCTTTCCATCCCCAAACAATTTGTTACAAAATAGTATTCACGGATGTTAAGAAAATTTAACACATCAATTTTTAGGAATAGACCCATACTTCATACACAATTATTTACAAAAAATTGCTATTGTGGACCCATATCTCCAATCACACAGTTTTTTCTTACCAACTTTATTGTAAGATTATTTCTCCACTCACACAACTTTCCACCAACTTTTTATTAAAATCCATGTCAACTATAATGTGACCACAATGTGACAATTTTTTTGTGGACAGAGGAAGTAATTTATCACCATCGAGCGATCGGCTTTACTAAATTCATTACATTACTATACAAAATAAGATTATATTATAAATAAATAAATTACAAACCTATTTATAGGAAAAAAATGAGATGAGATGAAGATTCAGCGTGATTAAAACTCCTCAATTGAGTAGGAAAAAGAGCGCTCTTTCCTTCTTATAACAAAAAAAACAATAAAAAAGAAAAAACATAAGATATATTTGGAAAATAAATGTATTGACTAAAAAAATATTTTGGGACAAAATAGTACTGCCCACGTCCACAAAAACTTACAATTTTTTGTGGTACGAGTTTTATGAAGTGTTCGGTAGATGTTTGTTAAGTGGAGAAAGGAACTCACCATTTTAACAAATGTGTGATGGATGTTTGTTGAGTGCGTAGAAAAGGGACCCACCATTTTAACAAATGTACGGTGGATGTTTGTAAGGGTTGTGTTGGGTCATGTACAAAAATGGAATGCATTACATTTCTTATGGAAGAATAGAAATAAACTTAATACTATAATTTTCGTGGACGAATGAAGTATAAAAATACAATAATTAATAAATATAACAAAGAAAAAAATAGAATAGTGAACAATATTGCTCCAAAATTAAAGCAATATTGTTCAAATCACAGGAATAGTGCTGGGTTGGAGATTGAATTTGCCAAAAAAATGGCGTTTTGCGTCAAAGTGCTACCGGGCTCGAGATGCCCTAAAGGTGTATGCGTATCTCCTTTTTCAAGTGTCTCATTCTCTCTATCTTGGCGGCGTCGCTGAAGTAGTAAAGAAATATGTATGTGAAAAGATGGATATCATGATCAGGGCCGGTCCTGACAATAAATGGGCCCAGGGCAGAACATAAAAAATGAGCCCTGTTTTTACCCTATAAAATCGAAATATCAGACTTATTTAAACACACAAAAAAAAATGTTAATCATAAAAAAAGAATTTCTTCTAGGTTCTAGCTTTTTTACTTGCATATTTAACACTTTTGCGTGAAAAATGATGGATGAAATATCAAAACTAAAAATTTGATTTTTTTTTAGTGAAGTAAAATTTTGATTTGGAAAAGAAAAAAAATTAAATGTTTTAAGATATAGCAATAGATATAGTTGGGGACAGCCAAGTTTTTGAACGTTGGGGTCCAAATGTTTATCATTAATTAACTATAGTAATATAATTCATATATAAAAAATTTAACTTTTTTTATGAGTTATACAAAAAAATATCACATAAAATAATATTTCTTCTGTCCCAATAGCAAGGTCTCCCTTCTATTGGGGACGGTTATTAAGAAGAAGAGGTTTCGTGTATAAAGTAAGTTGTTTCACTT
Organism: Agastache rugosa; assembly: GCA_031470985.1. Lineage (NCBI taxonomy): Eukaryota > Viridiplantae > Streptophyta > Magnoliopsida > Lamiales > Lamiaceae > Agastache > Agastache rugosa. The sequence goes on from CM062604.1 coordinate 19,721,079, forward strand.
TATTAAAGAGTATTATAATTAAAAGTAATCTAACAATTATTTTCCTTTATTTTTGTAAACTAATCTTATGACCCCCTTATTACACACTAATTATTTCCTTATTTGGATTAGAACCTTGTTATTGGGACACTCAAAAAAGAAAGAGAGACCTTGCTATTGTAACGGGTGGAGTACATTAGGACAAACCACTAAAAGAATTAGCAAATTAAATATGTGAGATTTTTTAAAAATAGTGTCTAGAATAATAATAATTATTATTAATTATAAAGATAGATATTTGAGAAATCCAAACTACATGTAAGTATTTTGTTGGAATTTTTGAATAAATTTTATAATCCTCTTATTCTATATTATTAATTAATATTTTTTAAAGTAACTAGTTATATATAAAAAAAAACAAATAAGAAATTGGGAAAACCTAATAAGAAATAGTGTCTAGAATAATAATTATTAAATATAAAGATATATATTTAAGAAAGACGCAAAATTTGAGATAACCAATATAGATAGTGGAAACTAATAGTTGGCCACCAACTTTATTTGTAGAAATTCTGGCCAACTTTTAGAAATTTGGACCAATTTGCCCTTGAAACCACTATTAACCATCCATCTATCCATTTCATTTCTCATTTTTCAAATTTCAGATTCTCTGTTTCTGCAAAATATTATCTCTCTAAAAATCCTATTTTTCTCCATTTCTTTCATCACCGCCGTCGTACTTTCATTTCGCCGCCTCGTCGTCGTACTTCCATTCCCTTCCACCGCACCGCCTTCGTACTTCCAGTCCAGTCCACCGCGCCGCCTTGAACTTTCACATTCTGCCGGCTAGGGGTGCTTAAGCGGTTACGAAAATTCGGTTAATAACCGAAATCGGTGATAACTGGTCGGGTTTGGTTACCCGATAACCGGTGTCATCGGTTTCGGTTTCGGTTTCGGTTACGGTTTCGGTTAGTAGGTTTTTGGTTACTCGATTATCGGTTATTAACCGATAACCGACCGGTTAACCGAGTAACCGGTTATAACTTATAAATTATTAAATTATATATTAATTAATTATATTATTAAATTATATATTAATTAATTTCGGTTATTTCTCGGCTAATAGGTTAAAGTAACCGGTCGGTTACCCGATTAACCGACTAATCGGTTGATTTTTTTTATATAAAAATCGGTTATTTGTTCGGTTAATTGGTTAACCGGTTAAATAACCGATCGGTTATCGGTTAACCGATTAACCGAATCAGGTCGGTTACGGTTATCGATTTCGGGCTTATTCGGTGTCGGTTAACCGAATTTTCGGTTCGGTTCACCGACGGTTAACCGAATAAGCAGCCCTACTGCCGGCCATATTCCAGATATGCCGTCGCATCAGATTCTTCTAGCCGCACCAGATTCTTCCAGATTCCGTTGCCTTATTTCACAGCTTTCTCTCCGGAATTCATGGCGTCACATTCCAGATCTAATGTCTTGGATGGTGTTCGTCTTTGGTCAACCGCATCCCGGTATGCCTTGGCACACCTGGTACGAATGCAACGTATTCGTACCAGGTGTGCCAAGGCATACCGCGCTTAGACTTAGCACACCTGGTACGAATGGTCTATATCCGTACCAGGTGTGCCCAGTCTAGGCGTGATATGCCTTGGCACACCTGGTACGAAAACGTATTCGTACCAGGTGCGCCAATTAAAACTCAATTAAAACTAATACAGTAAAAATACCTCAAATAAATCACTATGGAGATGAAAGCTATGCCGAAGTAGATCACCGGAAAAAGACTATACGAGAAATAATAAATTGTTCGAAAAAGTATACAAATAAATTAAATCGAAAAGACGACCAGAGAAGAAGACGCGGCGGCGGCGGAAACGGGAGGGAGTGGCGGTGGAGGAAGAGAGTACAGGGAGAAAGAGACATGAGAGGAGAAAGAAAGTGCGAGTGGAGTGGGTGAAAGAGAGAGTACGGAGGAGAGAGAAAGTGAAAGTGAAAGTAGCTATAAAGTGATATGGAGGGCATTTAAGTCACTTCAGCCCAAAGTTGGCCACAATTTATTAGAATAAAGTTGGTGGCCAACTATTAATTTTCACTAACTTGATTTGCTAGTCAACATGATTAACTCTTTAAGAAATCTAAAATACAAGTATTTTATTGAAACTTTTGAACAAATTTCTTAATTCTATTATTCTATATTATTAATTAATATCTTTGTAAATTTTATGCATGGCCCCCAATTAATAACTAGTTATATAGTATAACTTGACTAAAACATTATTGAAATTCAACAAAAATGTTGTGTTTGAGAACTGAACACGCAACCTCCAGAAAAAACAACCTACACTTTGCCAACTGAGCTTAGCTACTAGATAGTTATAAATTTTATACTTAATTTATATATAGGCATCCGTATTTTTGGGCCCCTAAATATTTAGGGCCCTAGGCCGTCGCTCATGCCCGCCCGCTGATCATAATAGCCCCCATTTATGATCTTGCTGAGATATGCATTTGTCACCGTTGAGAAAATGACGTTGCGAGCGTAGCTATGCAATCTAGCTTGTCTTCTTTCCTCTGGAGAATACTTTCTCTTTGGCTTCACAACTAGATGGAGTACTGGTTCAGCTCCAGGTATGGTTTCAGCTGCTCCTTCTGATTTCATGATGATGATGGGTCCGTCAGTAATGACATCTCACATCATGTCGTGGTGCGCACATAGAAACCTTTTGAGTCGGAATTTCCATATCCGATAGTCATTGACAGAGAATGTCGGAAGATTCCTGCAGAAGGAAGATTCCATGACAGTATGCAATACAATGATTAAAAAAAAAATTTTTTTGAAGATTTTAAGGATCTGTTCACGTGACCACTATCAGCAAAGAGGCTTACTTAACACAGAAACAATGATCTTTTGAACCACTGCTCTGATACCAATTGATAGTCCCGAGACGGATATCTTGTTGTAGAGGGGGGGTGAATACACCAAGATAAAAAAAACTTTTCCAAATTAACTTTTTTGAGTGAGCTGGCTGTGTTCGACCAAGCTGGAGGACAGCTGGGTTAATACAGTTGGCTGTGTGTGCGAAATGTGGTGGGTTTGGAAAGTCCTTCTGTTGCTTCAAATATATTACAAAGCTCTGTTTCTCTTTTCTCTTAGTCAGTTTATGCAACTTGAAAATGTGCACATGAGAGGTCAGCTTGATGCATAAATAAAGCAGTAGAGAACAAAGCAACTTAACGTGGTTCGGAAAAACTACTCCTACGTCCACGACCAGAAACCTTCTAGTAATCCACTAAGGATTTCACTGACTTTCCGCGCAGTCAGCAAACGTTGCAGCTCAGTTCCTCGAGCTAGACACAAGTTTATGCGTACTATATCAAAACGTAACCAGTTTGTGTACAGGCACAGCTGAAGCCTACATTCAGTTTACGGGTACTGAAGAACCTGACCTGTAGTTTTACGGGTACTATAGAACCTGAACCATAACCTGGCCTCTTTCTGGGTTTGATGGCTTGGTTTTGGGGTTTCCAATTATGAACTAGTTCTTACAATGAAGAACTTGGAGTATGATGAACTCGTTCAAACTAGGCTTAAGATGGGAAGGATTATATGCCTAGATTCTAATGGGAGAGAGCTTCAGCAGCCTGAGAATAAATAAGAACTCAGAAGTATGCAGGCTGCCGGATCTTGAAGCTTTTCTGAGAGACATCTTGATCTTGACTTGGTTAGTCTTCTTTCTATGTAGTCTGTTGATCTCTCTTCTTGTATTTTCTTTTTCTCTCTTCTTATTTTTTTTTCTCTTGATAGAGAAGACTCATATTTATAGGAAGAGATTAGAACTAGCTGTTGGAAAGAGCCGTTCTGAATCTCTTCCTAACTTCTGACAAGTTGGTCCTGTCTTCATCCTGGATTTCCTCGAAAAGCAATCCTAGGTCTGACTTATAGGTGCTTAGGTGTCAAGTTTCAGTTGGTCCAGGTCAGCTCCGACTTTATCTCAAGTTGACTTCGACTCTGCTGTGCTGGTGATTCTGAGCTGTGTCTTGAACTCTGCTGGGTCTTTGATGCTGAGCTGAGTTGTCACACAAGCTAGGTCTTTCTCACAGCTGTGTCTAAATGAACTTGATCGTCTTGAATCTGGATCATGTTGCTGACCACTAGACTTGGCTTGCCCTGCTGTGTACTCAGCTTGGTCAGCTAAGTCTTCTTTTGTATGTTGTAATCTTGTACAGCTTTGCTGGGCTTCTTTGATGAGTCAGCTGTGATGAATTACTCAGCTGATTCTCACTCAGCAGATCTTCTGTTGTCTTCAACATCTTCACCTGTAAACTTGGAAACTCTATAAGCTCAAACAGGTGAGCTGGAAAAACACTTAGGCTTGCGCAATCATCTACTCGGTTGGGGTCAGCTGAGTTTTGGTATTAAATCAAAACTTTTATTATTTTCCCAACATATGGAGCATCATAGGTTTAAGGACTATAGATGCAAACAAAATGATAAGAAGAATAACCATACCTCAATTACTTCTTCATTTTTGCTCATAGAATTGCTTGCTTTTAGGAAATTCTTCTTAGTAAATTTTTTCTTCCAAAGCCATGACTTCAACATTATATCTATCAACATTACACGCATTTCAGCCATAATCATATGCCCAAATATCTGTCCTAAAACTAATTCACTGATCCTCACCAACTATATTCCACAAGAGGAAACGAAGACAGAAATAGGATCATATCAAAATCCACATCACAAATCAAGCAGCATCTTAATTATTTTGAAAACAACGTGCTATGATTAGTGATTACTAAACAAGGTAAAGCTCAAAAGCAATATATTAAAGCAAAATATAAAAGCATATACATTAACCAATGAGATCAAACCGGATATTTCTAATACACCACACATTATGTGCAAGCACAAGGAATGCTAACGGAAATTAATTGATTTAAAATTAAAATAATCGAAGAAATGGTGGTGCTGCATAACGTTGAAATGCTGAAATAGGAACTTCATTTAAGATGCACAATTGCGTTCATTTGATCTTTATATAATTCTCTAAGTTGTTTCAGATCATAGATTTTAAAATCCATTGTGTTAGAAATTATTCGAAGCCATTTTACATTAACATCAGCACCACCAGCACCTTCATTGTTTTCCAAAGCCATTTTAATTTGCACCTAGATGTATCCTTCAATTCCAAACAACAACTAAACTAATTAGAAAAAAAAAAACTATCAAACTGACAATCATCAAAGCTGCATATCATTAATTATTTTTCATATTTTCTAATTCACATCACACCATAACAAGTATTTTTTTTTTCTAGCAAACAAATGATACTTCTTGAAAGTCAGTCTATGATGTAGTGCAGTAGTAGTTCATACAAAAAATAAGCTATTTCAACATGGATCAGACTCAACAAATCTCAAGTATGCATACATACCCAAACATCCCCATAGCAAATACATTGAATTTAATAAACAAAAAAAATTAAGAAAAGTAAGGAGCAACAATTCAGTCACAAAACTAACGAAAATAGAGTCTCTCTCTCTCTCTCTAGCCTAGTTAGGTATCCAAAATCGAAAGGAAGGGATCGATCTAATTCATTCATTAAAAAACCTAATTATCATTCTATCAATCCTTCACTACTATCTCAAAATACAACAAGCTTAATCGAAACCTAGATTTATCAAATTTATCAGATTTATCAAAATATCATATTTTTCTCCTCCTTTAAAAAAAATTCAAGAACAAAAGAAGACCTAGATTAGATTAGACAACTTACTTGAGGCTGACGTTGTGATGGATACCGGAAAGGGTAAGGCTGGGGCTAACAACGGCGTGCAAAACTGGAGCAGAGCCGAGTCGACGACCAGGAGGCAGGAGCGTCGCGCCGCTGACAGCTAGGAGGCAGGAGCGTCGAGTCGATTTTGAGGGATGGCGAAATCATCACGATTTTGAGAGACGACAACAACTTCGGCGGACAAGGCAGCGGACGGTCGGCCGACGGCAAACATGAGAGGCGGGCTGCCGACGGCGAGTGGGAGTGAAAAGAATTGAGTAGAGACATGAGAGTTAGGGAAGAAAGATGATTTTAGGGAAGAGTCCTCGACAATAAATTTGGGGATTTTTCTTTTTCAACAAAAAAATAAAATAATTGTTGTGTCCTTATTTGGATAATCCCGTCATCTATAACATCTAAAAGTAGCGCTGATAGACAACAGGGGATAAGCCCGTCGTCTATATATCCAAAAAACAACGGCATTTGAAGTGTGTCGTCTATAGCAATAGTCTGGCGCTAATAGACGACGTATTTTTCAGCCCGTCGTCTATAGCCGTGGTATTACACGACGGTTACGACTCCACGCGACGTCTATATCATAAAAGACAACTTATTTAAAAAAACCCGTTGTCTATATGATGTTGTCTATATGCGATTTTCTTGTAGTGGCTCTAACTCCTTAAACTCAGCTGGATTCTTCATCTTTGAGATATTTCTCCTGACGGCCTAATAGTTGACTTCTTTGATGATCTTGGCCTTGTTAGGGTGCTGAGTTCCAGCTATCTTTGGCGGCTGGAGGTGAGTTAGCATTGGAGTAGTGAGCTTGATCTTTGCAGTCTTTGTAGCATTGAGGAAAACTCTGGTGAGCATTCTGTAATGATTAAATAATTTAATGAGGAATTCATTGAATGCGTCATCAGGGTTCATGTTTGGATAAGCCCTCAGGTAGTAGTATTCTTCGATGAACTCATTTTTGGTGGATTCTCAGCTGTCATTGTATTCTTCTGGGATCCATTCATCCACTCTGCTCCAGTTCATCGCTACCTGTGTCTTCTTCTTTGCTGCAGCTCTGAAGCTGGCTCTTTTCTTCTTCTCCTCTGGCTGGAGCAATTTCTCCCTCTTCTTTTGTTGCTATTGAAAGAGCTACATTTCCTTCTTCTGCTCATTAGCAAAGTTGCAGAGCGAGTGAATGTCATTATATTCTTCTGGCGTTGCTCCGCAAACTTTGGCTAGAGGAATCATCGGTTTTCTCCATCGCCATTTCCTCTCAGCTGGCTCTTCTTCTTCCACCTCATCAACGACCTCATCAATCTCTGATTGCTGAATTTGAACTTCTTCTTCCTCAGCTACAGCCTTGCCCTTTGTTTTTCTCACGTCGCCTTCCCCCTTTTTGGCATTATCAACAAGGACGGAGGTGAGGTTGATGACAGTCTCATTCAACTTGGCGAGGGCAATTTCAACATCAGCTATTGTTTTGATTTCTAGTTATTGTTTTTATTTTTATTTTATATCTTTTGTTTTAGATTCATAATATCATACTCCCTTCATCCACGAAGATTATAGCTAGTTTTTGTGGCACGAGTTTTAATAAAAGTGTGGTAAATGTTAAGTGATTGGAGAAAGAGATGAAAAAGTAAGATAGTGGGTGAGTTTATGTCCTAAGGTGGAAAGAAAAAATACAATCCTTCATGAGAGAGATAAGACGATAACATGTTTGAGGGAATATTAGTTTTTTTCCATCAATGTTGGCCAAAATTTATATTTTCATTAAAATATAAATTTTAATATATATATATATATATGATCAATAAAGTTTCTGTATATACTTTCATACATTTGATTTCTAATTATTGTTTTTATTTTTATTTTATATCTTTTGTTTTAAATTCATAATATCATACTCTTTCCGTCCACGAAGATTGTAGCTAGTTTTTGTGGCACGAGTTTTAATAAAAGTCTGGTAGATGTTAAGTGAATGGAGATACAACAAAAAAGGTTCTCTGGACACCAAAAAGTGCCTCAATATATGCTCTATTGGGGCACTTTTAATTTTCAGGCACTTATTACATGTGCCTCCAAGTATCGTGTCCCAATAGCATTAGGGGCACTTTTTAAGTGCCTCTATAGTTATAGCTTTCCAGACTTTTTAATATGCCCCGAGATTGATTTGTAGAGGCACATACTAATGCCCTGTAAAAGGTTTAAAAATGTATTAATAAGTTTATAGGGATATTTATTTGTGTCTCCAAATAAAATATCGGGAAACTTATTAATTTGTGTCTTTTACATAAATATCAGGACACAAAATGTATAGCATGAAAATTCACTTTATGTCCCTAAATTAATATCCGGGAGCACTTATTTGTGCCGTACATTAAGCAAAAATACAATTTATTGGTATATCAATAAATAGTACCATCATGTAACAAAAATGCATTTAAATTTACTTAAAATTTGTAATTGTCATCAATATTTCAATAACTAAACAATCCAAAATCCCACATAAATTTCATGTCCTATCATTTATGTCCAACATACACAAAAAAAACTAAATCAAGGCTTCAATAGAAGAATACAATATAAAAAGTAACACCATCTAAATTACAAAGGATCCTTTGAGGTTGAGTGATCTTGTTCCAAAAAATTCTTGCATCGAATTTCATCTTCATCCAAGACAATCTGCATATTAGATAAAGAAGTTTTTACATTAATACAAAATAAACAAGTCACAATAACACCAAAGATTTCAAAATAAACATGTCAAGAACTACTAAAGTTTATAATAATTTTCATTATTAAGATGAAAGAATATATATATATTACCATTACCAATGATGAATGTCAAGCAATCGGTGCTTCAATAGAATGTCGAATTGTTTTATAAAAGTATGTTGGATAAATCAATATTTCTTCATCCTTCAAAATAGATTGAACCAATAAAAAAATATTAGAGCCGGGAAAGAACATAGAAAACTCACAATGAAGTTAGGATTGAAGTGAGCTTGTATGATGATAATTATCCAACTTCAAGTTCAAAACTACATGCATAAATAATATGAGATAAAATTTTAAATGCGAAAACCAAATGCAGTGTTATTCAAATAACTGTGACATGAACCTAGGTAATAAGAAACAAGAAAATTAAAAAATAAAGCACAGATTTAAGTCAAGGTGAAAGCAAATGAACTTACTAGAACAGTTCCTTAACAATAAGGTACTGCTATCGCTTTGGTGAGTGTAGAAAGATATGCTCTCATGTATCGAAACAAAAAGCTCATAAAAGGATTTCCAATTGCTTAATGTCACAGGTAGCTTACTGTAATACACCTATCAAACATAAGAATACTTGAATAATTTGTTGTCAACAACACGTTTGAAGTAAACTAAAAAGGAAAAGTGAGGAACTAGGTTGCAAGAAGAAAAAGATTTGCAGACAGTTCCCCACTTACAAAGTCCCCAATGCCCCTTTACAAGTCCACATCTTCAAGTAAACCAACAAAAAGCACATATTTTAAATTTCTAAGCTGTTGCTTTAGAATCCAAAGCACTATAATAAAAAAGATTTTAAAAAGTGAATAATTTATTCAATTCAAGTCTCCCAGAGATTGACAGTTCAAGACACAATAAAATAGCAAAACAATAAATTAAAAAAAGAGTAGAAAAAAAAATTCACAAATCAAATATATTATTTCATGACAAGAGAATTGTAGAAAAAGATGCAGTAGAAAGATTCAAACATAATTCAATTTAGCACCAATCGTGTTCTTTCGGTTTCTGCTTTCTATGGCATAAGAATTTTGAGCCGGATAGTTCAAATTTCTTGGCTGTACAATATTTAGTGATTATTTTTTATTTAGAATTTTATAGGGCTATAATAATCCAATTTGGAGCTTTATGGATAAAAAAGTATATTTACTAATATGCTTACCATTTTTTTAATTTGGAGACTATATGGAGAAAAAAGGGATCGATGTATGTGTTTAAAACCATGTCATTTTATTTTTCATATAACTAGCGTATACCCCGTCGAAAATCGACGGAAATTCATTATTTAATAAAATATATAAAATTATTAAACGGAAATATGTTTGGTAGTTCAGAATTTTTTTGGAGGAGAAAATCTTTAATTTCTAATAAAACTCAAGAAAGTTGTTACACAACAAGAAATGCGCGAATTTGCGACGGAATATTCCTTCGCTAATCTATGCGATTCCGTCGCTATTTTGCATTTTGCGGTGGATTCGCGACGGCCATGCAGCGCCGTTGTTTTCCTCGTCGTCGGGAGAAATAACGATGGAATTTATTTCCATCGCAAAATTTGGCGGCGGAATTACGTCAGAACTTCCGTCGCCGAGTTTTGGTCGTCATTTTCGTCGTCTGGCATAGGTGGCAGTTTTGCTTCGGAATATTCCGTCGCAAATAGCGACCAAATTGATTCCGTTGCCATTTTAATTTTTATTTAATTTTTAATTTTCTGTGATCCATGTTTTTAAAACGTAATAGATGCTGCTCAAAATTGAAAGTAATTATGAACTACAACATTTACGGAACCAAATGAAATATCTTCATAATATATATGAAATTGTTCCTTGTAACAAGGTCGAATAAGTAGTTCGTACGATATTTCTAAGAAAATAAAATAATTTAAACTAGTACTATAATAACAATCATCAAGATGGTGGAGGCCAATTCTGCATCAGACAGTCAAGTTGCTCCTTCATTTTTGCGTGCTCGTCAGCGTGCCTCTTCAACTGCTCTTGTAGCTCGAGTTCCTTTTGTTAGCGCTCATGTAACTCGGTCAGTCGTTCCTCCCGCTCAGCATTCAGCTGAGTCTGCAACTCGTTCAACTGTTGTTCCATAGCTGACGTGTTGAATTGTGATGCAGTAGAGGTTGAACCTGATCTAGCATTAGAAAATAAAACTGACCGTCCTCCTGTGCCAAACTTTCTGTTCCTGTCATTGACGGTAGAAACCTCATGAAATATTTGGTTCATGTCAACCTCTTGTGGTTCAGTAGCACCGAGCAGAGGCTGACTCAGCTTCGCTGCCCTCTCGTATACAATCTCCTGCAATCAAATATAAATAAAACAAATAAAGAAAAGACAATTGATCTTAGGATTACCAAATACATTTAAATTACCAATAAAACAAACACTATATACAACATTTTTACTGTAAAAACAACAGGCAAACCTTCAATCACATTCATCAAAATGCATGTAACTTAATTAATTAATTATATACTTCAAAATCCAAAATAATTGCCATTTCAAGGAAGCGGAACATAATTGTCATTTGCTTTGAATATTTCAGAACCAAATAATTCGCAATATTGCTATACATATTACTAAATTCCACAAGCTGGTCATATATTATTTAGGAAACTTCAAAGCATTTAACAAGTAATGTGCACAAATTGAAATTTATTCCAAGTCAGATGAGGGCTCACAATGACTAATTGACTAGCATTAATGTCAATATATTATAAGACTTACCGCAAGACGCTTTGACCTAGTATCAGTATACCCTCCTCCATCCTTATAGTGTAGCCTCAAAAACACCTCCCAATCGATTTTCTCACGGGGGATTTTTTTTCTTTAGCCTACAAACTCAAAAATAATAGGCAAAAAGAAAAGTGCATGTGATATATCTCTATTATGCATCTATACAGAACACAAACAACAAACTCTATACCAAGATTTTGATCAGACATAGCATGCTGAAAAGAGTAGCTATACATTTAATTCAGGCAGATAATGTTTGTTGATGCAAATTGTAGCCTGAGTCTTGCATATTTACATAAGCAGGATTGAGAGAAGAATTTAGTTCAAGGCAGTTCAAGGCATTTAATAATAACGGGTCTTCGAATATAATTGGTACAACTATCAAGTTCATTCTCCTGAAATGGTGGAGGCACGACTGAACTATAACGGGTCTCCAATAATACATCTTTTTAAAAGCAACTTGGGTCTTCTTACGACTTCCAGATGCTTTATTGATATTCTTGAAACGAGGATGAGCACAAGACTTACATTGAGTCAATTGACTATCAACACCCCAATAAATCATGCAATGATTAGTGCAAGAATCAATCTTATCAACTGGTAATCCCATACCACACAACAACTTCTTTGTAGTGTAGAAGTTATCGGCTACCAAGTTGTCTTCAGACTATCTCTTTCATCAATTCCGTGATTTGATCAAAGGACTTCTCAGTAATGTTGTTCTCAGATTTCCAGCTCATAAGGGGAGCAACAAGTGACAATTGAGAATGTTTCGTGCAACCAACCCATAACTCTCTATCTGCAGCCTTCAACATGTCGTAAAACTGTTGTGCTGTAGGATTTGGGGGCTCCTCTGCAGCATCATCCATCATAAATTGAGAAGCAGCTGCATCCATTACCATTGATTGGTATGTATTTGATTCGTGTTCTTCAGCAAAATTCATCACATTATCCTCTGGTGCTGATTGTTCTCCTTGATACTTCCAAATGTAATAATTTGGTACGAAGCCATATCTTCCAATGTGAAGTCAAACAATATATGGATCTTGGAAAGGTATATTCTTACATCTAGTACAAGGACACTTAAGTTTCTCCCCATCTAAGTAATCAGAATTATTTGACACAACGTTCATAAAACTTTCAAGTCCACTACAAAATCCTTACTTAACAAACCATTCACATTACGCTTATACATCCATTCACGATCTAAACTCATTCTGCAAATCCTGATAAAGGAAAGTCACCTATATATATTACATGCAAAAACAACTTGAATATAGAAACCATGTCAACTAGTATTTTTTTCATATCATATTTAAGTATCAGTTTTCTTTTTCCAAATAAAATCAGATTTCCAAACATGCAATGAATTTAAATCATATTAATAAACATATTGCAAACTAAATACATACAAGTAATTCACATAAACACTCAATTACAGACTGCATTCTAATCATTCAGTCCTCAATAGCTTGAGTTTTTTTATAGAATACTATTCCAGTTACGAAAAATTCGAGCACTACCAAAAAACTAGATATATATACATATACATATATCCACATCCCCTCAACCAAGAATCAAGGTCAACAAGGATTGGCAGTAGATACCTTCTGCTGAGAAGAGAGAAAAATTCTGAGAGAACAAACAAAGAGACTCCGGCGAGACAGGCAGGTTGACAGATTCCGGCGAACTGCACAACGATGGAACAATCAGCCCGACAAGCAGTCAGAGAGAGAGAACACCGATGGAGAGAACAGTGAGAGAAAAAGACCAGCGTGTGCGAGAGAGAGCGAGAGATCGGGAGAAAAAATGATTAGGCCTTACATACGGTAGCTCCACCAATGTTATCGAGCTTTTCAATTAGTTTTGCTGTCGATTTAATTCAGTCATAGAGTCTTCTGAAGAATTCTCAGTTTCCAAAAAATTAGTGATTTGCAGAATGCGGTGGTGGCTGCGACCTTAGGTGAGACTCCGGTGAGCAGCGACGATAAGAGGCGGCGCTCCGGTGACCTTCGGAAAAAATCGTTTAGGGAACGACTGAGGGATAAACAAACAAAGACAGACGAGAGCGGGAGACTAACCGAGAGAAACAATGGTAGCAGAACATCGGTGGAGGAAGCGGTGGAAGAATGCCGGTGGAGGAGCAACGGTGGATGAATGGGGTGGAGGTGCAAAGTGAGAATGGGGGATTGAAATTAGGGATTTTGAAATTGAAATGGTGAAACCAGAGATGAATTTATCAGAGAAAATTTAATAATATTAATAATTAATCTAAAACATTCACGACGGAATTATTTCGTCACAGATATAATTAAAAAAAATCGAAAAATTAAATAAATATATTTGCAACGGAATACATCCCGTCGCAGAAATTAAAAAAATAATTAAAATTTCCGAAAAACATCAACGACGGAATAAATTCCGCCGCCGACCTTTGCGACTGAATTTCCGACACTAATTCCGTCGCAAATTTTGGCGCAAAGGACACCCGTCAATCTCCACCACAATTCCGTTGTTAATTTGTCGCAGCCCGACTCAGAATAAAGATGACGAAGCCGGTGGATCCCACGATGTACACAATTTATGATTAACCAAGGAATAGATAACGACCCAGTTATCCAACAAAACCAAACATTTGATAAACCATTATTAACAAACAACGATACCGGGAGTTGAACTTATTTTTGAACAACATTTCAATGAACATGCTTAACAAGAAATCAATAACATGCTCGACAATTCCAACCAACAATTAGTATCGTACGACCAACGATGCCAAGAGATCAATATCGACAAGAAGTTCATTAGATCAAGAAAGCACGATAAAAGAGGGTCGTATGATTTAAAAGATCTCAACAAAGGATTGGCAACTTATTTTCAAGTTAAAAACAAGTTTGCAGTTGAAACCTTAAGAAACAACATTAACGACTTCAAAATCGAGAACATGCTTCATACTTCAACATATATTTCAAAGTATTGCAGCGGAAAAATATAGAGAATCATATGTATGAAGACATATGACTCAACTCTAGTTTAAACAACTTTCAAAAGACTCAACCAACAAAAGTCCGTCCAAGCACACTCCCATCTTCATCCGAGCTAACCTGCACATTTTAGAAATAACATGCAGGGCTGAGTACTTCGTACTCAGTGGACACATGCCAAAAACATTTGAAAACTTGCTTCTTAGAGCTATAGATTAAACTTGCCGTAAAACATTGCACAAGTAACTTTTTGAAAACAAACTTGTGCTTGCTCAAGCATTTTCTTTTGAAATAAGTGACTGCAATCAAAATACTCATTATGTATGAACCATATCTACTATAAATAATAGTGATGAGAAAGAGGCCTCTTTCTCAATCACTTGTAACCGGTCTATCAGAGAAAGGCTCACGATTACCAATATAACCGGTCTATCAAAGAAAGACTCACGTTACTAATGTGTACACAAATCCCACCTTGCGCGGGACCGAATTCGTCCTTCTTCAGTAGATGGTATCATACAAACTTAAAACATTTGGCAAGTTAATCAATTTAAAACATCACATATATATAATCTTATATATATCATTCATCATTTCTTTGTTTAGAAAGCCCACCTGTCGAGTGCTGCTTTATCTTACTTTTCTCATTTCCAATTTCTCAACTTTACGCTCCCGCTCATTCCTTCATTTGAAATTATGGTTTACCAACCATTAGAGCGAGAAACAAACGACAGGCGAAGTGAAACGCTATCTCGAACAACTAAATTTCTATTTCGCCTCGATTCTTTAACGCTTAACTTAATACTAATACTTAAACATTCTAAATACTTTTAAAACTCTAACTTAACTACTAATTAACTTTCTACTTAAGCATTTAAATGCTTAACCACTTAAGCAATTAGCAACTTATCATCATTTAACTTTAATAAAAGCATTCAGCTCATAACAATCTTGACTCGTCAAACGGAGTCCAAAATTTACGAAATTAAATCTATTTACATCTTTTAACATAATCAACATAATTACGCAATCATATTATCAATCCAGATCACGTACACATATAAACCTTTAACTTAGAAAAATAGCCGAAAAATAGAAAATTCTTAATACTTCGTATTTAATTTCTGAAAAATTCCACAGTACTTAATTTTTATTGTAGAATTCAAATATGTGATTATTTTCTTGATTAAAATCAAATAATCTTTATAAATAAAGATTCAAGGGGCTGCCCTTTTTCAATTCTTGGATTAAATATCCAATCTCATTCTAATCACTTCCAAGCATGCTCAATTAAATTATAACTATAATTATAATTTAATTTCTTAAGTAACTTGAATAAAAATTCAAATCATATACTTTAATATTTTCGGCATTTTCTAAAAATAGGTATAGATGATTATTTTCTCTTCAAATCAATTCATAACATGCTTGATTAAAATCATAGAAATTAATTATAACTTCAATTAATCCATTTAAGCCTTAAATTAATTATTTCTTAATTAAATTGAAAGCTGAAAATTTCTAAAATAATAGAAATTGAACTCCAAAAATTCTAATAATATTCTCACATGCTTAAATAATATCATAGAGGTTAATTATAACATTAATCAACCAATTCATGCTTTAGATTAAAAAGTCCCAAATTTTTGTAAACTTTAATTTTTGAAAATCAATCTATTGAGCTCCAAAAATTCTCATAATTTCACAACAAGCTTAATTCATCATTCTAAGCTCAATTCTATCATCAATTTCATCATAAAAATTCATCATAAAAAATTCCCAATTCTATGAACCCTAAATTCGAAAATTAATAAAATTAGAGTTAGGGTTTGAATTAAACATGAATTAATGATCTATCATGCATCCTAAGCATGAATTAAACATCATAACTTAAATTCAAGATCATATAACATCATTTGACATAAATTTCGAAATTTATAAAAGAATTAAATGATGTATTTAATCTTGAATTTTGAGCTATAACTTGCTCTAAACATAGAATATACATTGATTAATGATTTGGAGATGATTTGAACTTGGATTTGAGCTTAAAATTGAACAAAAATGGAAGAATTATGTGAAGTGTGTGTGCTGCCTTGCTGCGACTGTTTTGTGGCTGTGTTTACGTGAAAATGGAGAAGGAATTGGTAGATAATAGCTTAGCATACACATTTAGACTAAGTCAACTAGATTAGGTCATTGCTTATGTAATAATTAGGATTATTTAATTAGTTAAATACTTAATTTAATCAATTAATTACTAAACTTGCTAATCACAACTTTAATCTCCAATTTCTTGATCTAGAAAAATCAATTAGGGCATCTCAAACCCTAATATAAATTTTCGGAAGAAAATACCAAAAAACGAATCATTTATGAAATAAATAAGATTATTATTTTTAATAATTAATTGCTAATAAAATAAATTAAGAAAATTAAATTCATAATTTTCTCAATTAAAAATCATGCATAAATGCACAATCTAATAAACATAAATTCTAATTCGTTTCGGTTAACCCGAGACGAAACAAACATAATTAAATTCCACTTTTTCGGCACAAATTTGGATTGCCGAATAAAATTATTAAAAAGAAAATTTTTCTTCATCTTCATTCTCTTAATTTAATGCAAGAAATACTAGGTTTAATTATTCACGAAAACGGGGTATTACATAATTCCATCATTAGCTCTTCGAAATCTGTTCCGTATTGATTCCGTCACCGTTCTGTCGCGATTTTGCGATGGAATTAATTCCGTCGCAGTTTCCGACGGTAAATCGTGTATTTCTTGTGGTGTTAATTTATTTTGTTATATAATTGAAATACCCAGGTTAGCGGTCACTGACTCCACTACAAAAATTTCATGTGAAATTCTTTTTTATTCAATTATATAATTCAACGCATATTTATAGTGTACTTCATTTGTCCCAATTTTGTGTTATTTTTTTCTCGAAATTATAATTTTCTATCCTTTTATTGAAAATAAAGATTATATTAAAATATTTATATCTTAACATACCATATAATTTTTATTTTTTATTTAGAAATTTTTTAGTTTCTTATGGTATTTCTTTCTCTGTCTTTTAATTTGACAAACTTAATAATTGGCCAAATTGATTAGAGAAAATACATCTTTTTAGCCACATGAGATAGTAAAACACAAAAGTTGGCCACAAGTTTAATTTTCACAAATTATAGCAAACATTTGCCTTTACGGACCAAAATACCCTTACTTTTTCTCTCTCTTTCTTTTTCTCTTTCCTTATTTTTCCCTTCTCTCTCTCTCTTCTCATTTTTTCCTGCTGCTGCTGTGTTTTCTCTTCTCACTTTCTCTCTCTTTCCATTCTCTTATTTCTCTCTCTATGCCACCACCACCATCGCCTCTATTCCGCCCATCATAGATCTGTGGAGGTATATTTTCGTAGAGCGGTGGCGGCGGTATATTTTTCTCTCTTTCAGGTCGATGAGCTCGAGCTCATCTTTCTCGTTTTTTTTTTCTTTTCAGTTGGTTGTCGGCGGTGGTGGATTAATTCACGGCGATACGGCGGTCAATTTTCTAGATCTGCGGCGGCGTATTTATAGATCGGTGGCGGCGATACGGCGGCGAATCCTCTGAAATATTTACCCACAACTGCTTCTGTAATTATTTGTAATTGTATGGAGGTAATTATATATTTAGATCTAGGTTTCTCATGAAGCTCATGAATTTACAGTTCGTCGATTTTGTATTTCTTACATTCGTTGGCATTCTTTGTTGTACGAATTGCATGTATTTCGTGCAATCTGATGGCACATTTGGTACGAATTTATATTAAATTCGTACCGAGGTGTGACACGCTGGTTACGAAATAAATGTAATTCGTACCATTCGCTAGATTCCAAACTGCATGCCACACTCTGATATGGTACACGGTACGAATATGTAAGGATCGTACCCAGACGATGATACTCTTGTTACGAATTGCAAGGATTTCGTGCAATCTGATGCAACATGGGGTACGAATTTATATTAAATTCGTACCGAGGTGTTACACGCTGGTTACGAAATAAATGTAATTCGTACCATTCGCTAGATTCCAAACTGCATGCCACACTCTGATATGGTACACGGTACGAATATGTAAGGATCGTACCCAGATGATGATACTCTTGTTACGAATTACAAGGATTTCGTGCAATCTGATGCAACATGGGGTACGAATTTATATTAAATTCGTACCGAGGTGTTACACGCTGGTTACGAAATAAATATAATTCGTACCATTCGCTAGATTCCAAACTGCATGCCACACTCTGATATGTTACACGGTACGAATATGTAAGGATCGTACCCAGACGATGATACTCTTGTTACGAATTGCAAGGATTTCGTGCAATCTGATGCAACATGGGGTACGAATTTATATTAAATTCGTACCGAGGTGTTACACGCTGGTTACGAAATAAATGTAATTCGTACTATTCGCTAGATTCCAAACTGCATGCCACACTCTGATATGGTACACGGTACGAATATGTAAGGATCGTACCCAGACGATGATACTCTTGTTACGAATTGCAAGGATTTCGTGCAATCTGATGTAACATGCGGTACGAATTTATATTAAATTCGTACCGAGGTGTTACACGCTGGTTACGAAATAAATGTAATTCGTACCATTCGCTAGATTCCAAACTGCATGCCACACTCTGATATGGTACACGGTACGAATATGTAAGGATCGTACCCAAACGTTGATACTCTTGTTACGAATTGCAAGGATTTCGTGCAATCTGATGCCACGTGCGGTACGAATTTATATTAAATTCGTACCGAGGTGTTACACGCTGGTTACGAAATAAATGTAATTCGTACCATTCGCTAGATTCCAAACTGCATGCCACACTCTGATATGGTACACGGTACGAATATGTAAGGATCGTACCCAGACGTTGACATTGTTGTTACGAATTACATGTATTTCGTGCACTGATGTTACGTGCGGTACGAATTTATATTAAATTCGTACCATATCGTGGTACAAAATGGGTGAATTTCGTACCGTGTTACCAAAGTTAGAACTTTTATATCGTGGTACGAAATGATTGAATTTCGTACTGTGTTACCATAGTTAGAACTCTTAGATCGTGGTACGAAATGGTTGAATTTCGTACCGTGATAGTAGGTTCTAACTTTGATAACACGGTACGAAATGGTTCAATTTCGTACCCATATCGTGGTACGAAATGGGTGATTTTCGTACCGTATTACCAAAGTTAGAACTTTTATATCGTGGGACGAAATGGTTGAATTTTGTACCGTGATATTAGGTTCTAACTTTGCTAACACGGTACGAAATGATTCAATTTCGTACTCATATCGTGGTACGAAATGATTGAATTTCGTACCGTGTTACCAAAGATAGAACTTTTATATCCCGGTACAAAATGGTTGAATTTCGTACCGATATTGTGGTACGAAATGTTTGAATTTCATACTGTGTTACCAAAGTTAGAACTTTTATATCGTGCCGCGATATAAAGGTTCTAATTGAGGTAACACGGTACGAAATGGTTTAATTTTGTACCGATATAGGGTACGAAATGGTTGAATTTCGTACCGTGCAACTATGTTGAAGTTTTGTTAACGATATAAGGTACGAAATGGTCTTTCAAGCTGGGTACGAAATGTTGCAAGGATTTTGTGCAATCTGATGCAACATGGGGTACAAATTTATATTAAATTCGTACCGAGGTGTTACACGCTGGTTATGAAATAAATATAATTCGTACCATTCGTTAGATTCCAAACTGCATGCCACACTCTGATATGGTACACGGTACGAATATGTAAGGATCGTACCCAGACGATGATACTCTTGTTACGAATTGCAAGGATTTCGTGCAATCTGATGCAACATGGGGTACAAATTTATATTAAATTCGTACCGAGGTGTTACACGCTGGTTACGAAATAAATATAATTCGTACCATTCGTTAGATTCCAAACTGCATGCCACACTCTGATATGGTACACGGTACGAATATGTAAGGATCGTACCCAGACGATGATATTCTTGTTACGAATTACAAGGATTTCGTGCAATCTGATGCAACATGGGGTACGAATTTATATTAAATTCGTACCGAGGTGTTACACGCTGGTTACGAAATAAATGTAATTCGTACCATTCGCTAGATTCCAAACTGCATGCCACACTCTGATATGGTACACGGTACGAATATGTAAGGATCGTATCCAGACGATGATACTCTTGTTATGAATTGCAAGGATTTCGTGCAATCTGATGCAACATGGGGTACAAATTTATATTAAATTCGTACCGAGGTGTTACACGCTGGTTACGAAATAAATATAATTCGTACCATTCGTTAGATTCCAAACTGCATGCCACACTCTGATATGGTACACGGTACGAATATGTAAGGATCGTACCCAGACGATGATACTCTTGTTACGAATTGCAAGGATTTCGTGCAATCTGATGCAACATGGGGTACGAATTTATATTAAATTCGTACCGAGGTGTTACACACTGGTTACGAAATAAATGTAATTCGTACTATTCGCTAGATTCCAAACTGCATGCCACACTCTGATATGGTACACGGTACGAATATGTAAGGATCGTACCCAGACGATGATACTCTTGTTACGAATTGCAAGGATTTCGTGCAATCTGATGCAATATGGGGTACAAATTTATATTAAATTCGTACCGAGGTGTTACAAGCTGGTTACTAAATAAATGTAATTCGTACCATTCGCTAGATTCCAAACTGCATGCCACACTCTGATATGGTACACGGTACGAATATGTAAGGATCGTATCCAGACGATGATACTCTTGTTACGAATTGCAAGGATTTCGTGCAATCTGATGCAACATGGGGTACGAATTTATATTAAATTCGTACCGAGGTGTTACACGCTGGTTACGAAATAAATGTAATTCGTAGCATTCGCTAGATTCCAAACTGCATGCCACACTCTGAGATGGTACACGGTAATTCTTACTAATTACCATGTAAGAATTTCACATTTCGTACCAGGTTTCAAGTGATATGCTGGTACGAATTACGAAATTCTTACTAAGTATCATGTAAGAATTTCATATTTCGTACTAATAACCAAGCACATAGAAACCATGGTACGTATACTTAGTAAGAATTTCGTAATTCGTACCAGAATTTCATATTTCGTACTAATAACCAAGCACATAGAAACCATGGTACGTAATGTGAAATTCTTACCAAGTATCAGGTAAGAATTTACAATTCGTACCATTAACCAAGCACGAATATATCAAATCATGGTAAAAAGTTTGATATTCTTACCACGTATCATGTAAGAATTTCACGCTTCGTACAAATACTCAAGTACGAAGAACATATTCATACGAAACAATTCAATATTCAGGTAAGAAGTTTAACATTTCTTACCATTAAATCATTCCAGATCTACATTCAAAAACAAATCGTACGAAACTCGCGAAATCAAAAAATTCAAAACTTTTTTTCCAGATCTACATTCCAGATCTACAAAATTGATGAAATCTTACCAACAATTCACCAAAAGGATCGGTGATTCTCGATTCGTAGGGTTGTTCTTCTTCGTCCGTTCCAAATCTATCCAGTTCAGTGGTCGTTGGTTCTGCCGTTTCTTTCTCAGATCTCGCCGGCGATGTGGTTGGATTTTGTGCTTCTGGTTCTTGCGCCATGGATTCCGTTTGTATGCTTGCTTCTCGTGTTTCAGTTGGCGCGCTGGTGGTCGCCGCTTCTCTGGAACGGTTTTCTTCTTTTTGCTTGCTCGAACCATGGTGGAGACGGTGTGGTGGTGGAGAATATATGTGTTGACAGTAGGCGGTTGCGGTGATGGAGGCGGCGCGGTGGCGGAGACGGCGCGGTGATGGAGGAGGCGAGGTTGCAGAAAACGGGGAGAGATGAGAGAGAAGAGAGAGAATTTGTTTTGGACGATTTGAAAAAAAAAGTGAAATCTCAAAAGTTAAAAGTGACAACTAAAAAGTAACTTCCATCTACAAGAGGGGTATTTTCGACCAAAAAGGCAAATGTTTGCCATAATTTGTGAAAATTAAACTTGTGGCCAACATTTGTGTTTTACTATGTGTTTTGGCTATTCTAAGTTTTGCCTCAATTGATTATATAACCAAATTAATTGTTTTAATAAAAAACTATTTATTTGGCCAATCCAATTTGACGAAGGAACTATGTGTATACGATGTTAATTGTTGTGTGCGTCTGATCATCTCGGCACAAATTAAAATGACCACATATCTTCTAATAGGAGTATGCACAATGAGGATTATTACTTATTTTATATTGTAGGGCTGCTTGTTATTTGAACCTTCTTTTCTCTCTCTCTCTATATATATATATATATATATTGACGTAAATTTTAAATTACTTATTTTACTATTGAACTAAATTAAATAAAATACTATTAAATGTCAAACTATTTATTTGGCAAAAATCAATTATTGTTTGCCAAATTAAATAAGAAGCTATTTCAGTTGTGTAAAAATACATTATATCTAATTAAAAGGTATCCTAGCCGATGAGCACTACTAAAAATTCGATGTGAGATTTAAAATATAGTCGTTGCATAGCCATTTATATGTTTTTTATTATTACATGATTAATTTGTGACATCAAAATGAAAAAATATTTTATCGTATTATATTATTGCTCTGTCTGAAATTGTGTAATATATATTTTGTTTTTAATTTTTTATTACACGATTAATTATTGACATTAAAATAAGAAAACAAATTACAAAGAGGCCAATTATATATGAAAAAAGATCTATTTTTTGGCCAAAATAAATTATTATTTGGTGAAATTAAATAAAAGCTATTTTAGTTTTAGTAATGGGCTAAATTAAAATTTTCAATAAAAAAAACTTGTTATTTGGCCAGCTAATTAATTAATTGGCTAAATTAAATTGGTTGTGCAAAATAAATGCTGATGAAAAAATACATATTGATTTTGAGTATTTATATAAGTTACTTCAAGAGTGAAGTTTTATTAAAAAACAATGTGGGCTACAAATTTTCATACTATGAGAGCTACCAATTGATAAATATTATATTCTTGATCCATAATTTATGTATGAGAGATATCAAATTAAAAAATACTCCTACTATTTTATTTCCTTGCATAGACTCCACTCTTTCGATCAAGGCCAAGGCCGGGGTAGATACCAAATTGAATATAGAATTAATACCATAATTAGAACTTTATATGTGATTAATATGCGACAAAAATTAAATATATTAATTAAAAATAGTTAAAATTAGGATTTAACATAAATATAAGTACTGAATAGAGGTTGCGTTACGTATGACCTAAAATTAATGGAAAACTTCGAATCCACAATCGATTTAATAATATATGGATGTTTGAAAGTTATTGCACAAAAGTTGAATACCCTCGCCCTTAAAAAAACCACGAATTCTTTTTGCATAAAGGAAAACTATGATTATGTTATTATAAGGAAAACTAACTGAGTTAATAAATAAATCATACTAATCGTAATTCTGATGAGGCCTAACGTCATAGAATATTATTTTCGAATTTGATTGTAGAATATTATTTTCAAATGCAGAAGACTCTATTTTTTCTCATATATAGTAATGTCTAGAAAACTTCCAAGCTGTCTCCCAGAAATTGATATCAGAGTGACAGAATCAAACTTCAAATTTCCTACTACATTTATTTGATGGCTGAAAATGACTCGAGTAGAACCTGCCGCTATATATGAAATGTTCAACTAAAGTTTGCTGAAAATGTCACTGAAGAAAGGAAACAATTTACAATTCATTTCATTCACCACTGCTTTCATTTTCGTCACGTGGAAAGGATATTAGGGATTGAAATCCGATCAACCATTTTTATGAAAATGAAGAATAATTCTTTAAAAAACATAACTCGTTTGCTACGGATGATGATAAAGGTGTATGTATAACACCCTAATGCCTTTATATGCTTCAAAATATACAGTCCTTTATAAAACAAAGGTTCGTTATGTAATATACTCATTTTTTTAACAAACATTAATTACAAGAAATTTTAAAGATCGCGTGACGGTGGACTTGAACCCGTGACATTTGGTCCGGGCATTAACCACTCTACCACTAGGCTAACACACACAAAATATTCTCATTTTTGTTGTTATGTATACCACCTATATGAGGTATGTTAATTTATGATGATGGTCCCTGAGCTGGGTATTTGGTGTAGAGGGGGGGTGAATACACCAAATAGATTTTTCGAAACTTTTTCAAGTTAAATCACAGAGTTGGTGAGCTCAGTTATCGATCCAGCTGGGGAGGGTCAGCTGGGTAAATAACTCAGCTGGCGGTGCGGAAAGTGGTGGTTTGAAAACTTAGCTCGGTTACTTAGAAAAACTCAGTTTGAAAAGATTAACTTAACGTTTTCAGCTTAGTCAAGTTGTGCAACTTTCAGAGAGACACAGCTGTCTTTGGAGAGCAGCTGTGTGTGCAGTTTTGAACAAATATGCAATGATATGAAAGAGTTAGAACAAAACTGAATATAAAGAGAAAGTAAAGAGCACGCGAGTTTTTACGTTGTTCGGAGTAACACCTCCTACGTCCACGACCAGGTTCACTGGTAATTCACTACCACTTGGTTTCCAAGTACCAAGCAACTTCACAACTCCAACCCGAGCTGTGTTCCAACAGTTTGCGGGCACTGTCAAGCCTACACCTTCAGTTTTCAGGTACTGAAGAACCTAACCACTCGAATTACACGCTTCGAGCAAGCGTACCTTTACCTAACCTTTCTGGGTTTGGGTTTGGATATGGTTTTCCAACTATGAACGAGTTCTTACAATTAAGAACTTTAGAGTATGATGAACTCGTTCGAAATCTAGGCTTAAGATGTACAAAGAGTTTGGCCTAGGGAACAGACGAAAAACTAAGCAGTTTCTTAACTAGAAACACTTTAAGATAAAGTGTTCTTTGATCTATGTAGAACTGCTTGAGAGCTTTTGAAAGATTGATGATTTCAGATAATGAAAGCTTGTAGAGAGTTTTTCGTATCTGATCCTGAGGTTGAAGACAGGTTTATATTGGTAGAGATTCAAGACTAGCCGTTGGAGGAGCCGTTTGAATCTTACCTACTCTTCTTAAATACAAGATCTGCCGTTGGGCGAATCTGCACCTGTCTTCATTTGTGTCACATCCTAGGTCCTGAAGTCTAGGATGCTGATTTGGCAATCCCTCATTGGTCGAGGTAGGTTGACTTCCTCTGATGCCGGGATCTTCTGCCTTTAGAGCTGGCTTTTGAATTCAGAGCTGGACTGTCTTGAAGTGAAGTCTTCAGAGATAGTTCCCTTTGTTCAAGATGTTCGGACCGGCCGTGTTTTGAACTCGGCCTCGAATTCTCTTCGGCTTGATCAGCTCTGTGGAGGACTCACCGAAGGTTGACGTCTGTCGTCTTTTGCTAGCCGACTCCACCAGAACACACTGGTCGATCGTCTTCTTCGCTAGCCGACTCATTAGAACACAAACTCGGGTCGATCGTCGTCTTCCGCTTCCTTAACCTGTAAGCCTAGAAAATCTAAAGCTCAAACAGACGAGCTGGACAACACTATTTAGGTTGACGCGATCATCTATTCGGTTGGAGAATCAGTTGGGTTTTGGTATCAAATCAAAACCTTATAATTTTCTCAACAATTTCCCCCTTTTTGATGATGCCAAAACCTAACTGAGACAACTTATGACGCAGAAAAACTTGTGTTTTATTAATGTAAGAATATACATTATAACACAGGAAAAAGAAAGAAGAAAAAGAACTTCAAATCTTCAATCCCAGTTGGCTGGGTCTTCTCTTCTGCATCCGTTGCTTCTTTCTTTTGACTCGTCTCTTCAGCTGATTCTGATTCAGCTGGTTCTTCTAGCTCAACAGTTTGCCTCTTCTTTGACTTGTCTCTCTTCTTCCTTACTTCCCCATTTTTGGCATGATCAAAACAGGGTGAGAGAGATACACCATCGGCTGAAGCGATGTTTTAGTTTGGCGAAACTGTGGTTTTCAGCTCTGAGCAGCGAGGTTTGGAGTCTAAGTGGCTCAGCTGTTGTATTAGCTGGCTCTTCTTCAGTAGCATTAGCCTCAGCTGTGATTGCAGACACAGCGTCCTTGGCCTGATTCAGCTGGGTAGTCCAGCTGAGTGCTTGGAGGGATGAGTTGGTACGGGAGATAGCATCTTCTGAGTCGGGCACAACTTCATTCCTTGCAACTTTTGCTTCTTCAGACTTCTTAGATTGAATGAAAAAGTCTGATTCAGCACTTGAGGGACTTGTGTTCAGCTCATATCATCATCATCCAGCTGCAGGTGATCATTGGCTGGGTGATGTTTCTCATTTAAGCTTGGTGCAGGGACTTGAGCATCTTTCATCGGAAGATCTTGAAGCTGGTGTCCCTGTGGAGCTGAAGGAAACTGAGGAGAAGGCGGTTGAAGTATTCCATCTGTCTTGGGGTTTAAGCTTGGTTGATCAGCTGGAATACTCCGTTGCGGTGTTGGTGAAGATGATGTTCACGCAGGGGCATGAACTTCTTTTCCACCGTAAGAAACGACCGCTTGTGGGCCTTCTGCTCCTCGAAGAGTGATTACGAATTCTCTCATAATGTCAGCTGGCTTCTCGGCTGACTGACTGAGCACCTTTGACTTGAGTCTTCTGTTTGAAGACGGTGCTTCAGCATGTTTTGTCTCCTCAAGTTGTCTCCGATTCCCAGCTGGGACGGAGATAGATGCATGCTGCTTTGTCTCCTGCATCTTTTTCTGTGCCTCCTGTGGTGGAGCAAGAGCTTTGTTATGACTGCTCTCGAATACTCCGACTTTATCAACATTTGGTCCAGATCTGTTGACGTTGATTTTTGCATCCCAGGGAGTTGTATGTCCCGTTCTCTCTTTTATGTTGAGAGAATCAATGGGGCTGAGGAGGTCTTTTTCCTTTGACATTCCCAGAAAGTTTTCTACACCTTCCTGGTGAATGACGTTCTTGAGCTTTGCAGTCTCTCCCTGCGCTGGCCTGGATCTGTCGAAGGGCTTCACCTTCTTCTGGACTTCCGTCTTCTTTGAGAGTTAAGCAACTCTTATCTTGAAGCTTTGACAGATTCTTCAAGTTTGATCGGCTTCGGGTGATATCTTTCTGGATTCCATGTTCTTCTTCTGCATCTTTTGTTAGTAGAAACAAATAATACCAATTGATGGAAATAAGAAAAAATACCGAAAAACTTTTTAGGGAAGATGCAATGCTTTACGTATATCTTCTAGCATATTTAAAGAGTTTTCTTGATGAATGGACGATCAAGATTTGTCTATTGATAAGAAGATCTACGATTAGGAGTGATTCTCGCGTCGTGTCAATTTCTTGATTAGAAGATGTGAGTTAATGCGCGAGAGAGAACGGTTGAGGCGTTTTTGACTTTTGCCTCGAAACTCCCATGATTCAATTCTTTGCAGACTCTTAATTAAGATTGATTAGATATGACAAGATATGAGATGAAAGAAAAACAGGTTGAGTAGGTGTAATTAATGTTGTTTCAAACCTCTCAGCTGATCATTGTAGTCAACTGATACCTCGGTTGAGTGGGTGTGCTGGGTCATCGTGGTTCCAGCTGGTTCCCCCTCAGCTGAATAATTCTTCACTTTCAGCATCTGGTTTTAGCTGAATTCTTTCTCAGCTGATATCAGTGACGTTGATTCTGATTTGCAGTTGTCTGCTTGCATTCAGCTGGGTCTGCTTCCATTCAGCTGGGTTTGCTTCCATTCAGCTGGCTCTGCTTCCATTCAGCTGGGTCTGCTTCCATTCAGCTGGGTGAAGCATCGTCTAGATTGAGTAGTCCAAGTAATCCGCACAGCATTTTGATTCTTGCTTCTATCAGTGGCTTTGTGAGAATATCAGCCTGCTGTATACCAACCGATTTCCAGCGAAGTCTGAATCTGAGTATCCAGTCAGCTGTAGATTGTCTTCAGCTGGGTACCACAGCCCAATATTCTGAGTTCCTTTGAGATATTTGAGAATGTTCTTGGCTGCTTGCATGTGTGCTTCCTTAGGATCAACTTGAAATCTGGCACACACTCCGACTGCGAAAGAGATGTCTGGACGACTTGCTGTTAGATACAGCAGGGATCCTATTATCCCTCTGTATTTGCTGGAATCAACTGACTTCCCTTCAGTTCCTGCTTCAATCTTCCAGTTGGTGTTCATTGGAATCTTTACAATTCTGCTGGATTGAACTCCATACTTGGCGATCAAGTCTTTCACGTATTTGGATTGATTTATGAAAATCCCTTCTGATGATTGTTTGACTTGAAGTCCTAGGAAGAAACTCATTTCTCCCATCATGGACATTTGGAACTTTTCTGACATCATCTCTCCAAATCTTTGGCATAAGAAGCTTGATCTTGATCCAAAGATGATGTCGTCTACGTAGATTTGAACAACCAGGAAATCTTCTCCTGACTTGATGGTGAAGAGAGTTCTGTCTACTGAGCCCTTCTTGAATCCTTTGGATACGAGAAAATTTGACAGAGTGTCATACCAAGCTCGAGGTGCTTGCTTCAATCCATAAAGAGCCTTCTTTAGCTTGTAGACTTTATTTCCTTCTACTTCGAATCCTGGAGGTTGTTCAACGTAGACATCTTATTTGATTTCTCCATTTAAGAATGCACACTTCACATCCATTTGATAGACCTTGAATTTGTAATGTGCTGCATAGGCGAGAAAGAGTCTGATTGCTTCCAATCGTGCTACTGGAGCAAATGATTCTTCGAAGTCAATTCCTTCCTGCTGAGTGTAGCCCTTGGCAACCAGTTGAGCTTTGTTTCTGATGACGACTCCCAGGGTATCTAATTTGTTATTGAATATCCATTTGAGTACTATGACTTTGACTTCTTGAGGTCTGTTGACCAATTCCCAGACACAATTTCTGAGGAATTCGTTCAGCTCTTCTTGCATGGCGTTTGTCCAAGGCACGCTCTTCAAAGCTTCGAGAATTTAGCTACCTATGGTAGTGGAATTGAAATACATAAACTATACTATACTAAACTAGGAACTAAAACAATTCTATTTTGGAGAGAGCAGAGATGGTGTAGAAGATTTCTGATGGAATTTTCGATCATCCTCTGCTCTCCAGCCTCTTGGTTTATATAGAGATTTTAATTCTCAACCTCCTTCCTTCATTATTGTCTCGGATACTTTTGTTCCGCGGCCAGCCTGTATCTGACTCAGCGTAGGACCACTGCTGTCGTCCATTATTGAATAAGGACGCTAAACTTTCGGTGCTACTTTATGAATCATATCGCATTATCTTTGATTGATAATGCTCTTCCTGTGCCTTTACCCATTTGTATTTTTATGGGTAATTTATGTTCATCCACCCACTTCTGTTTTCTTTTTAGTGGGTGCTACAGCTCAGAGTCACATGACTCCACCAACCTGTGTCGGGAATCTACTTTTTTCCCGGGGTCCTGGGCGTCCTTGCTTTTGGCAGCGCCTTCTGTTCAAGATGGTTTTTGGACCGAGCCTTCTCTTTTCCCTTTCTGGGCATGAACCCCTTCCCGAACTCTGGCTCCTTCTGGTTCTGACAATCCGAACAAACGCGCTCAGACCAGTTTTCAAAATGAGCCATGTTGCAGTATTTGCGATGAGTGTCTTTACTCGTCGCAATCTTGTTTTCCCAGAGCAAGGTTCTCTTTCTTTCGAAAGCTTCCTCTGCGAATCTTGTCGATTTTCCTGTCATCGTGTTTAACAGGAAAGATCCATTCACTGAATTCTGAAAGAATTTGAACGGAAACTTGACTTTGTCCATCTCTGTGAGACAGACCCATAATCCCCATGCTCTTCTGGTAGAGATGAGGTCTTCTGGTAATGTAGAGACTAAGGCAGTCTCTTTCTCTGCAGGCGCTTTGATCTTTTCGAGAGCGCGTGCATCTGGTCTTCGAAGCCTAATATAGTGGAAGGCTTCATGGTTTCCTTTCCCCGCTGGTTCTGGGGCTGCACTAATAAAATACAGCTCCAAAATGTTACCTCGGCTAAGCTGTGGATTGTTAGCCCAGGTATCATACACCGCTTCTTGAATCCACTTAGGTAGATTCTTG
This sequence comes from Agastache rugosa, assembly GCA_031470985.1. Lineage (NCBI taxonomy): Eukaryota > Viridiplantae > Streptophyta > Magnoliopsida > Lamiales > Lamiaceae > Agastache > Agastache rugosa. Next base: position 19,751,478 of record CM062604.1, read on the forward strand.
ATTTCGGTGAATGATGGAGATGTGGTATAAACTGAAACAAGTGCTCCGAATTCATACCATCTTTTGACTTCGTGTGGATCTGAATTTGGCATCATCCGCACCCGAGGATATTTCTCCGAAACATCAACCCTTATTTTTTCTAGGTTGATTCCAGTCCTCGTATTGAGCTTCTCCCAGGTAGCTTGATATATCTGCCAAGAAGAAGAAGAAGAAACCTCAATCTTATCAGTATTAATCTTAGAAGTGCCAGTCATTGGCCTAAGATTAATCTCTCCCTCTTTTTCCCCAGAGGTGCTGGGTTGACATGATTGTTCAGAGTGTAACCCCTGAATATCATCTTTTTCTTGGGGCAATGGTTCCGAAGATACCACCACCTTAGAACTTGGACAAGAAGTATTTGAATCCTCTGCTACAGGTTTAGAGCCCTGTACTCGAAACTCTTCTTTTACCAAAGGATCTTTGGCCACCCGAAGGATTGGTGTTTGGCATGCAGCCCAGAGTTGCCCCTGAGACCATATACAAGCTCGTATTCTCTCGGTGACTTTCGTCTTATCGAGAGTCTGCAATCTTCCTGCTTGTTCAGCATTCAGAACGCACTCGTCCCACTCTCCCGTTAACATCTCCAGATTCTCTCTGAGATGCCTATGGGCCAGTAGAATGGAGTTCACATCAGTTTGCTCCATCTCTTGTTAGGAAATCTGCAAGAACATTTTCGTGAGATTTCAAAACGACAATATCATAAATATAATATTGACATTCAGCTTGCCATCTAATTAATCTAGCCTTTTCAGGCTTAGATTTAATCTTGTTTCTTAAGAAAGCCTTAACCTGTGTGTTATCGACTTTCAAAGTAAATTTCTTTGCTAATAAAAATAAAGGCCATTTTTTAAAAGCCTTTCGGACTGCAAAGAATTCTTTTTCGTTGATGTGCCATCGCACGGCCTCATCATCTGAGAATAAACCACTACAGTATCTGCAGGATTCTTCTCCATTAGGAGTGATCTTGGTTAAGACTGCTTCCCACCAATAATCACTTGCGTCTGTGTACAGAACCAAGTCGTCTTCGTCCTGTGGTATCGAGAGTTTTGGGAGATTTCTGCAAACCTCTTTTAACTCCTTCATACCCTGTCGATGTTCTTCTGTCCAGATGAACGAAACATCCTTTTTCAGTAATGTACTGAAAACTTTTCTATGTTTTGCGAGATCTTTAATGTCCCGCGAAATTAACAACTCCCAATAAACTCTGAAGTTGTTTCTTTTCCTTTAGATCTTCAGGAAAATTCTGGACCTTCTGAACAATATGATCCTGCAGAATAATTCCTGCTTCATCAATCTCGATACCCAGAAATTCCATTTTCCGAGTTGCAACGACTGCCTTCTTTTCAGACAGTACTAAACCTTCTTTATAACAAACATCTGCAAAGATCTCAAGATGTTTGATATGTTCTTCCATATTTTTTGATGCTATTAAAATATCATCAATATAGACGAACATAAAAGAAAAATAATCTTTAAACAGATTATCCATCTTTCTCTGAAATATTTGAGGTGCATTAGCTAACCCCATTGGCATTACTTTCCAAACATAATGCCCTTGTGGAGTAGAGAAGGCTGTAAACTTCTTACTCCCTTCTTCCATGCGAATCTGGTAGAAACCTGACTTGCAATCAAACTTAGAGAATACCTTAGCATTTCTAATGCAATTAATAAGGTGTTCCCTACTAGGGATAAAATATCCATCGAACTCCAGAATATCATTAATTCCTTTGTAATTAATAACTAGTCTGGGTTTACCTCGTTTGATCTCACCATGATTCCTTACCAGAAATCCGGGACTGCTAGAAGGCGAGTTCCCTGGTTCGATCAATTTTAAATCAAGGAGTTCCTTGATTATCTCCTTCATATCCTGTTGATCTTTGAGGTTCATCAGGATTGGTCTGTATCTAACAAACTCATACTCCTTTTCTGGCTTCACCTTCAAGGTAGCTTTGAGCTTGTTTCTGTCCCACCATGCCAAATGATTCTCATTGTAATTCCTTTTAATCTTTCTTTTGACATCTTCTAGGGACACCTGCATCTCTTCTTTAATATCTTGATGAGATATTAAAGATGCTTTGAGGATCTGGACCTCTTCATCATTGAGATCCTCATCCCTAATACAGCTTAGCACTGCTTCGCTGAATCTCCTTTGATCCTCCATTTTTGGGTGTCGAAGTTTTCCTTCATCACTACGCTTGCTGCGAAAACTCAATGGTATCTGGCGATTAAAAGCCCCTTTGAGCCTCTGGACAATTATTTTGTGATCGCAAATGGTTGTAAACACCAATTGCCTCTTTTCATTATCCTGCATGTATCTTTTGAACATCTGTAGGAAATTGTTTCCCAACAGAATATCTGCACCTGTATCATGGAAATAAATTGGTGGAGTTTTAACCTTATACCAAGGTGTACCTCTGGCTCCGCCAATCAGAATTTCCATTTCTTTTACTCCTTTAGCCAAGAGCAAAATTTTCTTTGAGAAATCTCTTCCTGCAATTCGGGGTAGATCATCTTCTACCTCTGCTGGGAAGACTCCTCGTTTTGCAGTACAAATTCCTGCACCTGAATCAATATAAGTAGCAAAATATTCTGCTTTATATTTTTCATATAACATCCCTATAGAGATGTATATGGAGAATGGACTTGTCATTCGATTAATAGTTTTCTTCCATTAATCGTGATTTCCATTCCATCTTCTTTATTTGCCTAAGGTTTGTGATCCTCAAGGAAATCCAAACCCAATAGCAGAACTGTTTCTCTTCCGGCTCTGCCTTTGATCTCCATCACTTGTCCCTCAATCTCCAAGGTACCTTTGTAATGATTGATCTCTGGTTGCTGCAGATAGTAAAGAACATTACAAGGGAAGTTGGTTTCCCACCTTGTAGTGTCAAATTTTACTATCACTTCTCTCCACCCCTCAGGACATTTCAGATTCACTGGAACCTTGTTACTCTGAGATGTTTGAGGTTGATCTTCTCGGATGAGACTCCGACTCCTCCCATATGGCAAAGACATGATTCTGTCTCTTTGGAAAGATAATCTCCCTGAAGTTATCTTGAGACTTTGGTCGTGTCTCATGACTTCTCTATCTCGGATTTGAATATCCACATTCCTTAACCGAGCAATTTCCACTCTATCGGGACAAACCGCCGTTGTCACCTTGTTGAATATATCTGGTATCTCAATGAACTTCTTTCCCAGAAATAACTCAGTGTGATGTGAGTTGGAAAGAGCATATGATACCTGATAAGTAATGGAGTAAGGCCTATTTCCTTCCTCCAATAAATCCTTGCATTTAAAGTCCTGATAAAGCGTCAGGGCTTTGCTGAAATGGGTATCATTAAGATTGTAAGCAATCTTTGGATAGATGATTCCCACTACTTGTCCTGCACAAAGATCTCCCGCAATTGTTCCCAATACGGAATCTTTCAGGTTTCTAACTCTTTTATCGCATATAGCGATATCGATCGGTGTGTGAACTCCGGTAAAGAGAGCCGATTTTAACATCAACTGGATTGCTCCAATATGGATCTACTTCATCTTTTCAGCAACTTCAGGCTTCATCTTTGATAGATCTTCCCTGATGTCACTAGCTGGAATCAACTGCATCTCCACTTGATTCCTTGTAAGCTCTATAGGAAGCGACATTTCTCGTCTAGAAATTCCATAGACGATTTATTGTTTCCTGCTCCTTAGATTAAAGTTCCTTAGAACTTGATCTATGTTGTTTGCTGAAAAGCCTTGATACTTTTGTATATTCAGACTCTTCTTCATGATTTTGTCAATCAGACTTTGAGAGGGAGTTGTGTGACTGGAGAATCCCGTCCTGTCCTCTTTCTCCTGATGAACAATCTCTGGATCAGTCTGACTCCGATCTAGTTCCATCAGGCCATTCTGAATCTTCTTCGCTGAAGACTTCTTCTTGTTCATATATACTCTCATCCGAGGGTATATCTTCGAACTGATATACTTGTATCAGTTCTTGGTAGTAGATGGCATCTTCGATATCCGGAGTGGATTCGAATTTGTTGATACCTCTTCTCTCGTTGTCAGGGCGATTTGTGGAAATATGCCCCTTCGCACCGCACGTCCAGCAGTTGCAATCCTTGAAACTTTCATTAACTCTAGTGTGAGTTCTCCTGAAAGTTTTCTTGGCGGGTGTCCTTCCTTGGGATTTATTATCTCCTCGGAAAGGATACCTATTCCTTGATGGTCCACTTCTTTGGCCTGATTTATAAGATCTGGCCTTCTGTCTTGACCATTTGGTTCTTGGTTTCCAAGAATTTCTTTTTGGATCTCCACCTTTATAATAGGGCTGAAACCTATTTTTCTTGCTTTTCTTCAGCCTCGGTGGTTCTCCTCCAATGATCGTTGGCATATCATTGTCATCACAGTTTAGAGGAGCGAATTTGTTAATTCTCCTCAGTTTCTTCATATTCCTCAGAGCTGTTGCTTGTTGACACCACTCTGAGAGCTTCCGATGTACATATGACATCCTTCTTGCGACGTTCTCAGGATCTCCTGGTTTATAATCCCGAATCAGCATCTCTTTCCATGGGCTTGGAAATTTTAGAAAGAAAATTTCCAGTGCAACTCTATCATCAACTTTAGATTGATGTTGATAAAGAGTAAAGAGCTGTAGAAACTTGTTAAGCGATTGTTGATCTAGGACTTCAAGTCTTAGATTATACAATGCCATCAAGTATTTCTTCCTCTTTTCTTGATCAAATCCTTCGAAATATCATTCTCCCAGAAAATGGTTTTTAAAAAGCATTGTCATATTCTGGACATGTTCTGTGTAGTTGTCACTCTCAAAACATGAATTCTTGATGTCCACAGGAAAGAATTCCCATGCTATCTTGACAATTCCTGCAAGACTCATTTCGAGAATTCTTACGAATCATTCCTTGTTTAAATCGAGAGTTGCTGCTGCAATTCTCAGGGCTGACATCCACTCATCAATAACGGATTCTCGATCTCTGAAATTTACTTCATCAAGGTCGAGCATTACTCCGTAGGGATGGATAGGATCCAGGGTTGCCTTCCCATAAGGTGTATCTTGCACCTTTGGATGCGGCCTTCTTGCCCTTGTCCTTCTTGCCGCCATGTATGCATCATTTGGGTATGTTGATCATACCTTGCTCCAGTCTAAAAATCCTGGACAGCATTAATGGCTCCGGATGCATTTTGAAAATCTTGTTGATTTCCAATAATGGCTCCTGGTGGAAGTTGATTCACCGGCTGTGGATTTTGGACCACATTCTGGTTCATTTTTAAATCCACCATCGTCATGTTAGCAAAAGATTCTGCTAACTCTTGGAGGTCGTCAAGCTTGATTCTTTCAAAATTATTCATCTTTTTCTTTCTCGAATCATTCTTTTCAAGGCCTCCATGTTGGGATCCTTTTTGGTTTCTCCCATTGGAAATGGATAAGTGGGTTCATTACCAAAAGGATTTCTCCCTTGACTGGAACGAGGTTGTTGCTCCAGTTTTTCGATCCGTGATTGGATCTCCTTCAGGATGTTGTAAATTTCATCCTGTTTCATAGCAATCTTGTAAAGATCGCGTGGTATACCATACAGGCTATCGCCATAATGTTGTACTGTCTTCTGTATTTCTCTCAGATCTTCCGATATCTTGGATGAATCTGGAGTAATCTCTTTATATAAAAGAGTAGATGATACTCCTTTATCTTTCTTTGAATCCATCAGAGCGGTGTAGCATATAAATTCCAATTTACTCCCAAATGGCTCCAATGGTCTCTTCTCATGGCATGTTCTATCTCCCATTCAAGGATGATACAACTATGGAGAAGATCTTCTTTTCTTTTGATTCCTTGGAGGCAGGAATCAATTAATTCTTTCTCTTGGTTTTGTTGGATTAGGACATCCAACTGCCTTCTCCAGTGTGTTAGCACACTCTGGTATCTTATCCTTCTTTTCTCCAAGATTTGGAGACGTTCCTAGAAATGTCCACACCTTGGACATCCTTCTAGGTCCATCAGTCAGTATGGTTCTGATGGTTTTCTTTCATCACGTACTCCGTCCTTAGATGGATATACTTCAACTCCTCGAGGAAGTTTTCTCTTCTTCTCATCTCTTGGTGGCAAGAGATAATAGATTCACAATACACTCTTAGTGCTGCAGAGTGGAATTCTCTTTTCCAGATTGCTAGTGCAGTCTGGATTCTTGTTTTCTGTACCTCCAGATCATGGAGATAATTCCTGTAACCTTCGCATCTCGGACAATTGTCCGGATCCATATTTTTCTTGATGTCTTCTCCGTTAGGATAATACTTGAAGCAATAAATAAAATATAATTCCCAGATAAACCTAAGGCTCTGATACCATTTTGACCGCCCCACTCCAAAACGGAGTTTCCCGTCAAAATGGACCTATCAGTTTGCCAACCTAAGGATGTGCTTTTCCCAACCCAGTGGAGGGCGCCGCGATGGCACACACAGAGCCTTAGGTCACCTCCTACGGAAACCTGCGCTTCAGGACCATACGTCACGCAGTAGAGGATCAGAGTTTTTTTATAGGCTCTAATACTATTTTGAAAGCGTAGGATCGATCAGCAAAATATGTAATAAAGAAATACGTAGCTATCATTTTAAATAGCTAAAATAGGAGGGTAAATACATGATTTTATATGATTTTGATTAACTAGTCATTTTTTCCCCATTTCCACACAAATAAGACACATTTTAAGAAAGTGTCACAATAGATATAATTAGGAAAGTCAAAAGTCAAAGTGGTTATGTGTTATACATGCACTCAAAGCTGGTTATGGGGGTATACACTATCATCATACTGGATATACATAAATAATACTCATATATTTACATAATAACTATAACCCCAAATAATGTTAACAAAAGAACATAACCCCAAAAACAAAAACACTATGGTTTTGGCCAAATTAATCAAGGATTTGAAGAAAAGAAACTGCACAAATGGTTACTTGTCGGAGCTCCGGAGTTCGGAGGCACCACCTACGTAAACTGAGAAATTTGCGGAGAGAAAGAGGGAGGCGTGCATATACGAACAAAACAAATGGTTAAACTAATTAATTATTCATCTCTATTTCTAATTTTTGTTGCAGTGAATTTGAAAACTGCATCTCCCATACAGCGTCACATTTCCTTCTCTCTCATGTGGCAAAGAATGGAACAACTCTCTTAACGAATTGGCGTTGAAGGGGCGGATTCAACGGCTGGAGAGGGGAATAACCGATGCCGTCAGCAGAAGGATCGGCTTCTCCCAACAATCTCAGTAAGTCTAAGAAAGTCAGCGATTTGTACGAAAAATTGGGAAGGATAGACGACGGCGAAACTACACAGTTGGAGTTAAATTGGGGGCTACAGTTGATCTTTTGATAAATATTATTTTAAGATTTATTTTATACTCTATCCGTCCTCAAAAGTGTTGTGCATATTTAATTTGTTGTGAAGTACAAAATATTAGTTGAACCATACTAACCTGAGACGGAGGGAGTAATTATTATTTAATTATAATTTTATACTCGGGACTGCAGAGGTAAAGTTGTAAAAGTAATATTTTTATTTTTATTTATAAATATGTGGCCATAAGAGTAATATGGGGGAGTTAGAATTACCTTTTTTTTTTTCAGAATATTTTATGCTCTCCAATGTACTCTCTTCGTCCTCCAAAAGTTTGATGTGGTATACTTTTGATTTGTTGTGAGATATAAAATATTGGTTAAACCACACAAACCTGGAACAGAGAAAGTATATTGTTTTAAACGACCTGACCCACTTCTTAAAATTATTTTAATCCCAGAATTTATCCTGAATAATAATAAATAATTGAAAAGAGTAGAAACAAGAATTTTCTTTAATTGAGACATGTGCCTTTTTTTTTTTGAGAAGATTTATTTACGTGGATACAAGTGGAAACAATTGTGAAACGCCCTACGTACCTTCCTATATATTATAGATTTATAAGTCCACGATTGACTTTAAAAATTGAATTTTTGAAAAATATTTAATAACAGTAGATAGTTTAGTTTTTTGTTAAAGCCCGTAAAATTAAATTTGATTTTGTCAGAATATAATGGATTAATAAAACTATAAAAGTGGTATCCTTCTAGCTACAAACACACAACACCCAAAAGATTAATGCAAAAGATGAGGAAATTGGCAGAAGAAGAAATTGACCCTCTGAAATTAAAACTACAAGGAGCAATAAGTGTTGAGGTTTGATGAGGTGACAAGGTAAATAAAAAAATAAGAGAAAAATAGAAACGAGAGAAAATGGGAAGGACAAATTTTAATTTTTTTTTTATATTTTAAGAAAATGAATTAGTTAATTTGTAAAAAAATCTATTAAGACACTGACTGACTACAATTCTTTAGTTGAATAGATCAGACAAAAAAACATGACGCTACGCACGACGATCGTGAAAATTTTGTTGTCCAACTGTACACTATATTCGATTACACGAAAATGATTCATACTATGAGCATTATATAAAGATAACCTAAATTATCATATGTTTACACTAATTTGGCTTCCCTAGCTTGTCATGAAAAATGAACGACTCTTTGTTTAGTAATTAGCTAACATTTCAAAAAATTAAATTAAGGTTTAGTTAAAAGAAATGCCGCGCTTGTAGCACATCAACAAGTCTGGGTTAAAATTCAAAAATCACAACGAATACAATATTGTTCAAATTGCACAAACACGGCTATCCTATCAATCCAAACTAATACTTTATTTAATTTATTATTTTAAATGGATTATGTTAAAATAAATATGCACATTTGATTTGGGATAAATTAAAAATTGTATTTCGACCTTTTAAATTTTTATTAAAATGACCATAACTTTGTGAAATTTCAACGTAACTCAGTAGCCGACCTTTGTATACGACCATAACTTTGTGAAATTTCAACGTAACTCAGTAGCCAACCTTTGTATACGTAGATAATTAAATCTATCAACGAAGCTAATTATTTGAGCCAAAAACATGACATGACTCATCGAACCCTTATATGTTACATCTGTCCAAAATAAGAAAATTGTGTCATTGTGTTGAAATAAAAAAAAGGTGTGATAATACTTTCTATATTGAACATTGGTGCTTTTTCCCCCCAAAAATAGTGACCTATAAGAAATTAATTGCAATTTAGTACCTAACAGTTTTAGATTCTAACTAAACTAGAAAGCCAAAGAAAAGATGTTGACATATAGTAATATATTTCATAGGTCACACCTGATAATCACAATGATCCCATAATTAATTACTCAACAAATCCGAATTAGGAATACAAGTACATTTTTGGATTAATTCCACCATAACGAAAATCCCACAAAAGAATCTTTAGTTTAAATTTTGGTACCCACTTGTGCGGGTTCAGCGAAGGGCTACGATTGAAAAATTGATCCCAAAAATCGGACTCTCGATATTTTGGTTACATTTATGACTAAAAAATTAATTCTGAATAATCGGACTTTGGACATTTTAGTTAAATTTTAGATTCTTGTCCCAATTTGATATCCACTTGAGTGGAAATTGTTGGATATAATGGTTTTATATCATTATTTATGGTGGTTAATTATTTAATTGAGAATTAAATAATTGGAATATATTCATGTTCTCAAAACCATTAATTGGTGAGTGAGAAATGATATATTTGAGTTGTGTGTTGGAGATGAATTTGTTGTAGGCAAATTCATTATTGTGGTGATTCCATATTGGAGGAACGAGCTCGAGCACGGACCGTGGACCTTGAATTTGGATTAGACTTGAATTAATTTCGTTAGATTAATTCTCGAACCAATTTATGTGTCAAATGAGCTAGACTCAATGTTATAAGCCATAAATCTAATTAAACATTTCATTGTTTAATTGCTTGGGATTTGTCGGCCCAACTCACAAACACATGAAATGATTTGAACAAATTTTATTTGTTTGATTGATAAGAATGTCAGACGCACTTTGGCTATTGATTTCCAAATCAATTTAATGCCAAGTCTTTTGGCTTTTTGTAACCACCGTCTCTTGGCTTTCCTTTGCCGATAAATTGATGGTTTAGCCATCAATTGAGTGACCTTAGAATTCCCCCTATTTGTGCTATATATATTGGCGCCATTTGAGGTTTGTGATGACAACAAGTTTGCTCTCATTCATTCTCAAGCATTTTGCATTTCATACTAGTTGCATTGTAGTGTCAAAAGCTCGGTTCTCAAACTATGTTTCGTTCGCCGGAGCTATCTCGATTTTCAGTGCTGATATCGAGAAGACGTCGTCGTTTTATCTTTAAAAGACGATACGCCGTACCGTGAGCACTAGCCGGGGCTATCTCGTCTTGCGAAAAGAGGCCTTCCTCGACTCGACGAATCAAGTTTGTTATTCGCTATTTCCGTTTATTTCTTTTGTAATCTAATTTAGTTCAATTTTGTGTAGTCTTTTTCCTCTATTTTCTGTCCCGTTGTAATTTTGTGCTCGACAATCGCAAGACGAGATAGTACGTTTTACGTACGTTGGAGGAGTTTTGGACTTTAAATTGAATCTAAGACTATCGAAATTTAATCCTTTGCTTGGAGATGTCGAACACTGGCAACACCAACGGCTCCAACAGTTCTTCCATGTCATCCACCTTTACCGCCACCAATTCCTCGATGGTTCCGCTCGCTGCAATCTCAAGGCTGCCACCTTATGCTGAGCGTCCCGACAAGTTTACCGGTGCTGACTTCAAGCGTTGGCAACAAAAAATGTTGTTTTACCTAACTACGTTGGGTGTGGCAAATTTTCTGAAGGAAGACGCTCCCGTCGTTCCTGAAGATGAGACGGACGCTAATGTCCGCACTGCCTTCGACCTGTGGGGTCAAGGCGACTTTTTGTGTAAAGGGTATGTGCTGAACGGATTGGGGGACAGCCTCTTCTCCGTTTATTCAAACATCAAGACGGCGAAAGAGCTGTGGGATGCACTTGACAAGAAGTATCGTGCTGATGACGCCGAAACTAAGAAATTTGTAGTGGCCAAGTTTTTGGACTACAAAATGGTGGATACTCGTTCGGTGGTTGAACAAGTGCAAGAGCTGCAACTCATATTGCACGATGTCGAAGCCGAAGGTATGTCTCTTCCTGTTGCTTTCATTGTTGCAGCTGTGATCGAGAAGTTTCCTCCTTGTTGGAAGGATTTCAAGAGTTATCTAAAGCACAAACGCAAGGAGATCACTCTTGAAGATTTGGTGATCCGTCTCCAAATTGAGGAAGACAACAAGAAGCAAGATCCCAAGTCTAGGATCGTGGTTGATGCAAAGGCCAATCTGATGGAGCGAGGTGAATCCTCTAACTCAAAGAAGCGTGCTCGTCCCAATGCCAATGACAAAGGCAAAGGGAAGGTGCACAACAAGAAGTTTGAAGGCAATTGCTATAATTGTGATAAACCAGGCCACATGGCGAAGGACTGCCGCAAGCCCAAAAAGAAGAAGAACAAGCCAGCTGTTCACAATGTCGAGAAGGATTTCGACGATTGGGATCAAGATGATCTGACTGTTGTGATCTCCGAGGTGAATCTCGTTGATAGCCCGAAGGCTTGGTTTGTTGATACCGGTGCTTCCGTCCATGTTTGCTCGGAACGAGGCCAGTTTTCAACCTACCAGGAAGTGGGAGAAAGAAAGAAGGTCCACATGGGAAACGCTGATACTTCTAAAGTTGTCGGCATGGGTGATGTTGTGATCAAGATGACTTCGGATCAAGAGCTGAAGCTTAAGGATGTGCTGCATGTCCCAGACATCCGCAAGAATTTGATTTCTGGTTATTTACTTGTTAGTAAAGGTTTTAAACTTGTATTTGAGAATGACAAATTTATTTTAAGCAAGTTTGGAAAGTTCCTTGGAAAGGGCTACCTTTCCAATGGACTTTTTAAGCTCAGTGTAATGGTTGTGCGCCGTGCTCAAGTTATCAATAATAATAATGAATCTTCTTCTGCTTACTTGCTTGAGTGTTCTGATTTATGGCATTGTAGATTGGGACATGTTAATCTAAATGCAATAAAAAGATTAGTAAATTTAAATTTGCTAAGTATAAGTTAATTCAATTCACAAGACAAATGTGAAATTTGTGTTGAAGCTAAAATGGCCAAGTTACCATTTCACTCGGTAGAAAGAAGCACTGAACCTCTAGGTTTAATTCACACCGATGTGTGTGATTTGAAATTTGTGCAAACTAGAGGTGGAAAAAAGTATTTTATTACGTTTATTGATTATTGCACACGTTATTCTTATGTCTATCTCTTAATGAGTAAAGACGAGGCGATTGAAGCTTTTAAGAACTTCAAAGTCGAAGCCGAGAATCAACTTTGTCGAAAGATCAAGATTGGTCGTAGTGACCGTGGAGGCGAATATGTTGCTCCGTTTGAGGAATTATGCAACGCAAGTGGTATAATTCACCAAACGACAGCGCCTTATTCACCCCAGTCGAACGGAGTTGCCGAGCGTAAGAATCGGACTTTGAAAGAAATGATGAACTCTTTGCTCATCAGTTCAGGGTTACCCCAGAACATGTGGGGGGAAGCTGTTTTGACAGCCAACTATATCCTGAATAAGATTCCACTTAAGAATATGGATGTAACTCCATACGAGTTGTGGAAAGGGCGAACACCGTCATACAAATACCTCAAAGTGTGGGGGTGTTTAGCTAAGGTTGCAGTGCCTCTGCCGAAACAAGTTACAATTAGCCCTAAAACAGTTGATTGTATCTTTATTGGCTATGCACTCAACAGTAGCGCTTATCGATTTTTAGTTCATCGTTCTGATGTACCAGATGTTACGGTTGGTACAACGATTGAATCTAGAAATGCGATATTCTTTGAGAACGTATATCTTCTAAAAGAGAAGATTTTTGAGAAATCAGAAACAAGTTCTGGGAAAAGAACTGTTGAAGATGCTACTAGCTCTTCCTAGTGAAGGTGAGCCGAGACGTAGTAAGAGGGTCAGAACGGTTAAGACCTTTGGTCCTGACTTCATCACTTTGTTATTAGATGGAGAACCAATATTAATTGAAGAAGCGTTATCTGGTCCAGATGCTAAACTCTGAAAAGAGGCTATCATTAGTGAATTAGATTCTCTTATGAAAAACTATATATGGGAGTTGACCGATCTTCCAGAAGGTTGCAAGGCCCAGGATGTAAATGGATCCTTAAAAGAAAGTAGAAACCTGATGGCACTATTGATAAGTATAAAGCTAGACTTGTTGTCAAAGGCTTTAAACAAAGAGAAGGTTATGATTTCTTCGACACCTATTCACCCGTGACGAGAATTACATCTATTCGGATGCTACTCGCGATTGCTGCTTTGCACAATCTTGAGGTTCATCAAATGGATGTAAAGACTGCATTCTTGAATGGTGAATTGGAAGATGAGATCTATATGGAACAACCCCCAGGGTTTGTAGTACCTGGTCAAGAGAAGAAGGTATGCAAACTAAAACGGTCGTTGTATGGGTTGAAGCAAGCGCCTTTGCAGTGGCACTTGAAATTTGACGAAGTAATGTCATCAAATGATTTTAAAATCAACGAGTGTGATAAATGTGTTTACATTAAAGGAACACCTGACTCTTTTGTTATCGTGTGTCTTTATGTAGACGACATGTTGATTATGGGAAGTAATAATCAAGTTATCGTTGATACGAAATGCATGTTAAAACAAAATTTTGACATGGTAGATTTGGGGCTAGCGGATGTGATTCTTGGAATCCGAATTCTAAGAACTTCCGAGGGGATTGTCTTGACACAATCTCATTATGTTGAAAAGATTCTCAAGAAGTTTAATGCGTTTGAGAGCCTACCTGTAAAGATCCCATTGGATCCTAGTGTTCACTTGAGCAAGAATATGGGTGAGCCTGTTGTTCAAGAAGAGTATGCTAAAGTTATAGCCAGTTTGATGTACTTAACAAACTGTACTAGGCCAGATTTAGCATGTTCGGTGAACAAGTTGAGTCGTTATACGAGTAATCCAAGCAGGGAACATTGGACTGCTTTGACTCGAGTTTTGAGATACTTGAAGTATACTCTTAACTATGGTTTGCACTACACGCGATATGCCCAAGTACTTGAAGGGTACTGTGATGCTAATTGGATCTCTGATTCAAAAGATTCGTTCTCAACGAGCGGATATGTTTTCTGTATGGGGGGTGGTGCTGTTTCGTGGAAGTCAACAAAACAGACGTGTATTGCTCGTTCCACCATGGAATCCGAGTTTATCGCTTTGGATAAAGCAGGGGAAGAAGCAGAGTGGCTTCGTAATTTCCTAGAAGATATTCCATGTTGGAGGAAACCGGTGCCCGCAGTTACAATACACTGCGATAGCCAAGCGGCTATTGGCAGAGCACACAATGGGTTTTATAATGGAAAGTCTCGACATATTCGTCGATGACATAATACTGTGAGACAGTTGATCACGAGTGGTGTTATCTCAGTTGACTACGTAAGGTCAATAGATAACTTGGCGGATCCGTTAACCAAAGGTTTGAATCGTGATCAAATGTATAAATTGCTAGAGGGAATGGGATTGAAATCCACATGATAAGGATGATTGTAGTGGTAACCCAACCATGATGACTGGAGATCCCAAAAACTTGGTTCAATGGGAAAACTAAGCTACAAAAATCCGAGTTGAGACACTCATAAGACTTTTATCTTTTCTCATTGCCCTAGAGAGCAAAAGAGTGTAGTTACCTGCATTTGTGGTAGAGGTTAAGTCTCTGTGACTTTTAATAATTCTTAAATACCTCGGGGAGGTAGAGTATGGCAGGATACTCGAGAAGAATTACCTATATAAGTGAGAAGTGAGGCCGCTTCAATGTGTGAGACACTTATGAAAATTCAAAGATGTTGTCCATGGCCGAAACGGACACGAACATGAGAACAAATGGAGTTGATATGATATTGTCTTAGTGCTATTGACTCGGTATACGCTAAGGAGGAATAGTTCAAGGCATCGCGTCCACTAGTCCGCCAGTATATCCGATAGTGTTAACTATGGAAGGTTCAAAACCACAAGTTACCTTTCCAAATGCAATATTGTATCGTGAGGACTGAGCTAGTGACTGCATACATGCATACATCATTTCCACTCATGGGGGGGGGGGTTGTTGGATATAATGGTTTTATATCATTATTTATGGTGGTTAATTATTTAATTGAGAATTAAATAATTGGAATATATTCATGTTTTCAAAACCATTAATTGGTGAGTGAAAAATGATATATTTGAGTTGTGTGTTGGAGATGAATTTGTTGTAGGCAAATTCATTATTGTGGTGATTCCATATTGAAGGAACGAGCTCGAGCTCGGACCGTGGGCCTTGAATTTGCATTAGACTTTAATTAATTTCATTAGATTAATTCTCGAACCAATTTATGTGTCAATTGAGCTAGACTCAATGTTATAATCCATAAATCTAATTAAACATTTCATTGTTTAATTGCTTGGGATTTGTCGGCCCAATTCACAAACACATGAAATGATTTGAACAAATTTTATTTGTTTGATTGATAAGAATGTCAGACGCACTTTGGCTATTGCTTTCCAAATCAATTTAATGCCAAGTATTTTGGCTTTTTGTAACCACCGTCTCTTGGCTTTCCTTTGCCGATAAATTGATGGTTTAGCCATCAATTGAGTGACCTTAGAATTCCCCCTATTTGTGCTATATATATTGGCGCCATTTGAGGTTTGTGATGACAACAAGTTTGCTCTCATTCATTCTCAGGCATTTTGCATTTCATATTAGTTGCATTGTAGTGTCAAAAGCTCGATTCTCAAACTCTGTTTCGTTCGCCGGAGCTATCTCGATTTTCGGTGCTGATATCGAGAAGACGTCGTCGTTTTATCTTTGAAAGATGATACGCCGTACCGTGAGCACTAGTCGGGGCGTATCTCGTCTTGCGGAAAGAGGCCTTCCTCGACTCGACGAATCAAGTTTGTTATTCGCTTTTTCCGTTTATTTCTTTTGTAATCTAATTTAGTTCAATTTTGTGTAGTCTTTTTCCTCTATTTCTATCCCGTTGTAATTTTGTGCTCGACAGAAAATTATTCAGTGAAGGGCTGGCACTGGAAAATTGAGAAAAGCATCACAGGCTGACAATAGACTGTCAAGGAAGAATAATATTTGTTTCTTTAATTTATTTTTGTACCTACTTGTGGAAAATTTATTGAAATTAGTTGTTGCGTAATAAATTCTTTAATTTTTATTTTTTTGAAAATAATTGCGCAATAAATTCTAAACAATTGAAAATGATATTTTGAGAGGGACCTTACAAATTGATGGAAGAAAAATATGGAGTAAGGATTATGATGGTGGGGTTTCGATCGAGTGAAGGTGTTTTCAACTATCTATTTCGATACCCACTTATGGAAAATTCAATTAAAGGTTGCCATACTTACGGGTGTGCAAGGGCCGCGAACCGAAAAAACTGACCGAACCGATGAGTTTTGGTCGGTTCGATTCGATTTTTAGATTTATTGGTTGTCGGTTCGATTTGCTATATGAGGAAAAATTGGTTTTCGGTTTCGGTGCCGATTCCGAAAAATTTGATCAGTCGGGCACCGAACCGACCGAACTACTACTATTAAATATATTTTATAATAAAAAAAAAGATATATATATATATATATATTCATATACACATTAAAAAAAACCTAACCCTATTCCTCTACCTTCTACACACGGAGTATTATTCCTAATTTTTATGTTTTGAATTTTTGTGATGCATTGTATGAAAATAGGTGAATTTTCTTTTTTCTTTTTGTCTGTTTAAAAAAAACGACTGAATTTTTTTGGTTCGGTTTCGGTTCGGTGCAAATGGTCAATTTGGTCAGCTTCGGTTCTAAAATTTTTGGCCGATTCGGTTGTCGATTTATGAAATTTTGGCCGGTCGGTTAAACCGACCAACCGATGCACACCCCTAGCCATACTTTTCTTTTGTCCAAACAATAGACCATAAGAATCTTATGGTCAATCTTATGATATGATCAATGAAGGCCTCACATATTGGCAGAACAAGCTATCGAGAAAGAAATATACTCCCTCTATCCTACAATAAGTGGCCACGTTTTTTTATTGGTTGTCTCATATAAGTGGCCACTTTTTCAATATGGAAACTTCTTTCTCTCACAAAACGATGTGTGTTCCACCACTTTCTATTTTTTTACTCTTTAAACACCCTCTCCTAAATACTCGTACCCAAAAGAAAGTGACCACTTATTGTGGGACAGAGGGAGTATTTATTTTATTGGAATTCATGAGTCGAAAGATTAATGTGAAATATTAGGTAACAAAATCTAGCATGCAAGCAACATACATTTTAGAGATTTGAACCAACATTTCATCTACAAGTATAAATCTCAATTGTGAAGCTACACTAAAATTATTCACTAGAATAACATTAATTAGCAACCCGTAGACTCGTGTATCAGGCAACCTATACGCTATGGGGGTGTTTGGTTTGATGGATGAGATAGATAATGTTTGATAGAATAGTGTAGGATGTGATTATTTAGATTATTTAGTCTTGTGTTTGGATTGCTTGAGTGTGTGTGCCACTGTGTGCTGTGTGTGTGAGTGTGTGTGCTAGTGTGTGTTTTGTGTGTGTGTGTGTATGTTTATGTGATTTTTGGAATTTTGCATCATGGATTAGACAAGGATTAATAATCAGCCCAAATTTGGAATGATAAGTTATCATCTATTTGAATGATTGGAGCACGAACCTAGTTATTTATAACGGGTTATTCAAACCAAACATGGAATTATGTGGGATTATATTATCAATCACTCTTTATCAAGCAAACCAAACGCCACCAATATGTACTCCCTCCGTCCCCCAAAAGTGTGGTCCAAATTTGATTATATGTGAGGTATAAAATATTAATTGGACCACACTTTTGGGGGACGGAGGGAGTACATGTTTAGCTCCTAGACCTACTCGGTGCATCTAACGCATATTTAGGATAAATGTAATGTTTAACATACACCAAATCTCTACCTTAACTTTATTTGACTTGAAAACGTAACTGTAGTAATATATTTGAATCTAGCGCGCCTAACCTATAATTGATTTTGAGAAATTAGTTAAAGAGGCAAAATTTGGGATAACCAATATAGATAGTGAAAATTAATAGTTGGCCACCAACTTTATTTGTAGAAATTCTGGCCAACTTTTGGAAATTTGGACCAATTTGCCCTTAGAACCACTATTAACCATCCATCTACTCATTTCATTTTTCATTTTTCATTTTTCAAATTTCATATTCTCTATTTCTGCAAAATATTCTCTCTCTAGATTTCCTATTTTTCTCCATTTCTCCGTCGCCGCCGTCGTACTTTCATTTTGTCGTCGCCGCCGTCGTACTTTCATTCCGCCGCCACGTCGTCGCACTTCCATTCCCTTCCGCCGCACCTCCTTCATACTTCCAGTCCAGTCCCCGCGCCGCCTTGAACTTTCACATTATGCCGGCCATATTCCAAATCTGCCGCCGCACCAGATCCGGCCATATTGACAGCTTTCTATCCGGAATCCATGACGTCACATTCCAGATCTAATGTCATGGATGATGTTCGTCTTTGGTCAACCGCATCCCGGTATGCCTTGGCACACCTGGTACGAATGGTGTATTCGTACCAGATGTGCCAAGTCTAAGCGCGGTATGCCCTAGCACACCTGGTACGAATACGTTGCATTCGTACCAGGTGTGCCAAGGCATACCTCGCCTAGACTTGAAATACCTGGTACGAATACACCATTCGTACCAGGTGTTCCAAGTCTAGGCGCGGTATCTCCGGCACACCCGGTATGAATACGTTGCATTCGTACCAGGTGTGCCAAGGCATACCTCGTCTAGACTTGGAACACCTGGTACGAATACACCATTCGTACCAGGTGTTCCAAGTCTAGGCGCGGTATGCCTTGGCACACCTGGTACGAATATGTTGCATTCGTACTAGGTGTGCCAAGTCGCGACGCGCAGTGACGTGAAAAATGCAGAAAGAACACATATGCAAGAAGAGGACAGCAAGATTTGAAAAATACGACAAGAACATGACAGACTAGATCTATAAAACTCAATTAAAATTAATACACTAAATTCAAAACTGATATCTTAGATTAAAAACCATCAACCTACAATACAACCATCAAACAAGCCAAATTCCAAAATACAATATACATTACAACCATAAAACCAACAACCTACAATACACCATCAAAGAACAAATTTTCAGATGACAGAAGCTGTAGATCTGTAGATCTGAATTCCAAAATGACAGAAGCTGTAGATCTGAAAGGGTGAGACGAAGCAGATCCGAAAGTTGTAGACGACGCCACTTTGTAAGGAAGACGACGACGGAAGATGTAGATGGCGACGGAAGTTGTAGACGGCTCGACGGAAGGGAGAAGAATGATGGAGATGAAAGAGAAAATTTTTGAATCTGAAAATGAAAACTGAAAGTGAGAGTACGGGGGAGGGGGAGAGAGAAAGTGAGAGAGCTGTAAAGTGATATGAAGGGCATTTAAGTCACTTCATCCCAAAGTTGGCCACAATTTATTAGAATAAAGTTGGTGGCCAACTATTAATTTCCACTTACTTAATTTGCTAGTCAACATGATTACCTCTTAGTTAAATGAATGATTGAGATCAAAGAGTAATGACTGAATAAATAATAATAGTAATAATAATAATTGCAAGGAAAAATCATTTTAACTTATTATTTCCATAGCTACGTTACGTCTCTAAGACAATATTTGCAAGGAAAAATCTGTTATTGTGCGCAAGAGCAACAGATCAAATGTTCGATTCTCTCTCTAAATCCCACCTCACTGTTTTACGCATAATTTATTATCAAATTTATGTATCATCTGTGAGATATACAGAACTATCCAATGACGCAGCCAGAAATACTTCTGAAGATTAAACGATGTTTATCAAATTCTTTTGTTTTTTTTTTTATTTAGCTTTTTTGGGAAGTTTTTCGGTGAGAAGATAATAATAGGGAGAAAACAGATCTGAGAGAGAAAAGGCTTAAATAACTTTCTGCTTAATTTCTAATTCTCCACAGTAGACCAAAAATAACAAACTACAAAACTAATAAAAACATAACACGGATATTAAAGGTTAAACAAATTCTCATACCAATTGACCATAGATTCTCATTTCATTGATATTTATTTCATCATAATTGTTCGAGCATAAAGCTAGGACTAATAATTTTTGACACAACACGATAATACGATAAGAACATGCAGAAAATTAATGGGTCACGCAGGGGCAGATCTACATAGGGACTGCACTGGGCTCCAGACGGTGGCCGGACATCCATCTCCGACGACAGCTCGACGGCGATAACGGACGTTGTAATTTGGATAAAGGTAGAAACTAAACGTTGCTCAACAGCGCTGAAAATCAATCCCTTATAAAATAGATACGAATCTGCTCAGTTAGAGGCTTAGAGACAGTTTTGTAATGTGAGTTTCCATTTTCCAATAAGAGTATGTTTACTTTGATGGTAAAGGAAAATGGTGAAAAAGAAAATTTTCTCCCTTTAAATTTCTCATTTCTTATCTTTCTTTTTCTATAGATTAGAATTTCCCTTTTTTGATTCATTCTTTTCACTAAGAAGGAAAAATATTATTATAGGGTATTTGATGGGATAATATTTTCCTTCCTTCGAGCGAAAAGAATGAATAAAAGAATCAATAAGAAAGGGTGAAATTCTAATGTATTAAAAAATGAAAGATAAAAAATGAAAAATTTAAAGGGGAAAAAAATTCCATTACCATCAAAGTAAACGCAATCTAACTGGTTATTCTAATTTTCTTCTCACTAAATCTAGTTAATTTTATCATTATTATATTTGTTATAGCCATATATTTCGTTTAGTGTATGCTCTGCTACATCGCTGCATTTTGCCAACCATATGTTGGTAATTAGGCCCAACAGAACCTAATGGCCCGAATTTAATTAGTACTTCAACAAATAAAATTTGAATTTAATCAGTATTTAAATTAATAATAATTACCAAAAATGCTAATGCCTAGATTGTAATGTAGTTGTCAATAATTTGGGGATTTAGGGTTTATTTAATTTGTATGAAATTTAATATGCCCAGATGTTTACTTTTTAACCACCCATTATTAAATTCTGGATCCGCCCCTGGAAACACACAAAAAATCAATAAGTTAGTGTCAGATATTATCGTGTTCGCATTGTTATCGTGTTGCATGTATTCATGTCGGATGTGGGTTGGGTTCGTGTAACATGATGATAATTATTACTCCCTCCGTCCACAATAAGTGTGTTCTTATTTCCTTTATCGTCCGTCCACAATAAGTGTGGTCTTTTCTTAAATGAAAATGACTCCACTCACAATAAATATGAGTCACACTCTCCAATCACAATACATCTGTCTAACCTACTCTCACTCTTAAAACTCGTATCACTCCATCCGGACCACACTTATCGTGGATGCAGGGAGTATAACATGTAAATGGGGCGGCAAGCGGTAAATAACCTAAACATCTATTCAAAATCCTCCCGTAATCAGATGCGTCCTTTGACAGATTTTTTCCATTTTCAGTTCATAAATATTTTGTTTATCTTTCGTTCTTAAATTGTCAGAAAATAGTACTTTTCTATCCACAAAATACTCGGTAGTATAAAATACATAGAGGCAAAACTTAGAATAGCCAAAACACATAGTAAAACACAAATGTTGGCCACAAGTTTAATTTTCACAAACTATGGTAAACATTTGCCTTTTTGGTCGAAAATACCCCTCTTGTAGATGGAAGTTACTTTTTAGTTGTCACTTTTAACTTTTGAGATTTCACTTTTTTTTTCAAATCGTCCAAAACAAATTCTCTCTCTTCTCTCTCATCTCTCCCCGTTTTCTGCAACCGCGCCTCCTCCATCACCGCGCCGTCTCCGCCACCGCGCCGCCTCCATCACCGCAACCGCCTACTGTCAACACATATATTCTCCACCACCACACCGTCTCCACCATGGTTCGAGCAAGCAAAAAGAAGAAAACCGTTCCAGAGAAGCGGCGACCACCAGCGCGCCAACTGAAACACGAGAAGCAAGCATACTAACGGAATCCATGGCGCAAGAACCAGAAGCACAAAATCCGACCACATCGCCGGCGAGATCTGAGGAAGAAACGGCAGAACCAACGACCACTGAACTGGATAGATTTGGAACGGACGAAGAAGAACAACCCTACGAATCAAGAATCACCGATCCTTTTGGTGAATTGTTGGTAAGATTTCATCAATTTTGTAGATCTGGAATGTAGATCTGGAAAAAAAGTTTTGAATTTTTTGATTTCGCGAGTTTCGAACGATTTGTTTTTGAATGTAGATCTGGAATGATTTAGTGGTAAGAAATGTTAAACTTCTTACCTGAATATTGAATTGTTTCGTATGAATATGTTCTTCGTACTTGAGTATTTGTACGAAGCGTGAAATTCTTACATGATACGTGGTAAGAATATCAAACTTCTTACCATGATTTGATATATTCGTGCTTGGTTAATGGTACGAATTGTAAATTCTTACCTGATACTTGGTAAGAATTTCACATTACGTACCATGGTTTCTATGTGCTTGGTTATTAGTACGAAATATGAAATTCTGGTACGAATTACGAAATTCTTACTAAGTATACGTACCATGGTTTCTATGTGCTTGGTTATTAGTACGAAATATGAAATTCTTACATGATACTTAGTAAGAATTTCGTAATTCGTACCAAAGATATCACTTGAAACACAGTACGAAATGTGAAATTCTTACATGGTAATTAGTAAGAATTACCGTGTACCATCTCAGAGTGTGGCATGCAGTTTGGAATCTAGCGAATGGTACGAATTACATTTATTTCGTAACCAGCGTGTAACACCTCGGTACGAATTTAATATAAATTCGTACCCCATGTTGCATCAGATTGCACGAAATCCTTGCAATTCGTAACAAGAGTATCATCGTCTGGATACGATCCTTACATATTCGTACCGTGTACCATATCAGAGTGTGGCATGCAGTTTGGAATCTAGCGAATGGTACGAATTACATTTATTTCGTAACCAGCGTGTAACACCTCGGTACGAATTTAATATAAATTCGTACCCCATGTTGCATCAGATTGCACGAAATCCTTGCAATTCGTAACAAGAGTATCATCGTCTGGATACGATCCTTACATATTCGTACCGTGTACCATATCAGAGTGTGGCATGCCGTTTGGAATCTAGCGAATGGTACGAATTACATTTATTTCGTAACCAGCGTGTAATACCTCGGTACGAATTTAATATAAATTCGTACCCCATGTTGCATCAGATTGCACGAAATCCTTGCAATTCGTAACTAGAGTATCATCGTCTGGGTACGATCCTTACATATTCGTACCATGTACCATATCAGAGTGTGGCATGCAGTTTGGAATCTAACGAATGGTACGAATTATATTTATTTCGTAACCAGCGTGTAACACCTCGGTACGAATTTAATATAAATTTGTACCCCATGTTGCATCAGATTGCACGAAATCCTTGCAATTCGTAACAAGAGTATCATCGTCTGGGTACGATCCTTACATATTCGTACCGTGTACCATATCAGAGTGTGGCATGCTGTTTAGAATCTAGCGAATATTACGAATTACATTTATTTCGTAACCAGCGTGTCACACCTCGGTAAGAATTTACATATAAATTCGTACCGCATGTGGCATCACTTTGCACAAAATATATGCAATTCGTAACAACAGTGTCAACTTCTGGGTACGAATTACAGTTATTTCGTAATCAGCGTGACACACCACAGTACGCCCAGTGGGAGCTATGCTTCCCACCTGCTAAAGTCAATAACACATTCAAGCAGCAAGACGACGAGAATTGTGGGCTCTACGCATTGATGTACGTCGAGCAAATTCTATCAACGAAGCCATTGCCAAAGAGCTTGAAAGACCAAAAGCAGCTGGAACTTTATCGAGACCACATTGCAAGGACCATTTATGGTCATAGCACAGATGAAGCCCCTGTTCCAATTCTTATAGAAGCACTTTAGTATGTCGAACAAAAACTATATATATTTTGCTAGTAATATGCTTAATCTATGTTAATATTATGTACATATTACGATGTTGTATATTTTGCTGTAATATCTGAGAAAAGTATTGTATTTATTCTGTAACTATTATGTAAATTAATGTATGAATATTACGAGGTACGAAATGTATGTTTCGTTCTATAACACAGTACGAAAAACAACATTTCGTACCCAGCTTGAAAGACCATTTCGTACCCTATATCGTTAACAAAACTTCAACATAGTTGCACGGTACGAAATTCAACCATTTCGTACCCTATATCGGTACAAAATTAAACCATTTCGTACCGTGTTACCTCAATTAGAACCTTTATATCGCGGCACGATATAAAAGTTCTAACTTTGGTAACACGACGAAATTCAAACATTTCGTACCACAATATCGGTACGAAATTCAACCATTTTGTACCGGGATATAAAAGTTCTATCTTTGGTAACACGGTACGAAATTCAATCATTTCGTACCACGATATGAGTACGAAATTGAATCATTTCGTACCGTGTTAGCAAAGTTAGAACCTAATATCACGGTACAAAATTCAACCATTTCGTCCCACGATATAAAAGTTCTAACTTTGGTAATACGGTACGAAAATCACCCATTTCGTACCACGATATGGGTACGAAATTGAACCATTTCGTACCGTGTTATCAAAGTTAGAACCTACTATCACGGTACGAAATTCAACCATTTCGTACCACGATCTAAGAGTTCTAACTATGGTAACACAGTACGAAATTCAATCATTTCGTACCACGATATAAAAGTTCTAACTTTGGTAACACGGTACGAAATTTACCCATTTTGTACCACGATATGGTACGAATTTAATATAAATTCGTACCGCACGTGGCATCAGATTGCACGAAATACATGTAATTCGTAACAACAATGTCAACGTCTGGGTACGATCCTTACATATTCGTACCGTGTACCATATCAGAGTGTGGCATGCAGTTTGGAATCTAGCGAATGGTACGAATTACATTTATTTCGTAACCAGCGTGTAACACCTCGGTACAAATTGAATATAAATTCGTACCCCATGTTGCATCAGATTGCACGAAATCCTTGCAATTCGTAACAAGAGTATCATCGTCTGGGTACGATCCTTACATATTCGTACCATGTACCATATCAGAATGTGGCATGCAGTTTGGAATCTAACGAATGGTACGAATTATATTTATTTCGTAACCAGCGTGTAACACCTCGGTACGAATTTAATATAAATTTGTACCCCATGTTGCATCAGATTGCACGAAATCCTTGCAATTCGTAACAAGAGTATCATCGTCTGGGTACGATCCTTATATATTCGTACCATGTACCATATCAGAGTGTGGCACGCAGTTTGGAATCTAACGAATGGTACGAATTATATTTATTTCGTAAACAGCGTGTAACACTTCGGTACGAATTTAATATAAATTTGTACCCCATGTTGCATCAGATTGCACGAAGTCCTTGTAATTCGTAACAAGAGTATCATCGTCTGGGTACGATCCTTACATATTCGTACCGTGTACCATATCAGAGTGTGGCATGCAGTTTGGAATCTAGCGAATGGTACGAATTACATTTATTTCGTAACCAGCGTGTAACACCTCGGTACGAATTTAATATAAATTCGTACCCCATGTTGCATCAGATTGCACGAAATCCTTGCAATTCGTAACAAGAGTATCATCGTCTGGGTACGATCCTTACATATTCGTACCATGTACCATATCAGAGTGTGGCATGCAGTTTGGAATCTAACGAATGGTACGAATTATATTTATTTCGTAACCAGCGTGTAACACCTCGGTACGAATTTAATATAAATTCGTACCCCATGTTGCATCAGATTGCATGAAATCCTTGCAATTCGTAACAAGAGTATCATCGTCTGGGTACGATCCTTACATATTCGTACCGTGTACCATATCAGAGTGTGGCATGCAGTTTGGAATCTAACGAATGGTACGAATTACATTTATTTCGTAACCAGCGTGTAACACCTCGGTACGAATTTAATATAAATTCGTACCCCATGTTGCATCAGATTGCACGAAATCCTTGCAATTCGTAACAAGAGTATCATCGTCTGGGTACGATCCTTACATATTCGTACCGTGTACCATATCAGAGTGTGGCATGCAGTTTGGAATCTAGCGAATGGTACGAATTACATTTATTTCGTAACCAGCGTGTAACACCTCGGTACGAATTTAATATAAATTCGTACCCCATGTTGTATCAGATTGCACGAAATCCTTGCAATTCGTAACAAGAGTATCATCGTCTGGGTACGATCCTTACATATTCGTACCATGTACCATATCAGAGTGTGGCATGCAGTTTGGAATCTAACGAATGGTACGAATAATATTTATTTCGTAACCAGCGTGTAACACCTCGGTAGGAATTTAATATAAATTGGTACCCCATGTTGCATCAGATTGCACGAAATCCTTGCAATTCGTAACAAGAGTATCATCGTCTGGATACGATCCTTACATATTCGTACCATGTACCATATCAGAATGTGGCATGCAGTTTGGAATCTAACGAATGGTACGAATTATATTTATTTCGTAACCAGCGTGTAACACCTCGGTATGAATTTAATATAAATTTGTACCCCATATTGCATCAGATTGCACGAAATCCTTGTAATTCGTAACAAGAGTATCATCGTCTGGGTACGATCCTTACATATTCGTACCGTGTACCATATCAGAGTGTGGCATGCAGTTTGGAATCTAGCGAATGGTACGAATTACATTTATTTCGTAACCAGCGTGTAACACCTCGGTACGAATTTAATATAAATTCGTACCCCATGTTGCATCAGATTGCACGAAATCCTTGCAATTCGTAACAAGAGTATCATTGTCTGGGTACGATCCTTACATATTCGTACCATGTAACATATCAGAGTGTGGCATGCAGTTTGGAATCTAACGAATGGTACGAATTATATTTATTTCGTAACCAGCGTGTAACACCTCGGTATGAATTTAATATAAATTTGTACCCCATATTGCATCAGATTGCACGAAATCCTTGCAATTCGTAACAAGAGTATCATCGTCTGGGTACGATCCTTACATATTCGTACCGTGTACCATATCAGAGTGTGGCATGCTGTTTAGAATCTAGCGAATGGTACGAATTACATTTATTTCGTAACCAGCGTGTCACACCTCGGTACGAATTTAATATAAATTCGTACCAAATGTGCCATCAGATTGCACGAAATACATGCAATTCGTACAACAAAGAATGCCAACGAATGTAAGAAATACAAAATCGACGAACTGTAAATTCATGAGCTTCATGAGAAACCTAGATCTAAATATATAATTACCTCCATACAATTACAAATAATTACAGAAGCAGTTGTGGGTAAATATTTTAGAGGATTCGCCGCCGTATCGCCGCCACCGATCTATGAATACGCCGCCGCAGATCTAGAAAATTGACCGCCGTATCGCCGTGAATTAATCCACCGCCGCCGACAACCAACTGAAAAGAAAAAAAAAACGAGAAAGATGAGCTCGAGCTCATCGACCTGAAAGAGAGAAAAATATACCGCCGCCACCGCTCTACGAAAATATACCTCCACAGATCTATGATGGGCGGAATAGAGGCGATGGTGGTGGTGGTGGTGGCATAGAGAGAGAAATAAGAGAATGGAAAGAGAGAGAAAGTGAGAAGAGAAAACACAGCAGCAGCAGGAAAAAATGAGAAGAGAGAGAGGGAAGGGAAAAATAAGGAAAGAGAAAAAGAAAGAGAGAGAAAAAGTAAGGGTATTTTGGTCCGTAAAGACAAATGTTTGCCATAATTTGTGAAAATTAAACTTGTGGCCAACTTTTGTGTTTTACTATCTCATGTGGCTAAAAAGGTGTATTTTCTCAAATACATATGTACTTTCGTAACATTCTCCCCGCTTGAGACGATAAATTAAAAAATATGCCCCATGTTTTTTTTTTTTTTTGAAATTTCAACACACGCACGCACATATGACTCGAATCCCAACCTCCTTATGGTTAGACGGGAAATGTTGAAATCAAATATACAACAACCAATAATGTACTATAATTATAAATGAGTTAAATGGTAATAGACGGATTTGAGAAAACAGGGAAAAATTGCATGATACACCCATGTATTTTATAAAACCTACACAAAACACCCTTGTATTCCCTAAACTGCATAAACCACCATTGTGTTTTAATATACCCTGCAAAGAAAATCCATTCTGTGAAAAAATAATGAGCATGATATGCACTCGCGGTCTTTGCGACTGGTTCATCTCTTTATGATTTTCAGAGGTGCAAAAAGTAAAAAATGCCCCCAAACATTCAATAAATAACATACTACTCTTCCATGCTCCTTATACACTTGAAAAAATAGTTCAAGCTATGTTGCTTCCCTTTATTCCAAATAACATACAAGAGCAATTGATTATAACATACAAGAGCAATTGATTAAAAAATAAATTACACAGTGCTCGTAAAAAATAAAAATTCAAAGCAACATTCCAATATAGTCCTCATATTAAATCTTTGCACATGATTCTTACACCGTAAGGATCCATACAATTCTTCCTCTAGCCTAAACATGCACAATTATACTCTTAAAAGTGTAACAACCCGATTTTCAAATATATTTGTTAAATCATTTTAAATGTATTTTTTATTTTACAAATGTGTGAAATTAAATTAAATCTAGCTTTGATATATAGTTTAAGTCGCGCCTCTAGATATGTTGTTATATTTATTTAGTAAAATAATTTTATTTAGAAATTTATTTGAAAATTTATATAGTTAAATACGTATGTGTGTACATATATATCTTTATATTAAGAATTTCTTAAATTAATACTATAAATATATGTATATTTATGCATGAAACATTTATTTTGTTTAATAATGCGAAACTATTATAATTAATTTATTTAATATTTAAACTTCAAACTTTTTTTCTTTGTTTTATATTTAAAATAAAAAGAAAAAAAAATGAGTTAGTAACCTCCCATATTTCATCCCACGTTTTGGGAGTTTGAGAAAAAAATAGGATAACAAGTTTATTTATTAAAAAAAAAAAAATCCCTCAATCTTTTGGTATAAATCTATTTTCAAGTTTTTCAAATCTGTTCTCTTTGGGGTTTCTCAAATAAAGATCTAAAGGTATTTTTTTTTCTTTTTCATACTCAAGTTTCATTTCTTTTAGTTTTAAAAAATCTGCAAATTATAATTTAAATCTTTAATTTATGTTTTAGGCATCTCTAATTGCAAAAGAATTTCAGTTGTTCCTGAATTAAGGTAAATTTCTATATATTACTTTAATGTTTTGATAGGATTTCATTTTTATCGATTATATATGAAAATATGTCAACAAAGCTTTAAATTTTTAGATTTATTTTTAACTTGGTGCTTATAGACATTCTTGTATGGGTTTCATGTGTATATATTTATGTATATAAATTCCATAGTGAAGTTCGGTACTTCAAAAAAAAACAAATTAGTAAATTTATAATCTGGAATTGTCGCAGCCCGAACCTCGATATTAGATGTCAAGGCCGGTAGGTCCCACGACTTACACAATTTATGATTAACAAAGGAAATTAAGATAGCGACCCGGCTATCGTTCAAAAGAATAACCATATTTAACAACTCATCATTATAAAATAATACGACATATATGACTCGAGACGATCAACTGAATTCAATATGACATACATATCAATAAACACAACTCGAAACACTCGGAATCAAAAGACCTGATCAACCAAATAATCGACAATTGATCAAGAAGATGATATAATGACTTGAGGATCAAGAAAACAAGATAAAGAAAGATGTTTCGAGTTCGACAAAGCTTCATGGAATAGAGATTTTATTAAATACATATCAAGACTAAGTTTCACGCAAACTGTGACAAAAGAATTCGACTATCAAAACATAGATCGACTCTAGGGTTTAAACAACTTCATCATAATTAAAAAAAAATCATCTTAACATGGCAGCGGAATACGAAAGACTATATGTATGACGACATATAATCTAGGCTCTTTATTTTTCAAAATATTAACAACAACAACCAACATCCATCCAAATTTCGTCATCCGCATCCTCGCTAACCCGCACGTTTTAGAAATAACATGTGGCCGAGTACTACGTACTCAGTGAACACATGCCGAAAACATTTGAAAACTTTGCTGAATACAGCTATATATGAAAACTTGCCAGAAAAACATAATACGAGGATTTTCTGAAAACAACTCGTAAAATGCTAAAAAATATTTTCTTTTCAAAACTCATTTGTCTGCAGACATTTATAACAGTATGAACCATATCTACAAATAAATAATGGTGATGAGAAAGAGGCCTCTTTCTCAATCACTTGTAATCGGCATATCAAGGAAAGGCTCACGATTATGAATAATCGGCCTATCAAAGAAATGCGCACGATTACCAATGTGTACACAGATTTCACCTTGCGTGAAACCGAATTCGTCTTTCTGAAGTAGATGGTAATATACTTAAACATTTTTAAAATCATTTGGCAAGTATCAAAACTTTGTAAAACATACGATATCATGCTTTTCACATATTTTAGTTTAGAAAGCCCACCTGATAAACTTAAGCTTTAAACTTTAAGCTCTAACACTTGTAGCCCTTTTACTTCACGTTTCTGCTCCCGCTTCCGCTTGCTCCTTTAATCGAAACGGAATAACGATTTTAGAACGAGAGCTTTTATCGACTAACGACTTCGATATCCTTAACGAAATTCTATTCGAATTTCTACGTCGCAACTTGATGAAATTCGAGAATTCCTATCTTAACTTTTCAAACGTTCTTAATCTATCTTAATCTATCTAAATTCCTCATTAAGCATCAATATTAATCAATTCTCATACAACATTAATATTTATAAACTACTATTCATCACAGCTGACTAAATCGATTTTAATCCGTCTAACGGATTCAGAAAATTTTCAATCTATACCTTTATTTAATTATAACAAACATAATTATACTTTAAATACACACATTAACTCAATTAAACATATAAATTCCCAAATCGGGAAAATCAACCATAAATAGAAAAATCTTTATTTCTTTGAATTAAATTTCCATAAAATTATATAACACTTAATTTTTATTAAGAAGTTCATAAATGCAATTAATTTCTTAATTAAAATTTTATTAATATTTTATTTATTTATTTTAAATTTTCGGTTATATTAAAATTAATATTTCTTTAATTATTTTCTCTTCTTTTTAATTTCTAATATACTTAATTATCATCTTAAGCTCATTTCTTCATTTAATTTCATTCAATTAAGTATTAATCTTTCAACCCTAATTTAAGAACCCTAATTCGATTTTCTAGGGTTTCTAGGGTTAATCAAGCTCATTTTTCATTATCTCTTGATCTAAAATACTTCATTAATCTCATATATCTTTAATTGAATCATCCAATTCATCATCTAGCATTACATTATTAAACCCTAATTTATATTCTTATTTAATCGGTTATTTTCTCAAAATGAAATTGGTTGGAAATTTTTAATTACTTCCAACATGAAACATTCTTAAAATACTTAACTAAACTCATTTATATCATTAAATCAATCATACAATTCATGCATTCATTATTTCCCATTTTCTTCTCATTTTCGAAAATTGCCAATTGATAGCTAGGGTTTTCCATGCTTAAATCTAATTACATATTTGATCTTATAATCATATTCTAAGCATAATTCATGAAGATCATAACATCAAACAATGCATGAATCAAAACTTGACCATTTCTTCCAAAAATTTCGAAAATAATAAAACTAGGGTTAGGGTTCTTCATGCTTGATTTAATCACACAATTCATCATATAATCATGATATAAGCATCATACTATTAAATCAAGATCATCCAACCATTTCTCAAATCATTCCCAAAATTTTCGATACATAAAAATATAAGAAAGAAAATGATTCAACCATTAAAATGAATCAAAACTTGGAAGTGTAGACATCATTCTTACTTAGCTACTTGGGAAGGTGAAGGATTAAACTTGATCTTGATCTTGAGGATGAATCAAAGATAGAGTGTGTGTGTTGATCGAGAGAGAAAAGAGAAATGAGAGAGATGTTGTGTTGTGTGTGTGCGTGAATGAAGAGAGAGATATGAGAGTAATAATCCTCATATAATAGTTATAACCTAGGTCTAGATGTATAGGATAGCTTATTATAAAATTAAAACTTAATAGCTAAGTTTTGGTTAATTCATTTAATTAGTTATTAATTTAATTAATTCATAACTAATTAATCTTCTAATAATTCTCTAATTTCTCAACACAGTAATTAAGATTAAGGTTTCACGAACCTTAGATAAAAATCTCACAGAAAGAATCGGAGATTCGAAGCATTTTCAAATCGACCGAAACTAAATTTTTAAGCGATTAATTACGTAAAATTTCACGTAATTAAATTAAATTCTTCTTCTTGTCAATTAACGACTAAACATTTATCATCTATTGATAAATGTAAAAACTTCTTCGTTTCGGATTAACCGAGACGATAGAAATTAATTAAAACTCATTTTTCCGGTAGAATATATCTGCCGGATAAATTTTTCAGAAAGAAAATCTTTATTTTACTAAAATTCTTGTCTTTCTCAGAAGATTAATTATTTTAATTACTTAAGAAAGACGGGATACTACATTCTCTCCCCCTAAAAATAAATTTCGTCCCGAAATTTGCTTACCTCTCGGAAGAGTTCGGGATACTTTTCTCTCATTTTGCTTTCTAACTCCCATGTTGCTTCTTCTAGTCCATGATGCCTCCATTTGATTTTTACTGACGCGATCGACTTATTTCTAAGCTGTTGGACCTTCCGATCCAAAATCGCTTCAGGTTTCTCTTCATAACTGAGATCTGGTTCAAGGACTACTTCTTCTCGACGAATGACGTGCTTAGGATCAAACATATATCTCCGCAATTGAGATACATGAAACACGTTATGTGAATTTCCAAAACTTGGCGGTAAAGCTAGCTTATATGCTACTTGACCTATTCTTTCCAGAATTTCATATGGTCCTATGTAGCGAGGCTTAAGCTTTCCTTTAACACCAAATCGTTGAATTCCTCTTGAAGGCGAAACTTTCAAGAAAACTTTATCACCCACATTGAATTCTAATGTCGATCTTCTCGACGTCGGCATAAGACTTCGACGGTCTTGTGTTTCTTTAATTCTTTGTTTGATTTGGCGCACAATCTTTATCATTTCTTCCACCGAATCGAGCCCTAATATTTTTCTCTCGCCCACATCATCCCAATGGAGCGGAGATCTACACTTCTTTCCATAAAGGGCTTCGTAGGGCGCCATGCCAATCGTCATTTGATAATCGTTGTTGTAAGCAAATTCAACAAGAGGTAAAATTTGCTCCCATTGACTTCCTCGATCTAAAACAACGAGTTCTCAACATATCCTCCAAGATCCTGAATGGTTCTTTCGATTGACCATCCGTTTGAGGATGAAAAGCCGTCTTGAAGTTCAATTTGGTACCTAATTCTTCTTGCATACTTCTCCAAAAATGAGAAGTAAATTTTGAGTCTCGATCCGAAGTGATCGACTTAGGTACTCCGTGCAATCGCACAATTTCTCGCACGTACGGTGAGCTAACTTATCCGCGCCATAAGTTATGGGAATAGGTATAAAGTGTGCAGATTTTGTCAATCTATCCACTATTACCCATATCGCCGTATTTCCTCGTTTGGATCTAGGTAACCCAGCTTACAAAATCCATGGTAATTTTATCCCATTTCCACTCTGGAATATCTAAAGGTTGTAGCTTCCCATAGGGTCTACGATGCAATGCCTTTACTTGCCGACGAGCTAAACATCTTTCCACAAAAGAAGCTATGTCTCTTTTCATTCCTTCCCACCAAAATGTTTGTTTCAAATCTTGATACATTTTGGTGCCTCCGAGTGAGCCGAATAAGGAGTTTCATGAGCTTCGCTCATGATTTCATTCCTTAATTCTTCATCATTCGGCACACAAATTCTTCCTCGATACAGGAGAACATTATCTCCTGCCTCCTTAAAATTTTCATTTTTCTCTTGACGAATTTTCATTCGTAACTTTTCCAATTTCTCGTCTTTTCTTTGAGCATTGGAAATTCTCAATCTTAAATCTGGAATTATTTCCATAGCTGCAACCATTTGCTCAGCAGTTGCGGAGGTAGAATTACTTCTAACCTCAGTTCTTCGAAACTCTTCATGAGTTCTTTCTCTTGAGTTAGAAGAAATCCAAATTCCGATTTTCCTTTTCTGCTTAACGCATCAGCAACTACATTTGCTTTTCCTGGATGATAGGAAATTTTACAATCGTAGTCTTTAACTAACTCGAGCCATCTTCTTTGTCTCATATTTAATTCTTTCTCGCTCAAAGAAATATTTGAGACTCTTGTGATCTGTGAAGATTTCACATTTAGTTCCATAAAGATGGTGTCTCCGCATTTTTAAAGCATGTACTACTGCTGCTAGTTCCAAATCATGAGTTGGATAGTTTATTTCATGAGGTCTAAGCTGTCTAGAAGCATATGCAATAACTCTTCCTTCTTGCATCAGGACACAACCTAGTCCGTTCTTTGATGCATCTGTGTAAACAACATAATCTTTATCCGAATCTGGAACTGATAGCACTGGGGCAGTGGTCAATCTCTTTTTAAGTTCTTGGAAACTTTCCTCACATTCTTCTGACCATTTGAATTTTGATTCTTTCTTTAGGAGATGGGTCATTGGCTTAGCTATTTTGGAGAATCCCTCGATAAATCTCCGATAGTAGCACGCTAGACCTAAGAAACTCCTAATTTCATGTAGTGTGGTTGGAACTTTCCATTCTCGAACCGCTTGTACTTTTGAAGGGTCAACTTTGATTCCTTCAGAAGATACAACATGTCCAAGGAAATGTACTTCTCTTAGCCAAAATTCACATTTACTAAATTTGGCATACAATCTTTCGGTTCTCAACCTTTTCAGAACAGTTCGTAGATGTTCCTCGTGTTCTAATTCATTCTTTGAATACACGAGAATATCATCAATGAAAACTACGACAAACTTGTCCAAGAATTCATGAAATACTCGATTCATGAGATCCATAAATACTGCTGGAGCATTTGTCACACCAAATGGCATTACTACAAACTCGTAGTGGCCATATCTTGTTCTGAAAGCTGTCTTGGAATTATCTTCTTGCTTAACCTTTAATTGGTGATAACCAGATTTCAGATCAATCTTCGAGAATACACTTGCTCCTCTGAGCTGATCAAATAGATCATCTATTCTCGGCAAAGGATATTTATTTTTCAAGGTTAATTTGTTTAATTCTCGGTAGTCGATGCAAATCCTCAAACTACCATCCTTCTTTTTGACAAACAGAATTGGTGCTCCCCACGGAGAAACACTAGGTCTAATGAAACCTAGGTCAAGTAACTCTTGCAGTTGAATTTTCAATTCTTGCAACTCCTTTGGAGCCATTCTGTATGGTGACTTGGAAACAGGAGCTGATCCTGGTTCAAGATCTATTGTGAACTCTACTTGTCTATCAGGTGGCAATCCTGGCAAAACTTGTGGAAATACGTCTTGAAATTCTTTTACTACAGCTACATCTTCAATGCTGCTCTCCTTATCTTCCTTCTTGTTGAGATAGATAAGATATGCTTTCACATCTTTCTTTTTCAACACTCTCCTTGCTTGAACTGCCGAAATAATCGGCGATTTCTTACAACTTCTTTCTATCCCGAAAAATAGAGTTGGTTCCTGACCAGGCATATGAAATGAAATTTGCCTTTGCTTGCATTGAATGCTTGCAAAATTCTCGGTCAACCAATCCATTCCCAAGATAATATCTATATCCCACATTTTAATTAAATTTAGGGTTTTCGCTAACATCTTGAGAGATCCTAATTCAATCTCTATATTAGGACAGATGCGAGTAACTGAGGTAGATTTACCTAACGGTGTTGTTACTCTCAAGTCTTGACTAGCACGTTCTACTTTAAGACCAAGATTATCTACGCATGCATCTGATATAAATGAATGCGATGCACCAGTATCAAATAAAATTATAACAGGTATGCCATTTAATTGACCCATACCTGTCAAATTTCCTTGATCTTTGTCGAACGGCTTCTGATCAAGAGCAAAAACCCTTTGATATTGCTGTTGGGGTTCCATTCTCAATTCTTTGGGGTTGCTTTTGCTTTTGCTGGAATCGCGGCCCTTGGCGATTTTGTTGCTGTTGCCGTTGCTGAGGAACAACTTCTATTGCCTTCAATTTCTGAGGCTGGTTCTGAAATGTTCTATTCCCTCCTGCTCCTTGCAGTTTAGTTGGGCACTGATACGAATAATGACCAACTTGACCACAAGTATAGCAGCTATTACTTCCAGCCTTGCATATCCCTTGATGCATCTTGCCACACTTGGAACATGGAGACATTCCTTGATAAGTTTGAGATGAACTGCCTTGATTGACGAAAGGCTGTTTGAATCGTCCCTGATTAAATTGCTGCTGTTGATGACGTTGTTGTCCTTGCCAGGGCTTCTTACTAGGTTGACTTCCAAAATTCCATTTTCGTTTCTGACTTTGGTTGAACGACTGCGGATTTGTCCTTTATCCTTTGGGGTTTTGAACTTGTGTGGCCGCCGAAGTCCGAGAAGACTTATCTCGGCCGCATTGCCAATTCCATATCCAAAGCTCGTTTAAAGTCTCGGCATACGATAATGCATTTTGGACCGGCCGTAACGATTCTTATTTCCGCTGAAGACCTGCTCGGAAAAGTTCAGCCATTTTCTCGTCTGTGTCCACCTTATCTTGAGCAAAACGTGCCAAATCACAAAATTCGCGATCATAGTCGGCTACTGACTTCTTACCTTGCTTGAGATTAGCAAACTCATTCTCCTTCTGCTTTCGATAACTTCGAGGAACGAATTTTTCGAACAAAGCATCCTTAAATTGTTCCCACGTCAGTTCTCCGGTTGTTCGGGGGTATATGCCCTTTGACGAGCTTCCCACCGCAATCCGCAGATCCCTTGAGCTGATAAGACATGCATGTTAGACGTTCTTGCTCCGTACATCGAAGAAAACGGAAAATTCTTTCCAGCGCACGAATCCACTCTTCGGCTTCTGAAGGACTTCCTCTTCCATCGAGAGTTGGAGGATTTTGCCGCAAAAATAATTCTTCTATTCTCCTTTCAGGTTGAGGAGGAGGTGGGGTATGTTCTCTTTCGGTTTCATCTTCAACCCTTCCTCTACCTCGGCCTCTTGGTCTACCTCTTGGCGGCATTTTCTAATTAACCAGGATTTTCATTCGAATTA
This sequence comes from Agastache rugosa, assembly GCA_031470985.1. Classification (NCBI taxonomy): domain Eukaryota; kingdom Viridiplantae; phylum Streptophyta; class Magnoliopsida; order Lamiales; family Lamiaceae; genus Agastache; species Agastache rugosa. The sequence continues at coordinate 19,789,027 of CM062604.1, forward strand.
TTCTTTCTTTCTAACAAAGTCTTATTCTTTAATAAAAATTCTTCTTTCTTTAAAAGTATTTTAAGGGAAATAAATTTTTCTAGGTTTTAGAATTTAGAAAAATTTTTCTTATCACCTCTTTAATGCATAATATACTCATCGTACTTTTAATGAATCAACAATTCATTCATTACTAAAATCACAAAAATATTTCAAGAACACATATTTTTCATACTTATCTTTGCTAAGTAAAATTTAGCTAATATATATTCCTAATATTTCAAGGAAATAATAGCATCATCTTGGCATATAAACTTTATCATAACTTTAATGAATCAAAAGATTCACGCTTATCATCAAATAATCACTAAAAAATGTTTTTCCTGTAGTAATTATTATATATATACATATTTATTTGCTAAATTTAATTAGCTCTTCATTCTTTATAATCAAGAGATGAATAATATCATGTTGATGTATAAACTTCCTCATGAATCTCTTTTGAGATTTTTTTTTTGTTTTTTTTTTCTAACTAAATAATTACTAACTAAGCTAACGATAGCAAATAACTAATGGAACGAATAAAACGAACGACGCACTAAACTAATGATAGTCGAATAATGAACGAAACGATTAACGGACGAAACTAACGAAGAATGAAATGAACTACAACGAAACGAACTACGAACAAAATAAACGAAGAATGAACAACTACGAACGACAACGGAATGGACGAATAAACCCCGGCGCTGGATCGAACTATCCCGCGCCAAGATCGCCGTCCCGCGCGCAGACGTCGCGCGGCCAAGAAGAGATTTCCTTCATGCGCGCGCGACTTGACCTCCGGCGGATTGTCCCGCGCCACACCAACCCGCGCCCGATGCTGAAATTGTCGTGGGGCTGGCGCGCCGCGCGCTGTGGTCGCGCCCGGTGCCGGTTCGACGCTTTGTCTTGTTTTCTTCGTCCGAGCTTTTAATCGATCTTTTTCCATTCCTTATACCTCACTTCTTTACTTTAACTTCTATTATCTAAACCTCAGTCAGCTGGATTCACTCAGCTGGAATTACCCAGCTGAACTCAGTCAGCTGGATTTACTCATTGACTCGATTTACGCAAATTTGGAATTACCTAATTGACCGGCCAGTGGATTTACACTGACTCAGGATTACCACATTTGACTCACTGACTTAACTACTGGATTAACTCAATTGGTCCGGCCAACTCGGTTTATCAATGGTTTACTTTTTTCCGGCCGGCTCGGTTTTTCCAGCTCGGTTTTCCGACTCGGCTTTTCCGTATAATCGCTTTTTCCAGCTAGCTTTGATTTTCCAGCTGATCTTTGCTCAACTTACTTCTTCATTTAGTAGGAAAATTTGCCTCTTTGAGGACTTTTACAAAAGGTAGGGAATTATTTACACCCAAAAATTCCCTATATGAACCGTGATTTTCTAACATCACGCATAATGTTTTTATCGGAGCGGAATTCTACGTCGCTTCCGATTCGCTATACTATCATATTATGCTTCTATGTACAAGAACTTATTTACAACATAAATGTTAAAAGTTGTTCGCTTACTAGTCTATTACATATATTTACATCATTATCTTTTTTTTTTTATCAACTTCCCGACACTTCCCTTCACTGCTCATCCTCTGACGGATCCTCTTCTTCTTCCTCCTCTTCGTCGTCTCTCGGATCCTCCTCACTTGGATCTTCTTCTTCCGTTTCCGTGCTCTCCTCTGCCCTCTCCACTCCGTCCAAAGTCACACGAGGGGCATAAGTAATATCCTCTCCCGGCGACGGCCTAAAGCTAGGATGAAAACTTAAATGAGTAAATGGTATTCTACGGAGGTGGAAGTATCCTTCGGTTGGTCCAACTTCTGGATCAACGTTATCCTCGTCACTATCATAGTGACGTGGTCCAGAGGTGCTAGCCACATTAGGGTCAAATAGAATAGGCTGGGCTTCAACTATGGCATCAAGCTCTGAAGAATTCAAAGCTTGCAATGTTTCAACGGAAGGATCATTTGGAATTTCCTCAACAAAAGAAGCTGAGGCTACGCCGTTAGGCAAAACAGAAGGCTCAGGAACAAAGGTTTGAGTCTCGATTTGGGAGGGAGACGAAACATAGCCATTTGCCAATGGCTCAACAAGAAAAGAGTTAGCATCAAATCCATTATTTCCATGGATGGGAGAAGCAATAGGTTCGGGATTTTCTGGAGGATTCTGATCCAGAATAGGGTAATCTTGGGGCATGAGATGTTGTAAACCAAACTCACCAACGAATCAATGGCTGATATTGTCCGGGAGGTGGGTACGAAAAACACATATATTGAGTACTAATTGCAGCTATGAACGCTTCCGCAATCTCCAAACAAGACACCATCCCAATATTGGGGAGTAACGTACCTTGCCGGCAATCGATGCCGCCCACTCCCGCCAATCCTCGCAAGCGAGAGGAACTAGCCTAACTATACCAATAACTCCCGAGATATTTGATTCATGGATGTCCATCCAAACTCTATGGTACCGAGCTAAAAACTCTGCTAGGGTTTCTGTGTAGCTCATATGTATGTGGTGAAATTCAATCATCGCTGCTACGCTTCTAGAGTTGGACATCCTATAAAAGAAAATTTAAATAATTAACTAAACTGAAATTACGAATAGTTTTGAGAATCCACTGTCTCAACATACTCAATGTCGCTTCCAAAAGGGTGTTCCAGGCTCATGTTACATTCCACAGATAAATACTCAACTTGCTTGCACAACTGATCCATTATCTCGCTTATGATCGATCACCAACAACCAATCACATTAGAGGCTAAAACACAACAATTATATATATACTTCAACTTCCAAACTTTATAACTAGAAACATTTGAAATTCGTACCTGGATAGCTGGATGAGATGAGAGATGCTGGACTTCAGTTGTTGTTAAAAACTAACTAGTCTAGGAATTCAAACCAGACTAGACTTTCAGAAAACAACTTGGAGCAGAAGACATTGCTCTAAACTAATCTAGGGTTTCAAATAGACTAGATTTTAGAAAATATTATTCAGAGCAGTCAGACCCGCTCTGATACCACTCTGTCGCAGCCCGAACCTCGATATTAGATGTCAAGGCCGGTAGGTCCCACGACTTACACAATTTATGATTAACAAAGGAAATTAAGATAGCGACCCGGCTATCGTTCAAAAGAATAACCATATTTAACAACTCATCATTATAAAATAATACGACATATATGACTCGAGACGATCAACTGAATTCAATATGACATACATATCAATAAACACAACTCGAAACACTCGGAATCAAAAGACCTGATCAACCAAATAATCGACAATTGATCAAGAAGATGATATAATGACTTGAGGATCAAGAAAACAAGATAAAGAAAGATGTTTCGAGTTCGACAAAGCTTCATGGAATAGAGATTTTATTAAATACATATCAAGACTAAGTTTCACGCAAACTGTGACAAAAGAATTCGACTATCAAAACATAGATCGACTCTAGGGTTTAAACAACTTCATCATAATTAAAAAAAAAATCATCTTAACATGGCAGCGGAATACGAAAGACTATATGTATGACGACATATAATCTAGGCTCTTTATTTTTCAAAATATTAACAACAACAACCAACATCCATCCAGCCTCGTCATCTGCATCCCTGCTAACCTGCACGTTTTAGAAATAACATGCAGGGCTGAGTACTACGTACTCAGTGAACACATGCCGAAAACATTTGAAAACTTTGCTGAATACAGCTATATATGAAAACTTGCCAGAAAAACATAATACGAGGATTTTCTGAAAACAACTCGTAAAATGCTAAAAAATATTTTCTTTTCAAAACTCATTTGTCTGCAGACATTTATAACAGTATGAACCATATCTACAAATAAATAATGGTGATGAGAAAGAGGCCTCTTTCTCAATCACTTGTAATCGGCATATCAAGGAAAGGCTCACGATTATGAATAATCGGCCTATCAAAGAAATGCGCACGATTACCAATGTGTACACAGATTTCACCTTGCGTGAAACCGAATTCGTCTTTCTGAAGTAGATGGTAACATACTTAAACATTTTTAAAATCATTTGGCAAGTATCAAAACTTTGTAAAACATACGATATCATGCTTTTCACATATTTTAGTTTAGAAAGCCCACCTGATAAACTTAAGCTTTAAACTTTAAGCTCTAACACTTGTAGCCCTTTTACTTCACGTTTCTGCTCCCGCTTCCGCTTGCTCCTTTAATCGAAACGGAATAACGATTTTAGAACGAGAGCTTTTATCGACTAACGACTTCGATATCCTTAACGAAATTCTATTCGAATTTCTACGTCGCAACTTGATGAAATTCGAGAATTCCTATCTTAACTTTTCAAACGTTCTTAATCTATCTTAATCTATCTAAATTCCTCATTAAGCATCAATATTAATCAATTCTCATACAACATTAATATTTATAAACTACTATTCATCACAGCTGACTAAATCGATTTTAATCCGTCTAACGGATTCAGAAAATTTTCAATCTATACCTTTATTTAATTATAACAAACATAATTATACTTTAAATACACACATTAACTCAATTAAACATATAAATTCCCAAATCGGGAAAATCAACCATAAATAGAAAAATCTTTATTTCTTTGAATTAAATTTCCATAAAATTATATAACACTTAATTTTTATTAAGAAGTTCATAAATGCAATTAATTTCTTAATTAAAATTTTATTAATATTTTATTTATTTATTTTAAATTTTCGGTTATATTAAAATTAATATTTCTTTAATTATTTTCTCTTCTTTTTAATTTCTAATATACTTAATTATCATCTTAAGCTCATTTCTTCATTTAATTTCATTCAATTAAGTATTAATCTTTTAACCCTAATTTAAGAACCCTAATTCGATTTTCTAGGGTTTCTAGGGTTAATCAAGCTCATTTTTCATTATCTCTTGATCTAAAATACTTCATTAATCTCATATATCTTTAATTGAATCATCCAATTCATCATCTAGCATTACATTATTAAACCCTAATTTATATTCTTATTTAATCGGTTATTTTCTCAAAATGAAATTGGTTGGAAATTTTTAATTACTTCCAACATGAAACATTCTTAAAATACTTAACTAAACTCATTTATATCATTAAATCAATCATACAATTCATGCATTCATTATTTCCCATTTTCTTCTCATTTTCGAAAATTGCCAATTGATAGCTAGGGTTTTCCATGCTTAAATCTAATTACATATTTGATCTTATAATCATATTCTAAGCATAATTCATGAAGATCATAACATCAAACAATGCATGAATCAAAACTTGACCATTTCTTCCAAAAATTTCGAAAATAATAAAACTAGGGTTAGGGTTCTTCATGCTTGATTTAATCACACAATTCATCATATAATCATGATATAAGCATCATACTATTAAATCAAGATCATCCAACCATTTCTCAAATCATTCCCAAAATTTTCGATACATAAAAATATAAGAAAAAAAATGATTCAACCATTAAAATGAATCAAAACTTGGAAGTGTAGACATCATTCTTACTTAGCTACTTGGGAAGGTGAAGGATTAAACTTGATCTTGATCTTGAGGATGAATCAAAGATAGAGTGTGTGTGTTGATCGAGAGAGAAAAGAGAAATGAGAGAGATGTTGTGTTGTGTGTGTGCGTGAATGAAGAGAGAGATATGAGAGTAATAATCCTCATATAATAGTTATAACCTAGGTCTAGATGTATAGGATAGCTTATTATAAAATTAAAACTTAATAGCTAAGTTTTGGTTAATTCATTTAATTAGTTATTAATTCAATTAATTCATAACAAATTAATCTTCTAATAATTCTCTAATTTCTCAACACAGTAATTAAGATTAAGGTTTCACGAACCTTAGATAAAAATCTCACAGAAAGAATCGGAGATTCGAAGCATTTTCAAATCGACCGAAACTAAATTTTTAAGCGATTAATTACGTAAAATTTCACGTAATTAAATTAAATTCTTCTTCTTGTCAATTAACGACTAAACATTTATCATCTATTGATAAATGTAAAAACTTCTTCGTTTCGGATTAACCGAGACGATAGAAATTAATTAAAACTCATTTTTCCGGTAGAATATATCTGCCGGATAAATTTTTCAGAAAGAAAATCTTTATTTTACTAAAATTCTTGTCTTTCTCAGAAGATTAATTATTTTAATTACTTAAGAAAGACGGGATACTACAGGAATTTATTTTAAAATTTAAATATAGTTGAGATTCACTGCATTGCAGAGGAATTTAAGATGAAAGGAAAATGTTTCCATTATTTTTCTGATGTTAGTTTCTGAAATTTTTCGAGAAAAAGAAAAAGAGGAAGTTTTGATATATTTGATGAATTATTTATTTGTTAATGGTGGAGAATGGCTGAGAGATAGAAGAGAGAAACGAGTTTTGTTAATTAAAAGTTAGACTTTAGTTTCTTCACTCCTTTTTACTTTATTTACTTTATTTTATTATTACATGTTCTTATTAATACTCATTTTTCTTTCTCATGATCTTTTCGTTTCTTTTCTTTTATCCCTATCTTTACATTTTTATTTTTATACTTTATCTTTGATTACATAAGTAATAAATTTATAGAATTAAAGTCTAGTAATTTAGATTATTTTAAGATAAGTTACCGCCTGCATAAATATACATGTATAATAGATTGTCAATTATGGATATGCATTTCAATATCAAACATGTATTAATAAATTTAAAATTTATTAAATATTTAGGTGCGGCACGACTAAGACATTAAACTCCCTTTGAGTTGCTCGATTATCTTTTCAAGTCCAAATTAAGGTGTGGGATCTTATTTAACTTTATGTTTTGACTTGAGTTTATCCTATTTAATATCATGTGACTTGCAGTATGTTTATTTGACATTATGTGATTGAGCAGGACCGTTAATTTCAAGTTGTCCATTTGACTTTGCTCTCACTCATTGACGCAGTATAATGTTGACTTTCGTATTCATACGTGGCTCTCTATTTTATTAAATTGGACAAGTTCAGCTTAACTGTCCACACTGAGTGTATTCACATATGGTCATCCCAAATCTTAAATATTTTTAGGTAATTGAGTTCGGAGGCGTGTGGAGGGTCGAATGACGTGTCAAGTTATCTTAGGATTTCCAATTTCTGTATTTGCTTTATAAGTTCTTTAAGATTTTAAGACTATAGATTTTAGTTTATGTTTAACCTTGTTGAACTTAGTTGGTTTAAAATTATTAAGAATTATGTATTTTCATGGTTTAAGTTAAAAAAATATATATTTGTTACTCTAAGTTCTACATTTTATTTAATTTTTAAATATTTATGTCAAAATTTATTTTCATTTAGTTTTTGTAAAGAAAGAAAAAAATATTTACTTTTCTGTTATTTATTTAAATTTAAGTTTTAACACCTTATTAAAATTAGGGTGTTACAGTTTGGTATCAGAGTGAGGTTTACTTTTCTGTAGACTTTGCAAGTAATTTAAATATTTAAGTGAGTCAGTTGTCATTCGACCACTACGCGTTCCGGCTCAAGGTAAAAGTATTTTAAATTTATTTTATTTGGATGAGCTTTTAAGTATTTAAATTCCAAAATTTATGAGACTTCGCTGCAATCATTGAGGTTGTTATATGAAGTTAATTGCAGCCATTTAAATTATTTCGGAATTTACATTTCAAATTATTATGTATGAATTGTGAAAGTTTTAGTCTTATTTTTGAACTTAGTCCTCGAATATTATAGAATAACCTAGAATTGTCTTAGATTGCTTTTCTTAGCCAATTTCTCTCATTTCTGTAAGATTGTAAGATAGTGATCGTTAGTCGCTTTTGAAATGAAGAATCATGAGGCCTGCACGTGGTCGTGGACGTAGGCATCAAGCAGGAAACTCAGGATCGAACTAAAATGGTGGAGAAAATCTGATGGGTGAATTTCTGAACGCCATACGAGGATTTGTGCAACAACAGGCTCAGACACACCTGAATGCGCAACCGCAACCGAATCTTGTGCCAGCACCGAATACTACAAATCAAGTGGTGGAGCAATTTCATTGATACAATCCTCCGTGCTTCAATGGACGTGATGGACCGTTGGCTGCTGAGGAATGGTTGAGCGAGTTAGATCGTATCTTTACTCACATTGACTGCAATGACAAGCAAAAGGTTTCTTGTGCCATATTTCAATTCATTGAGGATGCTGAACGTTGGTGGAAGCACTTCTACGGCAGTTTAAGTGAAGATGACATTCCACTACTAACTTGGACAAATTTTCAGAAAGTGCTCAAGTTCTTTCCTTGAGAAGAAAGAGAGGAAATTTTATGAACTTAAGCAAAGAAGTTCGACTATAGTGAAGTATGAAAGGAAATTCAATCAGTTGGTTGTATATGCACTTCATGTGGTGAATACTGAGAATAATAGGATTGCCAAGTTCAGGAAGGGCCTAAGAACTGATATCAAAGGAATTTTGGCAGCCCACGTGATAACAGATTTTGGAGAGTTGGTGAAACGTGTAGAAGAAGTGGAATTGGCACTAGAGGTTGAGGTTCTACCGAAACAAATGGACAATCCTGCAAAAAGGACATGGGATAATCGTAATCAAGGCAAGGGAAATTTCCAACTGCAGAAAGGAAGATTTGGAAGTGAAAATGGTAATAGAGCTGGTCCAAGTTCTAGAATTGGGGCTAACACTGGAATATCAGGAATCAAGCCACAGTGCCCAAAGTGTGGAAAACATCATTATGGAGAATGTCTTTTGGGTATGGGAGCATGTTTCTATTGCCATGAGAAGGGGCATAACTATCACACTTGTCCTAAGAAGGGAAACAATGGACCAGGCAATGGAGGAAGTAAGGGACCAGAGAGAAGAGGAAATGTTCGTTTCTTTGCATTGGCATAGCAGGAGACGGCAAATGGAAGTGACATGATGACTGGTATGTTGTCTATATTTGGTACACCTGTTGTTGTTTTGTTTGATTCTGGAGCATCTCACTCATTTATATCTAACAAGTTGTGTCATATGAAGAACATTGATTGTGAAGTAGAGAACTTAGCCTTGAACATAAGTATCCCTTCAGGAGATAACATAAGAACTGATAGAGTTGCTCGAAATATTAAGTTGGATGTTGGGAGTAGAGAGCTAGATGCTAATTTGTACTGTATAGACATGCAAGACTTTGATGTCATACTTGGTATGGATTGGTTGAGTCGAAATTATGCAACTATCAAGTGTCGAGAAAGAGAGGTAGTATTCGAGATACCAAATGAAGAAAAGTTCATGTTTTTCGGAGCAAAGGTTGGACGAGCACCTATCGTGATATCTGCTATGAAAGCTATGAAGATGTTAAGGAAAGACAGATGTCAAGGTTATTTGGTCAGCATAGTTGCAAAAGAAGAAGAAAAGATGACAATTGAGAAGGTACCGATTGTCCGTAAGTATCCAGATGTATTTCCCTAGGAGTTGCCAGGAATACCGCCAAAACGACAAGTAGAATTTATGATTGATTTGGTACCTGGTGCAGCACCAGTATCGAAAGCACCATATAGGATGGCGCCAAAGAAGTTGCAAGAGCTGAAAGTACAAATACAAGAACTCTTGGATCAAGGATATATCCAACCAAGTGTGTCGCCTTGGGGAGCACCAGTTCTTTTTGTCAAGAACAAAGATGGCACAATGCGGATGTGTATCGATTATCGTGAGCTAAATCGACTCACGATAAAAAATAAATATCCTTTACCAAGGATAGAAGCTTTATTCGATCAGTTGAAAGGAGCTGGAGTGTTCTCAAAGATCGATTTGAGATCAGGATATCATCAGTTGAAGGTTAGAGACTGTGACATACCAAAGATGGCTTTTAGGACGAGATATGGTCACTATGAGTTTATAGTGATGCCATTTGGATTGACTAATGCCCCAGCGATATTTATGGATTTGATGAACCGAGTATTTCATCCGTACTTAGACAAGTTTGTCATAGTATTTATTGATGATATCTTGATTTATTCCAAAGATCAAAAGGATCATGAGGAACATTTGAGAGTTGTTTTAGAGACTTTGAGAAAAGAAAAATTGTATGGCAAATTTAAGAAGTGTGAGTTTTGGATTGATCGAGTAGTTTTTCTTGGGCATATCATTACTGCTCAAGGAATTGAAGTGGATCCAGCGAAAGTAGAAGGTGTGAGCAATTGGAAAGCACCTAGTAATGCCGGTGAAGTAAGAAGTTTTCTTGGGCTTGCTGGTTATTATCGAAGGTTCATTGAAGGATTTTCAAAGATAGCTGGTCCGATGACTCAGCTAACAAGGAAATGAGTGGAGTTTAAGTGGACAGAAAAGTGTGAGCGGGGTTTTCAAGAGTTGAAGCGTAGGTTAACAACCGCTCCAGTGTTAACTATTCTTGATGATTTCGATAGTTTTGTCTTTACACAGATGCATCGAAACAAGGATTAGGTTGTATTTTAATGCAGATAGGAAAGGTCATTGCATATGCATCGAGGCAACTAAAAGGGCATGAAGAAAATTATCCAACACATGGTTTGGAGTTGGCAGCAGTTGTACACGCACTTAAGATCTGGAGACATTACCTTTATGGGAGCAAGTGCGAGATATACACTGATCTTAAGAGTTTGAAGTATTTCTTCACTCAAAAAGAGCTCAACATGAGACAGAGACGATGGTTGGACCATGTGAAGGATTATGATTGTACTATTGTTGGGAAAATTATAAAGTTTTGATTTGATACCAAAATCCAACTGTTCTCCAACCGAGTAGATGATCGCATCAACCTAAGTTGTGTTTTCCAGCTCGCCTGTTTGAGCTATAGATTTTCTAAGTTTACAGGTTCAGGAAGCGGAAGACAGCAGGAGCAGAAGACAGCAGAAGATCCAGCTGTGTTAACAGCAGAAGTCAGCTATCGGTGAGTTTTCCAGGCGAGTTCAAGACACTGTCAGTGTACAGAACAAAGAGAACTAACTCTGAAGACATCAATTCAAGTCAGTTTACCCAATCCAGCTCTGAATTCAAAAGGCAGCTCCAAAGGCAGAGATCCCAGTGTCAGAGGAAGTCAATATACCTCGACCAATGAGGGATTGCCAAATCAGCATCCAAGACTTCAGAACCTAGGATGTGACTCTAATGAAGACAGGTGCAGAAACGCCCAACGACAGATATCAAATTTAAGAAGAGTAGGTAAGATTCAAACGGCTAGTCTTGAATCTCTACCTATATAAACCCGTCTTCAACCTCAGGATCAAACACGAAAAACTCTTTAGAAGCTTTCATTCTCTGAAATTATCAAACCTTCAAAGCTTACAAGCAGTTCTAAATAGTTCAAAGAACACTTTATCTTAAAGTGTTTCTAGTCCAGAAACTGCCCAGTTTTTCGTCTGATTCCTAGGCAGAAATCATTGTATATCTTAAGCCTAGATCTTGAACGAGTTCATCTAACACTAAGTTATTCATTGTAAGGACTCGTTCATAGTTGGAACCCCAAACCAAACCCCTCTTTACCCAGAAAGGTTAGGTCAAGGTTATGCTTGCTTGAAGCGCGAAATTCAAGTGGTTGTAAGGTTTTTTTCAGTACCCGTAAACTGAAAGGTTAGGCTTGACAGTGCCCGCAAACTGTTGGAACACAGCTCGGGTTAGAGTTGTGAAGTTGCTTGGTACTTGGAAACCAAGTGGAAGTGAATTACCAGTGAATCTGGTCGTGGACGTAGGAGGGGTTACTCCGAACCACGTTAAAATTCCGAGTTCTTTATTGCTTTATTTATTCTCTGCATTTTATATTTAAAGAAGTAACTGCATTAACACAGCACAAGTTTTCAAGCTTAAAAGTTCTCTGGCTGTGTGACCCAGCCAACTGCATTTTTTTTAAATCTGCATACTCAGCTGCTCCCCAAAGACAGCTGTGTTTTGACTATAAACCTGCATAACTTGACTAAGTCGAAAACGCAAAGAATATTTTTAAGCTGAGTTTTTCTAAGCAATCGAGCTAAGTTTTCAAACCACCACTTTCCGTACCGCCAGCTAAGTTATTAGCCCAGCTGACCTTCCTCAGCTGGATTCATAACTGAGCTCACCAACTCTGTTTTTAACTTGAAAAAGTTTTCAGAAATATCTCTTTGGTGTATTCACCCCCCCTCTACACCAAAGACCCAGCTCAGGGACCATCAATTGGTATCAGAGCAGTGGTTCAAAAGACTGTTGTTTCTGAATCAAGAGATTTCTCTTGACAATCTGTCAGTGGTCAACTGAACAGATCCTCTTTTGAAAAACTCATATTTTTTCATTATGTACATATCTCCATGGATTCCTATCTTAACAGGAACCTTCCCACCTTCTCGGTCGACGATTATGCAATCTGAAAGTTCAGATTAAAAAGCTTTCTTTGTGCGCATCATGACATGATGTGGGATGTCATCACAGATGGACCCATCATCATCTACAAACAAGGAAACAAGCTTGTTCCAGCTCAAGATGGTGGACAGCCAACATATCAGATCATTCCGAAGCCAAAGAATGAACATACCTCAGAAGAAATGAAGCAAGCTGGATTAGACAGCTTTGCGAGGAACACCATCTCGTCAACAGTCTCCAACGCCTAACTCAGCAAGATCATCAACTGCAACACCGCAAAGGAGATGTGGGAAACCCTAGCCAAGCTATGCGAAGGGTCGGAAGAAATAAAAGAAAATAAATTTACAATCGCCTGCCAGAAGTTTGATAACTTCAAGCACCTTGTCAATGAGTCCATCGAAGGGATGGAACTCAGATTCTCTAACATCGTGGTAGAGATTGAAACCATCAGAACTGGGAAATACATCCAGCGAGAAAAGAACCTAAAAGTCCTTTCAGCGCTCACAGCTGAATGGAACACATACAAGGTGGTACACCAAAGTTGAAGTGACTTAGGTGATCTTTCAACTGAAAGATTATTCTCCCTGCTCAAAGCCAACGAATACAACTTGAAGATTACCATGAAAGAATCTTCAAACAATCAGAATGATGGAGAGCTGACACCTGCGCCAAAGGAGACTGCGTTCAGCGCCAACTCTGAAAAATCCACATACATACAGTTAGCTGAGTCATCAAAGAAGGACAAGAAGGACATGAGCAAGGAAGAGCTACTTGAAGAGATAGCCATGCTGGTCAAAAACTACAACAGACTCAACACCATCAAGGGCAAGTACAAGAAGTTCGGAAGAACTTACAGAGACAAGTACGCAGCAGCTGATGAGAAGTCAGCTGACAAACGAGCAGATGAAGGATGCTTCAACTGCAAGGAACTGGGACACTACAGGCTAGACTGTCCGAAGTTATCCAAGAAAGATAAAGATCAACTGAAAGCTAAGGCAGCTGATAGAAGGAGAGCCTACATCGCCGACGAGGAGTTGGAGTGCAACAAAATGGATGATAACATGCCATTTTCAGACTCAGAAGAAGAAACACTGATAGCTCATGATGAACCTGAATGGGATACATGCTTCATGGGACAGACAGACGGATTCGATGAAGATGAGGTAATGTCAAGAACTCAAAATCTATCTAATCCTTCACCATCACACGAACACTCTACACAGGTTTCAGAATCAGGGCTACTTGATTGGAGTTTAGTAGAGAAGGTTATGAATGATTCCAAGGAGCTTAGAGATCCTTGACGTCATAATATGTGAGAATGCCAAGCTTAAGATGGAACTAGAAAAGAAAAAGGTATCAGAAGCAGCTGATACAACACAGCTCCAACAAGAAGTTATTTCACTAAAAGACAAAATGGTGAAACAAGATCAGCTGATGAAGGACTTCTACTACGAAAAAAAACAGCTGATGGAAGAATTGGAAAAGGCCACAGCTGAATCGGAAAAGAAGTCAGCTGAGATTTTAGAGCTGAAAAGTTCCGAAGAGGTACTATCTAAGAAGATGGTAGATCTCATCACAGCTACAACAACAATGGACATAATCATAAGTGCACAACGTCCAGCAGCACTCAAAGCAGGACTGGGTTACAATGAATCGAAGGATGCCACAAACATTGCTTCCACTAGTGGAACAAAGGTAATGTTTGTAAGAGCAAAGGAAAACCCAATTCCAGCAACTCAGCAACGACCGTTGAAGACACAACAGGCATCAAAAAGGCCAGCTGTGAGACAGCCTCAAGCACAGATCAGACAGCAACATGCTCAAACTCAACAAAGACAGCAGGCTGGACATTTCAGACACCAGCAACCGCAACAGCACGTCAAAAGATATCAACCGAGATATCAAAGAAGATACCCAGCTGGATATCACTCATATGATCACCAGCTGGAGTACCAGTTCCAGCCGAGATATCACAAGAGACAGCAGAGACAAAGGAACGTCTCAGCTGGATACCGAAAAAGATCAGGATATCAACAAAGACATCAAACTGCGAAGATACTGAGATCAAGACCCCACCAGCAACAACCGAAGAACACAAAGAATTCGTATATCGACCCAGCTGGAAGGATCATCAGATCAAATGACCCAATTCGAGTCATCAAGCAGATCTGGGTCATAAAAGGATCTCTGTCTAACCCACAAGGACTCAATTAAAACTAGGTACCTAAATTTTGATCTTTTTTATAGGTTGTAAGGGAACGATGTATCATTGAGGAGTCGATGAGAACGCTATGGTACTTGGACAGTGGATGTTCCAAGCACATGATGCACTTAAAGCATCTACTCCAGAAGTATATCGAGCGTCCAGGCCCACAAGTAACATTTGGTGACAACTCCAAAGGTCTAACCGAAGGTTATGGTATATTTAAACCTAAAAATGTTATAATCCCAAATGTTTCTTATGTACAAGGACTGCAACATAACTTGTTTTCCATTAGCCAATTCTGCGACAACGGTTTTTCTGTCAAGTTTGATGCACAGGGAAGCACAGGGAAACCAAGCAGATAATACTAAGAGGAAAAAGAGAAGGAAATATGTATTTCGCTGACTGGAACAGCAGCCCTCCTGAGACTTGCCTTGTATCAAAAAGTAGCAATGAAGTCGGTGGCACGAGCAATTTGAATCATCTCAACTTCAAGACAATCAACAAACTGGCTAGAAACCAGCTTGCTAATGGAATTCCAGATCAAGTATATGACAAAAGTCATATGTGCAGCGCGTGTCAACATGAAAAACAAATAAGAATTTCATTCTTTCTCAAGCCAGTTCAGTCAACTGATCGAGTTCTTCAACTCCTTCACATGGATCTTTTTGGTCCAGTTAAACCAGCAAGTTTCAACGGCAGAAAATATACTCTGGTCATAGTGGATGACTTCTCAAGATTCACATGGGTGTCTGTTGGGAAAATTAATAGAGTTTTGAAGTGATACCAAAACCCAGCTGACCCCAACCAAGTTGATGTTTGCACAAACCCAAGTATTTTTCCAGCTCGCCTGTTTGAGCTTATAGAGTTTCTAAGTTTGCAGGTGGTCGCTGAAGACAGCAGAAGACCCAGCTGAGTACACAGCAGGGTAAGCCAAGTCGAGTGATCAGCAACGTTATCCAGATTCAAGACGATCAAGTTCTTCCAGACACAGCTGTAGGAAAGACCCAGCTCATGTGACAACTCAGCTCTACGTCAAGACCCAGCAGAGTTCAAGACTCAGCTCAGCGTCAAAGATCCAGCAGAGTTCAAGACAGCTCAGAGTCACCAGCACAGCAGAGTCGAAGTGAACTTGAGATAAAGTCAGATCTGATCTGGATCATCAAGAACTCGACACCTCAGCACCTAGAAGTCAGACCTAGGATTGCTTTACGAGGAAATCAAGGAAGAAGACAAGTCAATCCTGTCAGAAGTTAGGTAGAGATTCAGAACGGCTCTTTCCAACGGCTAGTTCTAAGCTCTCCCTATAAATAGAAGTCTTCTTCATCATCAGACGATGAGAAGTAAGAGAGAGAATATACACAAGAAAGATCAATAGAGAAAGAAGTCGAACAAAAGACCAAGATCTCTCAGAAAAGCTTCAAGATCCAGCATCCTTCATTCTTATGAGATATCATTCATTCTCAGGCTGCTGAAGCTCTCTCCCTCTAGAATCTAGGCATATAATCCTTCCCATCTTAAGCCTAGTTTGAACGAGTTCATCATACTCAAAGTTCTTCATTGTAAGAACTCGTTCATAGTTGGAAACCCCAAACTCAAACCCAGAAAAAGGTTAAGTTAAGGTTGAGGTTCTGTAATGCCCGTAAACTACAGGTTAGGTTCTTCAGTACCCGTAAACTGAATGTGGGCTTCAGCTGTGCCCGTAAACAGTCTGGTTACGTTTCGATACAGTACGCAAAAACTTGTATCCAACTTGAGGAACTAAGCTGCAACGCTTGCTGACTGCGCGAAAAGTCAGTGGTATCCTTAGTGGATTACCAGAGGTTTCTGGTCGTGGACGTAGGAGTAGTTTCTCCGAACTACGTTAAGTTGCTTTGTTCTTTCATGTTTATTTATGCATCCAGCTAACTATTCATAAGCATTATTTCAAGCTGCATAAACTGATTAACTGAAAAGAGAAAGTAAGCATTGCAATATATTTGAAGCAACAGACGAACTTTCCAAAATCCCACCATATTCCGCACACAGCCAGCTGTGTTGATCAAGCTGTCTTCCAGCTGGATCGAACACAGCCAGCTCACTCAAAAGACTTTTAATTTGGAAAAGTTTTTAACCTTGGTGTATTCACCCTTCCTCTACACCAAGGTATCCGTCTTGGGACCATCAATTGGTATCAGAGCGGTGGTTCAAAAGATCACCTTTTCTGTGTCAAGTCAGCCTCTTTGCTGATAGTGGTCACCTGAACAGATCCTTCAAAGTTTCAAAATTTTTTTAAATCATTATATTGCATACTGTCATGGAATCTTCCTTGTGCAGGAATCTTCCGACATTCTCTGTCGATGATTATCAGATCTGGAAGTTCCGACTCAAAAGCTTTCTGAGTGCGCATCACGACATGATGTGGGATATTATCACTGACGGACCCATCATCATCATGAAATCAGAAAGACAAGCAGAAACCTTACCTGGAGCTGAACCAGTTCTCCGGCAAGTTGTGAAGCCCAAAAGGGAGTACTCTCCAGAAGAAAGAAGACAAGCTGGTTTGGACAACTACGCTCGCAACGTCATCTCCTCAACAGTGACGAATGCTTATCTCAGCAAGATTATCAACTGCGAGACAGCTAAGGGGATGTGGGACACTCTAGCCAAGCTGTGTGAAGGCTCAGAGGAAATTCAAGAGAACAAATTCTCAGTTGCATGCCAGAAGTTCGACAACTTCAAGCAACTTCCCTGTGAGTCCATTGATCAAATGGAGCTCAGATTCTCCAACCTCGTCATCGAAATCGAGACGATCCGAACTGGAAAATATACCGTTCGAGATAAGAACTTGAAAGTTCTTACAACTCTCTCCTTAGAATGGTGCACACACAAAGTGGTTCACCAAAGCAGAACTGATCTTGGCAATATGGAGACTGAAAAATTATTCTCCATCTTGAAAGCCAATGAATTTGATCTGGGGATTACAAGCAAGGATTCATCCAGCAGAATGAATGAAGCAGAGCTGAGGATCAAGCCAAGAAAAGAAGCTCAATCAGCTCAGCTTGGAAGGACCAACAAGGAGCTCAGAATTATGAGCAAAGAAGATTTGAACGAAGAAGTTGCCATGCTTGTACGGAGCATTAATCAGCTGGAACAAAGCAAGGAAAGGTACAAGAATATCGTGAAGGTTCATCACGACAAGCAACTCTATCCAAAGAGAAACCTAGCTGAGTCATCCTCCAGGAGAAATGATAAAAGGTTCGAATCGAGCGAATCGGATGATGATCAAATCTCCTTCTCCGACTCAGATGAGAATGATTGCTCTGATTAAGATGTCTGAAACATCTTATTGAATCAACCGATGAAGAAAATAAAGAAACCCAGCTAGCTAACTGGGACCAGCTGTGAAATAAAGACAGCTGGATACTTATCTGAAGATTCAGCCAGTCATACAGCTGAGTACATTGGTCTCAAGAGAAGAATTCAGAAGCAGCAGATGAATCAGCTGGATTTGTGACAGCTGTCCTTATCAAATGAATGAGTCAATAATGAGAAAATCCGCTCAAGGAAGTAGGATGCAGCTGAAGAAAAAGCCACCTACTATCATATCAAGGGGGAATTCTACATTGCTGGAAAGATTCAGAAAAATCAAGTAGAATACCCAACAGGATGCACTCTCCGAGATAAAACTCAGCTGGTATCACCAGCTAAAGGGAAACCTGATTCAGCGGAGCAATCAAAATGATGTGTGGATTATTTGGACTGCTCAAACCGGACAAAGAAAAGCTCATCCAGCTGAGGGGGAACAAACTCAGCTGGATCCCAAAGCTCAGTTCAGAAGGATTTCCCAGCCAAAAAGGGAATCAAGCTCAGCTGGACATCAGTCGAAGAGATAAAGGGAACTCAGCTGAAGGAAATTCAAGCTAATCTCCAAATACTCAGCTGAGGAGAACTGTCAATCAAACAAAGAAGAAGACCGCTGTGATATCAGCTGGATACTATGTCCAAGCTGACCGGTTTACGTCTCATGCAATAATTGCTCTGAGGAATATGCTATATAAAGTCCAATTATTTTGAATTCTTATGTTAAGCGGACAGACATTCCTTAGTTAAATTGTTTGATAAGTTTCCTTTCCCATCGCATTAATTATAAAGTCTGCATAGTACTGCAGCACGGCAGAATCGAGGCAGAGCGTCAAACGTTTGAACTGCCTCACCCGCGGTTGTAATACACTCGCCGAAAGCACGTCGGCAAAACGTGATGAGTGAATCTCTCCCAGCCGTTGATCAGAATATCAACTGATTCAATTTCAACCGTTGATCCTTTATGGCAGTTGATATATATGGAAAAGATACGCGGATTCTTTCCTCCTCCATCTTTATCTCTGCAAATTTCAAAGATTCAAAATCTTCATCTATTCTCTGCAAGTTCTTTGCACGATCAAATTCAACAAGTTGCAGAAATGGCGCCCAAGAAATCAACCGCAGGGTTGAACCAGTTTGAAGCTCTAATGACAAAGCTATCATTTGAGAGTATTCTGTCCACCTCCAACCTCCACGTTTCAGAGTTAAAAGAGATGGTGGATCTAGTTGCAGACTCCGGTCTCTTGCTGTGGGCAACCTCCATGCCCAAGCTGTTACTAAAGAGAGATGTCGCGCTTTTCTACCTCAACATCATTGATGAAGACGGCTTCTACTCATCTTCATTTGACATGATCTTTAAAGGCGAAGACGGAAAGTTTGATACAGCAACCGTCACCATCAAACTCAACAAGATGCTACGAAAGGTGTTCAACCTACCCAGAGAAGGAGGATTCATCCCAGATGATTACAGTCGTGAAGAAGTAGATGAATTTCTCAGCAGAGAGATGCTTATCTCACCAGAGCCTTACAGAGCGAGCATGTCAAAGCTCCTGCTCAAGCCAAAGTACAGGCTGCTGCTGGATATCACGCAGAAATGCATCTTAGGGATAGCTGGATCTCAAGGAGAGATCAACATTCCAAAGCTCAAGCCGATGATTGCCATGATCAAAGGCGCAAACGTCAACTGGTTTGACTTCTTACTCAACCGTCTGGTTAAGGAGTCTGAGAAGATCAAGTTCAACTCCACCAGGACGACGTTTTCAACATCAGAACCACTGTATCTCTGCTCTAAAATTTCTTTCTTGATAGAGCAAGCTGTGAAAGGGCACACAGTAAAGTGGGCTGATTCAGAACCGTTTCCAGAAACGAAGATTCTTTTCCAAAGAATAAGTCAAGTCAATGATCTTCTGAAGAAGCAGCCTGCTGTGAGTAAAAGCAAGAATCAGCTGGAAGGATCAGAGGCAGAAGTTCCAGCTGAGAAGAAACAAAGAAAGAGGAAGGCAGCTGATCCCAAACCAGCTGGAGGTCCAGCAGAGAAGAAAAAGAAAACAGCTGTCATTCCAAGTCAAGCAATGGTGATTCTCTCCCCACAGCCAGTGTCGGCCTTCTATCAATACGGATCAAACATCCTGGCCGAGATGGGATTGAATGATGGATTGTCATCCAGCTCAGAGGACCAGCTGGATAAGCCAAGGAGCTCTCCCCAGCCTTCACCACCTCATGGCTCTCCGCCGAAACAGCCTTTCCCTCTACCCAGCTCTTCAACCAAAGAGCCATCTCCTGTAAGAAAGCAGGGAGATATTCAACTGGGTGAAGCTCCTTCACAGCCAGCTGACACCCAAGCTGAACCCTCTTCCTCTAATCCCAGCTCACCCCCAAAACAACTTTCACCCGAAATTCTATCGCCCTCGCAGTTGGCTGATACTTTTTCACAGCCTACTGTGAACCCATTTGAACCTATTCCTCAAAACACCACAGAATCAGAAGAGAGTGATTCTACTGCCTCTCCTTCTCTCAACTCCACTGGCTCAGCCTTTATGGAAGCCATGTACGAGGACTTGCGCATTGCAGGGATCAAGAGTGTTCTAACTCAGTATCCGATTCTGGCGCACCTGCCCATCGCCCTCGTCAAAGTTGGAAAACTCAAGTTTTATCTGGCTACCAAGATGGCAACTTGGTACCAGAAGGAACAGCTGATAGAGACCTTCTCTTATGAGAAACTGAAGACGGATGAAGCACGCCTCCAGCACACATTTGGCTTTGGAAGCCTGGAGGATGCATACTTACACCAGAATGATCTCATCAGAGGAATTATTGAAGTATCTCAGCGGTACCCCAAGCCGTACCCAGCTGAAGTCTGGGAATCTGCCAACAAGCTCCTTACAGCAGCAGGATGGGAGACATCTGCTGGAGCTGTCAAATCCAAAGAAGTTGCAGCTGAACTTGCCAAGGAAGTTGTCCCTGCCGACACAGCTGAGGCAATAATAATTGAAAAAGAGCCAACTAATGCAATAGTTGAGCCAACCGAAGCTGCCCCACAGAGTCTAATTGCCGATAACACTCGCTCACTGGTCGAGATCGAGGCAGACAAACCAAGTCATGTTGAATCTGGAACTCAAACTGACTCAGCTGTCAAGCTCTCAACCGCAATGAAAGAAGCAATATCCAAAGAGGTTGAAGAAATTCTCTTTCAAGACAGACTGAAGTCTCAAGTTGACGTCGTCATGCGATTCTCAGCTCTCGACTGTCAAGTTCGAGAACAACAGAGGACAATCGATGAAGTCCATAATTTTGCTTAAAATCTTCAAGAAAGAACCAGTCAAGATCTCAGGCAATCTCTCGTTTCTCAACAAATTGATCAGTCAATTCATCAAGAGAAGAGAGTCCCTGAGATCATCTCAAACCTTCAAGCTCCACTGGTTGACGACATTGCAAATCTTTCAAGCCAGCTGGAAGCTCTCAAAAAGACCACTCTCTCCAACAGCGCTGACATCCGCCAACTCTTCAACCTATATAAAGATCTGGATGCTCAGTTCAGAGCTGGAAGCAGCAGCAATGCCCAGCTGAATCTCGTCACAGCTGACAACTCAGTCAAGATCGCTGATGTTGAAGGTATTCTTTCCAAGCTCAGCGCAACAGTTGCCAACCTCTCTGCCTCCCTTGTTGATAATGCCAAAAAGGGGGAAGATCAGAATGAAGCTGGAAAAACAAGTGGGAGGGAAGCTGCAGCTAAGGAGGAACCTGTGCAGCAAATTCAGAGGGAAATCGACGATTTTGCCAAAGAGCTGGATGAAGAAGAGACAGAGCCAACTGCACCAGCCAAAACAATCAAAGAGACATGGAGAGAAAAGATGGTTGCTCTTGCCAAAGCATGTGGACACAAGCCTGAAGAATACAAAGACTATCACTGGCTGTGTAACTTCCACAACGAGCAAAGAAAAGAAATGCAAGAGCTGGATAAGATTATTAAGAAGAAAGCTGAATCGCTCAAGCCTGCTGAGAAAAAGCAGAAGAAGAAAAGGCAGAGCTACAGGCAAGCTAAAAAGAAACAAATCCAAACAGCCTCAGCCGACAAGAAGAACCCAGACGATTTCAATGAAAACTGGGAAAGTTGCAAATCAGAATTCATCAAAGAATTCTACTACTTGAATCAATTCAAAGGCATGGATCCAGAAACTGCTTTCCAGGATTATTTCCTCGAACTTCACGAGACAGATCCAATGATGGCAAGATCAATTGCCCTATATGCCAAGAGTAACAACATTCAGCTGAAGGCTCCAAAAGTCAAACAGTTAAAGCCTCCATCTCTAGCTGGAACGAACCTTCCTGACAAGGCCCAAATCATCAAAGAAATTAATCAACGGTAGGAGAAAGAGGAATTTCAAAATCAAAAAATCAAGCCGAATTGGAAGGAGTGGAAGAGTTCATCTTCAATAGATATGGTCTCAAGATCGACCATCAAATTGATGAACAAAGGAAGGACAAAGTAGAAGACCCGACCAACTCAGGAATGTTCTTTTTGAACTTTTGTAATTAGAGAGTTGTAATAATTCTTCCTATTAATGAAAAGTTCGTTTTATCAAAATCAACACAGAAGACAATCTCTCTTTGTCCGAGCTCGAATATGTTTACCTGCTGTGATTGTTTAATCCTTTGAAACCCCGTTTCCTGTTAAGGGGGAAAGCAATTTTTGTTTCTCCAACTTGGGGTTTTGGCATCATCAAAAAGGGGGAAATTGTTGGGAAAATTAATAGAGTTTTGAAGTGATACCAAAACCCAGCTGACCCCAACCAAGTTGATGTTTGCACAAACCCAAGTGTTTTTCCAGCTCGCCTGTTTGAGCTTATAGAGTTTCTAAGTTTGCAGGTGGTCGCTGAAGACAGCAGAAGACCCAGCTGAGTACACAGCAGGGTAAGCCAAGTCGAGTGATCAGCAACGTTATCCAGATTCAAGACGATCAAGTTCTTCCAGACACAGCTGTAGGAAAGACCCAGCTCGTGTGACAACTCAGCTCTACGTCAAGACCCAGCAGAGTTCAAGACTCAGCTCAGCGTCAAAGATCCAACAGAGTTCAAGACAGCTCAGAGTCACCAGCACAGCAGAGTTGAAGTGAACTTGAGATAAAGTCAGATCTGATCTGGATTATCAAGAACTCGACACCTCAGCACCTAGAAGTCAGACCTAGGATTGCTTTACGAGGAAATCAAGGAAGAAGACAAGTCAATCCTGTCAGAAGTTAGGTAGAGATTCAGAACGGCTCTTTCAAACGGCTAGTTCTAAGCTCTCCCTATAAATAGAAGTCTTCTTCATCATCAGACGATGAGAAGTAAGAGAGAGAATATACACAAGAAAGATCAACAGAGAAAGAAGTCGAACAAAAGACCAAGATCTCTCAGAAAAGCTTCAAGATCCAGCAGTCTTCATTCTTATGAGATATCATTCATTCTCAGGCTGCTGAAGCTCTCTCCCTCTAGAATCTAGGCATATAATCCTTCCCATCTTAAGCCTAGTTTGAACGAGTTCATCATACTCAAAGTTCTTCATTGTAAGAACTCGTTCATAGTTGGAAACCCCAAACTCAAACCCAGAAAAAGGTTAAGTTAAGGTTGAGGTTCTGTAGTGCCCGTAAACTACAGGTTATGTTCTTCAGTACCCGTAAACTGAATGTAGGCTTCAGCTGTGCCCGTAAACAGTCTGGTTACGTTTCGATACAGTACGCGAAAACTTGTATCCAGCTTGAGGAACTAAGCTGCAACGCTTGCTGACTGCGTGAAAAGTCAGTGGTATCCTTAGTGGATTACCAGAGGTTTCTGGTCGTGGACGTAGGAGTAGTTTCTCCGAACCACGTTAAGTTGCTTTGTTCTTTCATGTTTATTTATGCATCCAGCTAACTATTCATAAGCATTATTTCAAGCTGCATAAACTGATTAACTGAAAAGAGAAAGTAAGCATTGCAATATATTTGAAGCAACAGACGGACTTTCCAAAATCCCACCACATTCCGCACACAGCCAGCTGTGTTGATCAAGCTGTCTTCCAGCTGGATCGAACACAGCCAGCTCACTCAAAAGACTTTTAATTTGGAAAAGTTTTTAACCTTGGTGTATTCACCCCCCCTCTACACCAAGGTATCCGTCTTGGGACCATCAGTGTCATTCTTGTACCAGAAGAGCGAAACAAGGACTAAGCTGCCAATCCTGCTGGAAAGGTTGTCAACTCAGAAGGAGTGCAAGATAATGTCAATTAGATCAGATCGAGGAACGAAGTTTCTTAATGAAACTATTTATGGATACAGCGAGAAGAACGGAGTTCAACATCAAATCTCAGCAGCACGCACACCTCAGCAAAATGGTGTAGTAGAGAGAAGAAACAGAACACTCAAAGAAGCAGTTACCTCAATGCTAGCCAGCTCTGCCATTTCAAAGAAGTTCTGGGCCGAGGCAATCAACACAGCTTGCTTCACTCAGAATCGCTCTCTACTCACATCAAGGCAAGGAAAGACGCCGTATGAGCTATGGAATAACAGAATACCATACATTGGATATTTCAAGGTCTTCGGATCCAAATGTCATATCCTAAACAATGGAAAAACACAGCTCAAGACGTTCGACGTGAAGACTGACCGAGGAGTATTCCTTGGTCACTCTGCTATGAGTAAAGCATACAGAGTCTTCAACAGAAGAACTCAAACGGTCGAAGTAACTCCACATGTTACCTTTGACGAATCATCATTCGAATATAAAGATTCTATCAAATGAAGAAATAAAGGAGAATCTTCAAGGCAGATTCAGACAAGAGCTTAAGAGAATCGAATCAGGAATCTGGCCGAACCATTAATATGGGATGATGAGCCAGAGGAAGAACCTCAAATCAATCGGGAAGCTCCACCAGCTGGAAATCAAGAGGAACCTCCAACGCCAAATCAAGGGGGAATGCCATCAGCTGGAAATCCAGACACAGCTGAAACCCCAGCTCTATCTCCAGCAGAGCTTCTGCAGAAGTCACCTCAAAACTCAATCCAAGGAGAGTCTTTTTCTCAAGAGTTAACTCCAAAGCAACTCCAAGCCAGACGAAATCTTGCCACTTCTAGCATCAATCAGCTGGAAGAAGAAATTTGTAAAAGAAGAAGATGGATTGAAGATCATCCATCATCAGCAATCATTGGAGAACCATCAGACCAAGTCAAAACCAGAAGCTCATCTGCTCAAGCTACAACGGATCATCAAGAAGCAGCTGACACAGCTCAACTCTCAGTAGAGCTAGAACTGACGGTCTATGATGAAGACACAGCTCTAATGGCGTGTTATGTAGCTCAAGTTCCAGAGCCTCAAACAATTCTAGAAGCTTTAAAGAGTGTGCCTTGGATAAATGCTATGCAAGAAGAGCTGAATGAATTCCTCAGAAATTGCGTCTGGCAATTGGTCGACAGACCTGAAGGAGTCAAAGTCATAGGGCACAAATGGATCTTCAAGAACAAACTTGATACCCTTGGAGTCATCATCAGAAATAAAGCTCGACTAGTTGCCAAGGGATACACACAGCAAGAAGGGATTGACTTCGAAGAATCATTTGCTCCAGTAGCACGATTGGAAGCAATCAGATTATTTCTCGCCTATGCAGCACATCACAAATTCAAAGTCTATCAAATGGATGTGAAGTGTGCATTCTTAAATGGAGAAATCAAAGAAGATGTCTATGTTGAACAACCTCCAGGATTTGAAGTAGAAGGAAATAAAGTCTACAAGCTAAACAAGGCGCTTTATGGTTTGAAACAAGCACCTCGAGCTTGGTATGATACTCTATCAAATTTCCTTGTATCCAAAGGATTCAAGAAGGGCTCAGTAGACAGAACACTCTTCACCATCAAGTTGGGAGAAGACATCCTGGTTGTTCAAATCTATGTAGACGACATCATCTTCGGATCAAGATCAACATTCTTATGCCAAAGATTTGGAGAGATAATGTCAACACAGTTCCAAATGTCTATGATGGGAGAAATGAGCTTCTTCCTAGGATTTCAAGTCAAGCAATCAGCAAAAGGGATTTTTATAAATCAATCCAAGTACGTGAAAGACTTGATTGCAAAGTATGGAGTTCAATCCAGCAGAACAGTAAAGATTCCGATGAACACCAGCTGGAAGATTGAACCTGGAACTGAAGGGAAGTCAGTTGATTCCAGCAAATACAGAGGGATAATAGGTTCCCTTCTGTATCTAACAGCTAGTCATCCAGACATCTCTTTCGCAGTCGGAGCGTGTGCCAGATTTCAAGTTGATCCAAAGGAAGCACACATGCAAACAACCAAGAACATTCTTAAATATTTCAAAGGAACTCAGAATGTTGGACTGTGGTATCCAGTTGAAGACAATCTACAGCTGACTGGATATTCAGACTCAGACTTCGCTGGAGATCGGATGGACAGAAAATCAACTTCAGGAACATGTCAGTTCCTAGGAAGCAAGTTGATATCGTGGTTTTCAAAGAAGCAAACGTGCGTCGCAACCTCCACAACAGAAGCAGAATATATGGCAGCTGGAAGCTGCTGCTCACAAATTCTCTGGCTGAAACATCAGCTGGATGACTATGAAGTGAAAACTGGACAAGTTCCAATTTTCTGTGATAGCTCAAGTGCGATTGCTATATCAGAAAATCCAGTACATCACACAAGATGCAAACATGTGGACGTGCGCCATCACTTCATCAGAGATCACGTGGAAAAGAAGGATGTGATTGTTGAGAAAATTCACACAGACATACAGCGGGCTGATATACTCACAAAGCCACTGATAGAATCAAGTTCAAGATGTTGTGCTGATTACTTGGATTACTCAACCCAGACGAAGCTACATCCAACTGAATGGAAGCAGACCCAGCAGGAATTCAGAATCAACCTCAAAGAACCTAGCTGAGAAAGAATCAAGCTCAGCCAGACGCCTAAGTTGAAGGATTATTCAGCTGAGGAGGAACCAGCTGGAAAAACGATCACTCAACACAGCTATTCATAACCAAGGCATCAGCTGACTACAATGATCAGCTAAGAGGTTTGCAACTTCATTACATACAACTACTCATTCTGTTTTAGTCAGACTTCAGTCAAATCATATCTTGTCATATCTAATCGAATTTAATTAAAAGTCTGCAAAGAACTGAAACATGGGAGTTTCGAGGCAAAAATCAAAACGCCTCAACCGTCCTCTCATGCGCATTAACTCGCATGACGCAAGAATCACTCCCAGTCGTAGATCTTCTTATCAATCTATAAATCTTGATCGTCCATTCATCAAGAAAATTGATATAAATATGCTAGAAGAGATACGCAAACATTTGCATTAACCCTAAAAGGTTTTTCGGCACTCTTTCTTCTTTCATCAATTGGTATTAGTTGTTCTACTAACAAAAGTTGCAGAAGAAGAACATGGAATCTAGAAAGATATCTCCAGAAGCCGATCAACATGAAGAGTCTGTCAAAGCTTCACTATGAGAGTTGCTTAACTCTCAGGAACCACAGGAAGACGGAGTTCCAGGAGAAAATGAAGCTCATCGACAGATCCGGTCTAACGCAGTGGGTGACTGCAAAGCTCATGAACATTCACCAGGAAGCTGCAGAATTCTTCCTAGGAATGTCAAAGGAATAAGACCTCCTTCTCCCCACTGTTTCTCTCAAAATAAAAAGAGAGAACGGGACACACAACTCCCTGAGATGCGGAAATCAAAGTGAACAAGATCCTGTCAAAGGAACTCAACCTGAGAGGAAGCCCAGTTAGAATTGGACGAGACGTTGATAAAGCCGGAGTCTTTAAGAGCAGTCTTGTCAAAGCTCTTGCTCCGCCACAGGAGGCACAGAAAAAGATGCAGGAGACAAAGCAGCATGCATCTACTTCCTTCCCAGCTGGGAATCGGAAAGAACTTGAGGAGACAAAACAAGCTAAAGCACCGTTTTCAAAGAGAAGACTCAAGTTAAAGGTGCTCAGTCAGTCAGCCGAGAAGCCAGCTGACATTAAGAGAGAATTCGTAACTACTCTCCGAGGAGGAGAAGGTCCACAAGCGGTGGTTTCTTACGGTAGAGAAGAAGTTCAGGTGCCTGCGTGAACATCATCATCGCCACCACCTCAACGACGTATTCCAGCTGATCAACTAAGCTTAGACCCCAATCAACTAAGCTTAAACCCCACAGCAGATGGAATACTTCAACCGCCTTCTCCTCAATTTCCTTCAGCTCAACAGGGACACCAGCTTCAAGATCAACTTATGGAAGTTGGAGCTCAAGCCCCTGCACCAAGCTCAAGTGGAAAACATCATCCAGCCAATGATCACTTGCAGCTGGATAATACTGAAGTCCCTCAAGAGTTGTACATGACGCCTCCATCTCAAGGTTTGAAGACCTCAAGGAGTCACAAGCACAACTGAAGTGCTGAATCAGACTTTCTCATTCAATCTAATGAAGTCTGAAGAAGCAAAATTGCAAGGAATGAAGTTGTGCCCTACTCAGAAGATGTCATCTCTAGTGCCAACTCTTACCTCCAAGCACTCAGCTGGACTAAACCAGCTGAAATAAGCCAAGGAAGTTGTGTCGGCAATCACAGCTGAGGCTAATGCTATTGAAGAAGAGCCAGCTAATGCAACAGCTGAGCCACCAAGACTTCAGACCTCGATGCTCAGAGCTGACAACCGCAACATAGCCAAACTAAACATCGTAACAGCTGATAATACAGCGAAGATCGCTGACGCAATTCAGAAAATTGCACAGCTCAATAAGACGATGGTGCATCTCTCCCGCCTTGATTGATCATGCCAAGAAGGGAGAAGAGAATGAGACAAAGAAGAGGCAAACTGATAAGTTAGAGGAACCAGCTGAATCAGCTGGAGGAGAAACAAGTCAAAAGAAAGAAGCAGCGAATGCAGAAAAGAAGACCCAGCCAACTGGGATTGAAGACTCAAGAATTGAAGAATTTCTTTTCTTTCTTTCTTTTCTTGTTTTATGATGTAATTTCTTACATTAATAAAACACAATTTTCTCTGCTTCATAAGTTGTCACAGTTAGGTTTTGGCATCATCAAAAAGGGGAAAATTGTGGGGAAAATTATAAAGTTTTGATTTGATACCAAAACCCAACTGTTCTCCAACCGAGTAGATGATCGCATCAACCTAAGTTGTGTTTTTCAGCTCGCCTGTTTGAGCTATAGATTTTCTAAGTTTACAGATTCAGGAAGCGGAAGACAGCAGGAGCAGAAGACAGCAGAAGATCCAGCTGTGTTTACAGCAGGAGTCAGCTATCAGCTGAGTTTTCCAGTTGAGCTGAGTTCAAGACGGAGCACGATCAAGCTGAGCTGAGTTCAAGACACAGCTGGTCCAGCTGTACAGAACAAAGGGAACTAACTCTGAAGACATCAATTCAAGTCAGTTTACCCAATCCAGCTCTGAATTCAAAAGGCAGCTCTAAAGGCAGAGATCCCGGTGTCAGAGGAAGTCAATATACCTCGACCAATGAGGGATTGCCAAATCAGCATCCTAGACTTCAGAACCTAGGATGTGACTCTAATGAAGACAGGTGCAGTAACGCCCAACGACAGATATCGAATTTAAGAAGAGTAGGTAAGATTCAAACGGCTCCTCCAACGGCTAGTCTTGAATCTCTACCTATATAAACCCGTCTTCAACCTCAGGATCAAACACGAAAAACTCTCTACAAGCTTTCATTCTCTGAAATTATCAAGCCTTCAAAGCTTACAAGCAGTTCTAAATAGTTCAAAGAACACTTTATCTTAAAGTGTTTCTAGTTCAGAAACTGCCCAGTTTTTCGTCTGATTCCTAGGCAGAAATCATTGTATATCTTAAGCCTAGATCTTGAACGAGTTCATCTAACTCTAAGTTCTTCATTGTAAGAACTTGTTCAAAGTTGGAACCCCAAACCAAACCCCTCTTTACCCAGAAAGGTTAGGTCAAGGTTATGCTTGCTTGAAGCGTGAAATTCAAGTGGTTGTAAGGTTTTTTTCAGTACCCGTAAACTGAAATGTTAGGCTTGACGGTGCCCGCAAACTGTTGGAACACAGCTCGGGTTAGAGTTGTGAAGTTGCTTGGTACTTGGAATCCAAGTGGAAGTGAATTAACAGTGAATCTGGTCGTGGACGTAGGAGGGGTTACTCCGAACCACGTTAAAATTCCGAG
The DNA here is from genome assembly GCA_031470985.1 of Agastache rugosa. Classification (NCBI taxonomy): domain Eukaryota; kingdom Viridiplantae; phylum Streptophyta; class Magnoliopsida; order Lamiales; family Lamiaceae; genus Agastache; species Agastache rugosa. The sequence continues at coordinate 19,819,130 of CM062604.1, forward strand.
TTCTTTATTGCTTTATTTATTCTCTGCATTTTATATTTAAAGAACTAACTACATTAACACAGCACAAGTTTTCAAGCTTAAAAGTTCTTTGGCTGTGTGACCCAGCCAGCTGCATTTTTTTTAAATCTGCATACTCAGCTGCTCCCCAAAGACAGTTGTGTTTTGACTATAAACCTGCATAATTTGACTAAGTCGAAAATGCAAAGAATATTTTCAAGCTGTGTTTTACTAAGCAATCGAGCTAAGTTTTCAAACCACCACTTTCCGCATCGCCAGCTGAGTTATTAGCCCAGCTGACCTTCCTCAGCTGGATTCATAGCTGAGCTCACCAACTCTGTTTTTAACTTGAAAAAGTTTTCAGAAATATCTCTTTGGTGTATTCACCCCCCCTCTATACCAAAGACCCAGCTCAGGGACCATCAACTATACTTTACCATCCAGGAAAGGCTAATGTTGTGGCTGATGCTCTTAGTCGAAAAGGTGAAGGACAATTGAGTGTAATGATAACTCAAGAAAAGTCGATCATTAAGGATTTTGAAAGAATGAGCCTTGAGGTGGTGAGCTCGAATGCTACAAAGGCTATACTTGCAGCGCTAGTAATACAGCCTACATTACGAGAGCGGACAAAGCTCAAGAGTCTAATGGATTCTTACAAAAGATGAAAAGTCAAAGAGAGAGGGATGACACAAAAGGATTTACTTTGGCTGTTGATGGTACACTCATGCTTGGAAGGAGAATTTGTATGCCTAAGGACAAGCAGTTGATCAGAGAAATTTTAGACGAGGCACATTGCACGACTTACACGGCCCACCCTGGAAGCACCAAGATGTATCATGATCTACGTGAAGCATTTTGGTGGCGAGGAATGAAAAGATCAATTGCCGCGTATGTTGGAAAGTGTTTGACATGTCAGCAAGTGAAGGCTGAGCATCAACGACCATCTGGATTAGTAAGATCATTGGAGATACCTGAGTGAAAATGGGAACGCATTACGATGGATTTTGTCGTGAGACTTCCTAAGACTGTGCGTGGACATGATGCAATTTGGGTCATTGTTGATAGGCTTACCAAATCAGCTCATTTTCTTTCGGTGAAAATGACATATACAATGGATCAGTTTGCTCGACTTTATGTTCAAGAAATTGTGAGGTTACATGGAGTACCCGCATCTATCATATCTGACAGAGATCCGAGATTCACGTCTAAGTTTTGAAAGAGTTTGCATTCGGCAATGGGAACGAAGTTGAACTTTTATACTGCTTATCACTCACAAACTGATGGTCAGTCTGAAAGAACGATACAAACATTGCAAGATATGCTTCGAACTTGCGTGTTAGACATTGGGAGAAATTGGGAAAAGTATTTACCTTTGGTGGAATTTGCATATAAAAATGACAATTGGAATGGCACCGTACGAGGCATTATATGGAAGGAAGTGTAGATCACCTCTGTATTGGGATGAGGTAGGTGAGAGGAAAGTTTTAGGGCCAGAAATTGTTGAGAAGACCGTGGAGATAATTGCAAAGGTAAAAGAAAGGATGAAAACAGCTCAAGATAGACAAAAATGTTATGTCGATCGAAGAAGAAAGGATTTGAACTTTGAAGTTGGTGATAAAGTGTTCCTTAAAGTTGCACCAATGAATGGAGTATTAAGATTTGGGAAGAAGGGAAAGTTGAGACCACGATTCATCGGCCCATTTGAGATCTTGGAGCGAATAGGAGATGTAGCTTATCGACTAGCTTTGAGGTTTGATATATAGTCGACGATATAGTTGTAACAACCCGATTTTCAAATATATTTGTTAAATCATTTTAAATGTGTTTCTTATTTTACAAATGTGTGAAATTAAATCATTTGAAACCACAATATAGTTGTAACAACCCGATTTTCAAATTATTTGTTAAATCATTTTACATGTGTTTCTTATTTTACAAATGTGTGAAATTAAATTTAATCGAGCTTTGATACATAGTCTAAGTCTCACCTCTAGATATGTTGTTATATTTATTTAGTAAAATAATTTTATTTAGAAATTTATTTGAAAATTTATATAGTTAAATACGTATGTGTGTACATATATATCTTTATATTAAGAATTTCTTAAATTAATACTATAAATATATGTATATTTATGCATGAAACATTTTTTTTGTTTAATAATGGGAAACTATTATAATTAATTTATTTAATATTTAAACTTCAAACTTTATCTCTTTGTTTTAAATTTAAAAAAAAATTAAAAAAAAATGAGTTAGTAACCTCCCATATTTCATCCCACGTTTTGGGAGTTTGAGAAAAAATAGGATAACAAGTTTATTTATTTAAAAAAAAAAAAACCCTCAATCTTTTGGTATAAATCTATTTTCAAGTTTTTCAAATCTGTTCTCTTTGCGGTTTCTCAAATAAAGATCTAAAGGTATTTTTCTTCTTTTTCATACTCAAGTTTCATTTCTTTTAGTTTTAAAAATATCTGCAAATTATAATTTAAATCTTTAATTTATGTTTTAGGCATCTCTAATTGCAAAAGAATTTCAGTTGTTGCTGAATTAAGGTAAATTTCTATATATTACTTTAATGTTTTGATAGGAGTTCGTTTTATCGATTATATATGAAAATATGTCAACAAAGCTTTAAATTTTCAGATTTATTTTTAACTTGGTGCTTATAGATATTCTTGTATGGGTTTCATGTGTATATATTTATGTATATAAATTCCATAGTGAAGTTCGGTACTTTAAAAAAAAATTAGTAAATTTATAATCTGGAATTTATTTTAAAATTTAAATATAGTTGAGATTCACTGCATTGCTGAGGAGTTTAAGATGAAAGGAAAATGTTTCCATTATTTTCCTGATGTTAGTTTCTGAAATTTTTCGAGAAAAAGAAAAAGAGGAAGTTTTGATATATTTGATGAATTAATTATTTGTTAATGGTGGAGAATGGCTGAGAGACCGAAGAGAGAAACGAGTTTTGTTAATTAAAAGTTAGACTTTAGTTTCTTCACTCCTTTTTACTTTATTTACTTTATTTTATTATTACATGTAAGTATTAATACTCATTTTTCTTTCTCATGATCTTTTCGTTTCTTTTCTTTTATCCCTATCTTTACATTTTTATTTTTATACTTTATCTTTGATTACATAAGTAATAAATTTATAGAATTAAAGTTTAATAATTTAGATTATTTTAAGATAAGTTACCGCCTGCATAAATATACATGTATAATAGATTGTCAATTATGGATATGCATTTCAATATCAAACATGTATTAATAAATTTAAAATTTATTAAATATTTAGGTGCGGCGCGACTAAGATATTAAACTCCCTTTGAGTTGCTCGATTATCTTTTCAAGTCCAAATTAAGGTGTGGGATCTTATTTAACTTTATGCTTTGACTTGAGTTTGTCCTATTTAATATCATGTGACTTGCCGTATGTTTATTTGACATTATGTGATTGAGCAGGACCGTTAATTTCAAGTTGTCCATTTGACTTTGCTCTCACTTATTTTGCGTACAATTCATTAGATATCATGTGATGAGCAGGACCGTTAATTTCAAGTTGTCCATTTGACTTTGCTCTCACTCATTGACGCATTATCATGTTGACTTTAGTATTCATACGTGGCTCTCTATTTTATTAAATTGGACAAGTTCAGCTTAACTGCCCACACTGAGTGTATTCACATATGCTCATCCCAAATCTTAAATATTTTCAGGTAATTGAGTTCGGAGGCGTGTGGAGGGTCGAATGACGTGTCAAGTTATCTTAGGATTTCCAATTTCTGTATTTGCTTTATAAGTTCTTTAAGATTTTAAGACTATAAATTCTAGTTTATGTTTAACCTTGTTGAACTTAGTTGGTTTAAAATTATTAAGAATTATGTATTTTCATGGTTTAAGTTAAAAAAAAATATATTTGTTACTCTAAGTTCTACATTTTATTTTATTTTTAAATATTTATGTCAATATTTATTTTCATTTAGTTTTTGTTAAAGAAAGAAAAAAAAATTTTATTCCGCATCAAATATTTATTTAAATTTAAGTTTTAACACCTTATTAAAATTAGGGTGTTACAAAAAGGATCCATCTATTTTAGTAAAATTAAAAAAAAAAAAACCTTAAATCTATACAAAAACTTATAGAATTTTGGACCTTTCATTCTATGCCACATCGAAGACAAAACACACACAAATGCACTTATATAATATTTTCTCATTTTGGACTTTTCACAAACAGGTTATGTGCATATCATCTAATACCTCTACTGACAAACATGGATTTTTCACGATGTTTTGGGCGTACTCGATGCTATTTGTTAGTGAAAAACCATGTCGTTTAACCTTTTCTCAAGTTAAACCTTGTTTTGTCGGTTTTTACGCTTGTTTTCTTGTTTTGAAATAATTGCTTGGAATGAGAAAGAAGAGCTCGATATGAGAACGTGAAAAAAAATGAAGGTCAATTCGGAGTCCGGATGAGAGAGAATGGGTCGAAACAAAAAAAGGTGCGCAGCCGAAAGCGAGTTGGGCGCGCGGGCGCGCGGAACATGCATAAAAATCGCCACCGGGAAAGGGATGCACACGTGGGACAATCCGCCGGGGCTCATTTCACGCGAGGAAGAAGGAATTTCCTTCTTGGCCGCGCGACCTAGGGCGCGATCGCGCGCAGTGCAACAGAATTCCTCCAAATCACGTTTTTGCTTCATTTTTCACCCCATTTCTGGATTTTTACTCCATAACACTTTTCTCCCACCTCAAGAACTTATAAATAGGGCATTTGGGCTCTTTCTTCTAGGTCAAGTTTCACTCCTCCCACCACCCACACACATTTCACACTTTTACACACACTACCATTATCCACCATTGTTGGAGCTTGAAACATGGAGAAGAAGAAGTATAGGAAGAAATATTGAAGATCAAGAGTTGGATTTGTCACTTCACCTCTATTCTCTTGCATTTTAGATGTTTTTATTTCTTGATTTGGAATTTGTGTTGATTATGAATATGGTTGGGTAAATTCCTCTTTCTAGGGATTAAGCTAGACAATTTGTATGGATTAAAATCTTTAATATTCAAGTATTGTTGAGTTTTCTCTTACCTCCTTGTGTTTGTGGATTTATTTGAGCATTTGGATGATTTTCAACCATTTAAATGTGTTTGTTATGTTGGTTTGAGACTCGAGAGAGGGGCGAATCGACATTAGAACTGAGGACAAGGTGTAATATCGCAATAGCCCGAGAGGGTGAGTGGTTTTGCAAGGGTAGAGTGATCCTATGTGTTTTTTGGAGTTATAGGCTAGTGTTTGATTGGAGACAATAATCCTAGCTTGTAATCAACTACTTTAGTTGTCCGAGAGGAGACTCGAGTGAACGAGAGATCGCCTTAGGTAAAGAGATAACAAAACGAGACTTGAGTGTTGGAATTTTAATCCGTTGCAAGTTATCGATACTTAGTCCTTAGAAATTCATCTCTCTTAAGTTTTAAGTCATTGTCTTCATCTTTGTTTAATATAATTGAGTTCGTTAATTTATTTAATTACTCTTGTTCGTTTGATTTAGTAATTGTCCCTAAAACTCCGATTAGTCTAAATAGGTTAGAACGACATAGTAATAGTAATCATAAGTGTTGAAAATTAGTCTCCGTGGATACGACCTTGCTTGCCATTTTCTACATATACTCCATACACTTGTGGTTAATATTTGCATAATAAAAAGGCAAACAAGTTTTTGGCGCCGTTGCCGGAGACTAATTTATTTACTACTTGTGATATTATAAACCGTTGTGATAATCTAGATTAGATATTATTTATAATTATTTTGTGCTTTTTTTTGTCGTGTTTTGCTTGTAATTGACTTGCCTTTTCGTTGGATTTTAGGTGGTGCATGAACACAAAGTCTAAGAAGTTATCGTTTGACCCCTTAAATCCCGAGATCGAAGCAACTTGCCGAAGGAATCAAAAAAGGGCAAGGAGGGAACGAGAAGCCCGGAGAACAATGGCCGACGAAAATATGATAAGGCAACTCCAAGCGCAATTGGAGGCTATGCAAGCTCAATTGAGAGCACATAAGGAAGAACAGAATAGGGCATCAATCCCCCCTATTCGAGATGTCTTTCAACCCGGTTTTCAACAAGGGGGCAATCATGGCCCAAGGATCAATGCCAACAATTTCGAGCTCAAGCCCGCTCTTATCTCCATGGTTCAACAAAAAACATTTGGAGGCCGTCCGTTGGAAGATCCCAATGATCATCTTGCCCAATTTTTAGAGATATGTAGCACCACGAAGATAAATGGGGTGCCGGACGATGTCATTAAACTTCGCCTCTTTCCCTTTTCTCTTAGGGATAAGGCGAAGTTGTGGTATCAATCTCTAGATGACGGGAGCATAAAGACGTGGGATGACATGATTCACAAGTTCCTTATGAAGTTCTTTTCACCGGGGATGACTATGAAGCTAAAGGCGGAGATCATGCAATTCCAACAATTGGACGGAGAGACATTTTATGAGGCTTGGGAGCATTGTCAATCCCAATGAGCATTATAAGACCATCAAGCTTCGGAGTGGTACTTCTTATGAGGGACCCAAGATGCCCAATGAAGAAGATAAAAATGTAGAGCATGAATTGGAAAGTGTTGAAGATGAGCACTCAAAAAAAAAGGGGAAGATGGGTGACAAAGATGAAGAAAGTAGAAGAGCTACATCAAGTGATATTGCTTCTTCTTCAACTAGCTCACCAAATCCGGCTCCTCAAGCTTCCAAAGGAGAAGATGGTAACAAGAAGAATGAAGGAACCAAAATCCCATCTCCCTATTGCCCTCCTATTTCATTTCCACAAAGGCTACAAAAGAAGAAAACGGATGAGCAATTCACTAAATTCCTTGACATCTTTAGGAAAGTGCACATCAATATCCCTTTAGTTGAGGCATTGCAAAAAATGCCCAACTATGCTAAATTTTTGAAGGATGTCATATCAAGGAAGATGAGATTGGGGGATTGTGAAATAGTTAATCTCACGGAGGAGTGTAGCGCCGTCATTCAAAGAAAATTGCCTACCAAGATCAAGGATCCCGGAAGTTTAACCATACCGTGCGGCATTGGAAATGATAGCTTTGAGAAGACATTATGTGATTTGGGGGCAAGCATCAATTTGATGCCCCTTTCCATCTTCAACAAGCTACCAATTGGAGTCATTAAGCCAACCACTATTGTTCTTCAAATGGCGGACCGCTCTATCTCCTATCTAAAGGGTATTGTGGAAGATGTGCTTGTCAAGGTGAATGATTTAATCTTTCCGGTGGACTTTGTTGTCTTGGATATGGAGGAAGACAAGGATGTCCCATTGATCCCAGGGCGCCCATTCCTATCCACGGAGAGAGCTCTTATCGATGTTTTCAAAGGAGAGCTCACACTTCGATTCAATGAGGTGAGCTTCATATTCTCTATCCATCGAGCTCTCAACCTCCATGATGATGAAGATGTGCAAAGAATAGATGAATGCAAGATGTTGAGCATCGTGGATTCTTGCATGGATTTGGAGTCTTATTGCTCACCCAAAGAACCCTTGGAGGCTTGCTTACTCAACTCTCTTTACTCTTATGCTTTAAATGATGATTGTGATGATTCAAGTTTGCTTGATTGTGTTAATGCTTTGAATGTTGCAAAGGAAATTCCTAGGTTCAAAGAAAGATTTCTAGAACTAATGAGTAAAGAAGAAAAAGAAGAGGCAAAGCAAAGGAAAGAAAAGAATGAAGCTCCCATTTTGGATTTGAAACCTCTTCCCGAGCATTTGAAGTATGCTTTTCTTGGTGAGAACGACACTTATCTGATTATAGTATCTTCATATCTCTCTTCTATTGAGCTTGAAAAATTGCTAGAAGTATTGAGGGAGCTTAAATCGGCAATAGGGTGGTCAATCTCGGATTTGAAGGGAATTAGCCCGTCTATTTGCATGCACAAGATTCTCATGGAAGATGATTATACGCCTAAGAGGCAAAATCAAAGGTGAGAAGAATGAGTTCTCAAACGGTTGGATGTTGGGATAGTTTATCCTATCTCGGATAGCAAGTGGGGTAAGCCCAACTCAAGTGGTGAGCAAAAAGGGAGGCATGACGGTTACAAAATATGAGAAGAATGAGTTAATTGCTACGAGGATAGTGAGTGGTTGGAGAGTTTGCATTGATTATAGGATGTTGAATGCCGCCACCAGCAAGGATCATTTTCCCCTCCCGTTTATTGATCAAATTTGGATAGGCTTGCCGGATTTGAGTTTTATTGTTTCCTTGATGGCTATTTGGGTACAACCAAATCATGATTTCACCCGAAGATCAAGAAAAAACCGCTTTCACATGCCCGTATGGAATCTTTGTGTTCCGGTTCATGTCATTTGGCTTGTGCAATGCTCCCGCTACCTTTCAAAGATGTATGATGGCTATCTTCGACGGGTTGATTGAAAAGGTCATGGAGGTTTTCATGGATGACTTCTCCGTGTTTGGGAATTGTTTTGATCATTGTCTCCATAATCTCTCCTTGGTCTTGAAAAGGTGTGAATAAACCAATCTTGTATTGAATTGGAAGAAATGCCATTTTATGGTGAGAGAAGGTGTGGTGCTCGGGTACAAGGTTTCTAGTACCGAGTTGGAAGTGGATAGAGCCAAGGTTGTAGCCATTGAGAAGTTGCCACCTCCATCAAATGAGAAGGCCGTTAGAAGTTTCCTTGGTCATGCCGGTTTCTATAGACGGTTCATCAAGGATTTCTCGAAGATCTCTAAGCCCTTGTGCCATTTGCTTGAAAAAGATGCTATCTTTGATTTTAATGAAGAATGCTTGAAGGCTTTTGAGCATTTGAAGAAGGCACTTGTGATTGCTCCCGTTTTGATATCTCCGGATTGATCTCAACCATTTGAGCTCATGTGCGATGCAAGTGATATAGCCGTCGGGGCCGTCTTGGGTCAAAAGCGAGATAAAATCTTCCGGGTGATCTACTATGCTAGTAGAACCCTCGACAAAGCCCAAGCCAACTATACCACCACCGAGAAGGAAATGCTAGCGGTGGTGTACGCCTTCGATAAGTTCCGGTCTTATTTGATTGGAACCAAATCAATAGTTCACACCGATCATGCCGCCATCTGTTATCTCTTTGACAAGAAAGATGCAAAGCCAAGACTAATCCGGTGGATTCTACTCCTTTAAGAATTTGATATTGAAATCCGGGATCGAAAGGGATGTGAAAATGTGGTAGTCGACCACCATTCAAGAATTGAGAATCCGGTTGAAGGGGAGGAGCTTGGAGTCCCAATTAATGAGAGCTTTCCGGATGAACAACTCTTTCAAGTGCAAGCAAATGTTTCTTGGTATGCGGGTTTTGTAAATTATCTTGTTGCCAATGTTCCCCCGCCATCCGACTTGCCATTGTAACAAAGGAAAAAGTTCTACCACGACGTGAAATTCAATTTTTGGGAGGAGCCCTACTTATATAGAAGATGCACTGACATGGTTATCCGACGGTGTGTGCCTCAAGAAGAATGGGAGCCGATAATGAAGCAATGTCACTCTTCACTAAGTGGTGGACACTTTGGAGCTCACCGAACGGAAATGAAGGTACTTCAATGTGGTTTTTATTGGCCTACAATTTATAAAGATTGCTATGCTTTTTTGAGTTGTTGTGATAGATGCCAAAGGACGGGGGGAATTTCTAAAAGGCATGAGATGCCTTTGGCGAGTATTGTGGAGGTTGAATTGTTCGATGTTAGGGGTATTAATTTTATGGGGCCATTTCCCGTTCTTGTGGATTTCAATACATATTATTGGCGGTTGAGTATGTCTCTAGATGGGTAGAAGCAATTCCTACCCAAACAAATGATGCCAAGATTGTATTGAAATTTATACAAAAGAATATTTTGTTGAGGTATGGAGCCACTTTTGCAATAGATGGGTGAATGGTCTCTTGACCAAGTTTGGAGTGAAGCATAGAGTCACCACCGCCTACCATCCATAAGCTAACGGGGCAGACCGAGCTTGCAAACTGGGAGATAAAACAAATCTTGAAAAAGACGGTAAATGGGAGCCGGAAGGATTGGGCGATGTTGCTTGATGAAGCTCTTTGGGCTTATAGGACGGCTTATAAGACTTCGCTTGGGATGTCCCCGTATGAATTGGTATTTGGAAAGTCGTGCCATTTGCCCATTGAATTGGAGCATAAGGCGTATTGGGATATAAAAAAGATCAACTTTGATTTCAAGAAGGCGGGTCAAGCAAGAATTCTCCAACTCAATGAGTTGGACGAATTTAGGTGTGAGGCATTTGAGAATTCAAGCCTCTACAAGGAGAGAACCAAGAGATTCCATGACAAGTTGATCAAGAAACGAGAGTTTGTACCCGGTGATGAAGTTCTCCTTATCAATTCTCGTCTATCTCTCTTTCCGGGCAAGTTGAGATCGAAATGGTCGGGGCCGTTCACTATCAAAAAAGTGTTTGAGAATGGAGTCGTTGAATTGATGGGGCGTGATGGTAGCACTTTCGTGGTCAACGGGCAACATATCAAGGCCTATTTCAAGCAAGAGCCAAAGGAAGATGTGTTCGTCATCTACCATGACCAAGCATAGAGTCAACTGAGAAGACGTCGAGCTAACGACGTTAAACTTAGCGCTCGTTGGGAGGCACCCTAATAAGGTTAGATTTAATTTTTGCACTAGTTTAAATTTTAACTTCGTTTTTAGTTTGATTTTATTTTTTATTTAAGTATCTATATATATATATATATATAAGTATTTGTCTTTAAAATTATATGAGTATCTATAACTTTCTCTTATGTATATATATATATATATATATAATTTTTGTAAATAATCTTTATTTTTAATTTCTATTTTTCTCTTAAAAAAACAATTAAAATTGTGCGCGCAGGTTGAGGGGCGCGGCCGCGCCGGCCCCAAGTAAAATTCGGCATCTCGCGCGGGGAGGGGCGCGACCATGGGCGATGGACAAACCGTCGGGACGCATCCCGCGCCCTCCTTCACAATTCTCCGCCTCCGCCGCGCGACTTCCTGGCGCGCCACGCGCGAGCAGCAACAGCAACATTCTCCCCTATATTTTCAAAGTTGTTTCTTTCTCTCTCTCTCCCTCTCTTTTCCTCATATGCACGCGTACATATATCATTTTTCTCTCCCTTTTTCTTCTCCTTCTTTCCATCCACCACCAAGACTAAGGTATGTAATCTTCTCTCCTTTAATTCTTGTTCTCTACATGATTTAAGCTTCATTTGACCGATTTGATTCATGAAATTTGAGGATTTGAATGAAGTTTGAACCTAGGGCATAGAAATTCGAAAATTTTGACACAAATTTTTCTTTGAATGGATGCTTCCTATGGTGAATGTAGATATTTTGAAACATGGGTTCATGCTCAATTCTTCAATTTGTTGGCCAATTTGGGAGTTTTGAAGCAAATTTTGAAATTATGTATGTTAGGGCTAGAATTGGGGATTTTCGAATTTATGCTCTAAATTGCTAAATTGATGCTTCTCATGCCTTGATTATATGCTAATTGTGATGGGCTTGTGCTTAAATGACGAATCCCTAGACCTTGATGCGAAGAAATTGTGAATTTTGCTTGAATTTTGAATTTTGAGCTTGTGAATTGGAGATTTTGAGTTTTTGTGCTTAATTATGTAAATTAGTGATTGGAATGCGTTCATTTGATGAGAATGGAGTTGGGAATGTTCGTTTTGCTTGGTGTGTGTTTCTAAATTTTAACTTGAAGTTGGAAGAGGAATTCTTGAAGAAGTAAAGTAGGAAAAATTGCTTATCTTGAGATTGAAAAAATAAATATGTGTTGAGCAATTGTTGCTACTTTATTTTCTTGTTTGGTTGTTCTTAAGAATTTAGGAAATTGGATATTCTTTCATTAACTTGTTATAACTTAGAGGGTTAATTTTTACACTTAAATGTCTATTCTAATTAAGATCTCAAAATCCTCTATGTTGTAGCATGTTTTATGTACCAATTTACCTAATTAGTTTTCTCTTGAGTACTTTTGAGCTTCAATGTAAATCCATGAAACAAGCATATGCATGACATTAACATGGTGGTTGTGTATTGCTTAGTTTAATGGAAAAAATAATAAATCTCTTTTTAATTGTTTGCTTTTGTTTTTATTTTATTTTTCTAGGAATGGCACCAAAGAAAGGAGGAAAAGGAAAAAATAAAGCGAGTAGCTCCTCCCAAGCCGAGCGTCAATGGAGACCAGCCGATCCCGAGAGCTATGGTATCCATCTCCCCACTCGGGATGCTCTTGAACATTGGCAAACTTTGTTTACGGCCAAGATGAAGCCCACACTCTACCCCGATGAAGATTGCATGCGAGCTTTGGGGATAAATGTCGACGTGTAGCGTCTCTTTGAGAGGGTTGGATGGACGTATTTCATGCAAGCTCGATGGCCTACATATGAGCCCCTTGTCCTCGAGGTTTTGAGCACCATGGTCATCCACAAGAGAAAGCAACAAATTGTCAAGATGACCTTTCAAATGGGAAATGAGCAAAGGACACTTAGGCCGGATGAACTCAATGAAATGTTAAGGGTTCCTCTTGGGGGTGTCATGCAACCACCGGGTGATACGATACATAATGATATGTGGCTTAAGCTACGAGCGCAAATTTTAATGTTGGAGCTTATTTGATGGAAGTTTTTAAGAATCTACTCCGGCCGGTATTGTTTATCGGCATTGGTGGTTTCAGCACTCCTATTGCCGAGTATTTTGGATTCGATCACAACTATGCGTACGTGAAAGGAAACATGGACCTCAGTTATTCGGTGATCAACAAGATGCAAATGGTCACTAATGATATGGACAACATCTTTCTCATGCAACGGAATGGCACCTACTTTCCATTACCACATCCCGGTCTCACCACCGTTAGTGACCCTACATCAAGAGAAAATTGGAAGATGGAAACTCCTGCACATGCGGCATTGCATGTGATTGATCCACAGACTCCACTTCCTCGCCCCGCTCCTCGTCCCCCAACCGGCAACACCGATGGCCGGCGTACTAGGGAAGATGTTCATTAAGACGAAATTGCATCTTTGACCCACATGATGCATGAAATGCAACGGACAAATGAGGCGAGGTACGTTGCAATGGAGGCCACCATGAGAGAGCATCGATAACAAAGTCATGATGAGTTCGTAATCTTGAGAGAGAATGGCCGAGTGATGCAAGAGCAATTGTCCCAAATGTTTCAGCTGCTACAACAAAGGAATGCTCAAGACTACCCGCCTCCTTGATTGGTGTCAGTAGATAAGTAAACCACATCTTCTCTTTTCAAACTTATTTGTCACCTTTGTGAGAAATAAGTTTGGAGGATGGGAGAAGCGTGGTTTGCTTATCTTTTATCGTTTATTTTGTTATTTATCTTTCTAGTGTTACTTTTTAATTGTTGAACTTGGAGTTTGTAGTGTCTAGTTAAGTCATTTTTAAAGCATGTGTTGGGTGAATTGTGACATGGCTAATGATGAGAAGGGAAAAATTTGGTTTTGATTGAAATTATTGCTTATGTATTTTGATTGATTTGTTGGATATGCTTTGATGAAGCAAGTTTTGACCTCTTAGGTTGTGGATTAAATGAACCTACGTGAGATTTGAGCCTTTGACTATCCGTTGATTATAGTCTTTCTCGCTTCTTGTGTGTGATTGTTTGAGCATGTATTTGTATCTCTAGAACTTGCCATGGTTCTTCCTTGAAAATGAGTAAATGTGCTCTAGATGTTGATATGATTAAATGCCTTCTTTGTTAGCCAAAATTTCTCTCATTCTGGACCAAAATGCTAAAAGCGTGATCCTAGTTTGCCCCTTTGAGCTGCTATCTTTTCTTTGATCTAGCCGAATTGGGGAGGGGTTGAACTTGTGATAATTTATGAATTTAGGAAATGAGAAGTTGGTAAATAATTGAGTTTATCTTGCTCGAATTGTATTGAAGATGGCTAGCCCTTATGAGCTCGTGAGAATTGTTGAAAAATGAGAAGAAAGAAAATTTTCAAATTCTTGAGAATTGATGAAGATGAAAAGAGCATTAAAGGGTAGAAATAGCAAGTAAAGAGAAGCTAAAGCAAGAAAAAGAAAAGTAAAAGAGTGAGTGTGACTAGTGGAGTGTTGTGCAAAATATGGCAATTGTGGTTGTCGATTGTTGAAGTTGTTAAATCACATGGGAAGTCACTTTGCCTAAAACTCACTCACCCACCAAAGAGCCTCATTATAACCTTGTGAAAGCCCTTTTTGATCTTTATCTTGGAGCACATTGAGCAATAGATAGGCTAGACGAATGGCAAGCCTATGGTAGAACTTATGCATGTCATCAAATTGAGTGATAACACGTCCCATTTATACACTTGAGCGTTGAGTGCTTCATTTTAAGTCTTTATGTGAGAATCTGAAATCCCTAAGAGGTTAAATATTTGACTTTGTTGTAACATGTTCAATTTTGACTGAGAAATGCATTTGCAAATTTGTTGTTCAAATTAATAATTTCTTATGCATGTTTATGTCATCGATTCGCCCTTCCATGTTTGTGTTTCTTTTATTTTTCTTTTTGTTATTTGGGGACAAACAACGGTTTAAGTTTGGAGGTTGACAAACATGGATTTTTCACGATCTTTTGGGCGTACTTGATGCCATTTGTTAGTGAAAAACCATGTCGTTTAACCTTTTTCTCAAGTTAAACCTTGTTTTGTCGGTTTTTACGCTTGTTTTCTTGTTTTGAAAGAATTTCAAGAAAATAGATGTGGAATTAGAGTGAAAAGAGCTTGGAATAAGAAAGAGAAGCTCGATATGAGAAAGTGGAAAAAAACGGAGGTCAATTCGGAGTCCGGACGAGGGAGAACAGGCCGAAACAAAAAAGGTGCACAGCCGGGAGCGGGTTGGGCGCGCGGGCGCGCGGAACATGCATGAAAATCGCCTCCGGGCGCGGGATGCACGCGTGGGACAATCCGCCGGGGCTCATGTCGCGCGCGGAAGAAGGAATTTCCTTCTTGGCCGCGCGACCTAAGGCGCGATCGCGCGCGGCGCAACAGAATTCCTCCAAAACACGTTTTTGTTTCATTTTTCACAACATTTCCGGATTTTTACTCCATAACACTTTTCTCCCACCTCAAGAACTTATAAATAGGGCATTTTGGCTCTCTCTTCTAGGTTAAGTTTCACTCCTCCCACCACCCACACACATTTCACATTTTTACACACACTACCACTATCCACCATTGTTGGAGCTTGAAACTTGGAGAAGAAGAAGTATAGGAAGAAATATTGAAGATCAAGAGTTGGATTTGTCACTTCACCTCTATTCTCTTGCATTTTAGATGTTTTTATTTCTTGATTTGGGATTTGTGTTGATTATGAACATGGTTGGCTAAATTCATCTTTCTAGGGATTAAGCTAGACAATTTGTATGGATTAAAATCTTTAATATTCAAGTATTGTTGAGTTTTCTCTTACGTCCTTGTGTTTGCGGATATATTTGAGCATTTGGATGATTTGCAACCATTTAAATGTGTTTGTTATGTTGGTTTGAGGCTCGAGAGATGGGTGAATCGACATTAGAACCTAGCACAAGGTGTAATATCGCAATAGCCCGAGAGGGTGAGTGGTTTTGTAAGGGTAGAGTGATCCTATGTGCTTTTAGGAGTTATAGGCTAGTGTTTAATTGGAGACAACAATCCTAGCTTGTAATCAACTACTTTAGTCGTCCGAGAGGAGACTCGAGTGAACGAGAGATCGCTTTAGGTAAAGAGATAACAAAACGAGACTTGAGTGTTGGAATTTTAATCCGTTGCAAGTTGTCAATGCTTAGTCCTTAGAAATTCATCTCTCTTAAGTTTTAAGTCATTGTCTTCATCTTTGTTTAATATAATTGAGTTCGTTAATTTATTTAATTTCTCTTATTCGTTTACTTTAGTAATTGTCCCTAAAACTCCGATTAGTCTAAATAGGTTAGAACGACGTAGTAATAGTAATCATAAGTGTTGAAAATTAGTCTCCGTGGATATGACCTTGCTTGCCATTTTATACATATACACCGTACACTTGCGGTTAATATTTGCATAATTAAAAGGCGAACATCTATTGATGGAATTTGTCAGGTTTCTATACCCTAATTAATTAATGACTTGTTTTTCTTAGATAAAGGAATTCATGTGATGCTAGTCAGCAAGAGAACCACCATTCAAAAATTTTCACATAAAATTAAACTCTTACTTTTACTAAACAAATACGGTAAAGAGAGAAATAAAGCATTCCCGTCACCAAGCAAACTGCAAAATCCACAAAAATAAAGGGGCGAGTGTTGGAGCTTTTACATAAATTTGTATCTAGTTTTTACTGTGACTCTTGAGGTAGAAAAGCCCTAATCGTAAAAGAAGGGTGAAAGAAAAGTGAGAGACTGAGATAATAGAATGACGTTAGTGAAAAACTAACAGAAGTAAATGGAGGGGCGAGTGTGCAGAATTTATTAAAATACAAGGATATTTAAGCAGTTTAAAGAATACGATGATGTTTTGTGCAGGTTTTATAAAACACAGAGGTGTATCATGCCATTTTCCCAAAAGTAAGGAGCATGTGCAACTACAACTTATAACATATTTCATTTTACAAGTTCTTAAAAAAACGTCACCATATAAAATTGCAAAGTGGTTGTTGCATCGTTCCACGTTAATTAAAAATATATATTGATCACCAGTTCAATAAATATATATATATATATATATATATATACATTCACTCGTGCTAAAATATAAGTTACATGTGCAATGCACGTTACTTTTTTTGCTAGCAGTAATAGAAAATAGTTGAGAAAAAAAGATAGATTTCAAATAATTGAAAAAATAGATCGGGAATTGAACTTTATTTATAGAAGGGAAAAGGTGCAAATACCCCCTTATGTTGGCAGTGCTAGGCAAATACACCCCTGAACTTTGTTTAGGTGCAAATTCACCCTTCCCTAAAGTTTTCGGGTGCAATTACCACCTCGCTGTGACGGAAACGACACTTCCGTTGGCAAAAAAAATATTTTTGATTCATTTTTATTCTTGTGGAATCCTTACAATTCCCAAGAATTAATTGGTGCTATAATCTCAAATTAGAAAAAAATTTGTTTCGAACCCTAGCTCACAACTATCAAAACTTAGGCGAAGTTCTCCAATAATTTGCAATCCAAGCCAACTATTTATTGTTGATATTGATGATCTCATCTTTTTCAAGTGGTTTGTCATCCTTTTTCGTGCAAATTATCGGAGAATCTCGCCTGAATTTTGATAGTTGTGAGCTAGGGTTCGAAATAATTTGTTTCTTAATTTGAGCTTTTAGCACCAATTATGTAGTATACAACCGTTGGGAATTGTGAGGGTCCCACAAAAATAAAAATAAATCAAAAATATTTTTTTGCTAACGGAAGTATCGTTTCCATCATGGCGAGGGGTTAATTGCACCTGAAAACTTTAGGGAAGGGTGAATTTGCGCCTAAACAAAGTTCAAGGGGGTATTTACCTAGCGCTGCCTACATGAGGGGGTTATTTGCACCTTTTCCCTTTATAGAAAGTTGAAAAATATGAATTTTGACATATATTTTTTTAATGAGTAATTATTTATATTCTTATCAAATTTAAATTTTATCTGTACAAAAATTATACATCAACTAATAATTAAGAGGATACCAAATGTCACTGAGTGCATAACCTTTTCATGGTTTGGTCACTATTAGCTACTTTATCTTGATTTTTGTTTTACTTGAGTTTCTCATCTTGTTACGGCCCGTGTATAAAAATCATAAATAAGAAATATAGCAGTGGCTAAAGCATAGAGATAAACGCATCAATTTGGGAGAATGATATATCGTCCCAGTAGCAAGGTCTCGCTTTCCTTTTTTATCTGTCCAATAGGAATGTCTCATTCTAAAAATGGAAACAATTAATTTTTAAAAAGTTGAGGGACCTACCACTTTTCTTTTTACTCTTATTTTTTAATAACCATACCAAAGCCAGTGGACCTAACTATTGGGACAGAGAGAATAAGAAATAACAAGGAAAACAAAAGGTATGAAAGGCAAACACACATTATATTTATAAAAGCTTAGACAAATACATTAATGAAGCAATTGACAGCAACAAAACGAGTATAACGTTTTGAAGGTTTATTTATTTATTTATATATTTTTTGAGTTTCAACACACACGCACATATAACTCGAACCCCAACTTCGAGATTGGGGGAAGCGTCTTACCACTAAAGTTGCAACTTAGTTTTAAAGGTTTATTAATAATAAAAAGAGTGGAAAATTTAATTAATTACTTAGTGATGGGGCTTTTCATTAGGAGCGCAGCAGCGGCAATATGGGCTGCGCTTGCGGCGTCTACCACAGCATCCATTGGGGCACCGATAAGGTCCATCCACACCTATCTCCTCACCTCCCTTAGCTGAGATTTTAAATAAAATAAAAAATAAAACCACAAGGGATATTAATTAATTACAAATTACTCATCTTTAAAATAAACTGAATAAAATCTATTTCGTAAATTTAGTTCACATAAACAAGCTAATAGTCAAAAGTTTTTTTTTTTCAATATATTCATAGAGCAGAAGAGCATTAATCAGCCCCTCAAGCCTTGTATTTTTAGTTTGTCCAGATCCTCAAGTTTCTATGAATTGTGCAAGTATTAGTGTACCATTATGTTGATAACAATAAATTTGACAATTATTTGATATACTTTCTCCCCTCCAGCAAAAATATTCATTTCTTTCCTTTTATAAAAAAAACATTCCCTTTCTATTTTTAAGCACTTCCCCACAATAAATTCTTACCATCTACCCTTACTCTGTCAACTTATTTACATAAAATACCAGTTATGGTCCACCACTATCTCAATTAATTAATATAACACTACCCTCAATGCGGATCTTTTCTCAACTCACAACAACTCAACTACATTTTATTAAAACCTGTGCCGCTCTCTCCTAGGAATGTATATCATGGAAGGAGTGAGTATATATAGGGAGGATAAAAACAAATTCTGTAAAAACTATAGAAATTAATCAGGATCATTAATCATCCATGATGTACGGATGTCATTAAAGATGCATTATTATAATATATATAAAATATATTCTTATGAAAAATGCATTACTGTGTATCTATAAGATGTTTAGTTTCTAGGTTAATTCTTACTCTAGGGATGGCTTCTACCAAAATCCACTCCTATATAAATATATTAAATTTATTTGAATAATGATATACAAGTTGAAAGAAAGAAATTGCTTACATGCAACTCTATTGGACGTCTCAGTCAGTTCTCCTGTGGCTGCAACATTGGAGGAAATGAGAAGAACCATAGCTAAGAAAAGAGCAATTATTTTAGAAACCATTTTTTTGGTATGTTGTGGGATTAATGAGTAGATAGATAGATATGTGTTGTTGGTCTTTCCACACTATATTTATAGATAACTTTAAGAGACGTGTGGTATGCTTTCACATACGTGTCGCAATCACAATCTCTTGCATTATCATTTGCTCAAACTAGTAGTGATCAGAATTCACAAGTTTGATAAATAAATGATTAATTAGCTTAAAATACATAGTTTATTGACCGTTGTTCTTGGTTTTCCCACGAACTTTCAATTTATTTTTAAATACATAAACTTTATAATATCTGCTGTGTTTTTTTTTCCCACGGTTTGCAAATTCAGTTAAATCGAAGCGGATGTGAGAGCTAAAACTGATAACAGATATATCATTCGATGTCGCTTTTAATTTAAAGGTTTATTTTGTTTAAAATACACAAAATTTTGCCAATATTTTTGTTTAGAGGGCAAAACTTTTTTTTTAAAATTTAATTTTAAGCAAATTAATCCTCTAAATAAAAACCAACGTCGGATGATATGTTGATGTTACATTCACTACATTATATTTTATTTTTAATTTAGCTTTTTCTGCATCGATTTTTTTTTTATCAAAATTTGTCCAATGTGTACTTCTAGAATGACATCGTTTACCATCGAATCAACATAGTATTATTGCAAAAAAAAAAATGAAGATATTATACGAAAAAATAAATTACTGTGTTGCAATTCTAAACATTTAAAATAATTTTGAAAATTAATCTTTATGTAATTTTCAACAATTAACCCTGTTTTTATGTGCATTTTATTATGACTACTATTTTTATGTTATTTTTGAGACATTTAGATGTATTTTTTTGGTGAAAAGTGTCTTGTTATTTCACAATATATATAATCCATAGAGCTAGATTACAAGCATTATAGTTTGTTAGGATTTTTTCTATTTTCTGGATCTTGATTAGAATAAGAATTCTTGCATGTATTATGTTTCTTACATTTATTTATAAATAAGAAACACCCACTACACTTGAGCTTGAGTGGAATAACGCCATCTTCAACGGGTTACTGCATCTGCAAAATGCAGTAAATACCTTCCCCTACGTATCTGCAAATCCATACGCAAAATGCATTTTTCATCACTTAAATATAAATTTGCGTTCTGTAGAGTAAATGCAAAACGCTTTTTATCCTCTGAATATTGCATTCCCATTTATGTAGGTTACGATTTTTTGTCTTTGTAGCTTCTAGAGAGAATGTAGGCTGTAAAAATAATATATTATTATACGTAAATAATTTGGACCTGCATAGACCAAGACAAAGAGGGAACAATTAATAAACATAATTTTGAAATATTTATTTAAAAAAAATACCCTACCTTTCATATTAATAGGAGTACAATATTTTTTTAGGACCATAACTTTTGCCGTTTTGCAAAAATAGAATAGATTTTTTCGGGCTTCCAATTATAAGACAAAATTTAAAAAATTAATCATTCCCATTTTGGTCCGATTTATAATTTTCGGGCTAAGTTGCATGTGCTTATCACGTGAGCTTAAATTTTCGACCCATTCCTGTATTGTTGTCAACTAAGCTGTCCATTCATCAAAAAAGTACATTTAAAATGGTTTTAATAAAAAATTAATAAACATAAAACCACTCTCGTTCTCTCTCTCATCTCACTCTCGCCCCCAGCCACCCACCTCACCGACACCTCCATGCACACCGCTGCATGATTGAGCCCTACCTCACCTCCGCTTAGTTGAATGGACAGCTTAGTTGAATGATTTTAAATTTATTTTTTTATGAATGGACGGCTTAGTAGGCAGCCACATAGGAATGGGCCGAAAAATTGAGCTCACGTGATAAGCACATGCAATTTAGCTCGAAAATTATAAATCAGGCCCAAATCTGTCCTGTGGATGATCAATTTTTTAAATTTTGTCCTATAATTGGAAGGCCGAAAAAATATTGTCCTATTATTACAAAATGGCAAAAGTTACAGTCCTAAAAAACTCTGTACTCTATTAATAGTGTCTGCGCCGGTGCTTCTATCTCTTCATGATTCTTCTCAAGACTTCATCACCGCTTCTTTTAATTCTTCACTCGTACTCCTTTTCCATTTTACCTTTGGGTTTCCATCTTCCTCAATCAATATTAATAATGGAGAAAAATGCAAATATAGAAAAGAACTCTGCTCGTAGTCGTAGCGATCAATCGTCTCAGATTCTCAGCGCCGCTTCCAATCTAGTCCCAACCTTTTCTTCCGCACGCGACCCCCGCTGATCTATGGTTTTATAGCCTTCTCAATATTAAAGTTCTCTTCTTCTTTCTTTGTTCTTTGATACTGTTGGATCTTGTAGAATTTGTGATAATTTTAGTTTTGGTATTTGGATTTAGGATATTGGAATGGAGGTCTGCAATCTGCTGCTAAGGGTGTGGAAGTAAGAAAGAGAGAACTAATGAAATCTAATTAACTAGATTAAGGGCAGTTTAGTTGTCAGAAAAGTAAAATTGTGAGGGAATGTAATTATGTGAATATGATTACCAAGAAAAAAAGTTTTCAGAAAAGAATTTAATTTTGAAAAATAAAAAAACTAAATTCAAACAAATTATTTATCCCGTATGTTGGGAAAATTATAAGGTTTCGATTTGATACCAAAACCCAACTGATTCTCCGACCGAATAGATGATCACGTCAACCTAAATAGTGTTTTCCAGCTCGCCTGTTTGAGCTTTAGATTTTCTAGGCTTACAGGTTAAGGAAGCGGAAGACAGCAGTCGACCCAGCTGTGTTTATAGCTGGAGTCAGCTAGCAGAAGACAAGATCGACCCACCGTGTTTACAATGAGTCGCCTAGCAAAAGACAAGAAAGGCGTCAACCTTCACTGAGTGATCCACAGAGCTGATCAAGTCGAAGAGAATTCGGCCGAGTTCAAAACACAAATGGTCCAAATTGTAGAACAAAGGGAACTATCTCTGAAGACTTCACTTCAAGATACCCGGCTACGAATTCAAAAGCCAGCTCTAAAGGCAGAAGATCCCGGAATCAGAGGAAGTCAACCTACCTCGACCAATGAGGGATTGTCAGATCAGCATCCTAGACTTCAGGACCTAGGATGTGACACAAATGAAGACAGGTGTAGATTCGCCCAACGGCAGATCTTGTATTTAAGAAGAGTAGGTAAGATTCAAACGGCTCCTCCAACGGCTAGTCTTGAATCTCTACCTATATAAACCCGTCTTCAACCTCGGGGATCGAATACGAAAAACTCTCTACAAGCTTTCATTATCTGAAATCATCATTCTTTCAAAAGCTCTCAAGCAGTTCTACATAGATCAAAGAACACTTTATCTTAAAGTGTTTCTAGTTAAGAAACTGCTTAGTTTTTCGTCTGTTCCCTAGGCCAAACTCATTGTATATCTTAAGCCTAGATTTCGAACGAGTTCATCATACTCTAAAGTTCTTAATTGTAAGAACTCGTTCACAGTTGGAACCCCATACCCAAACCCAAACCCAGAAAGGTTAGGTAAAGGTACGCTTGCTCGAAGCGTGTAATTCGAGTGGTTAGGTTCTTCAGTACCCGAAAACTGAAGGTGTAGGCTTGACAGTGCCCGCAAACTGTTGGAACACAGCTCGGGTTAGAGTTGTGAAGTTTTTTGGTACTTGAAAATCAAGTGGTAGTGGATTACCAGTGAACCTGGTCGTGGACGTAGGAGGTGTTACTCCGAACCACGTAAAAACTCGCGTGCTTTTTCTCTCTCTCTCTTTATATTCAGTTTTGTACTAACTCTTTCATTTCATTGCATATTTGTTCAAAACTGCACACACAGCTGCTCTCCAAAGACAGCTGTGTCTCTCTAAAAGTTGCACAACTTGACTAAGCTGAAAACGTAAAGTTAATCTTTTCAAACTGAGTTTTTCTAAGTAACCGAGCTAAGTTTTCAAACCACCACTTTCCGCACCGCCAGCTGAGTTATTTACCCAGCTGACCCTCCCCAGCTGGATCGATAACTGAGCTCACCAACTCTGTGATTTAACTTGAAAAAGTTTCGAAAAATCTATTTGGTGTATTCACCCCCCCTCTACACCAAATACCCAGCTCAGGGACCATCAATTGGTATCAGAGCAGTGGTTCAAAAGATCACTTTCTCTGTGTCAGTGGTCAACTGAACAGATCCGTTTTTCAGAAAAACTCATATTATTACATACTGCATATTTCTATGGATTCTTATCTTAACAGGAATCTTCCCACCTTCTCGGTAGACGACTATGCAATCTGGAAATTCAGATTGAAAAGCTTCCTATGTGCGCATCACGACATGATGTGGGACGTCATCTCAGACGGACCCATCCTTATTTATAAACAAGAAAATGAACTCGTACCTGCTCATGATGGAGGACAACCAGAATACCGGCCAATTTTCAAGCCAAAGAAGGATTACTCGTCAGAAGAACGAAAGCAAGCTGGACTGGACAGCTTCGCAAGAAACACCATCTCATCAACAGTCTCAAACGCCTACCTGAGTAAGATCATCAAGTGCGAGACAGCCAAAGAGATGTGGAAAATACTTGCCAAGCTATGTGAAGGATCTGAAGAAATCAAAGAAAACAAATTCACAATAGCTTGCCAAAAATTCGACAACTTCAAGCAGCTAGCCAACGAGTCCATCGAAGCGATGGAGCTAAGGTTCTCAAACATAGTCATCGAGATAGAGACAATCAGAACTGGGAAGTATACCCAGCGGGAAAAGAATCTAAAGGTTCTTTCAGCCCTTTCAGCTGAATGGAACACTTACAAGGTAGTTCACCAAAGTCGAAGTGACTTGGGTGATCTATCTACAGAAAGGTTGTTCTCAATCTTAAAAGCCAACGAATACAACTTGAAAATCACTCAAGAAGAATCTTCAAGCAGACAGAATGACGGAGAACTCACCCCAGCTCCAAAAGAGATTGCGTTCAGAGCCAACTCTGAAAAATCCGCATACATACAGTCAGCTGAGTCATCGAAGAAGGATAAGAAGGACATGAGCAAGGAAGAGCTACTTGAAGAAATAGCCATGCTGGTCAAAAACTACAACAGACTCAACACCAGCAAAGGCAAATACAAGAAGTTCGCAAGAACTTACAGAGACAAGTACACAGCAGCTGATGAGAAGTCAGCTGATAAACGAACAGAAGAAGGTTGCTTCAACTGCAAGGAACCAGGACACTACCGGCAAGATTGTCCAAAGTTGTCCAAGAAAGATAAAGACCAACTGAAAGCTAAGGCAGCTGACAGAAGGAGAGCTTATATCGCCGATGAAGAATCAGAGTGCAACAAAATGGATGACATGCCATTTTCAGACTCGGAAGAAGAAGCCCTGATGGCCCATGATGAACCTGATTGGGATACATGCTTCATGGGACAAACAGACGGCATCGATGAAGATGAGGTAATGTCTCGAACTCAAAATTTATCTAACATCTCACCATCACACGAACACTCTACACAGGTCTCAGAATCTGGACTACCTGATTGGAGTCTAGTAGAGAAAGTAATGAACGATTCTAAGGAACTTCAAGAGATCCTTGACGTCATTATGTGTGAGAATGCCGAGCTGAAGGCGGAACTGGAAAAGACAAAAGTATCAGACGCAGCTGATACAACTCAGCTCCAACAGGAAGTCGTTTCACTAAAAGACAAAATAGTGAAACAAGATCAGCTGATGAAGGAATTCTACTATGAGAAGAAACAGCTGATAGAAGATGTGGAAAAGGTCACAGCTGAATCGGAAAAGAAGTCAGCTGAGATCATTGAGCTGAAAAGCACCGAAGAGGTACTATCTAAGAAGATAGTAGCTCTCATCAAAGCCACGTCAACAATGGACGAGATCATTAGTGCTCAGCGTCCAGCAGCACTCAAAGCGGGACTGGGATACAACGAATCAAAGGATGCCTCAAACATTACCTCCACAAGTAGAACAAAGGTTATGTTTGTACGTGCAAATGAACCTTCAATCCCAGTAGCTCAGCATCAACAGTTGAGGACACAGCAGGCGTCGGGAAGACCAGCTGTGAAACATTCTCAAGCTCCGTCGAGAACACAACAGGCATCAAGAAGGTCAGCTGTGCGACAACCTCAAGCCCAACTCAGACAGCAACGTGCTCAACCTCAACGAAGACAACAGGCTGGATTTTACAGATACCAGCAACAGCACCAGCACGTTGATCGATATCAACCAAGATATCAGAGATACCCAGCTGGATACCACTCATATGAGTATCAGCTGTATAATCATCTCCAGCCACAGCATCACATGAGACAGCAGAGACAAAGGAACGTCTCAGCTAGGCACACAGCTGGAAACCAAAAGAAGTGAAGACGTCAAAACAGGAAGACAATGAGATCAAGACCCCGCCAGCAACAACCGAATAACACAAAGAATGTGTATATCGACTCAGCTGGGAGAATTATCAGATCAAATGACCTAATTCGAGTCATCAAGCAGATCTGGGTCATCAAAGGATCTCTGTCTAACCCACAAGGATCCAATTAAAACTGGGTACATGAATTTTAATTTTTTGTTTAGGTTGCAAGGAATCGACGCATCTCTGAGGAGTCGATGAGAACGCTATGGTACTTGGACAGTGGATGTTCCAAGCACATGACGCATCTAAAGCATCTACTCCAGGAGTATATCGAGCGTACAGGTCCACAAGTAACATTTGGTGACAACTCTAAAGGCCTAACCAAAGGTTATGGTACATTTAAAACTAGAAATGTTATAATCCCAAATGTTTCTTATGTACAAGGATTGCAACATAACTTGCTTTCCATTAGCCAATTCTGCGACAACGGTTTTTCTGTCAAGTTTGATGCACAGGGATGCATAGTGAAGCACAGGGAAACCAAGCAGATACTCCTAAGAGGGAAAAGAGAAGGAAATATGTACTTTGCTGACTGGAACAGCAGCCCTCCGGAGACTTGTCTTGTATCAAAAAGCAAGAATGAAGTCAGCTGGCTGTGGCACAGACGGCTGAATCATCTCAACTTCAAGACAATCAACAAACTGGCTAGGAACCAGCTCGCTAATGGGATTCCAGATCAAGTATATGACAAAAGTCATATGTGCAGCGCGTGTCAACAAGGAAAGCAGACAAGAATTTCATTCTCTCTCAAGCCAGTTCAGTCAACTGATCGAGTTCTTCAACTTCTTCACATGGATCTTTTTGGTCCAGTTACTCCAACAAGTTTCAATGGCAGAAAATATACTCTGGTCGTTGTGGATGATTTCTCAAGATTCACATGGGTATCATTCTTGTACCAGAAAAGCAAAACCAGGACTAAGCTGCCTACCCTGCTGGAAAGATTATCAACACAGAAGGAGTGCAAGATAATGTCAATAAGATCAGATCGTGGAACGGAGTTTCTAAATGAAACTATTTATGATTATTGCGAGAAGAACGGAGTTCAACACCAAACATCTACAGCTCGCACACCTCAGCAGAATGGTGTAGTAGAAAGAAGAAACAGAACTCTCAAGGAAGCAGCTATCTCAATGCTAGCTAGCTCTGCCATTCCAAAGAAGTTCTGGGCTGAAGCAATCAACACAGCTTGCTTCACTCAGAATCGCTCTCTACTCACATCAAGGCAAGGAAAGACACCGTATGAGCTATGGAATAACAGAATACCATACATTGGATATTTCAAGGTATTCGGATCTAAATGTCACATCCTCAACAATGGGAAGACACAGCTCAAGACGTTCGATGAAAAGACAGACCGAGGAGTATTCCTTGGTTACTCCGCTGTGAGTAAAGCATAGAGAGTCTTCAACAGAAGAACTCAAATAGTCGAAGTAACTCCACATGTTACATTTGACGAATCCTCCTTCGAATATAGAGATTCTATCAAACGAAGAAGCGAAGGAGAATCTTCAAGATTGATTCAGACAAGGGCTCAAGAGAATAGAATCAGGAATCTAGCCGAACCAATAGTTTGGGACAATGAGCCAGAGGAGGAACTTCAAATCAACCAAGAAGCTCCACCAGCTGGAAATCAAGAAGAATCTTCAACACCAAATCAAGGGGGAACATCATCAGCTGGGAATCCAAACACAGCTGAGTCCCCAGCTCAATCTCCAGCTGAGCATCTACAGAAGTCTCCTCAAAATAGAAATCAAAGAGAACCTATTTCTCAAGATTTAACTCCTGAGCAACTCTAAGTCAGACGAAATTTAGCCACGACAAGCATCAATCAATTGGAAGAAGAAATTCGTAAGAGGAGAAGATGGATTGAAGATCATCCATCATCAGCAATTATCGGAGAACCATCTGACCAAGTCAAAACCTGAAGCTCAGCTGCTCAAGCTTTATCGGATCATCAAGAAGCAGCTGACACAGCTCAACTCTCAGTAGAGCTTGAACTAACGGTCTATGATGAAGACACAGCTCTAATGGCTTGTTACGTAGCTCAAGTGCCAGAGCCTCAATTAATTCTCGAAGCTTTGAAGAGTGTGCCTTGGACCAACGCCATGCAAGAAGAGCTGAACGAATTCCTCAGAAATTGTGTCTGAGAATTGGTCGATAGACCTCAAGAAGTCAAAGTCATAGGACTCAAATGGATATTCAAGAACAAATTGGATACCCTGGGAGTCGTCATCAGAAACAAAGCTCGACTGGTTGCCAAGGGCTACACTCAGCAAGAAGGAATTGACTTCGAAGAATCATTTGCTCCAGTAGCACGATTGGAAGCAATCAGACTCTTTCTCGCCTTTGCAGCACATCACAAATTCAAGGTCTATCAAATGGATGTGAAGTGTGCATTCTTAAATGGAGAAATCAAAGAAGATGTCTACGTTGAACAACCTCCAGGATTCGAAGTAGAAGGAAATAAAGTCTACAAGCTAAAGAGGCTCTTTATGGATTGAAGCAAGCACCTCGAGCTTGGTATGACACTCTGTCAAATTTTCTCGTATCCAAAGGATTCAAGAAGGGCTCAGTAGACAGAACTCTCTTTACCATCAAGTCAGGAGAAGACATCCTGGTTGTTCAAATCTACGTAGACGACATCATCTTTGGATCAAGATCAAGCTTCTTATGCCAAAGATTTGGAGAGATGATGTCAGAGAAGTTCCAAATGTCCATGATGGGAGAAATGAATTTCTTCCTAGGACTTCAAGTCAAGCAATCATCAGAAGGGATTTTCATAAATCAATCCAAATACGTGAAAGACTTGATCGCCAAGTATGGAGTTCAATCCAGTAGAATTGTAAAGATTCCAATGAACACCAACTGGAAGATTGAACTAGGAACTGAAGGGAAGTCAGTTGATTCCAGCAAATACAGAGGGATAATAGGATCCCTGCTGTATCTAACAGCAAGTCGTCCAGACATCTCTTTCGCAGTCGGAGTGTGTGCCAGATTTCAAGTTGATCCAAAGGAAGCACACATGCAAGCAGCCAAGAACATTCTCAAATATCTCAAAGGAACTCAGAATGTTGGTACGTGGTACCAAAGAAGACAATCTACAGCTGACTGGATACTCAGATTCAGACTTCGCTGGAGATCGGTTGGACAGAAAATCAACTTCAGGAACGTGTCAGTTCTTAGGAAGTAAGTTGATTTCATGGTTTTCAAAGAAACAAACGTGCGTCGCAACTTCCACGACAGAAGCAGAATATATGGCCGCTGAAAGCTGCTGCTCGCAAATTCTCTGGCTGAAACATCAGCTGGATGACTATGAAGTAAAAACTGGACAGGTTCCAATTTTCTGTGATAGCTCAAGTGCGATTGCCATATCAGAGAATCCAGTACTTCACACAAGATGCAAGCATGTAGACGTACGACATCATTTCATCAGAGATCACGTAGAAAAGAAGGATGTGATTGTTGAGAAAATTCACACAGACATACAGCGGGCTGATATTCTCACAAAACCGCTGATAGAAGCAAGATTCAAAATGCTGTGCGGATTACTTGGACTTCTCAACCCAGACGATGCTTCACCCAGCTGAATGGAAGCAGACCAATTGAATGGAACGGACCAAATTGAATGCAAGCAGACCCAGCTGAATGGAAGCAGACCCAGCTGAATGCAAGCAGACATCTGAAATTCAGAATCAACGTCACTGATATCAGCTGAGAAAGAATTCAGCTAAACCAGATGCTGAAAGTGAAGGATTATTCAGCTGAGGTGGAATCAGCTGGAACCACAATGACCCAGCACACCCACTCAACAGAGGTATCAGCTGACTACAATGATCAGCTGAGAGGTTTGCAACAACATTAAATACACCTACTCAATCTGTTTTTCTGTCAACTCACATCTTGTCATATCTAATCAATCTTAATTAAAAGTCTGCAAAGAATTGAATAATGGGAGTTTCGAGGCAAAAGTCAAAACGCCCCAACCGTTCTCTCTCGCGCATTAACTCACATATTCTAATCAAGCAATTAATATGTCGCGAGAATCACTCCCAGCCGTAGATCTTCTTATCAATAGACAAATCTTGATCGTCCATTCATCAAGAAAACTTTTTAAATATGCTAGAAGATATACGCATCAACCCTAAAAAGTTTTTCGGCATTCTTTCTTATTACCATCAATTGGTATTATTTGTTTCTACTAACAAAAGATGCAGAAGAAGAACGTGGAATCCAGAAAGATATCCCCCGGAGCCGATCAAACTTGAAGAATCTGTCAAAGCTTCAAGATAAGAGTTGCTTAACTCTCAGGAACTTCAAAGAAGACGGAAGTCCAAAAGAAGGTGAAGCCCCTCGACAGATCCAGGCCAGTGCAGTGAGAGACTGCAAAGCTCAAGAACGTCATTCACCAGGAAGGTGCAGAAAACTTTCTGGGAATGTCAAAGGAAAAAGACCTCCTCAGCCCCACTGATTCTCTCAACATAAAAGAGATAACGGGACATACAACTCCCTGGGATGCAAAAATCAACGTCAACAGACCTGGACCAGATGTTGATAAAGCCGGAGTATTCAAGAGCAGTCATGACAAAGCTCTTGCTCCACCACAGGAGGCACAGAAAAGGATGCAGGAGACAAAGCAGCATGCATCTATCTCCGTCCCAGCTGGGAATCGGAGACAACTTGAGGAGACAAAATATGCAAGCCTTTGTCTTCAAACAGAAGACTCAAGTCAAAGGTGCTCAGTCAGTCAGCAGGGAAGCCAGCTGACATTATGAGAGAATTCGTAATCACTCTCCGAGGAGCAGAAGGCCCACAAGCGGTCGTTTCTTACTGTAAAAGAGAAGTTCACGCCCCTGCGTGAACATCATCGTCACCAACATCGCAACGGAGTATTCCAGCTGATCAACCAAGCTTAAACCCCAAGACAGATGGGATACTTCAACCGCCTTCTCCTCAGTTTCCTTCAGCTCCACAGGGACACCAGCTTCGAGATCTTCCGATAAATGATGCTCAAGTCCCTGCACCAAGCTTAAATGAGAAACATCACCCAGCCAATGATCACCTGCAGCTGGATGATGATGATATGAGCTGAACACAAGCCCCTCAAGTGCTGAATCAGACTTTCTCATTCAATCTAAGAAGTCTGAAAAAGCAAAATTTGCAAGGAATGAAGTTGTGCTCGACTCAGAAGATGCTATCTCCCGTGCCAACTCATCCCTCCAAGCACTGCCCCAGCTGAATCAGGCCAAGGACGCTGTGTCTGCAATCACAGCTGAGGCTAATGCAACTGAAGAAGAGCCAGCTAATACAACAGCTGAGCCACTTAGACTCCAAACCTCGCTGCTCAGAGCTGAAAACCACAGTTTCGCCAAACTAAAACATCGCAACAGCCGATGGTGTATCTCTCCCACCCTGTTTTGATCATGCCAAAAAGGGGGAAGTAAGGAAGAAGAGAGACAAGTCAAAGAAGAGGCAAACTGTTGAGCTAGAGGAACCAGCTGGATCAGAATCAGCTGAAGAGACAAGTCAAAAGAAAGAAGCAACGGATGCAGAAGAGAAGACCCAGCCAACTGGGATTGAAGACTGAAGGATTGAAGACTGAAGATTTGAAGATTTTTTTTCTTCTTTCTTTTTCCTGTGTTATAATGTATATTCTTACATTAATAAAACACAAGTTTTTCTGCGTCATAAGTTGTCTCAGTTAGGTTTTGGCATCATCAAAAAGGGGAAAATTGTTGGGAAAATTATAAAGTTTCGATTTGATACCAAAACCCAACTGATTCTCCAACCGAATAGATGATCACGTCAACCTAAATAGTGTTTTCCAGCTCGCCTGTTTGAGCTTTAGATTTTCTAGGCTTACAGGTTAAGGAAGCGGAAGACAACAGTCGACCCAGCTGTGTTTATAGCTGGAGTCAGCTAGCAGAAGACAGCAGGCGTCAACCTTCAGCTGAGTGATCCAGCAGAGCCTGATCAAGCTGAAGAGAATTCGAGCTGAGTTCAAAACACAGCCGGTCAGATACAACAAAGGGAACTATCTCTGAAGACTTCACTTCAAGACAGTCCAGCTCTGAATTCAAAAGCCAGCTCTAAAGGCAGAAGATCCCCGAATCAGAGGAAGTCAACCTACCTCGACCAATGAGGGATTGCCAGATCAGCATCCTAGACTTCAGTACCTAGGATGTGACACAAATGAAGACAGGTGTAGATTCGCCCAACGGCAGATCATGTATTTAAAAATAGTAGGTAAGATTCAAACGGCTCCTCCAACGGCTAGTCTTGAATCTCTACCTATATAAACCCGTCTTCAACCTCAGGATCAGATACGAAAAACTCTCTACAAGCTTTCATTATCTGAAATCATCATTCTTTCAAAAGCTCTCAAGCAGTTCTACATAGAACAAAGAACACTTTATCTGAAAGTGTTTCTAGTTAAGAAACTGCTTAGTTTTTCGTCTGTTCCCTAGGCCAAACTCATTGTATATCTTAAGCCTAGATTTCGAATGAGTTCATCATACTCTAAAGTTCTTAATTGTAAGAACTCGTTCACAGTTGGAACCCCATACCCAAACCCAAACCCAGAAAGGTTAGGTAAAGGTACGCTTGCTCGAAGCGTGTAATTCGAGTGGTTAGGTTCTTCAGTACCCGGAAACTGAAGGTGTAGGCTTGACAGTGCCCGCAAACTGTTGGAACACAGCTCGGGTTAGAGTTGTGAAGTTGCTTGGTACTTGGAAACCAAGTGGTAGTGGATTACCAGTGAACTTGGTCGTGGACGTAGGAGGTGTTACTCCGAACCATGTAAAAACTCGCGTGCTTTTTCTCTCTCTCTCTTTATATTCAGTTTTGTACTAACTCTTTCATTTCATTGCATATTTGTTCAAAACTGCACACGCAGCTGCTCTCCAAAGATAGATGTGTCTCTCTAAAAGTTGCACAACTTGACTAAGCTGAAAACGTAAAGTTAATCTTTTCAAACTGAGTTTTTCTAAGTAACCGAGCTAAGTTTTCAAACCACCACTTTCCGCACCGCCAGCTGAGTTATTTACCCAGCTGACCCTCCCCAACTGGATCGATAATCGAGCTCACCAAATCTATTTGGTGTATTCACCCCCCTCTACACTAAATACCTAGCTCAGGGACCATCACCGTATCTAATTTAACAATTAAAAATCAAATTAGTTTTTAGAGCAGAATCCTTGCCAATCAAAAGAGTTTTTTGTATTTTCTTTTAACACAATATAATAGTATTATTGGTGGATGTCGTATACCACCAAATAATTCCTGCAACCTGCTCAGAATTAAATTAGCATAGCAACAAGCAGGGTCGAACCACAGAGAACGGAAAATCACTTATTTTTCCTACAAATCGAGTTTTGGTGTAGCCACCACACCTTAAATTGAGAGAATTTAATTAAAAACTAAGAAAACAATAAATTAACTAAATAGCAAAAACAAATATAAATCAGAAGAAAAGGTAATCCGGCTTCAAATAAATCCACACTAGTCTAGGACTCTGATCATCGACGCAAAAATTAATTAATTCCCAAGAACCAACAGGTTGTAGGGTACCGTGAATGCAGCAGACATACCCCAACCCTACGTACTTTATCGATAGCTAGCTGTAGACGACAGATCTAACTATTTCACTTATTAAAACACAACCTAGCTGGAGACGCCAGACGTAGATTTAATGCTCTAATAGCTTTTAGATTTGAAGGAATCCAAATTAGATGAATTATCCAAGAACGCAAGTAATAACCTGTCTACCAATTTATTCCTACTACGAACATGGTAGTTTTATCACTAATTAGCCCTATTCCAACAATTACGGATTGGGGGAACTAATTGACTGTAATCCAATTTAATCTAAGTTGATCAGGCTTAAATAAAATCGAAATTAACTTTAAACAAAAGGAATAGATCGAAACCCTAAGAAATTAATTATACGAACAATTAAGTCTCACAGAATTATTATACTAATGCTTCAATATTCTCGCCGAATTAAAGAATTAGCTACGCATAATATTGAAACTAAACACAATCGAATAAACTAAATAAAGCATAATATATATAAAAAAAAGAGAACAAGAAATAGTCACCAATATTCCACGAACAATGCAAATCTGAAAACAATAATAAAAACTAAAACTTGATCAAGTTCTTCTCGTCTCTTCTCGGTGGCTAATTGAATAACTAATCTCCATGGCTACTCCTCCGGCGGCCGAATAAAATAAGGTAAAGTCAAATATATATGTAAATCAGAGGTGTTCACGGGCCGGTTCTGGTTTGGAACCGGCCCCGAAACTGCCGGTTCTGGTTCGGAGAAATTGGAATCGGAACCGGCCCGCCACATACCACGGTTCCGGGTCGGAACCGGCCCGTATTGGACGGTTCCGGTTCCGGGTCGGAACCGCTGGTTTAGGGCCCGAACCGTATATTTTTTTACATTGTTATTGAAATGAAACACATAAATCATCAATGTAATGTATAAGATTGAAATAGAGTAATATATATCTTCATTTATAACAATGTGTAATCAATTGCAAATGGAAATATATTATTATTTAAAACTCGAAATCCTAAAACCCTTGGAATTCACAAAGTTTGAAAACTCAAGGGACGAGCCTCGTTAAAACCTTCTTGGTGAAAACCCAATGGGAAAAACACCAAGTAAAGAAAAAGAGTACTCGTCTAAAATTATTTAGGACTACCCGTTGATGTCGGCGTCAAAGTCCCAATCATCTTCAAATTCACCAGTTTCAGTAGTGGCTATAGAGTCGGTGTCTGTGCTTTCGGCCTCGGTTGTGCTTATGGGATACTCCGCAAATATTTCATCCCAATTATTTTCTTGTTCACGCATTTCGGCCGATGTATAATCTTTGAGTAAAACTTGAGCTTCTAGGTTTCTTGGCGTCATCACCGATCTTCTTTAATCGAGCACGTAGCCTGCAACACTGAAAGCTTGTTCCACTGAGACTGTTGATGCTGAAATGGCTAAGATCTCCCTCGCCATCATTGCTAAAATCGGGTATTGATTTTGCCTCCTCGACCACCATTGCAAAACATCAACATCATTTGGCCCTTCACCTGCTAAATCTGTACTTTTGGGTTCGCTAATATAGATATTAAGTTCACTGCTTATATTACTACCCGTGCCCTAATTTTGAAAGTAACTTTGAAGTCTTTGTGCAGCTACAGAACTAGAATCTATTCCTAGATTAAAAGAGCTTCTTGGTCTTTGACTAGGCCTAGATGATGACCCTCTATCCGAGTACTTAGATTCATATTCTTGAACAAGATCCCTCAATGTCGTATCTAGAGAAGTTTTAACCGATGCAATATTAGGCAATTCAAAAGAGTCTTCACCACGCTCACCCCCTCCAAATGTCATTTCACGAAGATAACAGTAATACAAGTCTAATAGACCACAAACCCCTTCCAATTTCATAAAGGGATCTAAACATTTTGCAATAAAAAAGACATCGGGAATATAAGTAAAATATTTCAACCATTTAATGACCATCATAGTTATTGAATCATGTAACCTTGGGTTAGTACTGCATATTAAGAATTGAAGAACGATAACAACACAATGATATAGTACACAACATGAAGTAGGATAATAAACTCCAGATAAATCTTTAGTTGCAGTTTCAAAAACTTTTAAGAGTGCAATCAGACTTGAGCATTCATCCCAATAAGAAGGCAATAAGAACATGTTGCTAACCTCAGTTGAAAAGAAATCACATAATAAATCCTTATATTCAGAAGTTGCTACCAACATTTCATAAGTAGAGTTCCATCTAGTGCATACATCAATGTTAAAACTTTTACTTTTTTCAGTTTTTTTCTTACAAAATTTTAACCAATTTCTGTGTAGCTTAGCTTTATCCCTTAACATGGCAACACATTTTCTAATAGGTGTAATTGAACCTTCTAATTGCTTTAATCCATATTGTACACATAAATTTAGTATGTGACATATGCATCTAGTATGAAAATATTTTCCTCCTAGAGTGGGATTACATGCAGCAATTAGAGCAGGCACACTTGCAGTATTAGCAGATGCATTATCAAAACCGATTGAAAAATTCTCAGAGATTAATCTAAATTGATTCAACACTTTTATAATGCAAAGAGCAATGCTTGCAGCATTATGAATACAATTAAACTTCCTAAAACAAAGTACGCGTTTGTTCATACACCAATTTGGATCAATCCAATGCACAGTCATTCCAAGATATGAATTTTGTTGCCAAGCACATGACCAAATATCTGAACAAACAGAGACTCTATATGGCAGCTTAGCAAACATGTCTCTTAATGCTTTTTTATATCTAATAGATAATTTAGCAATTGTCCTAGTCATGGTACTTCGTGAGATTTTTTTAGCTTGCGGATTATATATTTTTTTCATGGAATTTTCAAAATGCATGCTATCGGCAAATTGGAAAGCAAGAGATTCAGTAACAACAAACTTAGCCATCACTTCTCTAACTACTATATCATTATACTTAAATAAAGTGAGTTCATTACCTTGCGTGAAGTTTAGTTGAGTTTGAGTTTGTTGTTGTGTACCTTTTTCTTGATCTTTCGGCTTGTGTTTGAGTATATGGCGGTTATAAGTGCCATACCCATTTCCTTTCTTATGCTCGTACTGCTGGTCGCAGAAATTGCAGCTCGCCATTACAATTGGAGTTTCTCCTTCGGCACAAGGTAGTGTTACCTTTTTGAACCATATTGAAAACACTTCGGATCCTTCCTTCTTTCCTTTGTCCTGCAGCTTCACCTTTCTGGTACGACGGCCCTTGTCGGCAGCCATTCCGCCGTCCTCTTGCTCGTCCATTTTGTCATCCTCATCCAAGTTGATTGCCTCTTCGTGAAAGGGGCATGACTGCATAGTGCGGGGAGGATGCATTTGGTGGGACGGATTCATCTCCACTTCGAGGTCGGCAATATATAGGCTTTTAGCAAGTAGCCTATCCGCTTCAATCTGGTGGGCAACAAAGGCAGCAGCATCTTCGGCCATCTGTTGGTTCTCCATTTCTTCACGTTGGCGGCGAGTGGGGACCCTCCGGTATCGAGGATTCTGGCTTGTGAGAGTGAGAGTGGAAGAAGTATTATCATCTTATTAGTAGTCATCCTGGAACGCTTCTCGTTCTCGAATGACAACACCACGAGGATGACGAGGAGGGTTACCACTACCACTAGTACCACGAACATTTTCGATTGTCTTTTCCTTACCCTTACGAGGGTTGGAGAAAGACATTTTTGCTAGAACTATTAAGAGAGTAAGAGCTAGAAAAATAGAACAATGAAAACTGAAAAGAATGAATAACTTAGAGAGTAAGAGAAGAGAGTAATTGGTGTGAAGAAATGGTTGTGGGTAGGGAGGTATTTATAGTTGAAAGTGGGAGGAAATGGGGGGGGGGGGGACTTTGAATCATAGCCATTGGATCACAAGATGAAATCATAGCCATCCATTTTGAATTTCAAATGGGTGCCAAATCCTAGGCGGTTGAACCGGCGGTTCACACGGTTCCGTGGTTCCGAACCAAAACCGCCGGTTCAACCTCAACCTTATTTTTATTTTTTATTTTTTTGACATTTTTTCGTTCGATTTAGCATTCTAATTATCATAATGTCTTGTTTTAGGATATAATTAACATGAATAACACAAAACATATTTAAAAAAAAAGTGTGGAACCGCCGGTTCACGGTTCGTAGCCCTTGGAACCGAAACCGGCCCGTCCCAAACACGGTTCTGGGTCGGAACCGGCCCGTTGACCGCGGTTTCGGGCCGAAAACCATTAACCACGGTTCCGGTTCCGGGCCAGAACCGGCGGTTCCGGGTAGGGGAAAACCTCTAATGTTAACTAACTCCTAAACCTATACTCCTACTCCCAATAAATTAAGGGCATTCACCCCTTTAATTACAGCCACCCAAAACATAGAGAACTATTGGCTTAATTATGACACTTTTAACTAGCCCAATAATAATAAAATAACTATTTATCCAAGAAAAACTAATATCCAAAATTAATTATTTCCCATCTTCTCCTTGCATCCTTAATCCACAGCAATATCATGCAAAATATTCTTCTTTTCCAATTTCTCTCGTCCAAATCCTTGCACTCATAATTTCTCCAAATCCTGCACAAAATATACTTAGACGTGCATTATACTCGCATAAAATGATAGAAAACCCGAATTCTGAACAACCAAAAATACACACATCAAATCTCCTCCCACTTGAATCATGTTTGCCCTCAAGCATGAAGTGAAGATAAGACTAAATCATCTAACATGGTTGTTCAAAAACATCATATCCCCAAGACTCAAAACAACGACTCAATAAAAAGGAAAAGAAAAATGGAAGGTAAGAAATGAGACACGAACAAACTAACGAGACACACAAAACAACCAAGTAAATACCTACATGTCCGACTGTAAACTTCTTCTGTAAGCAAGAATGAAGCAACAAACAAGAGATTCTCAACCATCAAATGAAAGAAGTGTAACCTCACGAATGCCTCATTATCATCAACTTAGTCAAAATCGGGCAAAAATCAAACATTGCTCACGGATTTCACTCATTCACTCCTTATGCTACTCCAGGACAACCACACCAAGACAAAATTCACTCGATCGCGATATAAAATGGCCAACATGTAACTCAAGAAGGGTTTTTCTCATTTGGTGTAATGGGGCTAGGGACCATTCAAATAGATTGGAAGGATCTAACAGGAATTCTTAGGCTTAGAAAAATAAAACAAATATTATGCACATCCAAACCGAATCATCATCCATGTAAAATAGGCATCATAAGGAGAACAAACTAACTCATCTCAACAAACTAACCATCAAACTGTATGCTCAACTCAACTTAGGTGCAAATTTTTTTTTCTCTTTTACTTTTTTTTGTTTTTTTTTTATTTTTTTTCAGCACCTTTCTTTCTCAAATTCCAAACAAACTTACAATACACAACTTCAAAATACCCTCCAAAGATAATCAGCACAATACAGTTACAGTTACTGCCTCTGTTTGGCAAAACATGACCAAATCTCAACTTTTCAAAACAGAAACTTCAGCACGACATCCGTTTGGGTAAATTGAACGATTAAAGATTTCCTTGTTCTCTAAAAATCACACATGGATGAATTTTCGAATTTGAAACATGCACAATAGGGCCAAGAGAAAGTCAAAACATGCCTTGGTTAAATATTTAGTAGCTCAAGTCAAAGAAATAGTCAAGGCTTCAAAATGGCTCACTAGGGGTTAATGTAAAGGTTGGACAATGAAACTCAAGCCAAAATTGGTTCACCCTAATGCCTTCTATCATGCATCATGCATTACAAAATGGCACACTCGATATTGCAACCTTATGAATTAAACTCTCAGAAAGAAACAAAGTAGAGAGTGCTCTACTATCATAGGCTCAAATCTCATTTAGTGTTGGTTTAAAAATGCAATTATTGCCCTTTTTCGTCATCCCAAGTATCATTCAATAATTCTTCAAAAACTAAATCACATCCCACCATTTAACAACATATTGAATCAACAAGTTCATCACACAATTTAAACAGGCAGAATGCGTCTACAAATTCAAACAAATTGGCAATACTTAGCTCACTTGACACAACACTAGAAAAAAAATATACCTAACAACTAAACATTGAACAACTAAACACCCTCCTCACACTTAAAACCTTGCTTGCCCTCAAGCAATTAAAGTAAAAGCATAAGATAGGGAAACAAAAACACACATAAAACAGACAAAACAAAAGAAATGGAAGGAGGTAAGATGTCACCGGGGTCTCTGCGCTGCCGAAGCACATCAAGTATAGACGCACCCATAGTGGTAGAAAATGGACGGAGGCTGCTGCTGTAGAAAGGAGGAAAGAAAAGAGTGGGTTAGGGTAAGAAAGGGGAGACTACTTCAATTTTTTTTTAAATTAAGAAAACTAAATAATAGAAAAAACAGGATAAAAATATGGGTTCCCTCCCACAAGCGCCTTTATTTTAAGTCTTCGGCTAGACTCTCCGATGCAATTAGTAGCACGTCGGGGGTAACAGTGAAATTGCTTCCACTGTCGTAACAAGCGATGTATCATAATACGGCTTCAATCGGTGCCCATTGATAATTAAAAGTTTTCTCCGTTTCCAAACTCATGATTTCAACTACTCCGTTTCGGCAAACCTTCAGTATTTCGAAAGGGCCAATCCATTTCGTCTTCAGCTTTCCAGGCATCAAACGCACCTTCGATTGATACTAAAGCACCTTTTGGCCGACTTGGAATGTTTTTCCTCTCAGATTCTTGTCATGCCACATTTTTGTTCGATCCTTGTACCACATGGCAACATCATAAGCTTTGAGACGAAGCTCCTCTAACTCTTGAAGTTGAAACTTCCTTTCCTCCTCACACTTGAGTGATTGCATGTTCATTTGCTTCACCGCCCAATAGGCCCTGTGCTCTAATTCGACCGGCAAATAACACATCTTCCCAAAAATCTATAGGTGACATGCCGATAGGAGTTTTATAAGCTATTCGATAAGCCCATAAAGCATCATCTAACCTTAAGCTCCAATCTTTTCGCGAGGGGTTGACGGTTTTCTCCAAAATATGCTTAATCTCTCGATTTGAAACCTCAGCTTGGTCATTCGTTTGTGGATGATAAGGAGTAGACAACTTATGATGAACACCATACTTCCTCATTAATTCCTCAATGGTGCGATTGCAGAAGTGTGTGCCCTGATCACTTATCACTACTCGTGGCACTCCAAACCTTGTAATATGTGAGACTTCAAGAATGCTGCAACTACCTTAGAATCATTCGTGCATGTGGCCTTCACTTCCACCCACTTTGAAACATAATCAACGGCAAGCACGATGTATAAATTTTCACATGAGCTAGGAAACGGTCCGATAAAATCCATCCCCCACACATCAAATATTTCACAAAAAATCATCGAAACTTGGGGCATCTCATCTCTCTTGGAAATATTTCCTATCAATTGACACCGCTCGCAACTCTTACAAAAAAGATATGCATCTCTATTCAATGTAGTCCAAAAGAAACCAGAATCTAACACCTTCCGAGCAGTACGTTTCGGACCAAAATGCCCCCCATAAGCAAGAGAATGACAATGCAAGAGAATCTCACATTTTTCCTCCTCGGGGATGTACCTTCGAATGATTTGATCCGCTCCAACCTTTCACAAGTAAGGTTCATCCCAGAAATAATACTTGCAATCACTCTTCCACTTAAGTTCTTGAGCTCGTGTGAAAGAGGGTGGGAAACAATATCCGCAAACCAAGGGTCCTTAGGAAACTTACTTGCTGCAGCACATTATTCTGATTCTGGAAGTAGGCTTCGTTTGGGTAAATAGGTGGTATTCCTGTTCCTGACAACATATAAATGCTCCTCCAAGAAGGTTTCCTTGATAGGAATAGCATCATCCTCTTGAACCGGACAACTTAAGTGATCAACAACATTATTTTCTGCTCCTTTCTTATCTCGAACCTTCCAATCAAACTCTTGCAATAGGAGTGTCCACCTGATCAATCGCGGCTTCGACTCTTTTTTGGATAGCAAAAACTTCAACGCCGAATGATCCGTGTAAACAATTATCTTAGAGCCCAAGAGATAGGATCTGAATTTCTCAAAAGCAAAAATAATGGCCAACATCTCCTTCTCAGTGGTAGCATAATTGCATTGAGCCGGATTTAATGTCTTCAAAGCATAATAAATCACGTAGCTCTCTTTCCCCATCTTTTATCCAAGAACCGCACCCACCTTATAGTCGCTGGCATCACACATAAGCTCGAAAGGAAGATTCCAATTGGGTGGTTGGATAATAAGAGTAGTGGTCAGCTTTGTCTTGAACAAATCAAAAGCCTCTTTACAGTCATCCGTTACGACAAACAGAACGTCATTCTACAGCAGTCGAGTCAAAGGCTGCGTAATTTTGGCAAAGTCTTTGATGAACCGTTTGTAAAATCCGGCATGCCCTAAAAAACCTCTTATCTCCTTCACATTTGTGGGATAGGGAAGCCGTGCAATAAGATCCACCTTTGCCTTGTCAACTTGAATTCTTCTTTCTGAAACAACATGGCCCAAGACAATTCCTCCCTTGACCATAAAATGACACTTCTCGTAATTCAACACCAAATTTTTCTCCACACAGCAAGTCAAGACTTTATCCAAGTTGTTAAGGCAATCATCAAACGAATCTCCATATACTGTAAAGTCGTCCATGAAGATCTCTATGCATTTCTCGATCATATCCGAAAATATGCTCATCATACATCTCTGAAAAGTCTCTGGTGCATTACACAAACCAAACGCATCTTCCTGCATGCGTACGTGCCAAAAGGACACGTAAATGTGGTCTTCTCTTGATCTTCTTGGTTGACATGAATCTGAAAATAACCACTATAACCATCCAAGAAGCAGAAATACATTTTTCCAGCTAACCGCTCCAACATCTGATCAATGAACGGTAAAGAGAAATGGTCCTTGCGAGTTGCAGCATTCAGCTTACGGTAATCGATACACATGCGCCATCCAGTGACAAGATGCATCGACACCAACTCATTCTGCTCGTTCTCTACCACTTGCAATCCAGATTTCTTGGAACCATGTAAACCGGACTCACCCACTTGTTGTCAGAGATTGGGTAGATGATTCCCAATGCGAGAAGCTTTAATATTTCTTTGAGCACTATTTCCTTCATGTTCGGATTC
Source organism: Agastache rugosa (assembly GCA_031470985.1). Taxonomy (NCBI): domain Eukaryota; kingdom Viridiplantae; phylum Streptophyta; class Magnoliopsida; order Lamiales; family Lamiaceae; genus Agastache; species Agastache rugosa. Next base: position 19,861,659 of record CM062604.1, read on the forward strand.
AATTTCCATTGTGGATCTCGACAAGGTTTAGTATCAGGCTCCAAAAAAATATAGTGCATACACACATCAAGACTGATTCCTGTGATATCAGCTAAAGTCCATCCAATTGCCTTCTTGTGCTTCTTCAATACAATGATTAATTGCCCCTCTTGGCTCATGGTCAACTCCCCGCTAATAATAACTGGTAGAGTATAATTTTTCCCAAGAAACACGTACTTCAAATTCGCGGGTAAGGGCTTAAGTTCCAACACCGACAGCTTCTCATCGCATGGCAGTGATCTGTCCGAAGGGTCCTGTTTGAGCAAACAGAATATATTTCCAGAACTTGCAACTTCCGGTTGAGCGTAAAGAGACATAATGGCCTCTTTGATCTCTTCATCACTCATCTCCTAGGCATCAAAATCAGTCCAGCTTTGTATCAAGGTGAAACCTATCCTGCATGAAATCAATGGGATTTTTCATGGCATCATCAATATTAAAAATAAACTTTTCTCCATGATAATCCAAGCATATAGTACCATTGCAAACATCAATGATGGACTTAGCCGTGCTTAAGAAAGGACGGCCTAAAAGAATACCGGACGAATCCTTAGATTGCATGTCACTCATTCTCACTACATAAAAATCAGCAGGATAAATAAAATTATGCACTTTCACAAGAACATTTTCCAACAAGCCCTCGAGATGAACACATGATCTATCGGCTAACTGAATCACAACTATAGTATCTACTAACTCAACACCAGATAAGCTATTATAAACAGCTAAAGGCATGGCATTAATAGAAACTCCTAGATCACACATAACATGCTCAATTTCATATTTCCAATGTAACAAGGTAAAGAAAACATACCTGGATCATTGTATTTGGTGGCAACTTTTTTTGAATCACGGCCGACACGTTTTCTTCATCACAATCTTTCCAGAATCCTTACCTTACCAGCAATGAAGTCCTTGACGAATTTTCTCAACGGAGGAAGCTTGATCGGTTGAAGGAATGGAAGGTTAATCTCTATCTTTCCAAATATCGATATGTAGTCCATAGGATCTTCCTTCGACTTCTTCTTAGCTAATCTTCTGGGAAAAGGAGCAGGTATCACAATGTTAGAATTATATAAACTCAAAGGTTTTTGTACCTTAGTCGGCTCTTCTGATGCAGTCTTCTTTTCCTTTTCCTTCTTATTCAGCACAACTGCCGGATTAGGGTTCGGTTTAGGCAAATGGGAAGTATTTTCACCCTGATCAGCAGAAATTGCTATTCCTTCAAAATTGTCTCGAGAATGCACGTGACTTCTTGATAGTAGGTGCACTCAACTCCTTGCTAGTCCTCAAAGTGATTTTGTTCACATTCTCCTTTGAATTAACCTGAACTTGTGATGGCAAGCGGCTTTGATTCCCCTTAAGCTCGTTCATGGAAGTTGAGAGTTGAGAAATTTGATGAGCCAATCCGTCTATACACACTGTTTGCTCAACTTGAGTTTGTTGGAGTTGCTGCACATTGTTTTGCAAAAATTGCTATGAACCAATCAACTCAGCCATCATTTCTTCAAGAGACTTTCCTTATTTTTCTTGTTGTGGTAGAGTAGGTGATGTTTGTTGAAATCCTCTTTGATGAGGTGGTCGATAGTTTTGTTGTTGTTGCATCTGTTGAGGCTATTTCTACGGTTGATCTCACCAACAGAAATAAGGATGATCCCTTCAACCAGGATTATAAGTGTTCGAGTAGGGATCTCGCTTTGGCGGTGGATCTTTGTTGCCATAAAAGTTATGCGACGAGTTTACTTGAGCATGGAGATCTTCGTCGTTCCCATCGCATTGCAAGCTTGAGTGGCCAAAATTATCACATGCGCCACATGGTTTCTCCACTGGTCCCGTAATTGCAGCCTTCTCGACCATAGTATTCAGCATCTTTTCTATCTGTCCCATTCTTTCTTCGAGCTTTTATTCAAAGTTGGATGAACTAGTCTGTGCAGCTCTCTTAAGAAAACGAGGCTCATCGTACTCCCTTGTTATTTCTACCAGGTGTTGAATCAATTTCTTAGCTTCACTCACTCTGCAATGCGAAAATCCGCCTCCACTTGATGAGTTAACTAGGTTCTTCGTGTCAACGGTCAGTCCTTGGTAGAAATACTGCAACAAATCTCCATCAGTGTATTTATGATTTGGGCAACTATCCACCAATCTCTTGAATCTGGACCAGTAAGTACTCAATGATTCATCATAGTCTTGCTTAACTCCACTAGTCTCCTTCTTCAACGCATTAGTCTTAGTTGGAGGTAAGAAATGCTCCAGGAACAACCTTTTCATTTCAGCCCATGTAGATATGGAGTTTGGCGGGAGGCTTGTGAACCAAGCATTCGCCTTTGCTGTCTGAGTGAAAGGAAACGCAGCTAATTTGAATTGTTCCTCAGTAACTCCAGCTGGTCGCTTCTGCACCTTGCATATCTTGACAAACTCACTCAGAAAGTTATATGGATCCTCTCATTTTTTACCGTATAACTTGGGTAAAACATTCAGCAATCCCAACTTGATCTTGATCGATGCCTCCAAATCTGGTATTTGTATCGGTGTTGGAGGATCATCTTTCAGATGGCACGAAAGGTCACTCAATCTCGGATCTTCATCTGCCATGTCGCCTTCAGTAGTCGCGACGAAAGTGGACTCAATTTCTTCCTCGGTTTCTGTTTCTACTTCAGAAATACCTTCCGTTTCGGGAAACGGAACACCTTCATGTTCTGGAATACTACTGTCAGACTCGTAAATAGATTATGTCTTGGCAAACGGATCACCTTGCGGTTCCAATAGATTTTGCTGCTTCTTAAGCTTGGTCTATTTCCTCAACCGTTTTGCGAATTTCTCAATTTCAGGATGATATAGAAGGTCCGGTTTAGGGGCCCTGCTCATAAACAACATAAAAGTAACCAAAGATCAATAGAAAAAATAAATTAATAAACACCGTTCCCCGACAACGGCGCCAATTTGGTGGACGTCATATACCACCAAATAATTTCTACAACCTGCTCAGAATTAAATTAGTATAGCAACATGCAGGGTCGAGCCACAGAGAACAGAAAATCACTTATTTTTCCTATAAATCGAGTTTTGGTGTAGCCACCACGCTTTAAATTGAAAGAATTTAATTAAAAACTAAGAAAACAATAAATTAACTAAATAGCAAAAACAAATATAAATCAGAAGAAAAGGTAATCCGGTTTCGAATAAATCCACACTAGTCTAGGGTTCTGATCATCGACGCAAAGATTAATTAATTCCCAAGAACCAACCGGTTATAGGGTACCGTGAACGCAGCGGACATACCCCAATTCTTACGTACTTTATCGATAGCTAGCTGTAGACGCCAGACCTAGCTATTTTCCTTATTAAAACACAACCTAGCTGGAGACGCCAGACCTAGATTTAATGCTCTAGTAGCTTTTAGATTTGTAGGAACCCAATTTAGACGAATTATCCAAGAACGCAAGTAATAACCCGTCTACCAATTTATTTCTACTACGAACATGGTAGCTATATCACTAATTAGCCCTATTCTAACAATTACGGATTGGGGGAACTAATTGACTGTAATCCCATTTAATCTAAGTTGATCAGGCTTAAATAAAATCGAAATTAACTTTAAACACAAGGAATAAATCGAAACCCTATGAAATTAATTATACGAACAATTAAGTCTCACAGAATTATTAGACTAATGCTTCAATATTCTCGCCGAATAAAAGAATTAGCTACGCATAATATTGAAACTAAACACAATCGAATAAACTAAATAAAGCATAATATATATAAAAAAAAAGTGAACAAGAAATAGTCACCAATATTCCACGAACAATGCAAATCTGAAAACAATAATTAAAACTAAAACTTGATCAAGTTCTTCTCGTCTCTTCTCTTCTCGGTGGCTAAAATAAAAACTAAGGAATGAAAATAGGAAAGTACAAGTGTATAATTGAAAAACTAATCTCCATGGCAACTCCAGCGGCCGAATAAAATAAGGTAAAGTCAAATATAAATGTAAACTAACTCCTAAACCTATACGGCTACTCCTAATAAATTAAGGGCATTCATCCCTTTAACTACAGCCACCCAAAACATAGAGAACTATGGGCTTAATTAGGATATTTTTAATTAGCCCAATAATAATATAATAACTATTTATCCAAGAAAAACTAATATTCAAAATTAATTACGGCCCATCTTCTCCTTGCATCTTTAATCCACAACAATATCATGCAAAATATTCTTCTTTTCCGATTTCTCTCGTCCAAATCCTTGCACTCATAATTTCTCCAAATCCTGCACAAAACATACTTAGACGTGCATTATACTCGCATAAAACGATAGAAAACCCGACTTCTGAACAACCAAAAATACACACATTAATTATATATATCTATTGTATATATTATAATTTATTATATAATTAATGAACGGGCTTGGAGCGGTTCTGGGTTGGGCCTATGGTGGGCCTGGGCCTAGTTCGGGCTTGGATTTCAAAATATGTTTTCAAATAGAGCCCATTTGTCTGTATAGGCCCGGCCCATCAATATTGTCTTTCAAATGGGTCTATCTTGGGCCGGCCCTATCTGATGTTTGGTTTGGGGAATTGATGTCTATTTGATAGAGATTATTGTCTGTAAATACATAACTTTTTTTCAAATTATGATATTGCACATGACCTTTTTATTCTACCTCAGAATACATCAACTTTAGTTTTTTTCTAATTTTGTGCCGGTCACCGGTTTTCCCAAATCGAATCCTACGTGGACGCCGAATTTGACACATCGGAAACTGTAAAACGACGTCGTTTTGTATAAAAATACAATATAAAAAAAATAAAAATAGCCACATCATTTGCCAACTCATTTTTTAATTAAAAAAATAAAAAAAAACAAAATTATCTCTCTATCCTCCCCCACCCCTCTCGTCTGTTCTCCCACCCCTCGTCTCTCTCCCACCCCTCATCTCTGACCGTCACCACCAACCTTCTGGTTCGGTGGCAACGACGCGGCGGCGGCGGCGTCTTCTCTCGGTTATTCTCTCCCTCTCTCACTGTCAGCTCTCTCTCTTGGTCGATCACCTCCCCCACCCCTCTCGTCTGTTCTCCCTCGCCTCTTCTCTCTCTCACCCCTTATCTTCGACCGTCACGACCACCACCACCACCACCAACCTTCTGGTTCAGCGGAAACGACGCGGTGGCGGCAGCTTCTGAAGTCCTTGGTGAAAGAGAATTTCTTCGTTTATTTATTTATTTTTTTCATTTTTCTGCCCAGTGATCTGGGATTTTGGTGAAGAAATTGAAAATGAAAATTGGCAGATCAGAAGGTGTAGTATCTCGTCTTTCTTAAGTAATTAAAATAATTAATCTTCTGAGAAAGACAAGAATTTTAGTAAAATAAAGATTTTCTTTCCGAAAATTTTATCCGGCAGATATATTCTACCGGAAAAATGAGTTTTAATTAATTTCTATCGTCTCGGTTAATCCGAAACGAAGAAGTTTTTACATTTATCAATAGATGATAAATGTTTAGTCATTAATTGACTAAAAGAAGAATTTAATTTAATTACGTGAAATTTTACGTAATTTATCGTTTAAAAATTTAGTTTCGGTCGATTTGAAAATGCTTCGAATCTCCGATTCTTTCTGTGAGATTTTTATCTAAGGTTCGTGAAACCTTAATCTTAATTACTGTGTTGAGAAATTAGAGAGTTATTAGAAGATTAATTAATTATTAATTAATTGAATTAATAATTAATTAAATAAATTAACCAAACTTAGCCATTAAGTTATAATTTAATAATAACCCTAGTCTACCCTAACCTATATGTAACATGCATATAATCTAACTCTCATCTCTCATCTCTCTCATTCCACACGCACACACACACATAGCAGCCATCTCTCTCAATCTCTCCATCTCTCTCTCGATTTTTCACTCTCAAACTCACACACAACTCCATTGTTGATCATCATCCAAGCTTCCAAGACCAAAGTCATCTTCTCAAAGTAGCTAAGTAAGATTTAATTTCATCTATTCCAAGCTCCTAATTCATGTTCATGGTGGAAGAACATATATATATATATGTGTCGAAATTTTGGGGAGAATTTGTAGAAATTGGTAGATGTGGTTCATGCCTTCATATGTTATTTATATGATGATTTTAAGATGTTAGATGATCAATTATTAGCTTAAGATGGTGCATGAATAACTCTAATTATGTATATATATTTCGACATTTTTGGGGAGAAATGGAGGAGTGTTTAGATGATATTGATCTTATAGTATGTTGCTTATATCATAATTATATGATGATTTGTGTGATTAAATTAGAAAAATCAAAACCCTAACCCTAAGTTGCATGAAAATCGAAATTTAGAAGAAAATGCTAAATTTTAATTCATGCATTGAATGATGATTTGTTCTTCATGAATTATGCTTAGAATATGATTATAAGATCAAATATGTAATTAGATTTAATCATGGAAAACCCTAGCTATCAATTGGTAATTTTCGAAAATGAGAAGAAAATGGGAAATAATGAATGCATGAATTGTATGATTGATTTAATGATATAAATGAGTTTAGTTAAGTATTTTAAGAATGTTTCATGTTGGAAGTAATTAAAAATTTCCAACCAATTTCATTTTGAGAAAATAACCGATTAAATAAGAATATAAATTAGGGTTTAATAATGTAATGTTATATGATGAATTGGATGATTCAATTAAAGATATATGAGATTAATGAAGTATTTTAGATCAAGAGATAATGAAAAATGAGCTTGATTAACCCTAGAAACCCTAGAAAATCGAATTAGGGTTCTTAAATTAGGGTTGGAAGATTAATACTTAATTGAATGAAATTAAATGAAGAAATGAGCTTAAAATAATAATTGAGTATATTAGAAATTGAAAAGAAGAAAAGATAAATAAAGAAATGTTAGTTTTTATAAAAACCGAAAATTTAATAAATAAATAAAATATTAAATAAATTTTTAATTAAGAAATTAATTGCATTTATAAACTTCTTAATAAAAATTAAGTGTTATATGAATTTCTAGAAATTTAATTCAAAATAATAAAGATTTTCTATTTTTGGTTGATTTTTCCGATTTAAGAGTTTACATGTTTAATTGAGTTAATATGTGTATTTAAAGTATAATTATGTTTGTTATAATTAAATAAAGGTATAGAATTAAATTGAGAATTTTCTGAATCCGTTAGACGGATTAAAATCGATTTAGTCAGTTGTGATGAATAGTAGTTTATAAATATTAATATTGTATGAGATTTGATTAATATTGATGCTTAATGAAGAATTTAGATAGATTAAGATAGATTAAGAACGTTTGAAAAGTTAAGATAGGAATTCTCGAATTTCATCAAGTTACGGCATAGAAATTCGAATAGAATTTTGTTAAGATTATCGAAGTCGTTAGTCGATAAAAGCTCTCGTTCTAAAATCGTTATTCCGTTTCGATTAAAGGAGCAAGCGGAAGCGGGAGCAGAAACGTGAAGTAAAAGGGCTACAAGCGTTAGAGTTTAAAGTTTAAAGCTTAAGTTTATCGAATTGGGCTTTCTAAACTAAAATATGTGAAAAGCATGATATCGTATGTTTTACAAAGCTTTGATACTTGCCAAATGATTTTTAAAATGTTTAAGTATGTTACCATCTACTTCAGAAAGACGAATTCGGTTTCACGCAAGGTGAAATCTGTGTATACATTGGTAATCGTGCGCATTTCTTTGATAGGCCGATTATTCATAATCGTGAGCCTTTCCTTGATATGCCGGTTACAAGTGATTGAGAAAGAGGCCTCTTTCTCATCACCATTATTTATTTGTAGATATGGTTCATACTGTTATAATTGTCTGCAGACAAATGAGTTTTGAAAAGAAAGTATTTTTAGCATTTTACGAGTTGTTTTCAGAAAATCCTCGTATTATGTTTTCTGGCAAGTTTTCATATATAGCTGTATTCAGCAAAGTTTTCAAATGTTTTCGGCATGTGTTCACTGAGTACGTAGTACTCAGCCCTGCATGTTATTTCTAAAACGTGCAGGTTAGCAGGGATGAAGATGATGAGTACTGGATGGACTATTGTTGTTGAACGTTGTTATGTAAAGAAAGTCGTTTTTGAGAAGTTGACCTAGAATATATGTCTTCATACATATATTCTCATGTTTTCCGCTGCAAGAAAATGAAGTTTAATGTTGTTATAACGTTTAAATTCTAAAGTCGAACTCTTTTGCTAAGTTCTTTTGAAACAGTTTTCTTTATCTTGTTTTCTTGATCCTCAAATAAATTCGTCATCTTCTTGATCAATTGTCGGTTATTTGGTTGATCAGGTCTTTTGATTCCAAGTGATTTGAGTTATGTTTATTGATATGTATGTCATATTGATTTCAGTTGATCGTCTCGAGTCATATATGTCGTATTATTCTAAAATGATGAATTGTTGAGTATGGTTATTCTTTTGAACGATAGCCGGGTCGCTATCTTAAATTCCTTTGTTAATCATAAATTGTGTAAGTCGTGGGACCTACCGGCCTTGACATCTAATATTGGGGTTCGGGCTGCGACAGAGTGGTATCAGAGCAGGTCTGACTGCTCTGAATAATTTTTTTTTAAAATCTAGTCTATTTTGAAACCCTAGACTAGTTAGAGCAATGTCTTCGGCTCGAAGTTGTTATTTCTGAAAGTCTAGTCTAGTTTGAATTCCTAGACTAGTTAGTTTTTAACAACAACTGAAGTCCAGCATCTCTCATCTCATCCAGCTATCCAGGTACGAATTTCAAACGTTTCTAGTTATAAAGTTTGGAAGTTGAAGTATATATATAATTGTTGTGTTTTAGCCTCTAATGTGATTTGTTGTTGGTGATCGATCATAAGCGAGATAATGGATCAGTTGTGCAAGCAAGTTGAGAATTTATCTGTGGAATGTAACATGAGCCCGGAACACCCTTTTGGAAGCGACATTGAGTATGTTGAGACAGTGGATTCTCAAAACTATTTGTAATTTCAGTTTAGTTAATTATTTAAATTTTCTTTTATAGGATGTCCAACTCTAGATGCGTAGCAGCGATGATTGAATTTCACCACATACATATGAGCTACACAGAAACCCTAGCAGAGTTTTTAGCCCGGTACCATAGGGTTTGGATGGACATCCATGAATCAAATATCTCCGGAGTTATTGGTATAGTTAGGCTAGTTTCTCTGCTTCCTGAGGATTGGCAGGAGTGGGTGGCATCGATTGCTGCAAGGTACGTCACTCCCCAATATTGGGATGGTGTCTTGTTTGGAGATTGCAGAGCGTTCATAGCTGCAATTAGTACTCAATATATGTGTTTCTCGTACCCACCTCCTGGACCATACCAGCCATTGATTCCTGTTGGCGAATTTGGGTTACAACATCTCATGCCCCAAGATTATCCTATCTTGGATCAGAATCCTCCAGAAAATCCCGAACCTATTGCTTCTCCCATCCATGGAAATAATGGAATTGATGCTAACTCTTTTCTTGTTGAGCCATTGGCAAATGGCTATGTTTCGTCTCCCTCCCAAATCGAGACTCAAACCTTTGTTCCTGAGCCTTCTGTTTTGCCTAACGGCGTAGCCTCAGCTTCTTTTGTTGAGGAAGTTCCAAATGATCCTTCCGTTGAAACATTGCAAGCTTTGAATTCTTCAGAGCTTGATGCCATAGTTGAAGCCCAGCCTATTCTATTTGACCCTAATGTGGCTAGCACCTCTGGACCACGTCACTATGATAGTGACGAGGATAACGTTGATCCAGAAGTTGGACCAACCGAAGGATACTTCCACCTCCGTAGAATACCGTTTACTCATTTAAGTTTTCAGCCTAGCTTTAGGCCGTTGCCGGGAGAGGATATTACTTATGCCCCTCGTGTGACTTTGGACGGAGTGGAGAGGGCAGAGGAGAGCACGGAAACGGAAGAAGAAGATCCAAGTGAGGAGGATCCGAGAGACGACGAAGAGGAGGAAGAAGAAGAGGATCCATCAGAGGATGAGCAGTGAAGGAAAGTGTCGTGAAGTTGATGAAAAAGAAGATAATGATGTAAATATATGTAATAGACTAGTAAGCGAACAACTTTTAACATTTATGTTGTAAATAAGTTCTCGTACATAGAAGCATAATATGATAGCATAGCGAATCGGAAGCGACGTAGAATTCCGCTCCGATAAAAACATTTTGCGTGATGTTAGAAAATCACGGTTCATATAGGGAATTTTTGGGTGTAAATAATTCCCTACCTTTTGTAAAAGTCCTCAAAGAGGCAAATTTTCCTACTAAATGAAGAAATATGACCATGTTGGGTCATTTGATACATTTCCAAGTTATCGATAATTTTCGACGTTAAAAATTCTCGTAGAATCGTTTCAAAGACGAAGTAAGATGAAGTTTAGATAATAGAAGTTAAAGTAAAGAAGTGAGGTTTAAGGAATGGAAAAAGATCGATTAAAAGCTCGGACGAAGAAAACAAGACAAAGCGTCGAACCGGCACCGGGCGCGACCACAGCGCGCGGCGCGCCAGCCCCACGACAATTTCAACATCTGGCGCGGGTTGGTGTGGCGCGGGACAATCCGCCGGAGGTCAAGTCGCGCGCGCATGAAGGAAATCTCTTCTTGGCCGCGCGATGTCTGCGCGCGGGACGGCGATCTTGGCGCGGGATGGTTCGATCCAGCGCCGGGGTTTATTCGTCTGTTCCGTTGTTGTTCGTAGTTGTTCATTCTTCGTTTATTTTGTTCGTAGTTCGTTTCGTTGTAGTTCATTCCATTCTTCATTAGTTTCGTCCGTTAATCGCTTTGTTCATTATTCGACTATCATTAGTTTAGTGCGTCGTTCGTTTTATTCGTTCCATTAGTTATTCGCTATCGTTAGCTTAGTTAGTAATTATTTAGTTAGAAAAAAAAAAAATTTGAGATAAAGTTAAAAATCTCAAAAGAGATTTATGAGGAAGTTGTACATCAAGATGATTTATTCATCTCTTGATTATAAAGAATGAAGAGCTAATTAAATTTAGCAAATAAATAGGTATATATATAATAATTACTACTGGAAAATTTTTTTTAGTGATTATTTGATGATAAGCGTGAATCTTTTGATTCATTAAAGTTATGATCAAGTTTATATGCCAAGATGATGCTATTATTTCCTTAAAATATTATGAATATATATTAGCTAAATTTTATTTAGCAAAGATAAGTATGAAAAATATTTGTTTTTGAAATATTTTGTGATTGTAGTAATTATATGATATGAATGAATTGTTGGTTCATTATCAATGATAATAGTGAATTGTTTAAAGTGTTCATGATGTTAATAAGAAGTTAAATTATGGGATTACAATGTATGATGATGTTTGTGAATCTTTGATTCATTAAATAGTATGAGCCTGTTAAATGTAATTGAAAGTTTTGATAAGCATGAATAGTAATGAGTATGAATCGTGTGATTCATTAAAAGTACGATGAGTATATTATGCATTAAAGAGGTGATAAGAAATTTTTTCTAAATTCTAAAACCTAGAAGAATTTATTTCCTTTAAATTACTTTTAAAGAAACAAGAATTTTTATTAAAGAATAAGACTTTGTTAGAAAGAAAGAATAATTCGAATGAAAATCCTGGTTAATTAGAAAATGCCGCCAAGAGGTAGACCAAGAGGCCGAGGTCGAGGAAGGGTTGAAGATGAAACCGAAAGAGAACCTACCCCACCTCCTCCTCAACCCGAAAGGAGAATAGAAGAATTATTTTTACGGCAAAATCCCCCAACTCTCGATGGAAGAGGAAATCCTTCAGAAGCAGAAGAGTGGATTCGTGCGCTTGAAAGAATTTTCCGTTTTCTTCGATGTACGGATCAAGAACGTCTAACATGCATGTCTTATCAGCTCAAGGGATCTGCGGATTACTGGTGGGAAGCTCGTCAAAGGGCATATACCCCTGAGCAACTAGAGAACCTGACGTGGGAACAATTTAAGGATGCTTTGTTTGAAAAATTCGTTCCTCGAAGTTATCGAAAGCAGAAGGAGAATGAGTTTGCTAATCTCAAGCAAGGCAAGAAGTCGGTAGTCGAGTATGATCGCGAATTTTGTGATTTGGCACGTTTTGCTCAAGATAAGGTGGACACAGACGAGAAAATGGCTGAACTTTTCCGAGCAGGTCTTCGACAAGAAATAAGAATCGTTCTGGCCAGTCAAAGTGCATTGTCATATGCCGAGACTTTAAATAGAGCACTGGATATGGAATTGGCTATGCAGCCAGATAAGTCTTCTCAGACTTCAACAGCTACGCAAGTTCAAGCTCCAGCGACAGTGACAAATCCGCAGTCGTTCAACCAAAGTCAGAAACGAAAATGGAATTTTGGAAATCAACCTAGTAAGAAGCCCTGGCAAGGACAGCAAGGACAACAACGTCATCAACAGCAGCAATTTAATCAGGGACGATTCAAACAGCCTTTCGTCAATCAAGGCAGTTCATCTCAAACTTATCAAGGAATGTCTCCATGTTCCAAGTGTGGCAAGATGCATCAAGGGATATGCAAAGCTGGAAGTAATAGCTGCTATACTTGTGGTCAAGTTGGTCATTATTCGTATCAGTGCCCAACTAAACTGCAAGGAGCAGTAGGGAATAGAACATTTCAGAACCAGCCTAAAAAATTGAAGGCAATAGAAGTTGTTCCTCAGCAACGGCGAAGAACAAAATTGCCAAGGGTCGCGATTCCAACAAAAGCAAAAGCAACCCCAAAGCAATTGAGAATGGAACCCCAAAGAAGAATATCAAAGGGTTTTTGCTCTTGATCAGAAGCCGTTCGACAAAGATCAAGGAAATTTGACAGGTATGGGTCAATTAAATGGCATACCTGTTATAATTTTATTTGATACTGGTGCATCGCATTCATTTATATCAGATGCATGCGTGAATAATCTTGGTCTTAAGGTAGAACGTGCTAGTCAAGACTTGAGAGTAACAACACCGTTAGGTAAATCTACCTCAGTTACTCGCATCTGTCCTAATATAGTGATTGAATTAGGATCTCTCAAGATGTTAGCGAAAACCCTAAATTTAATTAAAATATGGGATGTAGATATTATCTTGGGAATGGATTGGTTGACCGAGAATTTTGCAAGCATTCAATGCAAGCAAAGGCAAATTTCATTTCATATGCCTGGTCAGGAACCAACTCTATTTTTCGGGATAGAAAGAAGTTGTAAGAAATCGCCGATTATTTCGGCAGTTCAAGCAAGGAGAGTGTTGAAAAAGAAAGATGTGAAAGCATATCTTATCTATCTCAACAAGAAGGAAGATAAGGAGAGCAGCATTGAAGATGTAGCTGTAGTAAAAGAATTTCAAGACGTATTTCCACAAGTTTTGCCAGGATTGCCACCAGATAGGCAAGTAGAGTTCACAATAGATCTTGAACCAGGATCAGCTCCTGTTTCCAAGGCACCATACAGAATGGCTCCAAAGGAGTTGCAAGAACTGAAAATTCAACTGCAAGAGTTACTTGACCTAGGTTTCATTAGACCTAGTGTTTCTCCGTGGGGAGCACCAATTCTGTTTGTTAAAAAGAAGGATGGAAGTTTGAGGATGTGCATCGACTACCGAGAATTAAACAAATTGACCTTAAAGAATAAATATCCTTTGCCGAGAATAGATGATCTATTTGATCAGCTCAGAGGAGCAAGTGTATTCTCGAAGATTGATCTGAAATCTGGTTATCACCAATTGAAGGTCAAGCAAGAAGATATTTCCAAGACAGCTTTCAGAACAAGATATGGCCACTACGAGTTTGTAGTAATGCCATTTGGTGTGACAAATGCTCCAGCAGTATTTATGGATCTCATGAATAGAGTATTCCATGAATTCTTGGACAAGTTTGTCGTAGTTTTCATTGATGATATTCTCGTGTATTCAAAGAATGAATTAGAACACGAGGAACATCTTCGAACTGTTCTGGAAAGGTTGAGAACCGAAAGATTGTATGCCAAATTTAGTAAATGTGAATTTTGGCTAAGAGAAGTACATTTCCTTGGACATGTTGTATCTTCTGAAGGAATCAAAGTTGACCCTTCAAAAGTACAAGCAGTTCAGAATGGAAAGTTCCAACCACACCACATGAAATTAGGAGTTTCTTAGGTCTAGCAGGCTACTATCGGAGATTTATCGAAGGATTCTCCAAAATAGCTAAGCCAATGACCCATCTCCTAAAGAAAGAATCAAAGTTCAAGTGGTCAGAAGAATGTGAGGAAAGTTTCCAAGAACTTAAAAGAAGATTGACCACTGCCCCAGTGCTATCAGTTCCAGATTCGGATAAAGATTATGCTGTTTACACAGATGCATCAAAGAACGGACTAGGTTGTGTCCTGATGCAAGAAGGAAGAGTTATTGCATATGCTTCTAGACAGCTTAGACCTCATGAAATAAACTATCCAACTCATGATTTGGAACTAGCGACGGATAGTACATGCTTTAAAAATGCGGAGACACCATCTTTATGGAACGAAATGTGAAATCTTCACAGATCACAAGAGTCTCAAATATTTCTTTGAGCGAAGAATTAAATATGAGACAAAGAAGATGGCTCGAGTTAGTTAAAGACTACGATTGTAAAATTTCCTATCATCCAGGAAAAGCAAATGTAGTTGCTGATGCGTTAAGCAGAAAAGGAAAATCGGAATTTGGATTTCTTCTAACTCAAGAGAAAGAACTCATTAAGAGTTTCGGAGAACTGAGGTTAGAAGTAATTCTACCTCCGCAATCTGTTGAGCAAATGGTTGCAGCTATGGAAATAATTCCAGATTTAAGATTGAGAATTTCCAATGCTCAAAGAAAAGACGAGAAATTAGAAAAGTTACGAATGAAAATTCGTCAAGAGAAAAATGAAAATTTTAAGGAGGCAGGAGATAATGTTCTCCTGTATCGAGGAAGAATTTGTGTGCCGAATGATGAAGAATTAAGGAATGAAATCATGAGCGAAGCTCATGAAACTCCTTATTCAAATTACTCTTCGGAGGCACCAAAATGTATCAAGATTTGAAACAAACATTTTGGTGGGAAGGAATGAAAAGAGACATAGCTTCTTTTGTAGAAAGATGTTTAGCCTGTCAGCAAGTAAAGGCATTACACCAGAGACCCTATGGGAAGCTACAACCTTTAGATATTCCAGAGTGGAAATGGGATAAAATTTCCATGGATTTTGTAACTGGGTTACCTAGATCCAAACGAGGGAATACAGCGATATGGGTAATAGTGGATAGATTGACAAAATCTGCACACTTTATACCTATTCCCATAACTTATGGCGCGTATAAGTTAGCTCGGACGTGCGAGAAATTGTGCGATTGCACGGAGTACCTAAGTCGATCACTTCGGATCGAGACTCAAAATTTACTTCTCATTTTTGGAGAAGTATGCAAGAAGAATTAGGTACCAAATTGAACTTCAGTACGGCTTTTCATCCTCAAACGGATGGTCAATCAGAAAGAACCATTCAGATCTTGGAGGATATGTTGAGAACTGTTGTTTTAGATCGAGGAAGTCAATGGGAGCAAATTTTACCTCTTGTTGAATTTGCTTACAACAACAGTTATCAAATGACGATTGGCATGGCGCCCTACGAAGCCCTTTATGGAAAGAAGTGTAGATCTCCACTTCATTGGGATGATGTGGGCGAGAGAAAAATATTAGGGCCTGATTCAGTGGAAGAAATGATAAAGATTATGCGTCAAATCAAACAAAGAATTAAAGAAGCACAAGACCGTCAGAAGTCTTATGCTGACGTCAGAAGATCAGCATTAGAATTCAATGTGGGTGATAAAGTTTTCTTGAAAGTTTCGCCTTCAAGAGGAATTCAACGATTTGGTGTTAAAGGAAAGCTTAAGCCTCGCTACATAGGACCATATGAAATTCTGGAAAGAATAGGTCAAGTAGCATATAAGCTAGCTTTACCGCCAAGTTTTGGAAATTCACATAACGTGTTCCATGTATCTCAGTTGCGGAGATATATGTTTGATCCTAAGCACGTTATTCGTCGAGAAGAAGTAGTCCTTGAACCAGATCTCAGTTATGAAGAGAAACCTGAAGCGATTTTGGATCGTAAGGTCCAGCAACTTAGAAATAAGTCGATCGCGTCAGTAAAAATCAAATGGAGGCATCATGGACTAGAAGAAGCAACATGGGAGTTAGAAAGCAAAATGAGAGAAAAGTATCCCGAACTCTTCCAAGAGGTAAACAAATTTCGGGACGAAATTTATTTTTAGGGGGAGAGAATGTAGTATCCCGTCTTTCTTAAGTAATTAAAATAATTAATCTTCTGAGAAAGACAAGAATTTTAGTAAAATAAAGATTTTCTTTCCGAAAATTTTATCCGGCAGATATATTCTACCGGAAAAATGAGTTTTAATTAATTTCTATCGTCTCGGTTAATCCGAAACGAAGAAGTTTTTACATTTATCAATAGATGATAAATGTTTAGTCATTAATTGACTAAAAGAAGAATTTAATTTAATTACGTGAAATTTTACGTAATTTATCGTTTAAAAATTTAGTTTCGGTCGATTTGAAAATGCTTCGAATCTCCGATTCTTTCTGTGAGATTTTTATCTAAGGTTCGTGAAACCTTAATCTTAATTACTGTGTTGAGAAATTAGAGAGTTATTAGAAGATTAATTAATTATTAATTAATTGAATTAATAATTAATTAAATAAATTAACCAAACTTAGCCATTAAGTTATAATTTAATAATAACCCTAGTCTACCCTAACCTATATGTAACATGCATATAATCTAACTCTCATCTCTCATCTCTCTCATTCCACACGCACACACACACACACATAGCAGCCATCTCTCTCAATCTCTCCATCTCTCTCTCGATTTTTCACTCTCAAACTCACACACAACTCCATTGTTGATCATCATCCAAGCTTCCAAGACCAAAGTCATCTTCTCAAAGTAGCTAAGTAAGATTTAATTTCATCTATTCCAAGCTCCTAATTCATGTTCATGGTGGAAGAACATATATATATATATGTGTCGAAATTTTGGGGAGAATTTGTAGAAATTGGTAGATGTGGTTCATGCCTTCATATGTTATTTATATGATGATTTTAAGATGTTAGATGATCAATTATTAGCTTAAGATGGTGCATGAATAACTCTAATTATGTATATATATTTCGACATTTTTGGGGAGAAATGGAGGAGTGTTTAGATGATATTGATCTTATAGTATGTTGCTTATATCATAATTATATGATGATTTGTGTGATTAAATTAGAAAAATCAAAACCCTAACCCTAAGTTGCATGAAAATCGAAATTTAGAAGAAAATGCTAAATTTTAATTCATGCATTGAATGATGATTTGTTCTTCATGAATTATGCTTAGAATATGATTATAAGATCAAATATGTAATTAGATTTAATCATGGAAAACCCTAGCTATCAATTGGTAATTTTCGAAAATGAGAAGAAAATGGGAAATAATGAATGCATGAATTGTATGATTGATTTAATGATATAAATGAGTTTAGTTAAGTATTTTAAGAATGTTTCATGTTGGAAGTAATTAAAAATTTCCAACCAATTTCATTTTGAGAAAATAACCGATTAAATAAGAATATAAATTAGGGTTTAATAATGTAATGTTATATGATGAATTGGATGATTCAATTAAAGATATATGAGATTAATGAAGTATTTTAGATCAAGAGATAATGAAAAATGAGCTTGATTAACCCTAGAAACCCTAGAAAATCGAATTAGGGTTCTTAAATTAGGGTTGGAAGATTAATACTTAATTGAATGAAATTAAATGAAGAAATGAGCTTAAAATAATAATTGAGTATATTAGAAATTGAAAAGAAGAAAAGATAAATAAAGAAATGTTAGTTTTTATAAAAACCGAAAATTTAATAAATAAATAAAATATTAAATAAATTTTTAATTAAGAAATTAATTGCATTTATAAACTTCTTAATAAAAATTAAGTGTTATATGAATTTCTAGAAATTTAATTCAAAATAATAAAGATTTTCTATTTTTGGTTGATTTTTCCGATTTAAGAGTTTACATGTTTAATTGAGTTAATATGTGTATTTAAAGTATAATTATGTTTGTTATAATTAAATAAAGGTATAGAATTAAATTGAGAATTTTCTGAATCCGTTAGACGGATTAAAATCGATTTAGTCAGTTGTGATGAATAGTAGTTTATAAATATTAATATTGTATGAGATTTGATTAATATTGATGCTTAATGAAGAATTTAGATAGATTAAGATAGATTAAGAACGTTTGAAAAGTTAAGATAGGAATTCTCGAATTTCATCAAGTTACGGCATAGAAATTCGAATAGAATTTTGTTAAGATTATCGAAGTCGTTAGTCGATAAAAGCTCTCGTTCTAAAATCGTTATTCCGTTTCGATTAAAGGAGCAAGCGGAAGCGGGAGCAGAAACGTGAAGTAAAAGGGCTACAAGCGTTAGAGTTTAAAGTTTAAAGCTTAAGTTTATCAGGTGGGCTTTCTAAACTAAAATATGTGAAAAGCATGATATCGTATGTTTTACAAAGCTTTGATACTTGCCAAATGATTTTTAAAATGTTTAAGTATGTTACCATCTACTTCAGAAAGACGAATTCGGTTTCACGCAAGGTGAAATCTGTGTACATATTGGTAATCGTGCGCATTTCTTTGATAGGCCGATTATTCATAATCGTGAGCCTTTCCTTGATATGCCGGTTACAAGTGATTGAGAAAGAGGCCTCTTTCTCATCACCATTATTTATTTGTAGATATGGTTCATACTGTTATAATTGTCTGCAGACAAATGAGTTTTGAAAAGAAAGTATTTTTAGCATTTTACGAGTTGTTTTCAGAAAATCCTCGTATTATGTTTTCTGGCAAGTTTTCATATATAGCTGTATTCAGCAAAGTTTTCAAATGTTTTCGGCAGGTGTTCACTGAGTACGTAGTACTCAGCCCTGCATGTTATTTCTAAAACGTGCAGGTTAGCAGGGATGAAGATGATGAGTACTGGATGGACTATTGTTGTTGAACGTTGTTATGTAAAGAAAGTCGTTTTTGAGAAGTTGACCTAGAATATATGTCTTCATACATATATTCTCATGTTTTCCGCTGCAAGAAAATGAAGTTTAATGTTGTTATAACGTTTAAATTCTAAAGTCGAACTCTTTTGCTAAGTTCTTTTGAAACAGTTTTCTTTATCTTGTTTTCTTGATCCTCAAATAAATTTGTCATCTTCTTGATCAATTGTCGGTTATTTGGTTGATCAGGTCTTTTGATTCCAAGTGATTTGAGTTATGTTTATTGATATGTATGTCATATTGATTTCAGTTGATCGTCTCGAGTCATATATGTCGTATTATTCTAAAATGATGAATTGTTGAGTATGGTTATTCTTTTGAACGATAGCCGGGTTGCTATCTTAAATTCCTTTGTTAATCATAAATTGTGTAAGTCGTGGGACCTACCGGCCTTGACATCTAATATCGGGGTTCGGGCTGCGACAGAAGGCTATCGTCATCGTTGCCGCCGTGAGAGAGGGAGAGAATAACCGAGAGACGCTGCCGCCGCCGCGTCGTTGCCGCCGAACCAGAAGGTTGGTGGGAGTGGTGGTGACAGTTGGAGATGAGGGGTTGGAGAGAGAAGAGGGGAGGGAGAACAGACGAGAGGGGTGGGGTGGTGATCGACCAAGAGAGAGAGCTGACAGTGAGAGAAGGAGAGAATAACCGAGAGAAGACGTCGCCGCCGCCGAACCAGAAGGTTGGTGGTGGTGGTGGTGACGGTCGGAGATGAGGGGTGGGAGAGAGAAGAAATGTGGGAGAATAGACGAGAGGGGTGGGGGAGGATAGAGAGATAATTTTGTTTTTTTTTAATTAAAAAAATGAGTTGGCAAATGATGTGGCTATTTTTATTTTTTATATTGTATTTTTATACAAAACGACATCGTTTTACAGTTTCCGGCGTCCAGCGTGTCAAATCCGGCGTCGATGTAGGCAGTGGCGGTGTCGCAGCCCGGCCTAGAAATTAGATGACAAAGCCGGTGGGTCCTACGACTTACATTGTCGCAGCCCGGCTTAGAATTTAGATGACAAAGCCGGTGGGTCCCACGACGTACACAATTTATGATTAACCAAAGGATAAGATAGCGACCCGGCTATCAGTTAATAAGAACAAAGATGCTCAATGATTTCTCAACTTAGAATAAATATGACATACATGTCTCAAAATAAACGAATACAACTTAATCAGCTCGGAATTCAATAGACCTGTTCAACCATATTATCAACAAGAAACAAGAAGACGACAAGCTGATTTTAGGATCAAGAAAGCACGATAAAGAAAACTGTTTCAAGTTCGACAAAGCTTTCTCAAACAACGAACAACTTATATATATATATATAATCAAGTGGCTGAGTTTCAAAAGAACTTGACAAAAAGAAAAAGAGTTCGACTTTAACATCGACTCTAAAATCCAACATCATTATACAATATCAAACTTCATAAACTTGCAGCGGAATACGAGAGAATATATGTATGAAGACATATATTCTAGGTCTAAACACTTCAAAAACAACTTTTCTTTCCAAGATAACAATAACAACAACAACAATACGTCCGGCACTCGTCATCTTCATCCTTGCTAACCTGCACGTTTTAAAAAAAATATATGCGGGGCTGAGTACTTCGTACTCAGTGGGCACACGCCAAAAATACTTAAAAATTTACTTCTTGGAGTTAGGGATTAAACTTGCCATAGAGCATAAGCACAAGTATTTTTTTCTCAAAAACAAACCTGTGCATGCTCAACATTTTCTTTTCTGTAAATCATATTTGTCTGGCCAGACATATACTTTATGAGGTATGTACCAGATCTATAATCACATAGTGATAGTGTTGAGAAGGAGGCCTCCTTCTCAAACACTTGTAATCGGCCCATCTTTATGAAGGCACATGATTACATCTAAGTGTACACAAATCCTACCTTGCGTAGGACTGAATTCATCTTGCTACAGTAGATGGTATCATACAAACATTAGGCAAGTTAATCAACTTAAAAACATCACATATATATATAATCATATATATGTATATCATTTGTCATTTCTTTAGTTAGAAAAGCCCACCTGAATTGAAGCTACTTTAACTACACTTTTGCTTCTCGGCTTTTCCCTCAATTTACGGTCCCGCTCGAGCCTTCATTTAAGAATTTGGTTTTAACATAAGAGCGAGAAGAATTAAACAAAGAAATGAGCGATGCACTGCTGCCATAATACGAATTCTCTACTCCGACTCGGCTTTCTAAGTTTTCTCTCGGCAATGTAAAACTTAACTTTTCTAATACTTTTTCTACTTTACTTAACTCTTTAATCGATAGCTAATCGATTACAACTTCAGGAAACACTTAGAAACATAAAATCACATATTTCATCATTAACCACTTAAGCTTATCATTAGGAAAAATAGCTAACATTTTAACTTTTGAGTTTACGAAAGAAACAACTGAAAACAAGTTGAGCAAAGATCAATTTGGATAAATCAAGTCTGAAAATCAAGCTAGCTGGAAAAACTGAGCTGGCTTAAAAATCGAGCCGGTGAAAACCGAGCCGGCCGGACCCAAAGTTAATCCAGTGGATCGGTTCAATTAGGTAAATCCAATGATTGGGTCCAAATTGACTCGAGTTCAACTAATTCAATGATCGGGTCCAATTTTAAATCCAATGATCGGGTTCAAAATTCCAATGATCGGGTCCAAATTGGTAATTCCAATTGATCGGTTCAGTAGGTAATTCCAATTGATCGAGTTCAATTTGGTAATTCCATTGATCGTAGGTAATTCAATTCCAATGAGTAAATCCAATGATCGGGTTCAGGTAATTCCAATTGATCGAGTTCAATTGGTAATTCAATTGATCGAGTTCACTGGGTAATTCCAATGATGAGTTCAATTGAGTAAATCCAAATTGGACCGGATCCAGTGAGTAATTCCGATCGAGTTCAGCTGAGTAAATCCAGCTGACTTAATCAAGCTGGCTGGATCCATCTGACTTAATCCAGCAATTTAAACTCTAGAAACTCTAAATTTCAAAACTTTGTATTAAAATTCCGAAAAATTCTACGTCACTTAATTTTTAACGTAGATTCCATTTCTATCATTATTTTCTTCATTAAAAATCAAATACATGGCTTTATTGTACATATATATTTCGGTCCTTTTGATAAATTAAGAATTTAAAATCCAAATTTCATTCTAATCACTTCCAATCATGTTAATTTAAATTATAAACCTCAATTATAACATAATTACTTAAAAATTCATTCTAGGCTTATTTCAACTTCATAAACATTAATCCATCATCAATTTCATCATAGGATCAAAAACTCCTAAATTTAAGCTACAATTCGAAAAATAATAGAAAATTAGGTTTAGGGTTCTTCATGCTTAATTTAATCATACCAATGATCATCTAGACATCATATAAGCATCATACTATCATATCAAGATCATTCAACCATTTCTTAATTTCTTCCAAAAATGATCGATCGTATATATATATATATATATGAGCTAGGGTTTCTCATGCATCATTTAAATTCATAATTGATCATCTAATCATGATATAAACATTTTATAAACATCATACTAAGATATGAACATCATCCAATTACTTCCACACTTTTTCCTAATTTTCGAAAATATATACATATATATATAGAAAAGATTTCCACCATGGAAAGAAAACTAAGAACTTGGAAGAACATAGATCCAACCTTGATTATAGATTTAAGGATGAATTGATCTTGCTTCTTGAGCTCAAAGATTGGTCATCAATGGAGTGTGTGCATGTGTGTGTATGTATCGAGAGAGAGAGGAATGAGAGGGGTGAAGATGCAGATGATAATCTCATATATATAGATAAGTTTAGATTACTATTCATCATAAATATCTTAGATATTTATGATGAATAGTAATTAGGATAATTAATTAAATCCTTAATTAATTCAATTAATTAATTACTAATTACTCATTAATTAAACTTCAAATTTCTCAACATAGGAATTTAATTTAGGGTTTGACGAACCCTAGATAAAAATTTCACAGAAAGAATCGGAGATTTGAAATATTTTCAAATCGACCGAAACTAAATTTTTAAGCGATAAATTACGTAAAATTTCACGTAATCAAATTAAATTCTTCTTTCAGTCAATTTATGACTAAACATTTATCATTTATTGATAAATGTAAAAACTTCTTCGTTTCGGATTTACCGAGACGATCATTCATAATTAAAACTCATTTTTCCGGTAGAATATATCTGCCGGATAAATGTTCTGAACGAAAATTTTTCTTTTACTGAAATCTTATCTTTCTTACTAATTTAATAAATCTTAATACTCAAGAAAGACGAAATACTACATTAATGAATTAAACATTATGCATATAATTATTAATTTAAATTGATTATTAAATCCATTAATCAATCAAACGTTAATCAGTTAATAATAATGGCTTTAATTAAAAAGCTCTTGAACTATAAAAATTATTAGAGTTTCTCCAACTCCAATATAAGCTTTCTCTAAAAAAAATTTATGGAAATAAAATCCGGAAATAAAATAAATTGCCGAAACTTATTTTCTTTCTAAGTTCTCACAACTTAATTCTTTTAGACGAGCTCTTAATTAATTACTAAGATTGGTTATGAAAAAGCGGGGTACTACATACATAATTTATGATTAACAAAAGGATTAAGATAGCGACCCTGCTATCATTTAAGAGCAAACAAGGCAACTCATGCTCGACAAATCATCAAACTTAGGATAATTATGACATGCGTAACTCGAGATTAATGAAACGAACATTTGATCTCTTTTTAAAATATGCATATCATCAAATACAATCTCAATTCAGCTCGGAAATCAATAATCTCATCAACCAGATTAATGGCAACAACCATGAAGGAAATGAGCTGATTTTCAGGATCAAGAAAGCACGATACAATCAGTTGTAATAAGACTGAACTTCTAATATAATGAACAACTATTATATAGATAATTAGATTGGCCAGACTTCAAAATAAGATAACAAATATAGTTCGAAACTTCAGACTTCAACACTTCATCAACTTATACTAATTTCAATATCATAATCTTGCAGCGGAAAAACGAGAGAATATATGTGTGAAGACATATATTCTAGGTTCTAAGCTCATCAAAATGACTCTTAACATTAATAAAATAATAACAACAACAACAAGTCCGCCAGCACGCGATCATCTTCATCCCAAATAACCTCGCACATTTTAGAAATAATAGGCGGGGGCTGAGTACTTCGTACTCAGTGGGCACATGCCAAAATATTTTGAAACTTACTTCTTAGAGTTAGAGATTAAACTTGCCATAAAGCATAAGCACAAGTAATTTTTGTCTCTCAAAAATAAACCTGTGCATGCTCAACTTCTTCTTTTCTGTAAATCATGTTTGTCTGGCCAGACATATACTTTAGGATGTATGTACCAGATCTACAATCACATAATGATAGTGTTGAGAAGGATGCCTCCTTCTCAAACACTTGTAATCGTCCACTCCTTTCGGAAGGCTCCCGATTACAAAATAGTGTACACAAATCCTACCTTGCGTAGGACCGAATTCGTCTTGCTATAGTAGATGGTAACATACAAGAACTTAAACATTTGGCAAGTCAATCGTTTTTAAAACATCTCATATATAATCATATAACTTCATTCGTCATTTCATTGGTTAGAAAGCCCACCTGATACACTTAAGCTTTTGTCTTAACTTTAACGCTCGCTAAATTTGTGCTTTACGCTTCAGCTTCCACTTCCACTTGCTCCTTTAATCGAAATGGAAATACGAACTTCAAAACGAGAATAATTTCTATCGAATAAACAACTTCGATATTCTTAACTTAATTCGCTTCGGAATTCTACGTCGAAACTCAAGAATTTCTAACTTAACTTCTTAAACGCTCTTAACTAACTTAATTAACAGTTAAAATCATACTAATAACTTCATTAACCACTTAAGCTTGCCATCTATCATACTATCGTATCATTATCACATAAACATTTCCTTAACAAATAAACATCTCATTTAGTCATATAAACATCTGATTAACACTTAAGCTTTTCATTTAATTATTTAAGCATAATATAAATGCTTAAACTTTTTGGATAATATTTAAACTTAATATTATATTATTATCAAAATATGTCTTTGACATATTAACTCATTAATGACGTATCATTAACACTTAATTCATCATTAGTGTGTCATTAATACTTAAAATCATCATTAGCTCTTAATCATTCACTATTCAAAAAGAACTTCTAAAGACATAAGCAAACATATACTTTACTTCTAACCCTTCCATCTTTTCATTAATATTTATTGACTTATAACTTATACTATTGTCAACATTAATCATATCATAAAAAAAAATATTTCATTTCTTCATATAAGCATCTCATTAACCATTAAGCTCTTTCTTTATTTATTTTATCACATCAAAAATGCTTAAGTTCTTTGATAACATTTAAGCTTAACATTATAACTTTTGAGTTTACGAAAGAAACAACTGAAAACAAGTTGATCAAAGATTAGCTGGATAAATCAAGCTATCTGGAAAATCAAGCTAGCTGGAAAAACTGAGTTATTTGGAAAACTGAGCTGGCTGGAAAACTGAGTCATTGAAAAAATGGCCGGAAAAACAGAATGGGCCGGAAAACCTGAAACTGGAAAACAGAAATAAAAAACCGAGTCGTCGGAAAACCGAGTAGCTGGACCGAGTTAATCCAAATGACGGGTTCATTGGTAAATCCAATGATCGGTCCAATTGGTAAATCCAACCGACTGTCCAAAGTAATCCATTCAATGATCGGGTCCACTGGTAATTCAATGATCGGTCCAATTGGGTAATTCAGTGATCCTGATCGACTGGTACCCAATGATCCAAATTCCAATTGACTGGGTCCAAATTTGACTCACTGACTGGTACCCCACTGACGGGTACCCAAGTCTGGGTAATTCCTGATTGGTACCCCATTGAGTCAATTAGTCCAATGTAATTCCAAATTGATCGAGTTCAGCTGAGTTAATCAAGCTGACTTGGTCCAGCTGGGTTAATCAAGGAATTAAACTCTAGAAACTCTCAATTTCAAATCTTTGTATTAAAATTCTGAAAAATTCTACGTCACTTAATTTTTAACGTAGATTTCATTTCTATCATTATTTTCTTCATTAAAATCAAATACATGGCTTTATTGTACATATATATTTCGGTCCTTTTGATAAATTAAGAATTTAAAATCCAAATTTCATTCTAATCACTTCCAATCATGTTAATTTAAATTGAAATTTCTCAAATCTTAATTAATCAAACCATCAAACATGTTTATAATCATCATAGGAGCTCATAGAAATCATCAATTTGATCATAGGATCAAAGGATCAAAAACCCCTAATTTTTATTAATATTTTCGGCTATTTTGAAAATAATAGAAGGACTTTGATTCTTTGATTACTTCCAACATCAAACATGCTTAGAATAATTATCTAAGCTCAAATAATCAATTAATTTGATCATCCATCATCAAAATTTAAAAACCCCTAATTCTTCCTTAATTTTTCGAAAATTCAATTAATTAGGGTTAGGGTTTTAATTAAGCTTGAATCAATGATTTATCATGCATCCCAAGCATGAATTAAACATCAAAAATCAAGATCATAATCATCTACTAATTAAATCCTAATTTTCGAAAAATCTGGAATTTAAAAATAAGATGATCAAAGCTTATGTTTAAGCTATAAACTTGAATTAAACTTATATCTTACCTTGATTAATAACTTGGAAATGATTTACTCTTGATTTGAAGCTTGAAAATTACACAAAAATGGAGTTTAGAGAGTGTGTGTGTGTGCTGGAATTTTCAGCCGAGAATGGGAGGGAGAGAGTGAGAGAATGATGATGATCATCTTATATATATACTAACACACTAATTAATAGATAAGGCTAAGTTCAATGTATTCTAATTAAATAATGCATGCTAATCTTGACCATATCTTAAAATCATTATTTCATGTTGGATAAGGTGAGGTGTCCCTCATTTAATTATTTATTCACCAAAGTCAACAAATCATATGTCATGGCTTAGGTAATAATTAAGATTAATTAATTAATTAAATACTCAATTTAATCAATTAATTACAAAATTTGCTAATCAAAACTTAAATCTCTAATTTCTCACTTTAGAAAAATCAATTAGGGCCTCTCCAACCCTAATACAAGTTTTCATAATAAAATACGGAAAAACGAGTCATTTCCGAATAAATAAAAATTATCATCTTAGATAATTAATTACTAATAAATTTAATTAAGAAAAGTAAATTCATAGTTTTCTCAACTAAAAATCAAATATGTAAGTACATATTGATAAACATAAATTCTTCCTCGTTTCAGGTTAACCGAGACGAGACAAAAATAATTTAATTCCTTTTTACGGCAAAAAATTAGGGTTGCCGAAGAAAAATTAATAAAAAGGAAATTTTCTTCTTCTTAATTTCCTTAATTTAATTAAAGATAAACTAAGGCAATTTATGCAAGAAAAATGGGGTATTACATTCTCTCCCCCTAAAAATAAATTTCGTCCCGAAATTTACTTACTTCTTGGAATAACTGGGAATACTTTTCTTTCATCTTACCTTCTAACTCTCATGTATCTTCTCTAAATCATTATGATTTCACTTGATCTTTTCTGACACGATCAAATTATTTCTAAGTTGATGGACCTTTCGATCCAAAATCACTTCTAGCTTCTCTTCTTAACTTAGATCTGGATTAAAGATCACTTCTTTTAGATGGATAACATGCTTTGGCTCGAACATGTATCATCGCAACTGAGATACATGGAACACATTATACGTACTTCTAAAACTCGGCAATAAAGCTAGCTTATCCGCTACTTGACTTATTCTTTTCAGAATTTCATACGGTCTTATGTAGCGAGAGTAAATTTTCTTTTAACACCAAACGATGAATTTCTTTGCAAAGGTTTCCCCCTTCAAACTCTAACGTTGATCTTTACGTGTCTTAAAAAAAAACATTCCTGACGATCTTATGTATTTTTTTTTTTCTGACTTGACGCACAATCTCTATCATTTCTTTAATTACTTCGGCCCTAACATTTTTCTCTCGCTCACATTATTTCAAGGGAGCGGAGATTGACATTTTCTTTCATAAAGACTTCATAGGGCGTTATGTCTATCGTCATTTGATAATTGCTGTTATAAGCAAACTTAGCAAAAGTAAAAAAATTTTGCTCCTTATGATCTCTCCGTTCAAAAACAAAAATTCTTAATATATCCCCTAGGATTTGAATGGTTCTTTCTGATTGACCATCCCTTTGAGGATGAAGGCTGTACTAAAATTCAAAACTTTTCTAACTTTTCATCTTTTTTCTGAACATTAGAAATCCTTGTTCTTAAATTTGGAATTACTTCCATGGCTGCTATCATCTGCTCTGCAGATTGTGACGGCAGAATAATTTCTAATCTTGACTAGATGGCTGAAAAGAGATTTATCTCTACTTGTACCGAATGGTTACAAAATTCTTGGTTAACTAATCCATTCCCAGAATGATATCAACATTTCACATTTTAATTTAGGTTAAGAGTTTGGCTGACATCTTGAGAAATCCTAATTCAATCTCTAAATTAGGATAAACACTAGTAACTAAGGTAGGTTTACCTATTGAAATAATTATTATTAGGTTTTATCTAGCACGTTTTACGTTTTAAAATTAAGATTATTAACGCATGTATTTTATATAAATGAATGCGAGGTACCCATGAGATTATAACATGTATGCCTTTTAATTGACCTAAACCTGTTAAATTTCCTTGATCTTCAATGCACTGTTTCTGCACAGATCAATGCATTCTGACTGAGTAGCACGACTCTTATTTCTCAACGTAGTCTGGCTCGAAAGAGCTCAGACCTTATCTTATCTGTGTCTACTTCATCTTAGGCGAAACGAGTGAGATCATAAAACTATCGATCAAACTCGGATACCGATTTCTTTCCTTGCTTAAGATTGGCATACTCATTCTTCTTTTATTTGCGATAACTTCTTGGGGTATAATTCTTGAAAAGAGTATTCTTGAATTATTCTCTAGTTAGATCTTTAGCCGCTCGGGTATACGTCTCCTGACGAACTTTTCACCAATGATCCGCAGATCCTTTGAGCTGGTAGGTCATGCACGTAAGACGCTCTTGATCGATACAACGAAAAAAAAAAAAAAAAAAAAAAAAAAACCTAAAAAATTCTTTCTAACGATCAAACCCACTCTTCAGCTTCTAACGAATTTTCTCTCCCGTCTAAAGTTGGGGATTTTGACGAAGAAAAAGTTCTTTTATCCTCTTTTCAGGCTGAGGAGACGGAAAAAGGTTCTTGATGTTCTTCTTTTCTATTTTATTATTATTTTTTTTAAAAGGCATTCTAATTAACACGCGCAAGGGTTTTTCCGAAGAATTTTATTTTCTTTAAACGGAATAAAACTTCCTTGATTTTTAAAACTTAATAAAATTCTTAATCACATCTTTAGCACATAACATCCTCATCATAAATAATGAATCAAACGATTCATTCTCATCATCATACAATCTCATTATCAAGAATTTAACTTAAAAGTTTAAGCACTTTTCACATATTAAGCTTTAATATAAAAGCAGTTATTTCTCAAAATAATAGTTCCAAACATGGAACTTAACATTCAAGTAAATCAAATCTTATCATAGCATAATCACTTTCATAACTCAACTCAATAATTAAGCAATAGCACAACAACTTAGCTTCATAAACTTTTCGCATATTGACAATCAACATCAAAACATTCAGATTCATAACTTTTCTTAACCATTAAAACAATTCGCAAAATAACCTAACGTACTTTTAACTTTTGGCAAAGAAACTTACTTCTTTCATACTTAGCTTATATTCATAAAATTCTTATTCTTTAAACTCTAACTTTATCTTGACAATTTACTGACAACTTACTTTCTGCTTCACAAAGCATCATAACTTCTTATTTTTCTTAAGCATATAAGAACTCATCAACTGAACTTAATGACTGCTTTAGTCATTCTTTCATGTACTGGAAGATTTTCCCTTTTGAGATCTCTTTAAGATAAGGAATCTATCAAAAGATAAATTATTCTTATCTTAATTGTGATGTTCTAGCATCACACTAGCGTAATAGTGACGGTACAGAATACTAATCTGTTACCGAAAAATCTATGGTTAAACCATGCATCATATATTCTACTTAAAAACTCACATTTCCCGTATTTATACTACTTCTTTCTTTCACGTTCTCAAAACAATTAAAAAGATCGACTCTCTATTGGTCGTCCTTGGAAAACTTTTCTTCTTTATTAAACTCATTATTGAATTCTACTCTATCGATTTCTACATCATCTTCTTCTGCTACTTCCTCTTTGACGATAACATCTCAGACCAAGGTAAGCTTGACTTCATCTTCAATGTCCGCAACTGGTGTCGATGAGAAACTAGCCTTGAACTTGACTTTTGGAGAGGAACACGTTGATGTTAGTTAAACAATCCATCCTTTTAATAGTTGGATTGCTGTCGAGGTCATTATATTATTATTCTCATGACACAGGGAGAATGATCCCGCTTCATGCTCCCTTACTAGAACGGAAAAATGGAAACGGAAGAAAATTTAATATTCGTAGGGTTGGGAATATTAAGGATCCTCGGAAAGAGAGAATAAATCACCTCTGCGCGAAAGACTAAAATTAAATCCAATTCTTTAATAAAAATTTCTGAGGTCAAAACTGACGCATTTAACTGAATAAGGAATGACAGGATTAATAATCCGAGAAGTAGGTTGGGTAATGAAAGAATCCCAAACCTTAATTAAATCGGATAATCTGAGGTTAAATAAAATTTTAGCTCAGGTATTCCTAACAAAACAGAAAGGAATAACATTATCCCGAGAAATTAATTTCATTCTTTAATTCTTTTGAGATATTAATTCATCTCAATCTCGTTCTAAAACATAACAAGAATGTGATTAACGACAGAAAAGAATAACGAACGACGAAACGGACGACGAATGATGAACGAACAACGGAATTATTATTTTTTTTTATATATATATTTTAAGTTATGTTTTCATTCTTCATTACTTATTTTAAATCTATTCTTCATACCCATTTTTCTTCTTTTTCTTCAGTCGATTTCATCTCGTTGTCGCTTCCCAACGATATCTCGCATTCACTTTACTATCCAAAAACGAACAATCTCCATGCTTGCAATTAATTCATCATCTTGCTTACTAAAGTTCGTCACATAAAGGATCTCAAGCTCATAATAACGAGCAAAATTTGATTTAGAAAGTTCCAAAAATCAAAATAAATTGATTAAACTTGAAAGAAACGAAAAATCTGCACAGCTGTATCAGATTCTAACTGGATTTCAGAACAGAATACTTAGAATCAAGGGAAGTGCAGGGTACCATTAGAAAGCCACGGATGTTTAGTTTCTAACCCAATTTACGAATCTGAATTCCGCTAAACGAGCAGGAAGTTATGGCTTCCGGAGTAAAAAGTGGCAGAACAGCCGCCGCCCAGGTCAGCGACCGCTGGGACTCAGCCGCGGCTGACCTCCCAGGGTCAGCGGTCTCTGAAGCTCAGCCGTGGCTGACATCAGGTTCCCGGGGTCAGCGACCGCTCAACCTCAGCGGACGCTGAGTTCCGGCGTCCTGCTTTCTTCAGCGAGCACTGAGTCTAGGAGATGGCTGACTTCTCGCCCTGTAATATTTTTGAACGATCTCTGAGGTGCAGCCATCTCTCACTTCCATGGTTAAAAAAAAATTTATCCTTCGATTCTTTATGCGCTCAACGAACTTTCTATCTTTCAATTCTTGTTTTAACGCTTTTATTTACTAAAAATAAACTTCATTTTACTTCAAAAAAATTCTTGTTTCATTAATTCATTTTTAAGAAATAATTTCCGACATAAGTACAAAACTCGGAAATTTACTTAAAATGACCGCTTTGGCTATACTTCTTCTTTTAACGGAAAAAAAATTACCTCTTCGAGTACTTTTTCACAAAAACGAGGGATTTTTCTCTATAACAAAAACTTCCGGCGTTAACCGTGATTTTAGGACATCACGCAAAACTACTTTCTCGGAGCGGAATTCTTCATCGCTACCGAATCTTTAAAACTTAACATTTTATGCATCTTTATACGAAAACCTACTAAACAAGCGTAAAATTTGTTCGATTATTAATCTATTAAATTAATGCCACTCTCGAACTCCCTCTCTCTGCTCATCCTCTAATGGATCTTCTTCTTCTTTTTCTTCCTCACTTTCAGACTCGGTACTCTCCTCGGCTTTCTCTACTTCATCTAACGTCAAACGAACAACACTCACGTCGACCACACCCGAAAAAGGTCTAAAACTAGGTTTGAAATCCTAGATGACTAAACGGCATATAACGAAGATAAAAATATCCTTCGGTTGCTCCGACCTCGGGGTCAACGATTTCCTCGTCACCGACATGAAGACGCGGTCCAGACGTACTCCTCTCGTGAAATGAAAGAAACAAGCTGAGTTCCAAAGAAATAATCAAGCTCTGAAGAATTCAAACCTTGAAGAGTATCCATAGAAGGATTTAATGGAACTACATCAATAGAGGGAGCTGAACCAAGTTGTTCATCGAAGCAGAAGGCTTGGGAACAGAAGCAAAACATTTGTTAAAGGTGGAGATGAAACATAGCCATTCAACAACGACTAAGAAATAATTCTGTTTTTATCAAAACTATAATCATTAGGATGAGGAGAAACAACGGTTTCAGGGTTCTCTTGAGGAATGAGAAAAGAAATTGGGTCGTCTTGAATATCGAATCCTGCCATCCTACTTCATCCACTCGTCAGGAAGAAGAGGAACCAACTTTACTATTCCGAGAACCCCTGAAATATTACTCTCATTAATATTCATCTAAACACGATGGAAACGGCTCAACTCTGCTAATATTTACATAGCTCATATGCATTTACTGAAACTTTTTCATGGCCTCGTCACTTCGAGAAACTAATTTCCTTTCCATACGTGATACCAAGTTCACGATACTTTCCAAAAACGTACAATTGTCTTGCTTGCAATTGTTAAAACTTACTTTAAACAACTCAACAACCTCATTAAAATCTCAAATCCACATCACAATTTCATATTTCTCCAACTTTCTAACTTCATCTTATTAATTAACTCCGTTATGGAGACAGAAGACCATATTACTGAGTTTCTAGCTATGTGGGTTGATCAGGTCCACATAACAGTCCCTCAGTCACATGGAACTTCAAATTTTAAACTATTTATCATAGGAAACTTTTAAATGCGTACCTGGTTTGCCGGATGAGATGATGTGCTGGACTTTTGTTGTTGTTCAAACTTGACTAGTCTAGAACTCAAACCAGACTAGACTTTAAGAAATATGAACTTAGATCAATAGACTTTGCTCTCGACTAGTCTAGGGATTCAAACTAGACTTTTAAGAAATAATGACTCAGAGCAAACAGACCCGCTTCTGATACCACTCTGTCGCAGCCCGGCCTAGAAATTAGATGACAAAGCCGGTGGGTCCTACGACTTACATAATTTATGATTAACAAAAGGATTAAGATAGCGACCCTGCTATCATTTAAGAGCAAACAAGGCAACTCATGCTCGACAAATCATCAAACTTAGGATAATTATGACATGCGTAACTCGAGATTAATGAAACGAACATTTGATCTCTTTTTAAAATATGCATATCATCAAATACAATCTCAATTCAGCTCGGAAATCAATAATCTCATCAACCAGATTAATGGCAACAACCATGAAGGAAATGAGCTGATTTTCAGGATCAAGAAAGCACGATACAATCAGTTGTAATAAGACTGAACTTCTAATATAATGAACAACTATTATATAGATAATTAGATTGGCCAGACTTCAAAATAAGATAACAAATATAGTTCGAGACTTCAGACTTCAACACTTCATCAACTTATACTAATTTCAATATCATAATCTTGCGGGAAAAACGAGAGAATATATGTGTGAAGACATATATTCTAGGTTCTAAGCTCATCAAAATGACTCTTAACATTAATAAAATAATAACAACAACAACAATTCCGCTAGCACGCGATCATCTTCATCCCAAATTAACTCCGCACATTTTAGAAATAATAGGCGGGGCTGAGTACTTCGTACTCAGTGGGCACATGCCAAAATATTTTGAAACTTACTTCTTAGAGTTAGAGATTAAACTTGCCATAAAGCATAAGCACAAGTAATTTTTGTCTCTCAAAAATAAACCTGTGCATGCTCAACTTCTTCTTTTCTGTAAATCATGTTTGTCTGGCCAGACATATACTTTAGGATGTATGTACCGTATCTACAATCACATAATGATAGTGTTGAGAAGGATGCCTCCTTCTCAAACACTTGTAATCGTCCACTCTTTCGGAAGGCTCCCGATTACAAAATAGTGTACACAAATCCTACCTTGCGTAGGACCGAATTCGTCTTGCTATAGTAGATGGTAACATACAAGAACTTAAACATTTGGCAAGTCAATCGTTTTTAAAACATCTCATATATAATCATATAACTTCATTCGTCATTTCATTGGTTAGAAAGCCCACCTGATACACTTAAGCTTTTGTCTTAACTTTAACGCTCGCTAAATTTGTGCTTTACGCTTCAGCTTCCACTTCCACTTGCTCCTTTAATCGAAATGGAAATACGAACTTCAAAACGAGAATAATTTCTATCGAATAAACAACTTCGATATTCTTAACTTAATTCGCTTCGGAATTCTACGTCGAAACTCAAGAATTTCTAACTTAACTTCTTAAACGCTCTTAACTAACTTAATTAACAGTTAAAATCATACTAATAACTTCATTAACCACTTAAGCTTGCCATCTATCATACTATCGTATCATTATCACATAAACATTTCCTTAACAAATAAACATCTCATTTAGTCATATAAACATCTGATTAACACTTAAGCTTTTCATTTAATTATTTAAGCATAATATAAATGCTTAAACTTTTTGGATAATATTTAAACTTAATATTATATTATTATCAAAATATGTCTTTGACATATTAACTCATTAATGACGTATCATTAACACTTAATTCATCATTAGTGTGTCATTAATACTTAAAATCATCATTAGCTCTTAATCATTCACTATTCGAAAAGAACTTCTAAAGACATAAGCAAACATATACTTTACTTCTAACCCTTCCATCTTTTCATTAATATTTATTGACTTATAACTTATACTATTGTCAACATTAATCATATCATAAAAAAATATTTCATTTCTTCATATAAGCATCTCATTAACCATTAAGCTCTTTCTTTATTTATTTTATCACATCAAAAATGCTTAAGTTCTTTGATAACATTTAAGCTTAACATTATAACTTTTGAGTTTATGAAAGAAACAACTGAAAACAAGTTGATCAAAGATTAGCTGGATAAATCAAGCTATCCGGAAAATCAAGCTAGCTGAAAAAAACTGAGTTATCTGGAAAACTGAGCTGGCTGGAAAACTGAGCTGGCTGGAAAAATTAGCCGGAAAAATGAGCCGGCCGGAAAACCGAGCCGGAAAACAGAGCTGGAAAACCGAGCCGGCCGGAAATCGAGCCGGACCTACCGAGTTAATCCAATGACGGGGTTCACTTGGTAAATCCAATGATCGGGTCCAATGGGTAAATCCACTGATCGGTCCATTGGTAATTCCAATGATCGGGTACAATTGATCGAGTCCAATGGGTAATTCAATGATCGGGTCCAAATTGTAATTCCAATGATCGGGTACCATCGGGTCCAAATTGGGTAATTCCAAATGATTGGTACCCCACTGATCGGGTCCAATTGGTAATTCCAATGATCGGGTCCAAATTCACAATGGTAATTGATCGAGTTCACCGAGTTAATCAAGCTGACTTGGTCCAGCTGGGTTAATCAAGGAATTAAACTCTAGAAACTCTCAATTTCAAATCTTTGTATTAAAATTCTGAAAAATTCTACGTCACTTAATTTTTAACGTAGATTTCATTTCTATCATTATTTTCTTCATTAAAATCAAATACATGGCTTTATTGTACATATATATTTCGGTCCTTTTGATAAATTAAGAATTTAAAATCCAAATTTCATTCTAATCACTTCCAATCATGTTAATTTAAATTGAAATTTCTCAAATCTTAATAAATCAAACCATCAAACATGTTTATAATCATCATAGGAGCTCATAGAAATCATCAATTTGATCATAGGATCAAAGGATCAAAAACCCCTAATTTTTATTAATATTTTCGGCTATTTTGAAAATAATAGAAGGACTTTGATTCTTTGATTACTTCCAACATCAAACATGCTTAGAATAATTATCTAAGCTCAAATAATCAATTAATTTGATCATCCATCATCAAAATTTAAAAACCCCTAATTCTTCCTTAATTTTTCGAAAATTCAATTAATTAGGGTTAGGGTTTTAATTAAGCTTGAATCAATGATTTATCATGCATCCCAAGCATGAATTAAACATCAAAAATCAAGATCATAATCATCTACTAATTAAATCCTAATTTTCGAAAAATCTGGAATTTAAAAATAAGATGATCAAAGCTTATGTTTAAGCTATAAACTTGAATTAAACTTATATCTTACCTTGATTAATAACTTGGAAATGATTTACTCTTGATTTGAAGCTTGAAAATTACACAA
This sequence comes from Agastache rugosa, assembly GCA_031470985.1. Lineage (NCBI taxonomy): Eukaryota > Viridiplantae > Streptophyta > Magnoliopsida > Lamiales > Lamiaceae > Agastache > Agastache rugosa. The sequence continues at coordinate 19,898,574 of CM062604.1, forward strand.
AAATGGAGTTTAGAGAGTGTGTGTGTGTGCTGGAATTTTCAGCCGAGAATGGGAGGGAGAGAGTGAGAGAATGATGATGATCATCTTATATATATACTAACACACTAATTAATAGATAAGGCTAAGTTCAATGTATTCTAATTAAATAATGCATGCTAATCTTGACCATATCTTAAAATCATTATTTCATGTTGGATAAGGTGAGGTGTCCCTCATTTAATTATTTATTCACCAAAGTCAACAAATCATATGTCATGGCATAGGTAATAATTAAGATTAATTAATTAATTAAATACTCAATTTAATCAATTAATTACAAAATTTGCTAATCAAAACTTAAATCTCTAATTTCTCACTTTAGAAAAATCAATTAGGGCCTCTCCAACCCTAATACAAGTTTTCATAATAAAATACGGAAAAACGAGTCATTTCCGAATAAATAAAAATTATCATCTTAGATAATTAATTACTAATAAATTTAATTAAGAAAAGTAAATTCATAGTTTTCTCAACTAAAAATCAAATATGTAAGTACATATTGATAAACATAAATTCTTCCTCGTTTCAGGTTAACCGAGACGAGACAAAAATAATTTAATTCCTTTTTACGGCAAAAATTAGGGTTGCCGAAGAAAAATTAATAAAAAGGAAATTTTCTTCTTCTTAATTTCCTTAATTTAATTAAAGAAAAACTAAGGCAATTTATGCAAGAAAAATGGGGTATTACAGGCGGAGCCAGGCCCCCAAGTTTAGTGGGGGGGGAATAGTTAGAACAAATATAGAATAAAATATCCTTGTAAATTATAATAATTCTCTATGATTACTTATATTTTAAAAGCAACTAAGTAATATTAATTGTTTCAAAATTTTCATTCTCAATGATCTATTATGAAATTGCAATGATGCAAAACAAAAGTATATATAAAGGTAGTATAATATAGAAATTTTAAAAGAAAGTTTCACTTTATAAAACTCAAAATTAATGAAAGTTTCACTTTATAAAATTCAAAATTAATGATGATAATATGTAAATTAGATTAGTGAATATACCTCGAGACTTGGTTTGGACGAAGAATTGAAGAGAAAATCTTTTACACGTCAGAAGACGAATGATTCGTCGGTCAATTTAATTGTCAATTTAATTTCTTGTGTTTTAGGGTAAACAAGCAATTTTGTATTGAATCAATTTAAGATTATCTAATTACTTTTATTTTCAATCCTTCTCACTATATATGACACATAAGAAATAAGACTTTTCATACTAAAATTCTTTTATTTAATTTTTAATTTTGCCCCTACTTTTCAATATTTATGGTGGGGCAAAGTTAAATATTTTTATAATATTTCATATATATGGGTTATAATTGAATCTAATTGAGGGGGGCAATTGCCCCACCAGGCTTAAGGTAGCTCCGCCCCTGCACGTAGGATTCGATTTGGGGAAAACCGGTGACAGACACAAAATTAGAAAAAAACTAAAGTTAATGTATTCTGAGGCAGAATAAAAAGGTCATGTGCAATATCAGAATTTGAAAAAGGTTATGTATTTACAGATAATAACCCCTATTTGATACTAGGGGTAACTTCTCGAATAAGAATTAAAGCATGATTTTTCTTTCCATATTTTTCTGGAAGTAAATATTTGCAAGGAAAAATCTGTTATTGTGGCGTACAAATTAAGGTGGAGCCGGAGAGATGATAAATCTGAAAAGTAAATTATCTGTGTTGGGCTCATTACTTCATTACTTTGTGCTATAATTAATCCTCTGAGCCTTTTTCTTTTCTTTTTTATTTTTCAGAAAAAAGAAGAGTTAAATGAATGTTCCATCCGTTCCCTTCATTTTGTCTACATTTCCTTAAATGAACGTTTCACTCAATTTGTTACTTTCCAATATATAAAGAATTTATCCTTCAAAATCTTTTAAAAGTGATGGGACCTATCTACTTTCTATCTTTTTACCCTTATTTTTAATCTCCGTACCGAAGATTAAGTAAATAAAATGAGCGGAACGGAGGGAGTAATATTTTGGGTTGTAGCAAAAAGTGTGTGTTCCAACAGGATGAGTATTTGAACTTTCATTCATTGTGGTTATATGCCCATTTGCATGCAATTTACCTCTATATATCTAGTTGGGATACTATATCCCCAAAATTGGTGTCTCACTGTGTCCTATAATTAAAATATTTTTTTTTTAGTCATTTTTTCTTCACTTTTGATCCATAATATTTTGGAATAATCTAACCATTATTAACTAGGGTTCATCCATCCGAATAGGATTTATATATAATTTTTATATTTAATTTGTATTTTTGAAGTTTTAATTAATTATTAGGGTTCATTATTCCATAATTAGGATAATATTTATTTAAATTCCAATTTTGATAATAAATATTAATTAGGATTCATTATATATTACTAAAATGTTATTTCTGAATAAATAATTTTAAAATAATAAAATTAATAGAGAATTACGGAAGATGAGACACAAATTAGTGACAGATGATCTCATCCGATATTTATCATGGTCATGTAAGGACTAGCTTCATTTTCTTTATAATTTTCACATTCCATTCAATGTGGACTTTAATATTGTCGAGTTTCATTTAATCATAAATCATAATTCTAATAATTAAATTAATATTACCTACAAAAAATTATATATTTGTTCTTTATATATAGAATAATGCATTAATTTTCATAATAATGCATCTATATACTTTAATAATGTATTTTATATAATACAATAATGCATCTTTTATCACAACCGTATATCATGGAAAGATCAATAATTCATATTGGTTTTTAATTTTACTGGAGACAATGCTTCCACCTATATATATATGTGTATATATGTATGTGATGATTTAAATACAAGGTGGATTTGCCTCAAGGATTGCACAAAAATGAAAACAAGGTGGACTTTTCTCTCTGGTATAGTATAATGATAAATACTTACACTGCTTGAAGTTATATACTTCCTTAGTCCCATTTATATAGGTTTGTTTTCCTTTTTCGGATGTCCCAAATATATAGGCTTGTTTCCATAAAAAGTAATATTTTTTAGCTCATTTACTAATATATCCCTATTTAATTCTTTGATTAACTCATAAAAAATACATAGTCAAATAATAAATAGGGGCATATTAAGAAATTTACTATATAATTTACTTTTCCAATAAATTTTCTTAATCCATGTGAAAATTTCAATCAGACTATATAAATGGGACGGAGGGAGTAAATATATAGAGGAAAACAAACAATGCAACCTTCTCATACACAAATCATTCTCCAAAACATGAGAAAAATAGTTTCCAAAAAGATTGTATTTATTGCTCTTTTCTTGGCCATTTTGCTTTCCATTTCATCACAAGTTGCAGCTGCTAAAGAACTGACTGAAACATCCAAGATATATAGTTGCAAGTATATAAGCAGATTCTTCCTATCAATTAATTAATTCTTACATAAACTATTAATGTTTTTCACCTCACTGATTTAAGCATAAGTTTTTACCAAATTTATGTATCATCTATAAGATATACAAAACTATCCATTGAAGCCAGAAGAAATACTTCTCAAGATTAAACGATCGATGTTTCTCAAATTCTTTTGTTGTTTTTTTTTTTTTTCAAATTTTACAGATGTGAGAGAGAAAAGGTTTAAATATGTAATAATAACCACATTTTTTTGGTCGTTAAAGTGGCCATTTGAATAAAATTAGACGTTGCTAGATCTTGAAATAGACTGGATTGAATTTATAAATAAAATAGAAGTAAAATCTGGTTGTGGCTTAATTTTATTGTAGCAAAGGAAGGTGAGAAGAAAAATGAAGATTTGATTGGAAGCGATGGAGAGTATGGGTGCCCCTCCGGTTGCTGTGGACGTGGACATAGAAATAGAGGCATTTATTGCAACTGCTGCAAAGCCCCATAGCTAATTGTGCTAATTAATTACTAATTAAGATCATTATTGATCTCTTAATTTTATTAATTAATGCCTCAAGATATTAATTGCGGATTTCATTCTTATTCAAGCTGTTTTATTATGCCTATCAAGGAATAATATGTTTTCATGAAGTAATCTAGAATTCTCAGATTGGGAAATGTAAATCTACTAATTTTGGTTTAGCATGCAACTTTTGAATGGTATCACAAAATATTTGAACTTTACTTTTTTCTTGATTATAATATAACATCATTCACATTTTCGATCAACTCAAATCAACTGTGGTACAAAATTAAATATTCATGTACATTCATGTGGACACCACAAGTGACATATACATCGGGTTACAATTATAAAAATTTCAAAATTCTAAAAAAAAACAATCCAAAACTTGTACTTCCTCTATCTCTTAAAAACATGCTTAAATTTAATTTTTGGTCCGTCCCTTAGAGCATTTTATAGTGGAAGGCAGGATATCGCGGCCGGCTCGAGCCGCCAACGCTATCCTGCCTCAGCCTTGGCAGGGCGGAGGGAAGATGCCGCGGCCAGATCCATCGTGCCGGCTGGATGTGGTTTATAATGCATGCACCTATTAAAAAAAAGTCAGCATTTTGAATCTGTAACGGCCAGTTCGTTGGAAACTGCCTCTTGCCGGCGGCGGCAACGGTTTGCCGGAGCTCCCAACGGCTAGTGCAGAATTATTTTTTTATTCAATTTTTTAACTATAATAAATACACCCTTTTTCTACCTCTTTTAATTTCACACCATTTCTACATCATTCCAACCTCTTTTCTCTCCAATTTCTATCTTCTACTTTCTTTTCTACGCCGGAGCAGCGCGATGTGCACAAGAAAGCGGTGGCGGAGGTCAAGGCACGTCGAGGATGGGCGTGATTTTATTTTTTTTCATTAATGTAATTTTCTCTTATTTAAATGATTCTGGTTTCCCCACCCAGAATTAGACTGATTCTGGCATCTCAAGTTTTGTTGTCGTTGATTCTGATTGAATCTTTGGCCTTGATCAAACTGCTGACGCGGAGGATACCCCTGTGCAGAATAGACTTCTGCTCCTCCTTCGTATGTCAGCTCTCCCATTCTCTGGCACTCTTCAGGATTGTGCCCTTTCTCCCCACAAATCCCACATGGCTCAACGAACATCTCTTGTCTGGCAGGTTTCTGTTGAGGCGGAGAATCAACAAGCTTGCTCATCTTCAATTCCTACAGCTCTCTCATCATGGTAGCCAGCTGCTTTTTCATGTTCGGACTTTCGGCAACTGCACTCACCTCAACACGTCGAGTACGGGTAGATTTCTGCTGCGAACTAGCTGCAAGGGTTTCAAATATTTTCTTCAATTCCTTGGTTGTCTGCACCGCAATATTTCCACTGGCAGTACTATCTACCATAAACTGAGCTGTCTGCAGAAGACCGTCATAGAAAAATTGCCACAACATTTCTGGTGCCATCTGATGATGTGGACATTGCTGAAGTAATTCTCTAAATCTCTCCCAAGCCTCGTGGAAAGGTTCATCTGCTGCTTGAGTGAAATTCATGATCTTTGTGCGCACTTCTTGAGTCTTATAGTTCGGGTAGTAATGTAACACCCCGTTTTTTTTATAAGCTTTAATTTACTTAGTATGGCTTATTAATATGTTTGTTATTAATTATTTGATTATGAAATGTTTCGACCTTGAATGGTTCGAAATATTTTTATTATTATTGTGGACTTGAGGGAGTCCATAGTTGCGCCCTAGTTAAGAGATTTTTGTTTGAATTTAATTTTTGGGCCTAAACTTTTGTATAGGATTTTTAGATTATTTAATTTGGACAGATAAATGTCATCAATGTGAATCAAGAAAGAGCTCATTAAGTATCAAGAGGAATTATTATTATTATTATTATTATTATTATTATTATTATTATTATTATTATTATTCTTTCTTTTCTTTTGTTTCTGCCGTGGTGTGACTCTTGAGCAACAATGAGAAGTATAGGATAATTACAATTCTGATTTCAAGGGATCGTGTTAATCACTTCTACTCCTAATTCAACTCAACCTCTTCTTTTCAAACTCTTATATACCCTAGCTTCTACGTAAAACGTTTTTATCACAAATCAAAGATTTACAAAGCATCCTCCGTATACGAAATTTCGATCGGCGTGGGCGAGCTTCAAGAAATTAAAAGGAGCGTTGATTTTCTCAAACTCAAACTCAGCCACAACTTTCGTTAAATATTTTTTTTTCTTGTCGGTGAGTTTTGATTTAAGTTTTGAAGTATGTTCTATTTTTAGGAAAGTTTAAGTTTCTTTCAATTCCTGAAAATTATTTTGTATTCAAAGAGGAAAACTCCTATTCTTGTGATATCCAATGTCAAAATTCATAGCTTGTGTTTAATCTGTGAAAACCAGTGTAATACGAACGAAAATATATCAAATAGCTAGATGAGATTGAGCGGTGAATAAGTTTAAATTTTTAATACTTGCTAAATGGAGATTTGATTTCGAAGCACTATTTGTGATGGATCCTGTGTGCAATCTTGAACATACAAGAATGAAAATATATTGAGTAATTAAAGATTGACTACGAAATTTTTATTTATATAAGAATCGAGAGAGGGAGAATTTTAGATGGGGATGTGTTATACATAGAATATACGTATCATGTGCATACTAGAGAGAAATAGATTAAGAGTAATTATTTTATGTTTGATTGGTTGTGAAATAGTTCTTATATAGAGAGTTGTATGATGTAAATGACTTAGAATTAATAATTTAGTATCTTTCAAAAATTTTAAGTAATTTCTGCAGTTATGAAGTTAAAAGAGTAACATTTTAATTTAGTAAATTAGGGTGTTACATTTAGTGGTATCAAAGCGGGTCTACGTTTCTGTAGACTTGTAAATGAAAAGTATTTTCTTTAAAAGAAAAGTTTAAAAAGTATAAAGCTATGTTTGTAAAGTACTCCACCCGTTTCCAACACGCACTCCTACTCGAGGTACATATTTCTTGCTTTTACATTTAATATTATATGAGTATTTGAGAATGAAAGATTATATTGAGATGTGATATAAGCATATTATTTGCATGATAAAGTGATTACTTTGAAATATGATATTAAGTTATGCTAGTCAAGTTTAGATACAATTTTTATGTATAATGTATTAGCTTGTGTTTTGCCTTTTTGATTTTAATAAAGTATGTATATGTGCATGTATAAGATGGCTAGGACACGTCGAACACCTACTAAAAGTGAAGTAAGCCTAGAGCATCAAATTAGGAAACTGCGTGGAGGTTGCGATAGAGTGATAGCGAAATACGAGGAGTACAAGAAATTTAAGAAATTATGTGAAGAATACGAGTCCTACAATTGGAATGAGGAGTACGGGTTCGTAGAGCACGTGGATAGAATTAATGAGCTTCACTTCCAATTCGAAATATTAGGACACAAAATAAGTCACGAGTGCGCAATTTCTCATCTGATAAGACGTATGCCTTCTCCTTTGAAATCCATCGGGTACGATGCATTCCAGCGATCATCAAACTCGACGGCAAATCGTGGATCCAAAATTGATTACCACCATTTTAGCATGGTATTAGTTGATGATTGGTACACTTGGGCCAATGGAAACAAGAAGCGAGACAAGATTCTAGAAGAGGAATCGGAAGAGGAGCCCGAAGAAGAAGATGAAATTGAGGAAGATGAACCTCAGAGTAAAAGAGCAAGGAAGGAGGAAGACGAGAGCGACAACAAGTAGAAATTTAGAGATGATAAAGTTTCAAATTTTATTTATTTATTTTATTTATTTTGATTTAGATAGAATATAGTATATTTATTATAAATAGTAAAATTTCCTGTCTGCAAGAATTTTTTTTTTGTTATTTTTCAAGAATGAAATAAAGTTGCGTCATTTTTTTTTATATAGTATATATACATACTGTACTTTACAACCTTTCGCCTGATTTTCCCCACTTTATTCAGCTTTACAAATCCTTAAATCTCATGTTTAAAAAAAAAAATTAAAATTATGCATCCAACCATTATCCTATTAACTTGCGTCTACCAACTCTATATCAAACAAAAGATTTACTTAAAATACTTTAGTTAACACATAAAGTCATTCCTAGATTTGTTACAGCAAGTCTGACCCCAAAGTTAAAAGGCAACTTTATTATTCTTATAGTTTATATTGGTTATAGGAAATGGCAGAAAGACCACCAAGGACCAACCATGCACCCAACAATGATGTGGTGCAGGCGTTGATTGCTGCACTTCAAGGTATTGCTCAGAATAACAACAACAATCAAGGGAACCAGAATCCGGCTAGAGCAACGAGCCGAGTCATTGAGCAATTTCGCAACTACGCTCCACCAAAGTTCAATGGAAGAGCCGGCCCTTTAGTTTTGGAGGAGTGGTTTGAGGAGCTCGAGAGAATCTTCGAACACATTGAGTGCAATGATGCACACAAAGTATCTTGTGCAGTGTTTCAGCTAATCGAGGATGGAGGACAGTGGTGGAAATCGCACCGCAATGGACTGACTGAGGCAGAACGCCAAGGACTTACTTGGGCAAGGTTCAAGGAAATGGCAATGGACAAGTACATGCCGCGCTCCTATCGCAACCAGAAGCAGAAAGAATTCTTGGAGCTCAAACAAGGAAGCTTGAGTGTGACTGAGTATGAGCGAAAGTACATCCAACTCGCTCGCTTCGCCACGCGATTGGTGGCCACGGAGGCAGACAAGACCGACATTTTCTTGAGGGGTCTCCGCCCTGAGATCCGTGGAATTTTGGCCATGCAGGAGAATGCAAACTATGGACTTGCTGTCAGACGTGCATATGAGGTTGAGGCAGCTCTGGAAATTGACAAGATGCCTACGAGAAACGGCAATTTCCAAGGAAAGAGGAAATGGGACGACAATCGCAACAATGGAGAAGGGAACTTTGCTAACAAAAGAGAGAGAACCGATGTTCGTCAAGGAAACTCTGCTCCAACCGAAAGACAACTATGTCAGCAATGCAACAAGCATCATTTTGGGAAATGCCTCAAGAACACGAGTGTGTGCTACAACTGTCATGAACCGGGGCACTATTCTACTAACTGTCCTAAAAGGAGAGGAAATGGACCTAGACCCGGGGGAAAGGGATTGGGATCAGGAGGGAATGCGCGGCTCTTTGCTTTCTCTCAACAAGAAGCCGTTGAAGGAAATGATAACATGTCAGGTACGATAACAGTCTCTAGGATACCAGTTTTGTCATTATTTGAATCTGGCGCTTCGCATTCATTTATATCTCAAAGTCTCTGCATGAAAGTAAGTTTAAACATAGAAGTAGAGAATTTAGCCCTTAACGTTAGGATCCCTTCGGGAGAGACGTTAAGAACCGATAAGATGACTCAGAATGTTAAATTGGATTTGGAAGCGAACTTGAGGCCGAGTTGTATATATACTATGGAAATGCGAGACTTTAGCCAATTATCCGTCCCTAGTACCTTTTATTAAGATCTAATTTTGAGGACGAAATTTCTTTTAAGAGGGTAGGATTGTAACACCCCGTTTTTTTAATAAGCTTTAATTTACTTTGTATGGCTTATTAATATGTTTGTTATTAATTATTTGATTATGAAATGTTTCGACCTTGAATGGTTCGAAAATTTTTTATTATTATTGTGGACTTGAGGGAGTCCATAGTTGCGCCCTAGTTAAGAGATTTTCGTTTGAATTTAATTTTTGGGCCTAAACTTTTGTATAGGATTTTTAGATTATTTAATTTGGACAGATAAATGTCATCAATGTGAATCAAGAAAGAGCTCATTAAGTATCAAGAGGAATTATTATTATTATTATTATTATTATTATTATTATTATTATTATTATTATTATTATTATTATTATTATTATTATTATTATTATTATTATTATTATTATTATTATTATTATTATTATTATTATTATTCTTTCTTTTCTTTTGTTTCTGCCGTGGTGTGACTCTTGAGCAACAATGAGAAGTATAGGATAATTACAATTCTGATTTCAAGGGATCGTGTTAATCACTTCTACTCCTAATTCAACTCAACCTCTTCTTTTCAAACTCTTATATACCCTAGCTTCTACGTAAAACATTTTTATCACAAATCAAAGATTTACAAAGCATCCTCCGTATACGAAATTTCGATCGGCGTGGGCGAGCTTCAAGAAATTAAAAGAAGCGTTGATTTCCTCAAACTCAAACTCAGCCACAACTTTCGTTAAATATTTTTTTTTCTTGTCGGTGAGTTTTGATTTAAGTTTTGAAGTATGTTCTATTTTTAGGAAAGTTTAAGTTTCTTTCAATTCCTGAAAATTATTTTGTATTCAAAGAGGAAAACTCCTATTCTTGTGATATCCAATGTCAAAATTCATAGCTTGTGTTTAATCTGTGAAAACCAGTGTAATATGAACGAAAATATATCAAATAGCTAGATGATATTGAGCGGTGAATAAGTTTAAATTTTTAATACTTGCTAAATGGAGATTTGATTTCGAGGCACTATTTGTGATGGATCCTGTGTGCAATCTTGAGCATACAAGAATGAAAATATATTGAGTAATTAAAGATTGACTACGAAATTTTTATTTATATAAGAATCGAGAGAGGGAGAATTTGAGATGGGGATGTGTTATACATAGAATATACGTATCATGTGCATACTAGAGAGAAATAGATTAAGAGTAATTATATGATAATATGTTGGTTCTAATCAATTTCTTTTAGTTTTGTGCAGTTCAGAATAAAAATAAAGAAAGGAGTTAAAGGTTTAGTTTGAATTAATTTATGTATTTCTGTTGTCCCATATTGTGATCTCAATTTACTAATTATTAAAGTTGTTGTTCGTATGTTAGAAGATAACTTTTAAATAGAGTTTAAAAAAACAAAATAAATAAATAAAATAAATATAGAGATTAGTTCTTGTCCATGAAGTATAAAGGTTGTACATGTTATTGATCTTAATATTTCAAGTTAATTAAATTTAATGTGGTCATAATTAAATGTATAAATTCATTTTCGTATACAGGTGATGATTTTGAATAAAATGATAGAAAAGTTACTTAATATATAAATAAATATAGAAGTTCTTAATGAGAACTGTTAGAAAATTCTTTCAGTAAGTTCAAATAGGCCCTTATATATATTTTGAGGACCCTCGTCTACTATTTGATTTCTTGGATCGTTTGTGCTCAACTTTGAGGTGGGTAAAACTTCTTTCAAACTCAAAAGTTGTGATTTGCTATGTGATGTGGGTAAAATTCTTCTAAACTCAAAAGATGATTTATGATGACATGTGGTTTCAAATGTGAAGTTGATTGTGAAATGTTTTATGTCCAACATATTATATCGTATGGAATGTGTGCTTTATTGAAATGTGAATGACGCATATAATCGCCTTGACTGCCTAGAGCGCTTGTGGGTTATATGTTTATGGATGTCCTGTGCACAGTGATTGAATGTCCTATAATCGCCTTGTATGCCTTGAGCTCTTGTGGATTATAGATGATCATGTTTTGTTCTATATTCGCCTTGTATGCCTTGAGCTCTTGTGGTTTATAGATAAGCATGATGGTACGGTTTACACTTCATGCGTTATGTATGTTGTTGGACAAGAAAGTGAAATGATCCTATGATTAACCCACCACTGAGTACGTTTTATGAGTACTCACCCCCCATATTTTTTAAAATGTTTTCAGGTCAGTAAGCTTGGAGCGGCGTGGTGGAAAAGGGGTGTCAGTTATTTAGTTAATGTTTAAACTTCTTTCTGAATTGTTTTCCGTTATGTTAGACTTTTTATGCGCATAAGTTGTTTTTTTTACTTATATTGAATTATGATTAAATTCTTCGGATTTCTAGAGTTAGTGGTTGAATTTCAAGTTGAACATGAAATTTTATTTGGACTAATTTTATCGTATTGAAATTTTTGAGCAAATTATTTTATGTTTGATTGGTTTGTGAAATAGTTCTTATATAGAGAGTTGTATGATGTAAATGACTTAGAATTAATAATTTAGTATCTTTCAAAAATTTTAAGTAATTTCCGCAGTTATGAAGTTAAAAGAGTAACATTTTAATTTAGTAAATTAGGGTGTTACAAGTAATTTCTCGCATACAGTCGTCCAAGTAGTGAGCGAGTTAGGTGGAAGTGATAAGTACCACGTTTTAGCCCTGTCTTTCAACGTGTACGGGAAACATTTCAACTTGAGTTGGTCCTCAGTTAAAGCTAGCAAAGGAAACGATTGAACCACTGTGCAAAACTCTCGAACGAATTGCAGAGCATCTTTATTTGCCATCCTGTGATAAGAGGGTAGCAAATTCAGATGATTCTGCTTCAAATCATAATTCCTGACTTCTGTTGGCAGCACTATAGCAGAAGCAGTGGTTCCAAATATAGGCTGGGCAAAATCTCCCATGTATCGAGGATTATTGGCCATTTCGTCCAGTACAATCGGTTCATCTGGCAGATCACCCCCGGACTCTTCTGAATGCACAATAACTTCTTCTTCAAAACAAGGTTCGTCAACCTCGTTGAAACTAGACTCGGCTTCTTCCTGCAAACTTATCAAAATCTTGCGTGGTTGATTGATGTTGTCAAAATAAGGTGCCAAATTCTTTTTCAAGCTTCTGCGACCTTGCATACACAACACTTAACAAACCGATTACACGCACCAGAGGAAGAAAAATAACCGAGTACCAAAAGAATAAAAGAAATAAATATAAAATAAACTCAAATACAAAGCAACACAAATAATCGCCTAAAGTTTTCCCCGTCAACGGCGCCAAATTTGTTCAACCCAATTAATCTAAGTTGCACGCAATTAAACGTGGTCGTAATAGACTAAATAAGCTAACCCGAATATCGTCTCACAAGGATAACTTAGCAGGGAAATTATTGTATTGCGAAAAGAAAATAAACAGAAAGCAGTAAATCAATTGGTTTGTGGTTTATAACTAGACGGAAAGAATAATTAAACATCAATTAATCCCTAGGCAAGGACTAAAATGCATAAATTAAACTCTAGAATGAATCGAAATTTAATCTAACAAGAGCATTAATCTTTTCTAACATGAATTCTAGAGAGCAATCTGCAGGAGAAATTATAAAGCATAAATAAAGAGCTGAAATAGTAAACTCACTACTGTAATCGAAATCGAAGATAAACTGGAATTGAATCTGACAAATTGCAACGACTGAAGTTTCCAATCCGGAATGAAAATTACGATAATCAAATTACTAACTAGAAATATCCCAAAAAAAATAGAAGAAAAGCCCTAAAGAACTCTAATAAAAACAAAGAAAAGAATCGTCTGGAATCAAGTGTATCATCTCTGAAACCCTCGTCTACTATTTATATGCGTCACAATTAAATCACGCTCAGAGGTCTCCTAGGGTGAGCGAGCGCTGAACTCAGCGGTCTCCTAGGTTGAGAGACCGCTGACTTCTGGGCGAGGCGCTAGACTCAGCGGTCTTCTAGAGTGAGAGACCGCTGACTTCTAGCCCTATATTGAACGTAGGCAAAATATCTTGGACTCAGCGGTCTCCTAAGGTGAGAGACCGCTGACTTCTCTGAAGTGTCTCGTTTGCCCAAACGGTCAACGGTCTCCTAAGGTGAGAGACCGCTGACTTCTCTGAAGTGTCCCGTTACGTAAACGGTCAGCGGTCTCCTAAGGTGAGGGACCGCTGACTTCTCTAAAGATGTCCCGTTTGCCTAAACGAAACCTATCGCTACAGCAGAAAACTCACATCGGGGGCGGAAGTTGAGCAAGCTGTGGTTGCCTTCGTCATTCTCGAGCAAAATCTACATTTTTAACCTGATAGCTCGATACAACATCATTAGCGCATTTTAACTTTAAAACAATGCAAAACAAAACAAATGTCATAAAAACGCACATGCAAAAAATCTGAAAATGCAACCAAAAACTAACGTAACAATGATAGATTGTTGCACTTTGTAAACAAGAAAAGAGATCGGAACCCTAAGAGAAAGGAGCCTGAAGGTAGAAGACGAGACCAGAGAGAGAAAGGGTCTCCTAGAAAAGAGGTCTCCCATCAGAAAAGAGGCAACATTAATATGATCACCGGCGGAACAGCCGATGGAGACTCCAACAGATCTCGGAAAGCTATGTTGAGAGTTGCCTATCCTAGAGTAAAAGAGGAAGTCCGAAAGCTAGCAGAAGATGGATATTGAAATTGATATCTTATCGGAGGCTCCTGAAGGGAGAACCCCGACCATCAATATACATTTTGGCCCGGAGGATGAGGTCCACATGATGAGACCTCAGAATGATGCTTTGGTTATCAATGCCGAGGTGGCAGGGTGGGATGTGGCCAGAGTGTTTGTCAACACAGGCAGTGCGGCCAATGTACTCTTCTGGGATTGCTTCCAAAAGATAAAAATTAATGCCGATATGCACCCAGTCGAGACCTCCTTGTACGGTTTCGCAGAGGGAGAGGTACAATCCACGGGAGAGGTCTCACTCGAAGTCACCTTGGGGGAAGGAGCAAAATCAAGTACCAAGATGGTAAAGTTTTTGGTGGTAGACCTTCCATCCGCTTATAATATCATATTGGGAAGGCCAGCGTTGAATTTATTCCAAGCTGTAGTGTCAACCTACCACATGAAAATGAAGTTTCCATATAGGGAAGAGAAGTTAGTAGGAGAGGTAACCGGTGATCAGTACACCTCAAAGAAGTGTTATGTGAAAACCATACAACAAGCTAAGTCCGTGTCGAAGAGACCTTTGGCCGAAGGAGCGCAACCTCAGGATAAGAGAGGTAGAATTGAAGACGAGATCGAGGAAGGAGAGGAGGCTCACATACTTCCTGGAGAGGAGGAGCTAATGGTCATAGAGTTATTCCCGGGAAAGACGGGTTTCACCACGAGGATAGGAAAACAGATGACTGACGAGGAAAAAGAGGCCATCATAGCCTGCATAAGGGATAACGCAGACTTGTTCACATTTAGCCCTGCGGATATGGTGGGGATAGATGCCCACCTCATGACCCACCAACTAAACGTGGATCCAAAGGCTAGGCCAGTGAGGCAGAAGATGAGGTCATTTGGGCCCGAAAAAGAGAAAGTAATAAGGGACGAGGTAAGGAGGCATCTGGAAGCAGGCCACATAGTTCGGATTCAGTACTCCGAATGGCTGTCTAACATCGTGATAGTTTCTAAAGGAGCTGATAGCTGGCGGATGTGTGTTGATTTTAGAGACCTCAACAAGGCCTGTCCGAAGGATCACTACCCGTTGCCCAGAATAGACCAACTGATGGATTCCACCTCAGGATGTGAGCAGTTGTCCATGCTGGACGCGTACCAAGGTTACCACCAGATACAAATGTGGCCAGAGGATGTGGCAAAAACGGCATTCGTGACCGTATGTGGGACAGTTGCCTACATAAGGATGCCATTTGGCCTAAAGAATGCAGGAGCTACCTATCAAAGGCTAATGGATATGATTTTCGAGGGCCTAATCGGAAGGATCATGTAGGTCTATGTGGATGACATGTTAGTAAAAAGCTTGAAAGCCTGTGACCACGCCAGAGACCTGGCCGAGGTCATGAAGGTGATACGAAAGCACAACGTCCGACTGAACCCAGCAAAGTGTGTCTTCGGAGTTAAATCTGGAAAATTCTTAGCATACATGCTTTTACCCAAGGGTATTGAGGTAAACCAAGCGAAGGTCAAGGCGATACAAGAAATAACTGCTCCAAGAAGTGTCTGAGAAGTGCAAAAGCTGAACGGAAAGGTCATGGCCCTAGGCCGATTTATCTCCAGGTCAGCAGAAAGGAGTTTCCCTTTCTTCCAGACCTTGAGGAAGTGCTGCAAGTTCGAATGGAGTCCAGTGTGTCAGAAAGCATTTGAAGACCTAAAAGAGCACCTAATGCACTTGTCCGTGCTCACTAAACCGGTACCAAGAGACACACTCTATCTGTACTTCTCCGTAGGAGAACGAGCGCTCAGTGCAGTGCTGATAAAAGAGGAGGCATCCCTTCAGAGACCTATCTATTACGTGAGCAAAGCTATACAAGGCCCGGAAGCTCGATACTCAGATATTGAGAAGGCGACGTTAGCAGTGATGGTTGCCTCTAGAAGATTGAGACCCTACTTCCTATCTCATAAGATTGTAGTGCAAACAAATCTTACGTTCAGGCGAATATTGAGAAAACCAGATCTCTCAGGAAGGATGGTGAATTGGAGCGTAGAGCTCAGTGAATACGAGATTGACTTTGAGTCCAGGTCTGCAATAAAAGCTCAGACCCTTGCAGATTTCATTCAGGAGACCTCCCAGCCTCTAGAGTGGCCTCTGTAGAAGGCCTATGTAGATGGATCCGCAACCATCGCAGGATGCGGAGTAGGTATCTTGATAGTGACACCTGATGAAGAGGAGATGAGCTTCTCCATCAAACTCATCTTCAAAAGCTCAAACAACGAGGCCGAGTATGAGGCCCTCATGAAAGGAATGGAAATGTTGGCAGAATTAGGGGCTCAAAGGGTGTTAATATACTCAGACTCTCAGCTTGTTGTTCAGTAGGTCTCTGGTAATTACGATAGGAAGGAGGAGAGGATGATGCAATACGTGCAGAAAGTAGAGAAGTTGAAAGGAGAGTTCTCAGATTTTAAGTTGGAGTAAATACCCAGAGAGGCCAACTTTAAGGCCGATCGGTTGGCGAAATTAGCAAGCTCTGCTGAAGAAAGCTTACCTGAGACGGTCACCCTAATCCGAGCTAGGTGCAAACCCATTGAGGGAGAGGTGAATGTTGTGGAAAGCACGCAAGATTGGCGAACCCCTATAATCCATTTCCTCAAAACGGGCGAGAAATTGAGCACATTGAGGACCTCGAAAAGGAACCTCTTTGCGAGGTACTGCTTGATCGGCAAACTCCACTTCAGAAGAGCGACCACGCACCCCCTGCTCCAATGTTTATCTCCTCAGGAGGGGGTGAAGGTCCTAAAGGAAATACATAAAGGCGAGGCGGCTAGCCATGCTGGTACTCGAGACCTCATAAGGAGAGCTATCAGAACCGGGTACTATTGGCCAACTCTCCGGAAGGATGCCACAGAATACAGCAAGAGGTGCGACCTCTGCCAGAGGCATGCACCCCTCATACACACAGCAGCAGGAAAACTAGGTGTTCAATACGCAGCCTGCCCATTCGACAAGTGGGGTATTGACATAATAGGGAAGATGTCAGTCGCCAAGGGAAAGAAGTGCTACATCATTGTAGCCGTAGACTACTTCAGTAAATGGGTCGAAGCAGAGCCCTTAAGTAGGATTACCGAAGATAATGTGATCAAGTTCATATGGAAAAGCATATGCTGCAGGTATGGGCTTCCGAGAGTCCTCATCTCAGATAATGGAACACAATTCATTGGCTCAAGAACGAGAAAATAGTGCAAAGACAGGGGCATTGAACAGAGGTTCTCCGCTGTAGCATACCCCGAAACTAATGGACAAGTGGAGGTAACCAACAAAGCAATTATCAACGGCCTCAAAACTAGGCTAAAAGAAAAGAGGACCCAATGGGTGGAGGAGCTTGACTCAGTGCTCTGGGCATACCGCACCAGCGCGAAGACATCTACTGAGAAGTCCCTTTTTTGCTTGATATATAGATCAGAGGCCGTGCTTCCGGTGAAGGTCACCGCCCCTACTCATAGAATTCTGAGTTATGATGAAATAGAAAATGTTGAGCTTAGAAAGGAAAGTTTGGACCTCATAGAGGAAGCTCAAGAGAAAGCACGACAGAGGGCTCAAAGATTCAATGATATGATAAAGGCCATATATAACAAGAGGGTCAAAGTCAGGGCCTTGGAGGAAGGAGACCTGGTCCTGAAAAGAGTGGAAGCTCTCAAACCAGTCAGGAAACTGGAGCCTAACTGGGAAGGACCTCTCATTGTGGCAAGAGTTCTCCGAAATGTTGCCATGGCCGTAGAACGTACATAACCTGAAAAAGTATTATTTTTAAGTTTAAATGTCGTTTTGAGTAAGATAGAGGGGACTCATGTGCCGAGCCCATCTCTAAGTTTTTGTAGGACCCAACCTCCAATTAGGCGGGTATTCCTGTAAGGGCACAAAGAGAACCTGCTGAAAATAAATAAGAATTGAGGGCTTAAATCACTTGTGAAAGTCACACTGCTAAAAGAGCATGAGCAAAAACGTTAGCGTCTCAAAAAGTGGCTAATAAGAAGACAACCACTTGGTAATCAAGGGGAGGAATACGAGTACCCTTAAAAATACTGGATAGAAATCAAAAATGTCTCAAGAAGGTAATATAATAAGAAGACTGACATAACAACTACAGTGGCATAATTAGAAGTCTAACAAAATAAAGAAATTATCCGACAAGATGTAGCATTACACATAGTTCAAAATGATCAACAGTTTGAATAAATGATAAAGAGGTAGACACAAGGCATAAGGTTTCATTAGGAATGAAGATTCAATCTTGGCCTCTGTGCCGTCCTGTCTCATCACCCCCAACAGGAGCCTCACATGCTACCTCCAGAGTATTAGCCGAAGAGGGTTCCTCATTATCAGCTCTCGTACCAGGACCAGGAGGGAGGCACCCTAGTAGAGGGAGCAGGTTCGGCAGAGACCACCTCCTGAAGGGTAAATGTACCACCCTCTTCACTGGTACCTGCATTACAGAGAGCTCTCATGAGAGTGAGAAGGTCTAAGGAAAACTTTGTAAACTAAACAAAGGGATTCAAATAAAGAAACTACCGAATACCTGATGGAGGTACTGAAGTTACGGGGTCCAGCTGAGAAGAAGGCTCACCCTCCAAAGATGACCTAGATTCAGAGGGAAAGGCATCATAGGTTGGAGGAGGAAGTGAGGTCAAAAGGGTGCACAAATCACAATCGCTCAGCCAGAAATCAATAGCCTTTCTCATCACAGGGAGCCACCAAGCTCCGCCAAATGGAGCTAAAGGATCACATTTGAAGGAGGGAGGAGGAGGTAGGTGAAGAATGATAGAATTGACATCGATGGGCTCTTTGAAACCCAATTGATGAGCTTTGGCTAGCATAGTCATAGCACACCTCTTGGCAAGGTAAGCAACATCATTGCGGACCAAGGAAAGATACTCCGGAGAGCGCTGGTAAGCAGAGAGCAATCCTTCATGCAATATCTAGAGGAAACGTTGACCCATGGAGGTGTGCAGTATGAATTGGCGACAGGAGTCTAGACCTTCAGCGTAACCCGCTTCAAAGGCTGCCTCATTTTGGCGCACTGACTGACGCACAACAGACAACTCTCTCTCCGCCTGAGTTAGATGATTGTTGAGGTCTGCGTTTACAGAGCTCAAAGCTTCATTCTCTGCCGAGACAGCGGACAACTTTTGCAGCGTGTCCATCAATTCCTTATCCCACTTCTCCACCTCCATCTTGGTAGCAGCTAGCTCGGCAGCAGCTGAGACCAACCTCCTATTTTCGGTAGAGACTGCTTTGCTCTTCTTCTCAAAAGTTAATACTTGCTTCTTAGCATGAGATAGGGAGCTGACCAGCTGGTCTATTTGCTGATCTTTAGAGGAGCAATCACGTTTTAAAAGTCAGCCGTGAGTACTGATTAGCTGCACCGAAAGAAGGAGAGCATCAATAAAGTTTTTTTTTAGTAAAGGAGAGAAGTTGAAAAGCAAGAAAAGAAAACAAAATGCAGGGAAGAAGATGAATACCTGTACTAGACAATGGGCGCTCTCCTCCTGCAGCTCCTTCAAGGTAGCCTTCCTCTCCTCGACAGGTAGAGGAATGGAGCGGAGAAGAGATAAAGATTCCGAAGAGGGAAGATGTTGCAGAGACCTGGAGGTCTGCCCCCTGAAGACATACCTAGAAGATTTAGAGCGACCTTCTGCTTCAGGCTCAGGTTGCCCCCGACTATTTTTCAGGGGACTTTGAGGGAGTGAAAGAGGAGAGAAGCGTTTGGTCAGAGGAGGAGGATGGAGGGTTGGATCAACTGCCATCTTACCTTTGCCTATAAAAAAACAACAAACAAACGGAAAATACACACAAGAAAAGGTGGGATAGGTATACAATAATTGAAACATGCCAAAGGATAATATCGAAACAAGATCTGGTGAGAGCTCCTTACTTGTAGCAGCAACACTTGGACGCTTAGAAGAGGTAGGGTGTGAGGGAGGTCTTGTTGCTGGAGGACATCAAGATAGCAGGAGCGTGGTCCTTCTCCCTCTCCTCTTGCTGTCGCAGTAAAGCCTCGAAATCAAACTCGTCATCTTCAGGGAGTTTGACATCTTTGATCCAACTCATCTCTAAAAAAAAAACAAGAGGGAGAAGATGTAACAGCCAGGTATATACAATAAGAATGACTAGTTACAGCAAAAGAAGTGCTAGAAGAAATCAGAGACCCACCCTTCTTATTAAAAGAGCAGCCACCGGAAGGTGCCAAGCCGAAAAAAGAAAGAACGGAGGAATTGGAAACCAGGGTTTTCACTTTAAAGGGATCTCGTCGAGCCCTGTCAGAGAGAACAGATAACACACGACTGTCCCTAGAGCTAATGGTGCTAATATCGGGACGAGGGTTTCTGAGAGCTAAGCCTTGCCAATGATAGTTGCCGAAAGGCCAGCCTCCTTCTAGGGGAGTGATCACAAAGCACTTATCTTTCCATTCATTGCCTTGACTATGAAATTTAAGTAAAAACTGAGCAGGACCCTTCGCTCGGGCAGTAGCATAAAAAACCCTCTCAACAGGTTTGAGATCATATACAATTTGAAATAGAGAAGGGGTGGGATTACCCCCATTCCCTTTCAGCAAAATGAAGAACGATAATATTATCCCTATAGCAGAGGGTAATAACTGATTCAGACACAAGCCATGAACATCACAAACGCCAAGTAAAAAAGAACATAAAGGAAAACGTAATCCCGCCTCCACCTGAGGAGCCCAAAAAGCCATAGAGGGATACTCGAGTAGATGAGGCCTCTCTTCGGAGGAAGGAAGACGGATGTCATATTTATGATCACATGCAAGAAGAGACCTTATATTACTAAGTACGGTTGAGGTCATGAGAGATTCACCAGCCACCCAGTCCGCATGAACAGTAGGAGTAACAGATCCCTCCTAAGCGAAGGAGGCAGAACCCGAAGCGGAAGGCGGAACAACTGGTACTAGAACGGAGGCGTCTGGCGGAGAAGAAGACGCATTCTCCAGATCCACCACCTCTGTAGGCTCTGCCGAGGAAGGCCGTTGTTAGGCTTTCTTCGTAGCTAGTCGGATAGAAAGGCGGCGGGGGCAGTGATCGTTGTCGGTCTGAATAGAAGTAGCCGAACTCTCGTGAGAAGGAGAGTCTGACGGCGAGTGGCCGGCGGGGACGTTACCCAGGCCGGAGAATGTCCCACCACCCGAATGAGGATGTGATTCAGACATGGTGTCAAGGAAGGAATAATGGTTTCTTCGAGTAAAAATTAAAGGAAGACGGAGAATAGTAGCTAGAAGTCGGAAACAATGGAGAGAAACTACAGATTTGACAAAAAGGCGAGTCAAAGAAGTTAAAAATGGGAGGAGGAAAGTTAAAAAAGATAAGGACGAAATGGATGGTCAAGATTAAAAGGAAGACAAACCGTTTCCCATCTAAGGGTGGCTAGGAACTCGCGCCTGACGTGATGACGTAACCCTAGCTCGTAGGCGCGGTAACTAGTCCGCCCTAGGATGAAAAATTTGAAATTCAAACAGAAGGGGCCCGCCGATACGTGTAGCAGAGAGGGTGAGGAGCGCTCTTAAGGGCGAGAAGAAAAGTGGGAGACCTGCACCAATCAGTCCTCTCTTACTACCGCACCTCTCCCATTAATTCAGAAACCCAAAATACTCCAAGCAGACAGCTCGCTTCAACTTGGAGTAGGGGGTAGTGGATGATAAGTCTATTATCAAACAGAGAGCTATTCTAGTCACTCTTCAGGACCCTCGTCCTGCAGAGACCTCCGAATCCTTGATAGGAGCAGGACAGGCAGACGAGGGGGACCTCAGCAGGTCTCCCGTATCCAGCAGCAGGTGTCCGGACGGACGTTGACCCCCTAACACCCGACACTTATACTTTTTAGCAGAATAGCGCGTAGGAAAGGACGATGACTCGGGCCAATTATCGCACGACAGCTGGCTGCACATTCATTAAAACCCAGGCGCTGTCTCTCTCACCTCAAGAAACATGGCCACAGTATAAATACTCTTACCCATTCTCTCAAGCGGACAACTTCACTCTCATTTTTCTTTCCTTCACTCTCGCATTTTCTTACTGTTCCATCACTAAAATTTATACATTAACTAACTTGACCGTCGGAAGTGGTTCACCGGAATCACACTCCGGCCAACCACTTATTTCAGGACGTAATCGAAGATCACACTGGAGCGAGGCACAGACCACCCTCCTGTGGTCCAGGTCCCCGAATCAATCCGAGCAGGTAAAAACACTTCTGAGCTGGGGTTTTTCTTCCATAATCAGCTACTGGAACGTTTTTAGTCGCAACACTTAGATGGGCAAGTTTTAGTTTTATCAGAAGTACAACATAGCAGCGAGAGAGCTCTTTTTGTTTTTGTTCACGTCTTGTGTTGCCGAGTTAGTATTGTCTTCTTTGTACGTACATTTGATACTTTATGGATTTACAATGAAAAATATATTTCTTCTTTTTCTCAATTCATCTTCGGACGTGTAAATGTCTTTTCTAATTTTGAGCTCTGAACTCTAATTCTAGGGCTTAAACTTTGAGCCCTGCCCTTAGATTCTCGATCTGAGCCACTCATTTCAGCTCTACTGACCGTGGTTCTCATTTCAGTCCTGCCTCGACTCTAATTTATCTATGATTTCCAGTTTTGAATATTTGAACTATGATTTCAGTATCAATTTTCAATTCGACCAGGCTAAAATTTCAAACTCCCATTCCAGATTCTATTTTTCAACTCTAAGTTTTACTTAGCTCTGTTATTTAGCTCGAAATTGAGTTCTGCATTATTGAGGTTATTGTTGAGTTTCGGTTTTGTTCTACAGACATTGAGTTTCAGGCGTGCGCTTTGATTCTAGATTCTTCATTTGGAGTTATCATTACTGAGAATTGCCTCTTAAGCTCTAGATTCTTGAGTTCTGATTTCCAACTCTCATTTCAGTTCTTACTTTTTTCTTTAACTTTTAACTCTTACTTCATCTCTCAATTCAGGCTCTTACTTCACCTCTGCCACAATTCTAATCCATGATTTCCAGCTCTGCATTTTTGTACTATGATTTCAAGCACAATTTTTCAGTTCTGGCAAGCTAAAATTTCAAACTCCGTTTCCAAACTCCATTTGTCAACTCTATGTTTTACTTACTTTGCCTTATTAAACCTTTAAAAAGGGGTTTTGATAGTCATGGGGTATGCACCCTATTCTGGTTGAATTCAGCTACTGAAATTTAGTCATAGGAAAGTAAGACTCGAGTTCTTCTTTGACAGATTTCATTTCAATCGTATTTGCATGTGTACATTAGTTCATTTATTTTCCATCATTCATAGCATATCAGATGTAAAACTCAAACTAACAGATCATCTTCATTATCAGAGCCAAAATGGAGAGACGTTCAGATCATCCACAGCACTGGAACTGGGCCGACAAAGTTACTAGCACCACTTACGGTGATTCGATATGACCAGACCTTCTAACCATGTCTTCGATCACTCTTTTGGATGCCATTCATAACAAACTGATTGGTTGAATGAAGCTTGAATTTTCAAGCTTGATTCTCAGCTCTCTAATTTTTGGGTTATTTATTCTCAGCTCTACTTTACCTTTGCATGGCATGCATCTCTTAAAGCACTCATGATTCATTATACAGATATTGCCTATGGACAACACTAGCTTTAATATAATATTGAATTCTGACTTAGAGATTTCATCCAACACTCGGGGCACACAAACAAATTTCATCAAATCTCATTGCACAAATTATAACCACAATTTATTTAATGCTCAATGCATGCTCGATGCTCAGTTCTTAATGCTAAATGCATAACACTTGCCGAGCATCAGAACTCCAACACCATTCCACTACTTCCATTCCAGGGCACTGAAGTCCACTTTTCAGAGCTGGGGAGAGAAGATGCTCGGATAACTCTCAACCGTTCACGTTGGAGCCCGACAGAGCTTCCACTCCAATCCTCAGCTTTAAATTCTGGGGCGCTAAGTCGAAGCCGCAATTCCCCTTTTCAGAGATGGGGAGAGAAGATGCTCGGATCACTCTCAATCATTCACTTTGGAGCCCGGTAGAGCTTCCGCTCAAATCCTCAGCTTTCAATTCTGGGGCGCTAAGTCGAAGCCGCAATTCCCCTTTTCAGAGCTGGGGAGAGAAGATGCTCGGATCACTCTCAATCATTCACGTTGGAGCCCGGCAGAGCTTCCGCTCCAATCCTCAGCTTTCAATTCTGGGGCGCTAAGTCGAAGCCGCAATTCCCCTTTTCATTCATCAAATTGTGAACACACAACTAATATAAAGACAAAGATGTTCACAAACCATTACGTTATTCAACAAGATACAAAGACAACTGACTTTTTCCAATATAGATTTAACTGAACAAAGCCTCACAATTCCAAGAAGAGACCAAAATCATTAGAATTACAAATTCAATGCCTCAGAAACAAACTCATACATCACAGACTTACTCTCAAAATTATATCCAAAAAATTAAATAACATAGATTTATAACTCTTGATGAATTTTTTACGTTTTCCACAGATCTTCAAATCATAAATTTCTTCATAAAATTACATTATTTCTGTTAGACTCAACCACTAATTTCAAACTCGATTTATCAGTTCTGTCATGTCAGGATTCACAAATAAAAATACTTCCATTTCAGTCACGAAACACATCTTCTCACCATACCGATACATCAAACAATAATCATCAATGCCAGATTATACTATATCTATCTTTCATAAATGCAAACAAAAATCAGAGAAATCCTGACTTTGCCCGGACAATACGATACAAAATCCTTCAGACTAGCATCAACAAGATCCTATAATAATAAATTTCACATCTATGATATACCTGTTCCACGGGTCACTGTTCACACGCTTTAGACATCTGCTTTTTCACCTATTCCGTATCACAGTCGTTCCGCGTGTCTACTGCTTCCTTATATATCCTTGTATATCTCCACCTATCTTCATTTTTACTCCTTTTTAATGGAGAGATCATTTTGCTGTAAGGATTCTCAAGCACACAGATTAGTAAAAAATGAGAACCCTTGGAGGCAGGCTATAAACCATTTATGCAGAAAATTAACAATTTATCATCTCATAGATAAGCAATTCCAAAATCGTAGATCATAGCTCATACATTAAGGACATATCGTACATATATCTCAACAGTTGAAAACGATAAATTATGATCATTTCAAATAAATTGAAGAAACCCAACCAACTTTCTCTAAATAATTTAGTCGAACGTCATTATCATCATCAGCTCTATAATACAAAATCACATATTCACACATACTATCTCCTTACTATATTGCTCTTAGCCAAACTTTACCTTCTGCTCAAGCTTAAGATGGAAACACGAATCATAGTATATGTTCTAAATGGGAAGACTCGCTGCTCAGGGTGAGACAAAGCCAAGTTTGAGCATGAGGAAACAATCACATGCAATCATTTAACGGGACAAGCCGCAACTTACAAGAGATGAAGAGAAATATTTTACCTGCCTGACGATTGTGCAGAGTTAAGCATGTCATTTAGCAACACACGCCTCATGCAAATATGGGAAACAATAACAGAGTACTCAAAAATCAGGAATGAACAACTACACATGCGTTTTGTCTGATCAGCCTGATCAGCAAACTAAAATCTTCAACTTTCATTCTGAAATTCCTACTCTATATTAATTATTACATCTAAGAATCGAACATCCAAGAAAAACAGACTAGAAAATCAAAATAATGCTTGTCTTTATCTATATCACGATATCCTCATCAACAATACCTCAAGAATATGAATCAACAAATAAAACAAGATTGAAATCCAGTGTGCTTACTCTGGTGCCTTTATTTCAATAGAAACATGGGTCAAGTAACAGTCCACCTCCAAATTTCTTATCCTAATCTCGACTCTAGCATATTTACGATTAGTTCTATAAGGAAAATCGACAAACAAACGAAATAATACAAAATTTCAAGAGCAACAGTAAGAACAATTAGGATTCACTTTTTTACCTCTGAAAAATCATTGAGGCAAAGTATGTCTTTCAAACAAATGAAAACCAAAATTAAACCAATAATTCTTGAACCCAAAACTAGTCGATAAAAGCTTGATTTAACGTCTCTAGTCAAATAGCACTAACAATTACACAATAGCAAATTGGATACAAACACTATAATTCTCATCTTTCCTTATCTGATCAAAAAACCAACTAAAGTTCACTACAAATAAAAATAACTCAAACCCCCAATTAAACATTAAATTTGCCAACAATTCATACTATTTTACATTTATACCAGACATGCTTTTCATAACCCAACCTTCAACTTGTTCAAAAAGTTTTTCAGTTTCACTGATAAGAGTATCAATTTTTCCGCGAAACATATTTTCTCACGAAACATCAAACAATAATCACTATACTATATCTATCATTCATAAATGCAGCCACATATAGAGAAATCCTAATTTTATCAAGACAAAATGATGCAGCGCTTCCTCAAGCACATATAAGCAAAATCATGTAATAATAACCTTCATATGCACAGCGTATTGGAATCACTAAAATTTAGTGTTTTACCGTTCTCGGATTTACGGCATTTGTAATATCATTTTTCCTTTGTCACCAATCTTTTAATACGCATGCTGCTTCTTTGACAAATCATATTTCATTCTCCATTCATCTTCATTTCTGTTCCTCGGGAAGAGACTGTTCTGTACTACAAAAATTCTCAGAGACAGATTAGTAGAGAATGAGAGCCCTTATAGGCAGAGCTATGAATCAGTCATCGCAAAATTGCCATACTTTCGCTTTAGCAGCTGTATCGTTTTCTATATCAGGAAAATTGTAACGAACACAGATTACTGAAAGATAACCAGTGTCAAAAGTTCGTTTACAGAGTAATAGCATAAAATCCTTGTGAATTCAAACATCATCAACAGTGAATCAAAGAAAGAGATCTATAAAAGGAAACAGAAATCCAATTACTAATAAAGGGATGGGAAACACACCTAAAGACATATTTCAATCAAAAGATTAATTCATTCAACAATCACCCATCAACTAAACTTAGATCAACTAGAAAACCAGATTTCCATATCACAACATCATGTATCAGCCATCATTTCACTACTTTCAGATTATCAAATCATAGTTATGGGCTTCATTAGATAAATCATTCATATCAGCATGTAAAGCAACAAAAATTCAGATCAAATCACTATCCGAAACTGATTACAAAAGAAACCCTATCAATACATCGGTAGATCAGCCAAACACAAATCAGCCCAGATGATCGTAAATCAAACAACGCTAGCAAAACACATCAAACGGAATACTTAACTAAGTTGGAACAAATAATAAATAATCTCCACACATCATGGGAGTACCACCTCAGATATCCACGACTAGAGCAGAAATCAAAATAGGGAAACAAATGTTTAAACCAGAATTCGTAGTCAGATCCAGAAAATGAATGACGCCAGTATTTTGAAGCAGATCCGGATGATGGTTGGGTTTCGCAATGAGGCGATGAAGAATACCGACGAGATCTCCGTCTCTGTCGAAGAAGTATGGCATGCTTCAAAGCAAAATTACAACTCACCTTACTCGCATAGTTATATCTATCTTAATACCCCAAATCCGTCGCTGCGAATGGTGATCGGGGAAAGCTAAGAGTAGCCCTTCTTTTTCCTGATCTGACTTCAAGAGAGAGAGATGGTATTTTCTGACTCTTTTCTCCTGGATCTCAATTTATTTAACAGAGAACTCGAGATTCCCGACGATGCTAACCAACATCTCTTAACAATTTCCAATCACACAGAAGAACCATCAAAAAGAGAGAGAAAATTTGAATAGGATAATAACCACTGCTGAAGAGCAGCAAACTTTGCCCTCCTTCACTAACAGATCTCTCAACATAAAGAGGAAGATTAAGAAATTTTAAACAAACTTAAACTCCAGAATAAAATCACGCCAAAGCTCAAGCTTCCCACAGACGGTGCCAGTTGTAGAGCTGGGTTAAAGCTCTTACAGCAGAAACGGAATTGATCTTTTCCCCATCGCATCGGAAACCTACAAAACAGAAACCGGGTAGGACCCCGGCGTAGACACTCCGATGCTCAAGTCAGTATTTTAGAGAGAGAAACAAAAAGGGTGTAAAATGACAGAGAAGAAGATACCTCAATTTAGGGTAAATGGGGTATTTATAAGCTTACCATAGTGAGGGGTATTTTAGCCTTTCCAGCTATGAGGGATCTAATGATACTAACTTTTGGAGTTGAGCTCCGTAAAGTCTAGAATGTCAGGTTCAAAGAATGTCAGACTTGAAAGCGTCAAGGCTCAAATATCAGCTCTGAAGCGTGTCACGTTTGAAACGTCAAGGCTCAAATGTTAGAGCTCAAATGAAGATCTACTTCAGCTCTAAGATGATCAGGCTGAATTCTTCAGCATTGCTTCTCATGCAAGTCTAGTTCTTAAGTGGACCTGTTGAATCTCATATTTGACTCTTTCAGATTTGGGCTTGCTCAAATCTTGGGCCGTTATAATCCGTACCTGCAAGGTATGAGCCTCTAATTTCGGCCCTGCCTAAATAATCCCATATCAAATTTAATTACTTACTCATGGCCGCCGCCGATGAGATTGAGGAGCGTGGAGGCACAGACAAGGAGGCCCCGAATGCTCCAGTAGACGGCGGAGGGGCTGCGAAGGCGGCGGCGGTTATCGGTGAAGCGAAAAGAGGGGGAGAGAGAGAGAGATAAGCTATCTATGTGTGTGTTGTGTTGCTACGTGTGCGTGTGTGTCTGTTATGAGAGTGTGTGTTTGAGAGAGAGAGAGAAAACATCTCATTATTAGTAAAACTAGTGTGTATTCCGTCGAAAATCAACGGCGAATTATATTATTAAAATAAAATATATTGATAAGGTTGTTTCTTCGATTTTTTTTTTATAAATAAAAGTTTTTATTTCACCAAATGAGTCATGCAAAGTAATAACTTACAATCACAACGACGCAAACAACCAATTCAAACAAGAGCTAACTAGGAAGTGATCTAGCTAGTTTTGGATCTTTAGCACAACTTACTGCAATTTGTAGTATGCATTTCCTACTTACTGCTTACATATCTTGTTTCTGATTTTTGAACTTCCTGCAATTCCTCTCTTGCCAAACATAATACACCAAGATTAATTGAAACCGCAGCTCTATATAATTTTTGTTTTCCTGTTTTTGACTTACACTTGGATATCAGAAAACTCTTTTCAAGATTCCACTCTTGAGCATCCCTTTGGAAACCACACCATCCAATCACCTCCTTCCAAATAACAGCAACATAATCACACTTGAAAAAAGGATGGTTGATTGTCTCATCTGTTTTTCCACACAAACAGCACAAAGGATCAACTTGTATTCCAATTTTCATCAGGTTTTCACAAGTAACAAGTTTCCCCAACATGGCTAACCAGATTATAAACACATTCTGGGGGGGGAGGGGGGCTAAGTTACTAATAAGTTTCTTCCAACCAATCCTGGGCACATTCCCCCTCATTTCTAGATATAGCTTCCTGATAGAGAATTTCTGAGTAAAAAAGGATGCCATACCTGTGGTTGTAGCCTCCAGATATGCTCTAGCTTTCATGATTTTCTTCGATTTTATCGTACTTAACAAAATATTTTTATTTTTCTTATTATTTTGCAGTATATAAGCATGAACATTAAAAATAATTTAATATTATTTCGGAGTGATAATATTTCGATAATTGATCAAAAAAAGTATTTCTTTGATTTTATTTCACTTTCTTTAGTTGCAAAAAAAAAATCAATAGAAATCAAACTTTTTTTTTACTTCACAATCTGTCAAATATTTCATTATATACATCGTTAATTGTTGTGTACGTCTGATCATCTCGTCACAAAGTTAAATTTTGAGAATTATCCCTACGTGTATATATATATTACAAATTCAAGAATTATAATTGAAAATACATATTTTTGAGATTTTTCTTTTATTTACACCAATTTAGAAATATGTAAAATTAAACAAATTAATATTGACAACTACATAATTGATCAAATTAAAATTGTCAATAAAAATAAAACTATTTATTTGGCCAATAAATTAATTTGTCAAATTATATTGATTGTGCAAAATAATTGCGGAATGAAAAAATACACATGGATTGTGAGTATTTATATAGGTTCTCCAAGAATGAAGTTTTATTAAAAATCAATGTGGGATGAGAAAATCTATATTAAATATACATAGAATAAATGAATAAAAATGCTCAAAATATGGATTAAATATAAATAAGAATACTGAAAGTAGGGAGCGCCACGTAGAACCTCGAATTAAAGAGAGCTTCCGAATCTGTAATCGTTTTAATAATATATGGATAGTTTGTGTATGTATGTTGTTTTTGGAGATGGTGTATATATGTTGTTGTCTTACTCGTGTACGGGTGAGAGAATAAAGATAAATAAGGGTATGAAAGTCATTTTGCAAGAATTTTGGTTAATTTTTATGTTATTAAGTTCTCTAATTAAGAAATCTGTAATTTAGTTTCAATCATTAATTGCTCAAAAGTCCCTCTTTCTTGATTCTCCATTCAACTCACATCACTAACAAATTTTAAATTATGGTACAAAATCACACCTAATATTTGCAAAAAAAAAAAGTTCTGAATTAATATTCTATAATATTTTCAGTTAATTACTACCATATTAATATATGTCTCAAATATTTTCAATTTGTATTTTTTTATATTAAAAATAAAAGTCCTCAAAAGAATATTTAAGCGGTGCAAAATTTAGTATGTATACAGTCATATTTAGAATTTCCAAGTCAAAGGAGTAATATCAAAAAATAAAACCATATAAGAAAAACCGTAATCAAATTCATAACAAACAAATTAACATTTGAAAAGTACACCACGTGTGTTGGGAAAATTCTAATGTTTTGATTTGATTCCAAAACCCAACTGTTCTCCAACCTAGTAGATGTTTGTACAAACCTAAGTTAAGTTTTCCAGCTCACTTATTTGAGCCTTAGATTTTCTAAGTTCACAGGTTTGGAAGCTGAAGACAGAAGAAGACCCAACAGTAATCACTGACCCAAAGTCACCGAAAGATCTCTTAGCCGAACGAGCTCAGAATCGAGCCGAGTCGATCGACTCAAGAAGCGAAGAATGGATCCAGCCAAGGAGATCCAACTGAGCAGAATAAATTGAGCTGCATCAAAGTCTAAGAAAGACAGCTGAGCTGACCACAAAGGGAACTAACTCTGAAGACGTCACTTCAAGTCAGTTTACCCATCCAGCTCTGAATTCAAAGTCAAGCTCAAATGACAGAAA
The DNA here is from genome assembly GCA_031470985.1 of Agastache rugosa. NCBI lineage: Eukaryota > Viridiplantae > Streptophyta > Magnoliopsida > Lamiales > Lamiaceae > Agastache > Agastache rugosa. The sequence continues at coordinate 19,930,059 of CM062604.1, forward strand.
TCCCGGTTTCAGAGGAAGTCAATATACCTCGACCAATAAGGGATTGACAACTCAGCATCCTAGAAAGGCGAACCTAGGATCTGACACAATGATGAAGACAGGTGAAGATACACTCAACAGCAGATCGGCAGATCAGAGAGTAGGTAAGATTCAAACGGGTCCTCCAACGGCTAGTTTGAATCTCTACCTATAAATACCAGTCTTCAACCTCAGAATCAGACACGAAAAACTCCCCGCAAGCTTACAACTTTTCTGAATTTCTCAAGTATTTTAAAAAGCTCTCCAGCAGTTATCTAACTCTTTAAAAGAGCACTTAACTTATTAAGTGTTCAATTTCAGAAACTGCTTTAGTTTTTCGTCTGATCAATAGGCTGTAATAATTGTAAATCCAAAGCCTAGATCTGAACGAGTTCATCTTTCAAAGTTCTTCATTGTAAGAACTCGTTCAAAGTTGGAAACCCAAACCCTCCTTTACCCAGAAAAGGTTAGGTCAAGGTTACGCCGTCTCGAAGCGCGAAATTCGAGTGTAAGGTTATTCAGTACCTGAAAACTGAAAAGGTGCAGGCTTCTACAGTGCCCGTAAACTGTTAGAACACAGCTCGAGGAAGAGCTGCGAAGTTGCTTGGTACTCGTAAACCAAGTGGTCATCCTTAGTGGATTTACCAGCTAAAACCTGGTCGTGGACGTAGGAGTTTTCTCTCCGAACCACGTTAAAATTCTGTGTTCTTTATTGCGTTAATTAAGTCTTTGCTTTATTCTTATTTTAAAGAACTAACCGCATTTACACAGCACAAGTTTTCAAAGCTTCATCTTTCTGGCTGTGTGACCCAGCCAGCTGCATATTTTTCAAACCTGCTTAAACTGAAAACTGAAACTAAGTTTTTCTGAGTTTTTGTAAAAGGAACGAGCTAAGTTTTTCTTTCCACCACATTCCGCACAGCCAGCTAAGTTATCAGTCCAGCTGACCATCTTCTTTAGAAGTCAGTTGAACTCATAACTAAGCTCTCACTCAACTCTGATTTAACTTGATAAAAGTTTTTAAAATCCCTCTTCGGTGTATTCACCCCCCCCACTACACCGAAGACCTCGTTCCGGGACCATCAATTGGTATCAGAGAAGTGGTTCAATCGACTGCTGTTTCTGAATCAAGAGATTTGTCTTGAAACTCTGCGTCAGTGGTCAACTGAACAGATCCGTTTTTCAGAAAAACTCACTCTAGTCCATTCTGTACATCTCTTCATGGATTCCTATCTTAACAGGAATCTTCCCACCTTCTCAGTTGATGACTATGCAATCTGGAAATTCAGATTGAAAAGCTTTCTGTGTGCGCATCACGACATGATGTGGGACGTCATTTCAGACGGACCCATCCTTATTTATAAATAAGGAAATGAACTCGTACCTGCTCATGATGGAGGACAACCAGAATACCGGCCAACTCTCAAGCCAAAGAAAGAATACTCTTCAGAAGAGCGAAAGCAAGCTGGACTAGACAGCTTCGCAAGGAACACCATCTCATCAACAGTCTCAAACGTCTACCTGAGTAAAATCATCAAGTGCGAGACAGCCAAAGAGATGTGGGAAACACTCGCCAAGCTATGTGAAGGATCAGAAGAGATCAAAGAAAACAAATTCACAATAGCTTGCCAAAAATTCGACAACTTCAAGCAGCTAGCCAAAGAGTCCATTGAAGCGATGGAGCTAAGGTTCTCAAACATAGTCGTCGAGATAGAGACAATCAGAACTGGGAAGTATACCCAGCGGGAAAAGAATCTAAAGGTTCTTTCAGCTCTTTCAGCTGAATGGAACACTTACAAGGTAGTTCATCAAAGTCGAAGTGACTTGGGTGATCTATCTACAGAAAGGTTGTTCTCACTCTTGAAGGCCAATGAATACAACTTCAAGATCACTCAAGAAGAATCTTCAAGCAGACAGAATGACGGAGAACTCACCCCAGCTCCAAAAGAAATAGCTCTCAGAGCCAACTCTGAAAAGTCAGCTCATGTCAAGTCAGCTGAGTCCTCCAAGAAGAAGAAGGACAAAAAAGTTGCGTATAGGACCGTACGAAGTTTTGGAGAGAATAGGTCAAGTTGCGTATAAGTTGGCCTTACCGCCAAGCTTTGGGAACTCGCACAATGTTTTTCATGTATCCCAGTTGCGCCGATACATGTTTGATCCCAAGCATGTCATTCGTCAAGAAGAAGTGGCCTTAAAACCAGACCTCAGTTATGAGGAGAAACCGGAAGCGATATTGGATCGAAAGGTCCAACAGCTAAGGAATAAATCGATCGCGTCGGTCAAGATCAAATGGAGACATCACGGGCCAGAGGAAGCGACATGGGAACTCGAAGATAAGATGAGAGATAAGTATCCCGAGTTTTTTTTCTTCAAGGTAAGCAAATTTCGGGACGAAATTTATTTTTAGGGGGGAAGGATGTAATACCCCGCTTTTTCATAATCGGACCTAAGGTTAATTAGAAAATCGCTGAGATAATTGCGCCGTGTGAATTTAGAAAGAAATTAAGTTCCGACAATAAAAATATCTCGGCAGTCCTAATTTGCCGAAAGTAAAGAAATTAAGTAAATTAAATAATTTAAGATGTTAATCTCGTCTCGGATGATCCGAGAAAGATTATGAATGTGTTTAGGATTATGTGCTTATATGTTTGGATTTTATTTGAAAAGTGTGTGTTTAATTCGAAGATTTGATTTCTCCGGAGATCGTAGAATTTCTTTGGTAATGATATTTTAGTCCGGATTTTTATTTCCAGAATTTTTCTCGAGAAAGCTTAAATTAGGGTTAAAGAAACCCTAATAAAATTTATAGAGCTAGAGAATTTATTATTTAAAGCTGGGATGATTTTGATTAACGATTTAATGATATTTAAGTGATTAATTAGAGAATTTATTAATTAATTACTTAAATAAGATACTATTGCTAGATATTTTAAATTAAGCTTATCTAATAAACTTTGATTTAATCTTTATTTAAATCTAATAATATCTACATGGAATATTTGATGGTACAAAGGAATCCCATGTTAGATGCTAAGTATTAATTAAATTAAATGATAAAATCTAATAAAATCTAATAAAATCTAATAAAATCTAAGGATAAGATCCTTAATTTGATCTTATCCCAACATGTAATTATTGCAAATAGTAATTTTTGTCTAATGCATGAATGAAGATAGTAATTATCTAACATCATTCATTCATATCTCATCACTCACTCTCTCGGCACACTCTCTCTCAAAACACACACGCATATCACACACACACACAACCTCCATTGAAGATCAAGGATTCAAGCTCAAGAATTTAAAAGATCAAGCATCTATTTCATTCAAGAAGGTTAGATCTATACTTGATCAAGAGTTTAGCCAAAGATTAGCAAGAAAAATCCATTTTTCTTCCTTCCAAAACTTCGAATTTTTCATGAAGTAGGATGAATGTTTTTATCTTTGAATATTATATTAGATCTGTGATCTAAATCCCATTTTTAGCATCAATTTAAGAAGAATCCAACTTGAACCTAATTTCCTTTTTTTTTCGAAATTAATGAATAAATTAGGGGTTTTTGATTGTTGAATTTCATGATCAAATTGATGATTTCTATGAGCTCATATGATGATTATAAACATGTTTGATGGTTTGATTTATTAAGATTTGAGAAATTTCAAGTTAAATTAACATGATTGGAAGTGATTAGAATGAAATTTGGATTTTAATTCTTAATTTATCAAAAGGACCGAAATATATATGTACAATAAAGCCATGTATTTGATTTTTAATGAAGAAAATAATGAAAGAAATGGAATCTACGTTAAAAATTAAGTGACGTAGAATTTTTCAGAATTTTAATACAAAGTTTTGAAATTGAGAGTTTCTAGAGTTTAATTCCTGGTTTAACTCGGTGAACTCGCCACTGAATCACCCAAATTGGACCCACTCAGCTGGATTAACTCAGCTGAACTCGATCATTTGGAATCACCCATTGGACCCGGCCACTGGATTAACTCAGCTGAACTCGGTCACCGAATCACCTACTGGACTCACTGGATTTACCACTTGGACCCATTGAATTAACTCGATTTTCCGGCCGGCTCGGTTTTCCGGCCAGCTCGGTTTTCCGGCCATCGGTTTACGAGATAACTCAGTTTTTCCAGCTAGTTTGATTTTCCAGACAGCTGATTTATCCCAGCTGATCTTTATTTCTTTCGTAAACTCAAAAGTTTTAATATTAAGCTTAAATGTTATCAAAGAACTTAAGCATTTTTGATGTGCTAAAATAAATAAAGAAAGAGCTTAATGGTTAATGAGATACTTATACGAAGAAATGAAATATTCTTTATGATATGATTAATGTTGACAATAGTATAAGTTATAAGTTAATAAATATTAATGAAAAGATGAAAGGGTTAGAAGTAAAGTATATGTTTAATTATGTCTTTAGAAGTTATTTTGAATAGTGAATGATTAAGAGCTAAGATTTAAGATAGAAAAGTTTAAGTGTTAGTGGTAGAGTGAAAACCCTAGAAAGCCGAGAAAGATCATAGTATCGAAGCAGCATCTCTCATTCCTCGATTTTTACTTTTCTCGCTCTTATGTTTAAACCTAATTTTAAATTGAAGGACCGAGCGGGACTATTAAGTGAAGGGAAATCGAGAAGTAAAGTTTAGTTCAGCAACTTCGAAACAGGTGGGCTTTTCTATTATACAAATAAAATGTGGGCTTTCTAAACTAAAGAAATGTCGAATGTGACTATATGATTATGATTATGTGATGTTTTTAAATTGATTGACTTGCCAATGTTTAAAGTGTTTTTGTATGTTACCATCTACCAAGGAAAGACGAATTCGGTCCTACGCAAGGTGGGATCTGTGTGCACAGTTAGTAATCGTGCGCCTTCCTTTTGGTAGGCCGATTACAGGTGTTTGAGAAGGAGGCCTACTTCTCAACACTATTAAGTGATAGTAGATTGGTACATACATGAATAGTATTTTGACTGCAGTCTCTTATAATGAAAGTAAATGTTTTGGCATGCACAGGTTCGTTTTTTTTTTAGTTTGCTTGTGTTATGCTTTATGGCAAGTATTCAATCTATAGCTCTAAGTAGCAACTTTTAAATTATTTTGGCATGTGTTCACTGAGTGCAAAAGTACTCAGCCCTGCATGTTATTTCTAAAATGTGCAGGTTAGCTCGGATGGAGATGGAGTGTGCTGGGCAGGCTTTGTTGTTGTTCTGATATCTCGAGTTATCATTTTAAGTTAGAGCACGGTTATATGTCTTCATACGTGTAACCAAAACTTATGTTTTCCGCTGCAACACTCTCTGAAATTGTTTCACTTCTGTTATTTTGTTATGTTGCTTATGTTATAGATTCTCTAAATCTTGGTTCAGTTTGTTAAACCTTAGACTTCAGTTTGTTAAATCCTTATATTTCAGTATGCTTAATTCTGCAACGAGATGGTGTAGTTTCTTGACCATACTCGTTTATCGTTGATCATTGATCGTTGATCGAACTTGAATACATGAATTGTCGTTCTTGAATAATGATGTCGTTGTTCGATCTATGATTGATTCTTTTTGATTTGATAGCATGTTTTGATGATCGAAAAGTATGATTTGGTGTATTTTGGTTCATATTCGATAACTTGGGTCGTTATCTTATCCTTTGGTTAATCATAAATTGTGTAAGTCGCGGGACCCACCGGCTTAGTCATCTTCACTCTAAGTCGGGCTGCGACAGATATGCCCTTCTCAGATTCAGAGGAAGATGCACTCATGGCCCGTGATGATCAAGACTGGGATGCTTGCTTCATGGGACAGACAGAAGGACTCGACGATGATGAGGTAACTTCTAAAATTCAGAACATATCTAACCCATCACCATCACACGAACACTCTACGCAGGTCTCTGAATCAGAAGGACAACCTGATTGGAATCTGGTGGAGAAAGTCATGAATGACTTCAAGGATTTACAAGAAATTCTTGATGTCATAATGTGTGAAAATGCTGAGCTGAAGGTAGAACTGAAAAAGAAAGAAGCATCAGAAGCAGCTGATGCTACACAGCTCAACGAGGAAATAGTGTTGCTCAAGGAAAAGTTAGTCAAACAGGATCGGCTGATGAAGGAGTTTTACTATGAGAGAAAGCAGCTGATGGACGATTTGGAAAAATCCACAGCTGAGTCAGGCAAAAAGACAGCTGAGATCCTGGAGTTAAAAAGGTCAGAAGAAACACTATCCACAAAGCTGGTAGCACTCATCAAAGCTACATCAACGATGGATGAAATAATCAGCGTACAACGACCCGCAAAGATTAAAAACGGGATTGGGTTATGATGGATCTAAGGATCTAACAAATGTTGCAACTACAAGCGGAACGAAGGTAACTTTTGTGAAAGCAAAAGAGAATCCAATTCAGCCGGACAAAAGACTGAGAAACAGAAAACACAGCAAGGTCCAAGAAGACAAGCTGTAAGGCAACCCCAAGCACAAATCAGACCACATTGGGTTTAGCAACAACGAAGGAATGACGATGGACAACATCGACACCAGCATCATCAGCAGCAAGTGGCAAGATATCAACCTAGATATCAGAAAAGATACCCAGCTGGATATCAGTCTTATGATTACCAGCTGGATTATCAAGTCCAGCCGAGATTCCAAGTTAGACAAAGAGACGAAGCAAAGAAATGTCTCACCAACACTCACGGAAATCAACGAAGAACTGAACTATCAAGAAATCAAGCTGGGAGAAGACAGAGATCAAGACCCAGCCAACAGAGTCAAACTAAGAACACAAGGAACGTGTTCATAGACACAGCTGGGAGAATTATCAGATCTAACGATCCAATCAGAGTCATCAAACAAATATGGATCGTAAAGGGATCTCTAACTAACCCATGAGGACCCAATCACAACTGGGGACCTAAATTTTGATTTCTGTGACAGGCTGCAAGAAAAAGATGCATCATAGAGGAATCAATGAGAACACTGTGGTACTTGGACAGCGGATGCTCAAAACACATGACTCATCTAAAGCATCTACTCCAAGAATACGAAGAGCGTCCAGGTCTTCAAGTAACGTTTGGTGACAACTCCAAAGGTTTCACCAAAGGTTACGGTACATTTGAAACCTACAATGTTAAAATATCTAACGTGTCATATGTACAGGGATTAAAACATAACTTGCTTTCCATTAGTCAATTCTGCGATAATGGTTTTTCTGTCAAGTTCGATGCACAGGGATGTATAGTGAAAAACAGAGAAACCAAGCAGGTATTACTGAGAGGGAAAAGAGAAGCAAATATATACTTTGCTGACTGGAACAGCAGCCCTCCAGACACATGTCTTGTATCAAAAAGCAGCAATGAAGTCAGCTGGCTGTGGCACAGACGGCTGAATCATCTCAACTTCAAGACAATCAACAAGCTGGCTAGAAATCAGCTCGCTAATGGAATTCCAGATCAAGTTTATGACAAGAGTCACATATGCAGTGCTTGTCAACAAGGAAAACAGACAAGGATTTCATTCTCTCTCAAGCCAACGCCCTCAACTGATCGAGTTCTTCAACTCCTTCACATGGATCTTTTTGGTCCAGTAACACCAGCAAGTTTCAACGGCAGGAAATACACTCTGGTCGTAGTGGATGACTTCTCCAGATTCACTTGGGTTTCATTCCTGTACCAGAAAAGTGAAACAAGATCCAAGCTGCCGGCCCTGCTGGAAAGGTTGTCGACTCAAAAGGAGTGCAAAATTATCTCAATCAGATCAGACCGAGGAACTGAGTTTCTGAATGAAACCATATATGATTATTGTGAGAAGAACGGAGTACAACATCAAACCTCAGCTGCACGTACACCTCATAAGAATGGTGTAGCTGAGAGGAGGAACAGAACACTCAAAGAAGCAGCTACCTCAATGTTAGCAAGCTCAGCCATTCCAAAGAAATTCTGGGCTGAAGCTATCAACACAGCTTGCTTCACTCAAAATAGATCGCTACTCACATCAAGACAAGGAAAGACTCCGTACGAGCTATGGAATGACAGGAAACCCTTCATCGGGTATTTCAAGGTTTTCGGATCTAAATGCCATATCCTAAATAATGGGAAAACCCAGCTGAAGACGTTCGACGCCAAAACTGATCGAGGAGTATTCCTTGGTTACTCAGCTATAAGTAAAGCCTACAGAGTCTTCAACAGGAGAACACAAACAGTTGAAGTGACCCCTCATGTCACCTTTGATGAAACATCCTTCAAATTCAGAGAGTCGATCAAACAAAAAAACACAGCTGGAACATCAAGCTCCGATCCAGCTCAAACAAGATCTCAAGTAATTCGAATCCGGAATCTAGCTGAACCATTGATTTGGGATGATGAACCAGAAGAACCTCAAATCAATTCAGCAGAGGCAAATCAACCAGCTGATGATCCAGAGGAATCCCCAATATCGTATCAAGGGGAATGCCGCCAGCTGGAAATCAAGACCCAGCTGATTCCCCAGCTCCCTCTCCAGCTGGATTCACTCAGTCTACGCCCCAAGATCAATCTAACTATAATCCAAATCAGAACGAGTCTCAGGATACGACTCCAGATCATCTCCAAGCAAGACGTGACCTAGCAACCTCAAGCATCAATGAGCTAGAAGAAGAAATTAGAACAAGACGAAGATGGATCGAAGATCATCCAGCTTCAGCAATCATTGGAGAACCATCAGATAGAGTTAGAACAAGAAATTCAATCGCTCAAAACCTGACATCAAATCCGCAAGAAGCAAATAATGAAGCTCAAGTCGCAGTAGAGCTAGATCTGACCGTCTACAACGAAGACACAGCTCTTATGGCATGTTATGTAGCTCAAGTTCCAGAGCCTCAAACAATTGTCGAAGCCTTAAAGAGTGTGCCCTGGACAAATGCTATGCAAGAAGAACTGAATGAATTTCTCAGAAATTGCGTCTGGGAACTGGTCGATAAACCAGGAGGAGTCAAAATAATAGGTCTGAAATGGATATTCAAAAACAAGCTGGATACTCTTGGAGTAATAATCAGAAATAAGGCTCGCTTAGTCGCCAAGGGATATACACAGCAAGAAGGAATAGACTTTGAAGAGTCATTTGTTCCAGTAGCAAGATTGGAAGCCATCAGATTATTCCTTGCATACGCAGCACATCACAAATTCAAAGTATATCAAATGGACGTGAAGTGTGCATTCTTGAATGGGAAAATCAGAGAAGATGTCTATGTAGAACAACCCCCAGGATTTGAAGATGAAGGAAACAAAGTTTACAAGCTAAAGAAGGCGCTTTATGGTCTGAAGCAAGCACCTCGAGCTTGGTATGACACTCTGTCAGGATTTCTAGTATCCAAAGGTTTCAAGAAAGGTTCAGTTGACAGAACTCTGTTCACCATCAAGCTAGGTGAAGATATTTTAGTTGTTCAAATTTATGTGGATGACATCATCTTCGGCTCAAGATCAACTTTCTTATGTGAAAGATTTGGAGAGATGATATCAAAACAATTCCAAATGTCAATGATGGGAGAAATGAGTTTCTTCCTAGGACTCCAAGTCAAGCAATCAGCAGAAGGAATATTCATAAATCAATCCAAGTACGTGAAAGACTTGATCACCAAATATGGAATTCAATCCAGCAAAACGGTGAAGATCCCTATGAATACAAATTGGAAGATTGAACCTGGAACCGAAGGAAAATCAGTGGATCCGAGCAAATACAGAGGGATAATTGGTTCCCTGCTGTATCTCACAGCCAGTCGCCCAGATATATCATTTGCAGTTGGAGTATGTGCCAGATTTCAAGTTGATCCTAAGGAGGCACATATGCAAGCAGTCAAGAATATTCTCAAATATCTAAAAGGCACTCAGAGCGTTGGGCTGTGGTATCCAACTGAAGATAATTTGTACCGATCGGATACTCAGACTCAGACTATGCTGGAGATCGATTAGATAGAAAATCAACTTCAGGAACATGTCAGTTCCTAGGAAGCAAGTTGATATCATGGTTTTCAAAGAAGCAGACGTGTGTCGCTACCTCTACAACTGAAGCGGAGTATATGGCACGGAAGCCGTCGCTCTCAAATTCTCTCGGCCGAAGCATCACTCGGATGACTATGAAGTGAAAACTGGTCAAGTTCCAATCTTCTGTGATAGCTCAAGTGCTATTGCAATCTCTGAAAATCCAGTTCTTCACACAAGGTGCAAACACGTTGACATTCGACATCACTTCATCAGAGATCACGTGGAAAAGAAAAACGTCATTGTTGAGAAAATTCACACAGATATTCAACGAGCTGACATATTAACAAAGCCGCTGTTGGAAGCAAGATTCAAAATGCTGTGTGGATTGCTTGGACTGCTTAATCCTGATGAAGAAACTTCATCCAGCTGAGGGGGAATAAGACTCAGCTGGAAACCTTTTTGGGATATCAAGATGGAAGAATCTAGACCCGGTAGTTTCGTGAACTCAGTTCAAGAAGGAAAACCAGCTGAGGGGGAATCAAACTCAGCTGGATAGTTAAACTGAAGGAGTAACTCAACACAAAGAAACACAGCCGAGGTATCAGCTGACTACAAAGTTCAGCTGACAGGTTTGCGATCTATCATTTATTTCCCTAAGGAATATGCTATTTAAGAATAAATTATTTGAATTTAAATTCAAAATACACAGACATTCCTTAGAAGGATTCGTCAATAAGCCATCCATCAAATCGTATCCCATCGCATTTAATGAAAAGCATGCAGGGTACTGTAGCTCGGGAAAGTCGAGGCAGAAGTCAGAACGTTTTGACTACCTCACGCGTGCGTGACCTACACTCGACATACGCACGTCACTTAACGTGTTGCGCAAATCTCTCCCAGCTGCAGATCTTGAATTCAAATCTAAAGATCTCAACCCTTCATCAAGATAGACGGTTGATATATATATATATCAAAGATATGCAAATCGTCGCCATATTTACTTATTTTCTCTGAAATATTTCTGCAAATCAAGTTCTTGCTTTTCAAGCTCTCTCTGCAAAATTTGTTTCTTCTATTCTTCTAACTCTTCAATCCAGAAATACAATGGCACCAAAGAAGATAACCCCGGGAGCGAACCAATCGGAGAACCTGATGTCAAAATTGCACTTTGAGAGTTGCTTAACTCTCAAGAACTACAAGAACTCGGAGTTCCAGGAGGTGCTGGATCTCATCGATAAGGCAGGCCTACTTCAATGGGCGACGGCGCGTCCGAAGAACATCTTCCGCCGGGAAGTAGCAGAGTTCTTCATGGAGATGACGAACAGAGATGAACGCCTCCGCTCCAATATCACCCTCCAACTCAAAGAAAAGACAGGGCATACAACTCCCTGGGACGTCGACATCAACATCAACCGGATTTTGAACAAGCTATTCGGATTGAAAACTCTTGGGGACCGCTCCCCAGACAACTACACCAGAGAAGAGATCCAGGCCGAACTGGACAAGATGCTGTTCAAGCCGGAACCCTACAGGGCGAGTATGTCCAAGCTACTGCTCAAGCCCAAATTCAGACTACTTCTGGATGTGACCCAGAAGTGCATCCTAGGTATTGCTGGATCTCAAGGAGAGATCAGCATACCCAAGTTGAAGCCCATGATAGCCATCCTCAGGAATGATCCTGTGGATTGGTTCTCCTACTTCATGGGAAAGCTGGAGAAGGAGTCGAAGAAGATTCACTTCGAAGATGACAGCTTCACCAAATTCAGCTGTAGGGAAACCATCTACTTATGCACCAAGGTGGCGTGCATAATAGAACACTACACCACTGGATGACAAATCAAGTGGAAAGACGCAGAAGAGTTCCCTGTGTCCAAAGTTCTTTTTGAAAAGCAGAGTCAGCTCTCTGACTTGATGAAGAAAGCAGCCCCAGAAGGGAAGAAGAAGATGCAGGAGGCAAAACAGCAGACTGCTTCCCCCTCTCAAACTGGGAAAAGGAAACAGCCGGAGAAAACTCAGCCAGCTGGATCTCCACCTGCCAAAAAGAAGCTCAAATTTAAGGCAGCCAGCAAGCCAGCTGAGGAGACAGCAGAGAAGCCAGCTGATAAGCCACCGGAATCGAATGGAGATCGTCTGCCGAGGAGACTCTCAGATTCCTCCTCCAGCACAGATCAAGGAAGGGAGTTCGTGGTTGCTTCACGAGAAGCTGAGGAACCACAGATAGTGGTCCCCCACCCTGACCCAGAGGATGCTATTCCACTTCGCTAAATCCTACAAGCATCCTCACAACCCGCTCCAGTTGATCTCACATCATCTGGATCTCCTCCTCAACAACACTCTCTTCTCCTTCCTCCTCCTCCTCAGGTACCTCTCCAAGAATCCTCCCCTACCTCTTCAGTACCTGAAACCACCCATCTTTCAAGACCTACTCACCCAAAGAGCCCCATCCAAACTCGACGCTCCTTTGTACTCGGATGAGGAATACCAAGCTGAACCATCAAGCCCTACTACTTCTTCTGAGGAAATCGAAATCCTCAGTCCCAGAGCCGTTGCACGTGCTGCCACAGTCATGAGGGTCGAGGACCTCAGACTCCAAGGAATAAAGAGCGCACTGCAACACTATCCCTCTCTTGCCTCCCTCCCTGCTGCTTACGGCGACTTCAAATTTTATTTGGCTACCAAGATGGCCACTTGGTACGCAAATGAAGAAATGGTGGAGTTCTTCACTTTCGATAAGCTGAAAGCTGAAGAAGCAGCTCTACAGGAGACATTTGGCTTTGAAAGTCTTCAGGATGCTTTTGAGCATCAAGACGAGCTGATCCAGATCTTCATTCAGAAGGTTAAACAAGATGAAGTACCACCTTCTGAGGAAATCATTTCTCAAGCCAACTCCTACCTTCGCAACCTCAGCTGGATCGTTCCAGTTGAAACTGCCAATGAAGTTGTACCTGCCAACACAGCTGAGGCAATGATGATTGAAGACGAGCCAACTGCTGCAACAGTTGAGCCAACCGAAGCTGCCCCACAGAGTCCAATTGCCGATGACACTCGCTCACTGGTCGAGATCGAGGCAAGAAACCCGCCCAAGCCGAATCCGGAACCCAGATGGATCCTGTTGTGCTCTCTGATGCAATGAAGGACGAGATTGCCAAACAAGTCGAGGAAATCCTTTTTCAGGATAGACTCAAATCAAATGTGGATACCCTTCTGCGCATCACAGCTATAGAGTCGCAAGTCCAGAGCAATGGACTTTCCATTGACGACGTTCACAGATTCGCTATGAATCTGCAAGAAAGCACCAGCAGAGATCTCAAACAGTCTCTCGTTTCTCAATGTATTGATAATTCAAATCATCTAGAGAAGAGAGTCCCTGAGATCATCTCAAACCTCCAAGCTCCGCTGGAAAGCCGCGTCATCGATTTATCCAGCCAGCTGGACGCTCTCCAACAGCAGACTCTCTCCTTCAGAACTGACATCCACCAGCTGTTCAATCTTTACAAGGAGCTGGACAATCAGTTCAAAGCAGGAAGCAGCAGCACAACACAGCTCAACCTAGTCACAGCAGACAACTCAACAAAAATCGCTGACATTGAGAAAGCCTTGGCCCAGCTGAATGAGACAGTAGTCAGCCTCACCTCCACTCTTATTGATAATGCCAAAAAGGGGGAAGGTAATGACAAGAGAAAAACATCAAAGACGGGCAAAGGAAAAGCTGTAGCTGAAATCCAAGTGATGCAGTCAGAGATTGACGAAGTTGTTGCTGAGCTGGATGCAGAGGAACCAGCTGGACGGAAAGGAAAGTGGAGCAGAATGATCATCCCTCTTGCCAAAGCTAGCGGAGCCACGCCAGAACAACTCAATGATATTCATTGGCTCTGCAACTTTGTAACTCAGCAAAAGCAAGAGATGAAAAGCCTCCAAGATGAGCAGAAGAAGAAAGAAAGTCTGCTAAATGCCGAAGAGAAGAAGCAGCAGAAGAAAAGAGCAAACATAAGAGCTGCAAAGAAAAAGTCTCAGATGCCGATGAACTGGAGAAGAGTTGATGAATGGATCCCAGAAGAGCTAAACGACGACTGGGAACATACAAAGTTTGAGTTCATCGAAGATTTCTATTATCTGGGAGCTTACCCAAATACGCCCCCAGATATTGCTTTCATGATGCATCTAAATGATCTTTTTCATCAAGACAGGATGACGGCAAAAGCATTCTTCAGCGCTGCAAATACCGCGAAGATCCAGCTCACTGCTCCCCAGCTGTATCATATCCAGCCTCCGTTGATACCTGGAACTAATCTTCCTGACCAATCAAAGATTATCGCTGAAGTAAACAGATGGGCGATCAGGAGGAAAATTTCCAAGGCAAACAACGAAGAAGAATACAGGAAGCTGGAGCAGATGATTTTCAACCGGTATAGATTGAGAACAGATGAGCAGCTGGAAGAAGATCGTCTGAAGAATCAGCAGAAGCAGCAGAGATGAAGACCCAGCTTACTGGGATTTAATTTTGTTTGTTTTCAGTTCGTTAATCCTGTATCTCTTGTAATCATCTTTTGTGGATTAATAAAACTGAAATATTTTGCTCTCAAGCTCACCCTGATGACAATAACTCTTTGTCCAGGCACTGAACTTTGAATTTAATCTTCTGCTGAAATCTTTTAAATAAAAAAACCACTTTCTCATTTAGGGGGAAGCAGGTTGTTTTTCTCAGTTAGGTTTTGGCATCATCAAAAAGGGGGAAATTGTTGGGAAAATTCTAATGTTTTGATTTGATTCCAAAACCCAACTGTTCTCCAACCTAGTAGATGTTTGTACAAACCTAAGTTAAGTTTTCCAGCTCACTTATTTGAGCCTTAGATTTTCTAAGTTCACAGGTTTGGAAGCTGAAGACAGAAGAAGACCCAGCTGAGTAATCAGCTGGACCCAAAGTCAGCTGAAAGATCTCTTAGCTGAACAGAGCTCCAGAACTGAGCTGAGTCAGACTGACTCAAGAAGCGAAGAATGGATCCAGCCAAGGAGATCCAACTGAGCAGAATAAATTGAGCTGCATCAAAGTCTAAGAAAGACAGCTGAGCTGACCACAAAGGGAACTAACTCTGAAGACGTCACTTCAAGTTAGTTTACCCATCCAGCTCTGAATTCAAAGTCAAGCTCAAAAGACAGAAATCCCGGTTTCAGAGGAAGTCAATATACCTCGACCAATAAGGGATTGACAACTCAGCATCCTAGAAAGGCGAACCTAGGATCTGACACAATGATGAGACAGGTGAAGATACACTCAACGGCAGATCGGCAGATCAGAGAGTAGGTAAGATTCAAACGGGTCCTCCAACGGCTAGTTTGAATCTCTACCTATAAATACCAGTCTTCAACCTCAGAATCAGACACGAAAAACTCCCCGCAAGCTTACAACTTTTCTGAATTTCTCAAGTATTTTAAAAAGCTCTCCAGCAGTTATCTAACTCTTTAAAAGAGCACTTAACTTATTAAGTGTTCAATTTCAGAAACTGCTTTAGTTTTTCGTCTGATCAATAGGCTGTAATAATTGTAAATCCAAAGCCTAGATCTGAACGAGTTCATCTTTCAAAGTTCTTCATTGTAAGAACTCGTTCAAAGTTGGAAACCCAAACCCTCCTTTACCCAGAAAAGGTTAGGTCAAGGTTATGCCGTCTCGAAGCGCGAAATTCGAGTGTAAGGTTATTCAGTATCCGAAAACTGAAAAGGTGCAGGCTTCTACAGTGCCCGTAAACTGTTAGAACACAGCTCGAGGAAGAGCTGCGAAGTTGCTTGGTACTCGTAAACCAAGTGGTCATCCTTAGTGGATTTACCAGCTAAAACCTGGTCGTGGACGTAGGAGTTTTCTCTCCGAACCACGTTAAAATTATGTGTTCTTTATTTCGTTAATTAAGTCTTTGCTTTATTCTTATTTTAAAGAACTAACCGCATTTACACAGCACAAGTTTTCAAAGCTTCATCTTTCTGGCTGTGTGACCCAGCCAGCTGCATATTTTTCAAACCTGCTTAAACTGAAAACTGAAACTAAGTTTTTCTGAGTTTTTGTAAAAGGAACGAGCTAAGTTTTTCTTTCCACCACATTCCGCACAGCCAGCTAAGTTATCAGTCCAGCTGACCATCTTCTTTAGAAGTCAGTTGAACTCATAACTAAGCTCTCACTCAACTCTGATTTAACTTGATAAAAGTTTTTAAAATCCCTCTTCGGTGTATTCACCCCCCCCTCTACACCGAAGACCTCGTTCCGGGACCATCAACGTGATAAACTTCATTCTAAAAAAATACCCCTATAAATTCTTGTGCTTGCCATGCAGCAAAACATCCACTACTCATCACTCTCACTTTCTCTCTCAATATTGGGACACAGAATCTGATTCTCAATTTTATGTGTTCAACTTATGTCTCACATTAAATATTAGTGGGACAAACAAATAAAATGGAACCAGTTTAGTGGGACGGAGGGAGTAACATTTACTCCATCTGTTCTCGAAAAAGAGTTTCATTGTGTGTTGAGCACATATTTTAATTAATAAATCAATTGAAGTTGTTGTGAGTGGAATAAGGGTCCTACTTGTTATGAGTGAAAAATAGAGCTAGAGGGTTTTTTAGTACATATTATCTTTGGCACATTGGGAAACTAGAACAAATTTTGACCGGGCTGACAATATTAGGACATTAAATTTTCTAGAAAAAATAAATTATATACATATGCATTGTCATTTTATTTTTCAATTTCGTGTAATATTTCTAGTTGGGATCCACATCATCTAAATAGTTCTAGCAGGCAGTGACGTGGCGAAAAAGTCCGAATTATTTTATTTGGGCTGAAAAATGTCTTACAAATGCAATAATACTTAAAATATAATGTCTTAAAATTGTCAGTTTGGTCGAAATTTGCCCTAGTTTCCTAATGTGCCAAAGATAATGTCCTAAAAAACCCTCTAGCTCATGAAAAATGTGAAATGTGAGTTAAAATTGTTGTAAGTGAAATAAGGGTCCCACTTGTTACAAGTGAAAAAAGTAAACTGAGACTCTTTTTCGTATCGAAAAAAATGGACAAATGGAACTATTTTTCATGAACGTATGGAGTACTAGCTAAAAATTCAAATGAATAAAAAACTAGTGTATGACTCGCCGTAACTCGACGGTGATTAAATATTATTATAAATTTATGAAATTATTTTGCATCATCTATATATTATTAAAACGATTATACATTCGAAGTCCCTCCTTAATTTTAGGTCCTACGTGGCACAACTTCTTTTCAGTATTCCTATTTATCTTAAATCCTCATTTTATTCATTTTTAATTCATAAATTATATCATTCAATAGTTATATTTTCAAAACTTCTATAATTAAATATGAAATTATGATACCATAATTTTGGAATTATTAATTGCCGAAGTTCATGAGCCTTACAGTAGATAATTGGTTATAAATATCATGATTTTTATCTTAAGATTCATATATACATAATTATCTATATATTATTAAAATGATAGGGAATTCGATGCCTCACCTCATCAAATGCATCAGATTAAGACATATATATATATATATATATATATAGGGATGGGTTACTATAAAAATTATTCCTCCCGTGAGAACGTGAGAACATGCTTAATTCTATATATATTTATGCTTAATTATTTCTCCTCGTTTTGCAGTACAAATTCCTACACCTGAATCAATATAAGCAGCAAAATATTCTGCTTTATATCTTTCATTTAACATCCCTATAGGGATGTATATGGAGAATGGACTTGTCATTCGATTAATAGTTTTCTCCCATTAATCGTGATTTTCATTCCATATTCTTTATTTGCCCAAGGTTTGTGATCCTCAAGAAAATCCAAACCCAATAGCAAGACTGCTTCTCTTCCAGCTCTGCCCTTGATCTCCATCACTTTTCCCCCGATCTCCAGGGTACCCTTGTAATGATTGATCTCCGGCTGCTGTAGATAGTAAAGAACATTACAAGAGAAGTTGGTTTCCCACCTTGTAGTGTCAAATTTTACTATCACTTCTCTCCATCCCTCGGGACATTTCAGATTCACTAGAACTTTGTTACTCTGAGATGTTTGAGGTTGAGCTTCTCGAATGAGACTCTGACTCCTCCCATATGGTAAAGACATAATTCTGTCTCCTTGGAAGGACAATCTTCCTGAAGTTATCCTAAGACTTTGATCGTGTCTCATGACTTCTCTATCTCGGATTTGAATATCAACGTTTCTTAACCGAGCAATTTCCACTCTATCGGTACAAACAACTGTTGTCACCTTGTTGAAGATATCTGGTATCTCAATGAACTTCTTTCCCAGAAATAACTCAGTGTGATGTAAGTTGGAAAGAGCATATGATACCTGATAAGTAATGGAGCAAGGCCTATTTCCTTCCTCCAATAAATCCTTGCGCTTAAAATCCTGATAAAGTGTCAGGGCTTTGCTGAAATGGGTATCATTAAGATTGTAGGCAATCTTTGGATAAATGATTCCCACTACTTGTCCTGCACAAAGATCTCCCGCAATTGTTCCCAATACGGAATCTTTCAGAATTCTAACTCTTTTATCGCATATAGCGATATCGATCGGCGTATGCACTCCTGTAAAGAGAGCCGACTTTAACATCAACTGGATTGCTCCAATATGCATCCTTTCAGCGACTTCAGGCTTCATCTTTGATAGATCCTCCCTGATATCACTAGCTGGAATCAACTGCATCTCCACTTGATTCCCTGTAAGCTCTATAGGAAGCGACATTTCTTGTCTAGTAATTCCATAGATAATTTGTTGTTTCCTGCTCTTTAGATTAAAGTTCCTCAGAACTTGATCTATGTTACTTGCTGAAAAGCCTTAATACTTTTGTATATTCAGACTCTTTTTCATAATCTTGTCAATCTGATTTTGAGAGAGAGTTATGTGACTGGAGAATCCCGTCATGTCATCTTTCTCCTGATGAACAATTTCTGAATCAGTCTGACTCCGATCTAGTTCCATCAGACCATTCTAAATCTTCTTCGCTGAAGACTTCTTCTTATTCATATATACTCTCATCCGAGGGTATGTCTTCGAACTGATATACTTGTATCAGTTCTTGGTAGTAGATGGCATATTCGATATCCGGAGTGGATTCAAATTTATCGATACCTCTTCTTTCATTGTCAGGGCAATTTGTGAAAATATGCTCATTCGCACCGCACGTCCAGCAGTTGCAATCCTTGAAACTTTCATTAACTCTAGTATGAGTTCTTCTGAAAGTTTTCTTAGCAGGTGTCCTTCATTGGGATTTATTAACTCCTTGGAATGGATACCTATTCCTTGATGGTCCACTTCTTTGGCCTGATTTGTAAGATCTGGCCTTCTGTCTTGACCATCTGGTTCTTGGTTTCCAAGAATTTCGTTTTGGATCTCTACCTTTATGATAGGGCTGAAACCTATTTTTCTTGCTTCTTTTCAGCCTTGGTGGTTCTCCTCCAATGATCGTTGGCAGATCATTATCATCACAGTTGAGAGGAGCGTATTTGTTAATCCTCCTCAGTTTCTTCATGTTCCTCAGAGCTGTTGCTTGTTGACACCACTCTGAGAGCTTTCGATGTACATAAGACATCCTCCTTGCGACATTTTCAGGATCTCCTGGTTTGTAATCCTGAATCAACATCTCTTTCCATGGACTTGGAAATTTTAGAAAGAAAATTTCTAGTGCAACTCTATCATCAACTTTAGATTGATGTTGATAAAGAGTAAAGAACTGTAGAAACTTGTTAAGCGATTGTTGATCTAAGACTGCAAGTCTTAGATTATACAATGCCATCAAGTATTTCTTTCTCTTTTCTTGATCAAATACCTCGAAATATCCTTCTCCCAGAAAATGGCGTTTAAAAATTGTTGCCATATTCTGAACATGTTTAGTGAAGTTTTCACTCTCAAAACATGCATTCTTGATATCCATAGGAAAGAATTCCCATGCTATCTTGGCAATTCCTGCAAGGCTCATCTCGATGATTCTTACGAATCCTTCCTTGTTTAAATCGAGAGTGGCTGCCGCAGTTCTCAAAGCTGACTTCCATTCATCAATTATGGATTCCCGATCTTTGAAATTAACTTCATCAAGGTAGAGCATTACTCCGTAGGGATGGATTGGATCCAGGATCGCATTTTCATAAGGTGTATCCTGCACCTTTGGTTGCGGCCTTCTTGCCCTTGTCCTTCTTGCCGCCATATATGCATCATTTGGGGTATGTTGATCATACCTTGCTCCAGTCTGAAAATCCTGGACTACATTAATGGCTCCAGGTGCATTTTGAAAATCTTGTGGATTTCCAATGATAGCTCCTTGTGGAAGTTGATTCACCGGCTATGGGTTTTTGGACCACGTTCTGGTTCATTTTTAAATCAACCATCGTCATGTTAGCAAAAGCTAACTCCTGGAGGTGGTCAAGATTGATTCTTTCGAGATTATTCATCTCTTCCTTTCTCGAATTATTCTTTTCAAGGCCTCCACGTTTGGATCCTTTTGGGTGTCTCCCACTGGAAATGGATAAGTGGGTTCATTACCAAAAGGATTCCTCCTTTGACTGGAACGAGGTTGTTGTTCCAATTTTTCGATCCGTGACTGGATCTCCTTCAGGATGTTGTAAATTTCATCCTGTTTCATAGCGATCTTGTAAAGATCGCGTGGTACTCCATACAGGCTATCACCATAATGTTGTACCATTTTCTGTATTTTCCTCAGATCCTCCGATATCTTGGATGAATCTGGAGTAATCTCTTGATATAAAAGAGTAGATGATACTCCTTTATCTTTCTTTGGTTCCATTAGAGATGATTCCAATTCACTCCCAAATGAATCCAATGGTCTCTTCTCATGGCATGTTCTATCTCCCATTCAAGGCAGATACAACTATGGAGAAGATCTTCTTTTCTTTTGATTCCTTGGAGGAAGGAATCAATTAATTCTTTCTCCTGGTTATGTTGAATTAAGAGATTTAACATATTTCTCCAGTGTGTTAGGACACTCTGGTATCTAATCCTTCTTTTCTCCAAGATTTGGAGACGTTCCTTAAAATATCAACACCTTGGACATCCTTCTAGATCCATCAGTCCGTATGGTTCTGATGGTTTTCTCTCATCACGTTCTCCGTCCTTAGATGGAGATACTTCAACTCCTCAATAAAGTTTTCTCTTCTTCTTATCTCTTGGTGGCAAGAGATAATGGATTCACAATCCACCCTTATGGCTACAGAGTGGAATTCTCTCCTCCAGATTGCAAGAGCAGTCTCGGTTCTTGTTTTCTGTACCTCCAAATCATGAAGATAATTCCTGTAACACTCGCATCTCGGACAATCGTCCGGATCCATATTTTTCTTGATGTCTCCTCCGTTAGGATAATAGTTCAAGCAATAAATAAAATATAATTCCTTAATAAACCTTAAGCTCTGATACCATTTTGAAAGCGTGGATCAAAAATAGCAGAATACGCTCAATAAGTGAAACCATAAAGAAATACATAGCCATTTTCTGTCCATAGTAATTCTGGACTGTCAATAGTTTAAACAGAGGGGTATAATAGTCATCTTGTGCATAATAAATTTGTTTTGGTGTTGGTGTGTATTTTGAATTTTTCAAAAAGCATAAGGAGTATTTTGATAGATTACACTTCTTTTTATATATATAATTCCATTTGCCTAGTTAAAATAAAAAGTAAAAAACTAATAACAATTGTCAAGGTAACCTAAAGATCCTAGTTAAAAATTATAAAATTAAACTAATTCACGAGAACTTGAAATCGATGAAAAAGACTAAAAAAATTTGAGGATATTGATGAACCCGTATTTTGTGTTCATTTTGTGTGTGTTTAGGTAGTCTAGATCGAGTCTTTTGTTGTCTTTTTGTATTATTTCAGTGCTTGAGAGGACACTATTAGGGCAACACGTCTATCTGAGCAGGTAAAAACATTACAGAGCAAGACAGGGTTGAAATCTGCTGAAATGGTATGAGAATCGATACAAGGCAATGAGCAATCGATGAATCTCCAGCTTGGGCAAGAATGATAGCATCAGACGTGTAGCTGTGAAGAGGATTCACTGGCTCAATCTTAATACCAGGAGCAGTGTTGGCCTTGTCTGGCATTTTGAGCAGGAAGCAGAGCAGAAGATGTGCTGACAAGAGAAGGCAAGATGGCGGGGGCAGCTGGCGTGTTTCTCTCTGAAGCCTATTAGGAAAAGGAAAAGAAGATCTAACCTAAGTTTCTTTTCTAATCCGATTAGGTAGAGGATCCGCAAGGGATCTTGAAGATTGACGTGATATGCCATGTTGAGGTCGTGCTTATCAAGTAATTAGTTGCACTCTAAGGTATCTCATGGACTTACCATGCAAAGGACCGAAGGCCCAAACCCTAGCGCATCTCAGCCTATAAATATGGTGCATGGCCGCAGCCATCATCATACACACTTAGCAATTTAATTTCCTAATCTTTGACTTCTGCTTTACTTTTATTTTCGAGAGATTTGTGAGGAAGAAACAAGTCCCCTAGGGCAATTCAGTTTATGTTTTTAGTTTCCAGTAATTACTTCCCGATCGGCACTTTTGGTCGATCATTACATTAATCTTTCGTAAGTTTAGTTTTAATATAGTTCTTATATTTTTCTCCCAGATTTATGTTTGCATGATTTACTTTATGCCTAGCTAATTTTCTATACTAGATCTGGGCAAACACTAGTTGCATAAGAACTTAACCTCGTGAGGTCGAATTGGATGAATTAATTGCATGTTGCATTCTAGATCTATTTATGTGCTTGTTCCAATATGGTTTAACTTGTTGAGGTAGTTAATAGGCCGTTAATTACTTAGATAATATTAGATCACTAAATTGACTAAGACTTTTAGGGAGAATTTTCTCTACTTATCTTGGTCTGGATTAATAAGCAGGGAGTGAAGGTGTCTGTCTTGGGCGAGACAGGCGTGATTATTCCTTGTTGGGCCTTTCTTGTGATTAATGCTCTCTGGGTAAGAAACTGG
The DNA here is from genome assembly GCA_031470985.1 of Agastache rugosa. Lineage (NCBI taxonomy): Eukaryota > Viridiplantae > Streptophyta > Magnoliopsida > Lamiales > Lamiaceae > Agastache > Agastache rugosa. The sequence goes on from CM062604.1 coordinate 19,953,063, forward strand.
ACGATGACTCGGAGACATGGGTATTGCCCAGAGTAGGGAGCCAGCGGTGCGTCGCCAACTCAGTAAGGATAGGTAAGGGAAGGGTTTGTTGAGAGAGTGATGATTAAAAAGGGATCTCTGCATTCAAGTCCTATAACCAACGATGCATGCATGTAATGAAGACTAATGCACCAATGATCGAGCCAGTGTTTTTATTTAATTAGTTTGTCCAGGTCAAGTTTTTTTTTATTATTAATCAAGTCACTTGTTATTTTCAGTTTTCGTTTTGTTTACGAATTGGGCAAGATAGACCCAGTGACAAGTACCAACCCCAAGTTTGAACCAGATTGTGGAGGATTCAAGAGATAGTGACAGTCAACTCCCTGAGGATCAACCCTGTACTTCCAAGCACTATCTACAATATTGTGAGTATAGGACAATATAATTATTCTGTCGAGTGTCAGCGACAGAGCTCGTCAAAATTGGCGTCATTGCCGGGGAGCTGATTTTGTGACTATCTCTTGTGGAAGAGACCCTGTGCATGTTTGGTTCTGAGCCAGTCGAGGTTGGTGGCGTGCTAGTATATCATCCAGACATCGAGAAGCACGCTACAGAACAAAGGAAATGAAAGAAGGTTAGGGAGCAGCAGGCGCGAGCGGAGAAAGAAGCTTCGGGTGAACCGAGTGATATATAGCAATCTTGCGATAGTGAAAGTTCTGTGTTGGGCAAGATGCAGAACAATGTGTAACCGACTCTGAAGGATATGATGTTTCCTACAAATGTTAATCTGAACCCCTTGGGCATTACTTTGCCCAGAATCGAAAACACTTGGGAGATGAGGCATTCCCTCATTCAGATCTTGCCAAAGTTCAGTGGCATGCCCGGGGAGGATCCTCAACGATATCTGCAGGACTTTGAGATGGCTGTACGGACCGTGCACACCTGGCAGGATCAAGACACTCTAAGGGAGTACATCCGTCTCTTAACATTCTCATTTTCTCTACAGGATGGGGCAAGAGAGTGGTTGTACCAATTACCTGAAGACAGTGTGGAGAGCTGGCAACAGCTCAAACAGAAGTTTCTGCAGAGATACTACCCCTTTGTCCGGATCAAGAATGTGAGAGCAGCTATTCAGAATTTGAAAATGGGCAATGAAGAATCAATCTATGATTACCATCAGAGATATACAAAGTTGAAGTCTAGATGTCCTCAACATGGACTTAGTGACAAGGACCTCATCAATGCCTTCATGAATGGACTAAGGCAAAGTAAGCGGGATTGGATAGACGCAGCATGCGGAGGCAATGTGATTAACAAACCACCTAGTGAGATTTTCAAGCTATTTCCTGAAATGGCGGATCGGAAGAGGAACCAAGATAAAACCCTAGTGTCCAAGAGTAGCGACTCGGGTAGTGGTGATCCTAAGTATGACGCATTATTAACCATGGTGAAAGAGTTAATGGCCCAGAACAATACCAATGCGGCAAATGTTGATAATCCTCTCCAAGTCATGAAAAGGAAAGTGATGAAGTGTGAAGTGTGCTCGGGAACAAATCACTTCACTGATCAATGTCCCTCGATATACGAAGAAGAAGAGGTCAATACTGTTGAGCAACAAGGATACCAACAGGGAGATGGTAATCAGAGGAGGAATTTCAACAATGGGCCATGGAAGCCTAATGATAACCTGAGGCATGGAAACAATAATTATCCGGGAGCCCCACAACAATAGCAAGGGTAACAGCAGCCCTACGTACCACCTCACAACAGAGAGCAGCCAAGACCAGATTCACTTAGAAGTGAAGTTGAGAAGTTGGCAGCGAAGCATAGGAGAGGATATCAGGAGTTGGACAGCTTCCGTATGGAATCTAGAGGAGCCATGAGGGATGTGTAAGGAAAGCTCAGTCACCTGGTTGAGACTATTGCCCAAATGAGAGAGATGTTGGTAGGTGCGAAAGGAGAGTTACCACCACAAGTGGAGATCAAAAGGCTCAAGTCAATGCTATTACTTTGAGAAGCGGATCTAAGTTGCCAGAAGTTCAGATTCCAGAAGGGTACATTCCCAGAAGACAGGGTGTTTGGCAACAGACTACTCCAGACCAAGAAAAAGAAGAAGATCAAGGACCTGACAGGTTTGAGGAAGTCTGTATGGGGAGTGGTGATGTTGATAAGCTCTGGAATATGTTGTATCTAGAAAAGAAGGATCGAGCAGAAAGAGAATTCGAGGCTATAAGAAAAAAAGCTGAGCGAGAAGATGAAGATATAAGAAACAAGGCATTAAGGGAAGTAGGAGAAATGAAAGCAAAGACAGGGACAAAAGGTTCAAAACCATATGAGCCTAAGGCCCCTTATCGTCTTACCAAGGATAAGGAGGACAAGGAGATGAAAGAGTTGGTGGACATTTTCCAGAAGGTAGAGGTCAACATTTCCTTGTTGTCTGCCTTGTAATCCATGCCGAGATGTGCGAAGTTTCTGAAGGAGTTGTGTACAAGAAAGGTCAAGTACACGGATGATGCTCGATTCCAAGTGAGTGAGAACGTGCAGTTCTCCAATCGGGTCCCTTGCCCACCATGTGTGGGGATCCGGGTATGTTTTATATTCCTTATGTCATTGGTAATATGAAGGTTGAGAAAAGGCCATGCTAGACTTGGGAGCGTCTATCAATGTCATGCCCAAGTCCATGTATGATGATTTGAGTATAGGTCCACTTCGGCCTACAAGGGTTGCAATTCAATTGGCAGATAGATCAACGGTATGGCCAGAGGGGATACTAGAGGATGTGTTGGTGAGAGTTAAAGATTTAATCTTTCTGGCTGATTTTTGCATCCTTGATATGGGAAAGACGTCAAGGGCCCCAGTCATACTCTTGGTGAGGCCATTCCTCAAGATGGCAAGAACTCGAATTGATTGTGATATTGGGAAGTTAACATGAATTTGAGGGAGAAGTTCTCTCTTTTGATATTTATAACTCTATGAAGCATGCTAATAATGAGGAGACGGTCAATAGTCTTGATATTTTTGAGCAAGCAGTGGAAGAAAACTGGTCTCAGATTGCCCTCAAAGATCAGTTGGATGCTTTGATTCAAGACGGGCTAGATGCGGATGTTGCCCAAGACGGAGGTTTTGACATCGTGGAAGCAGCGGGTTACATGCGAGCTAATATGGAGTTGAATCAAAGGAGAGAGCCACTGGTTATTCCATCTCTTCGACCAGAAGACCGGTTGGTGCCATCGATAGAGCAGGCACCCAAGATCGAATTGAAACAATTGCCTAGTCACTTGAAATATGTGTCTTTGGGAGAAAGGGAAACACTTCCAGTAATAATTAGTTCGGAGTTGACCACTGAGATGGAAGAGCAGGTTCGTGGTGTGCTAGCGGAACACAAGCTGGCTATTGGATGGACGTTGGCAGATATAAAAGGAATCAACCCTACCGTGTGTATGCATCACATCTTGCTCGAGGAGGATGCAATGCCTGTTCGTGATCCCCAGAGAAAGTTGAATCCGGCTATGAAGGAAGTTGTGATGAAAGAGATGCTGAAGTTATTAGATCTAGGAATCATCTACCCTGTTTCTGATAGCCGATGGGTTAATCCAGTCCATGTCGTGTCCAAGAAGTCGGGAATTCAAGTAATGGAGAATGAGAACAAGGAAATGGTTGCCATGAGGTTGCAAACAGATGAAGAGTATGTATTAACTACAGAAAGCTGAACTTGCAGACCAAGAAGGATCACTTCCCATTGCCATTTATTGATGAGATGCTGGAGCGGTTGGCGGGCAATAAGTATTTTTTCTTCCTGGATGGATACTCAGGATATATACAGATTTGGGTCGCTGAAGAGAACCAGGACAAGACGACCTTTACTTGTCCATTCGGTACATTAGCATATAGAAGGATGCCTTTAGGATTGTGCAATGCTCCTGGCACATTCCAAAGATGTATGATGAGCATATTCTCAGATTTGCTCGATAATTGTATTGAGGTGTTCATGGATGACTTTACTGTCTACAGCAAAACTTTCGATTCATGCTTGCGAAATTCAGAGACGGTGCTTAAGAGATGTGTGGATAAGAGCTTGGTTTTGAATTTTGAGAAGTGTCATTTCATGGTCAAGAAGGGAATCGTTCTTGGACATGTGATATCATAGTGTGGGATAGAAGTTGACAAGGCCAAGATCGACATCATTGCTAAGTTGCCTTACCCCACCAACGTAAAGCAATTAAGAGGTTTCCTTGGGCATGCGGGATTCTATAGGAGATTTTTGAAAGATTTTGCTAAGATTGCCCAACCGATGACCAAGTTACTTCAAAGTGAAGTCGAGTGGAATTTTGATGAAGACTGTAAGAAAGCCTTCCATATACTAAAGGACACTTTGACCACAGCCCCTGTGATTCAACCACCGGATTGGGGGATGCCATTTGAGGTGATGTGTGATGCAAGTGGATATGTCGTGGGAGCAATTCTAGGGCAAAAGCGAGGCAAGAGGAGCTACATTATATACTATGCATCGAAGACCCTTAATGCTGAGATCAACTATTCGACCACGGAGAAAGAGTTGTTGGTGATGGTGTTTGCCTTTGAGAAGTTTCGCTCTTATCTTCTCGGGGGAAAGACCATAGTCTACACTGACCACTCTGCCTTAAAGTTTCTAATGAACAAGAAGGAGACCAAGCCCCATTTGATTCATTGGATTCTTTTACTTCAAGAATTTGATGTGGAGATCAAAGACAAGAGTGGAGCTCAGAATTTGGTGGCGGATCATTTGAGAAGGATAATCCAAGAGGAGGAGACGAACATATCAAGGAAACCTTCCCTGATGAGGAACTGGCTCTTGCCCAAGATCAATCCGAGCCCTGGTATGCTGACATTTGTGATTACATTGTTTTGGGACAGGTACCGAGTGATCTTAGCCACTACCAAAAGAACAAGTTGAAGGTGGAAAGTCGTTACTACATATGGGATGAACCGTACTTATGGAAGAGATGTACAGACCAAGTGATACGGAGATGTGTAGAGTACCAAGAACAACAAAAGATCATTGAGCATTGCCATTCCAAGGTGTGTGGAGGACACTTTGGTCCTAAAAGGACGGAAAGGAAGATAGTGGATTGTGGCTTCTATTGGCCAAGTGTGTTCAAGGATAGCTATGAGTGGTGCAAGCGTTGTGTCCAATTCCAGATGGAGGGCAATATATCCAAGAGAAATGAGATGCCCATGACCCCTATCATGCCGGTAGAAATATTTGATCTTTGGGGGATGTACTTCATTGGTCCATTGTCCAGTTCTAGGGACAACCAATATATTCTCTTGGTGGTGGATTATGTATCTAAGTGGGTAGAGGCTCGTGCATCGATCACCAATGATTCAGCGATCGTGGTGAATTTTCTGAAGGGCAACATATTCAGTCATTTTGGCGTGTCCAGAGCGATTATTAGTGCCCAAGGAACACACTTTTACAATGCAACTGTTAGATGATTGATGGTCAAGTATGGTGTTCACCATAGAGTTTCGACAGCCTACCATCCTCATGCCAATGGGCAAGCTGAGTTGTCCAACCGTATAGTGAAAGCGGTATTGAGGAAGACTGTAAGCCCAACGGGTAAGGACTGAAGTATGCGCCTTGATGAAACACTGTGGGCGTACAGGACGGCTATCAAAACTCCATTTGGGATGTCGCCCTACAGGATGGTCTTTGGCAAGATGTGCCACTTGCCTGTGGAACTGGAACATAAGGCTTATTGGGATGTGCAGCGGATGAATTTTGATTGGGATGAAGCTGGTAAAGGAAGGAAGCTCCAGTTACAAGAGCTTGAAAAAATTAGGCTCCATGCCTATGATAATTCAGCATTATACAAAGAGAGGATGAAGAAAACCCATGATGCACTTATCAAGGTCAAGGAGTTTGAACTTGGGCAACAAGTTCTGTTGTATCAATCCAGGTTCAAGCTAATTTCTGGAAAATTATCAAGCAAGTGGGTTGGTCCATTCGTGGTCCAAACTTCTTACCCTAATGGAGCCGTAGAAGTAATGAATCCCAAGACGAGTAAGGTGTTCAAAGTGAATGGACAGAGATTGAAGGTCTACTATGGCCAGGCAATTGAGAAGCCAAAGGAGTATCTCCAACTCCTATGCGAAGGAGAGCCCTAACTTGGGCAAGGAACGCATCGTGCCCGCGACAATAACTAGGGCGCTGACCAAGAGGCAACTTGGTATATTTTTATTGCTTGTTTTTCTTTATTTAAAAAAAAGGTAAAAGGGGGGATAAAATAGGTCAATTTTTTCTCTGAAATGGATCTATTTTATTAATTTATCGCTTTATTTTTAATTTTAGTATAGTAAACCCTAGGATAGAATTGTTTTTCTTTGCAAGAGTAGGTTTGTCTTTGCTGTGCAGGAACATGTACTTGGGCAAGGAGAGCTGGAGAATAAAACACTTTGCTTCAAGCAAAGTGTGTGTGTATGTGGAGGGCATGATCGGCGCTCTAGACTAGGTTGATTACCTGGGCAAGGAAGTGTGAGGCGGTTACTTCAGTCACGTGATGATGTGACAGCTGCACTCATTGACTCTATTCCCTAGCCTTACAACTGTCACCTTCTACCCCATTTTCTCTCCCTCCAAACCTTCCCACTTCCCCACGATTTCTTTTGTGATTTGAATTCAAACTATCAAATCAAATCAAAACCCATTCCTTGTGCGGCAGTTTTTTCCAAAATTAGAACAGAAACTCTAACTCACCTTTTTCATTCACAATGGTGAGTATAAGACCGAGCAACAAACTTGGAAAAATCCCTCATGGTACAAGAATAGCTATTTCCGATGACGAATCATCATCACCACCCTCACCACTTGTAGAAACTTGCACATTGATAGTACCCTACCCTCTTACGGCACAGATTGAAGCAGAAATCCAAGCAGCAATGGCTGATGAGTTTATCAACCCAGACCCGGTTCAGACGTGGCCCAAGGAGACGTCGCCGGCGAGTGCAAAGGAGGAAGGTGCCGCAACATCATCGCAGCCTGCTGAGAAGAATGTACCGAATCTGTAGCGGAGGCCGCTGGAGAGAATGCTGAAGAAGAAAGGAATGGCGACGAGTGCATACCTGAAGAAGAAAAGGTGGCGCAACAGTCATCTACAGAGGACAAGAAGAAGGATTCTGCAGACTCTTTTGGAGAAGTCCTCAAGAAGGTTGATGCTGGAAAGGTCCCGGATCTCTCTAAGAGTAAGAACACTTCTACCTCTGGAGAGAAACGGAGCAAGAAGGCCCGGGTAATGGCTAGTGATGTCGGATCTTCTCTGGTCGGCGAGTCGACATCGGCAGAAATGAAGAGAGCCGCTACACCCTCTTTCAAGACAAAGGATAAATGGAAGAGGGTGGTTAAGTTTGATGAGGATGTGGTGGACATTACAGAAGAGCGGGTGACGAGAGCATCTGCGAGGAAGAAGGAGGACTCGACCTCCAAAGGCTGGAAGAATGAGAAGTCAGCGAAGGAGGATCTATCTGCCCGGAGTGTCTACTTGCCCCGCCAGCCCAACATGGGGGATCTTGAGATTTTGGGCATAGCGGTGGAGGTTAGGAATTTGTTTTGTGGTTGTGGATGGGGTAGGTTTTTGGAGATGTCAACTGACATCTATGAGGAATTGGTGAGGGAAGTCTATGGGATCCTTGAGTTTGTGGTGGACGGGAACAACAACCCAGTGTCTATTGAGTTCTGTCTCAATGGACAAGCTCAGTTGGTTCAGGTTAATGATCTGAACCAATTATTGGGTTTTGCCTCGTTGCAGGATGTGATGAGTCCGAAGTTTAGGAGGGCGGCAAAGAAATTGCCCGTGAATATGAAGGATGAAGAATGGAGGAGATGCGGGGGTTTCTTTCTAATGGAGTGGTATGGAGATCAGGAGACAACAAGGGATCTGACTTGAAGACGCCCGCCTTACGCATTGCCCACCGAATCCTTGCCTACAACATGTATGGCAAGGGAGATAATGGGAATACCTTGGCCAATAAGGAGGTGTACATCATCTATTGCATGTACACCAAGAAGAGGTTCAACTTTGGAGGCCTTTTGATGGAGCACTTGAAGACAGTCCTGGGCAAGACGGGACAGAAATTCTCCTGTGGCCATTTTGTCACGGAGTATATCAAGGCTTTGAAGATGGAGCCTGAATTGAAAGAGTATGTCTTGACTCCGGGGGCTGTATTGGACATGGATAATCTGGTCAGGATGCGTGAGGTGGTGAGGAGTGGAGATAGCTGGAAGATTCTGGAAGAAATTGAGAATGAGCCATCTCTGCCGCTCAAGAAGTCTACTCGTCTTGCCAAGAAGACAGCGGTTGCTATGGAGGAGGACGAGGAGGAAAAGGGAGCAGGGATCTTTGATGCCCAGATGGCGGGTTTGCTAGAGAAGGTGGCCCAGAATGAAGTCTTGCTCAAGGAGTTGAAGGTCGGGCAAGATACTCTCAGAACCACAGTGAATGCCATTGCCCAGCGATTGAAGGTCAGTGTTGTGGCTGACCCCTCTGTTGTTTAAATATTGTCCTCCCATTTGTGTTTAGATTAGGTTTTTTGTGTGTTAAGTTTTTTTTAGGTTTGTTAATTTTGTGGTGTTTTGTTTTGTGTAAAAAGTTGAGTTTATTTTAGATTTTTGTGTTGAGTCGATTCATTTTCACACCAACCTTGCCCAAGGCAAAGTGTGTGTGTGGATGGGAATCTGGTGAGAGTATGTCATCATCTTTCGAACACACACACACTGCCGAAGGCATAGTATGTGTGTGGGCGGGGGATGGTTTGGTTGTTTAAAGGAGTTTAATAGTCAGGTTGAGGCTTCCATAGACACCCTTTGCTTGGGCAAAGTGTGTGTGTGGGGTGTCTCTGCCGAAATTTTTAAAAAACAGTTGAGTTGTGTTAACCAATATGCCTTGAGTAGGTCAAGATCATAATTGTTGTGCTTGATTGAATGCATGCATGTTGAACAGTGTTGAGTTCATGCTAGCTAGAAGATGACTTGTATGATGGAATGAATTGTGAGCGAAACCCTGTGAGGATTTGAGCTTAAATGATGTATTTGTCAATACATGATTTCATTCTTTGTGATGATCAAGAGAGTTGCATGATAAGCCTAAACACAAGAGTGATGAGTGTGGTGAGGACATCCTTATTGCTTACGATTCTATCTTGACTTGTTTGATAGCTGTGCAAGATTTCTTCCCTTCACTTGCTATTTTTGAAAATGATGATTGTGTATTTTGATTAACTCTGTTGGCAGCTGGTTATCTGTTGAGTCTTTTATTTTGTTTTCTGTCTGAGTCTTGGGCAAGTCACCTGTGCACACTTGAAGGCAAGTGTGAGTTAAGTGTGTGCGTGTGATAAACCCATTGTGTTCATTTTGTGTGTGTTTAGGTAGTCTAGATCGAGTCTTTTGTTGTCATTTTGTATTGTTTCAGTGCTTGGGAGGACACTATTTAGGCAACAGGTCTATCTGGGCAGGCAAAGAATATTAGAGAGCAAGACAGGGTTGAAATATGCTGAAATGGTACGAGAATCGATACAAGGCAATGAGCAATCGATGAATCTCCAGCTTGGGCAAGAATGATAGCATCAGACGCGTAGCTGTGAGGAGGATTCACTGGTTTAATCTTAATATCAGGAGCAGTGTTGGCCTTGTCTGGTATTTTGGGCAGGAAGCAGAGCAGAAGATGTGCTAACAAGAGAAGACAAGATGGCGGGGGCAGCTGGCGTGTTTCTCTCCGAAGCCTATTAGGAAAAAGAAAAGAAGATCTAACCTAAGTTTATTTCCTAATCCGATTAGGTGGAGGATCCGCAAGGGATTTTGAAGATTGATGTGATATGCCATGTTGAGGGTCGTGCTTATCAAGTAATTACTTGCACTCCAAGGTAGCTCATGGACCTACCATGCAAAGGACCGAGAGCCCAAACCCTAGCGCATCTCAGCCTATAAATATGGTGCATGGCCGCAGCCATCACCATACACACTTAGCAATTTAATTTCCTAATCTTTGACTTCTGCATTGCTTTTATTTTCGAGAGATTTGTGAGGAAGAAACAAGTCCCCTAGGGCAATTCAATTTATGTTTTTAGTTTCCAGTAATTATTTCCCGATCGGCACTTTTGGTCAATCATTACATTGATCTTTCGTAAGTTTACTTTTAATATAGTTCTTATGTTTTTCTCCCAGATTTATGTTTGCAGGATTTACTTTATGCCTAGCTAATTTTCTATACTTGATCTGGGCAACAACTAGTTGAATAAGAACCAAAGCTCGTGAGATCAAATTGGATGAATTAATTGCATGTTGCATTCTAGATCTGTTTATGTGCTTGTTTCAATATGGTTTCACTTGTTGAGGTAGTTAATAGGCCGTTAATTACTTAGATAATATTAGATCACTAAATTGACTAAGAGGTTTAGGGATAATTTTCTCAACGTATCTTGGTCTGGATTAATAAGCAATGAGTGAAGGTGTCTGTCTTGGACGAGACAGGCGTGATTATTCCTTGTTGGGCCTTTCTTGTAATTAATGCTCTCTGGGCAAGAAACTGGACGATGACTCGGGGATAGGGGTATTGCCCAGAGTAGGGAGCCGGCGGTGCGTCGCCAACTCAGTAAGGATAGGTAAGGGAAGGGTTTATTGAGAGCGTGACGATTAAAAAGGGATCTCTGCATTCAAGTCCTATAACCAACGATGCATGCATGTAATGAAGACTAATGCACCAATGATCGAGCCAGTGTTTTTTATAATTAGTTTGTCAAGGTCAAGTTCTTTTTATTATTAATCAAGTCACTTGTTATTTTCAGTTTTACTTTTGTTTACGAATTGGGCAAGATAGACCCAGTGACCAGCACCAACCCCAAGTTTGAACCAGGTTGTGGAGGATTCAAGAGATAGTGACAGTCAACTCCCTGAGGATCGACCCTGTACTTCCAAGCACTGTCTACAGTATTGTGAGCATATGACAATATAATTATTCTGTCGAGTGTCAGCGACAGCGCTCGTCAGATATCAAATTTGTGGGAAAGTATCGTATCGAATTATCTAACATAAGTTTTTATGTATCTTTACACGTGCAAGACTTATTGGCCGCTAGGACAGACACAACATCGACACTAGTAGACTGGGTGATGGCAGAGCTAATGAGAAACCCAAAGGTGATGGCCAAGGTGCAAGCTGAGGTACGTCAAAGGCTCAATGTCAAAACGATAGGAGCCATGGACGAGAACGATCAAAGGTTGAAATATCTTAATCTGGTAATCAAGGAAACACTGAGGTTGCACCCTTCGGTTCCGATCCTCCCAAGGGCGTCGAGGGAAGACCGCCAGATCAATGGACACAAAATTCCGGCCAAAATGAGGATAATGGTGAACACTTAGGGATGTAAAGGGATCCCAAGTACTGGACCGATCCGGAAAGCTTCAAGCCTGAGTGATTCCAGGAGTGCGCACTCCAAGGAGTTTTTGGGGGCTAATTTCGATTATGTGCCATTCGGAGCTGGAAAAATAATGTGCCCTGGAATCACATTTTCCATGATCGGTGCCCAACTTGTTTTAGCTCAGCTTCTCTATCACTTCGAATGGAAGCTTCCAGTTAAGCATGAAACCTTGAACATGATCGAAGCTCCTCGGTCTCACTACTTCAAGAAAGGAAAGCCTTTATGTGGTACCCAGTCTTTACAAGCATTGATGGGAACGGATGAAATTAAATAAGTATGATATTAGAATAAGTGTATCATCACTACTATACTATGTACTTCCTCCTTCCCGTTTATCTTGACACGTATTCCTTTTTGGGCCGTCCCATTCATCTTGACACATTTTCTTTTATGAAAATAATTAAGGTTCACTTAAAAAATCACTTTATTTACTTTGTTCACTTCAAAAACTTTATATCACTTCAAAAGCACTTTATATTATTTTATTCACTTCAAAAATACTTTATATCACTTTATTAACTACACTAAACACCACATTTACACTTAATACCCTTCTTCTTAATACCCGTGCCGAAGAGAAACGTGTCAAGATGAACGGGACAGAGGGAGTATATAGTTTGTTTCAATTTCGTTTGGCTTTTCAAACTTGATTAATAAATGGGAGATGAGGGTTGGCCCTTCATTTGTTAAATATTCCCTTCACATCGGCCACTGACAAGATATCTGTTGCCGACAATGAAAATCTAATCCCCGTTAAGGGAGAGAGTCGTACCACAATGCTTAAATCCGTTCCAAATTGAAGAATCCATTTGTGGTCGACAACGATAACGACTCCCATTACTCTGCGCCGAGCTACTCCATGTTTTCTTAGGGCAGCGCAGTAGGGAGGCCAATATCTCCCAACATTTCGACCAACCGCGCTAGATTTCATCACTGGAATATACGCCCTGTTCTCCCGACCACATATTGAGCTCACCATCGATCCGACAGTTCTTCACGAATTAGACATCTAGGAAGACAGCTTCATCTTCCGACCTTTTGAAAGGGGAAGTTCAGCACAAATCTTCATGATGTACTGAGTTCAAAATTTTTTGGGCCACTTACTTAGGATGTTTTGAAAATGTAGGCCAAAATTTTTCGGGCTTACAGAATTGGGCCATCTATTAATATATAAAAATAGAATTTTGACAGTTTTAGTTTTGCGCCAAATTTAGGGAATTTTTGCAATTTCTCATTTTTATAGGATTAAATTTTTAGTGGAAAGTTTTTTACGCAATTTTCTCTCTACAAAAACTCCTCCATTTCCACATGCACGATCTATTTCTTTCTGTACACGTTCTCTCCCTAGTTACTCTGCCTAATTAAACACGATCACGATCTGCATTTGAGCCTCTCTAAAATTCTCCACCTCTTTGTTCTCTAAAAAAAAATCTGCAACTTTCTTTCTCTCAAATACGACCTCCATAATTTTGTGAAAAACACATCATATCTCCATTCCAACGCTGCAATTCTATCAAATCATTCTCTCGCTACTGTTCTTCATAATTTAATTTGTGAAAACACTTCTCCATTCCAACGCCGCCTCCCAAGCGAAGTCGTCATCTCTTGAGCAAACCGATAAATTCTGCATTCCACCAACATTTTCAGTTTTTGAGTAATCCACTATCATCTACTTTATAGATGAAGGAAATCAATAAATAAGTACAAATCTACCTTTTCTCTCTGCTTATAAAAGAGAAAACTTCGGTCTCCAAGCGATTTCTTATCTTCTCTCTCTTTCGATCTATTGTTTGTTCAGGAATTAAGGAAGAACTGCGTGTACGTTGTCGACGATGAAGACGAAACCTTCAAAGTGATTCTGCTTCGTAAGTCATAATGATTCTATAATTTTTTTTCCCTCTCGGGTGATCAAGCGGGTTGCTAATTTCATTTTTTCTGGTGTTGCATGTTTGGTGTTGCAGATTTTTTTTTCACACTCGAGTATGGAAGTGAGGAATAGAAAGTGTCATACGTGCGTAAAAGTCATAAAGATCTCATTGGAAATTCAGATGTCCATGGTATGTGGAAGAAGAATCTTATTTGTGCAAAAATACTTATTTTTTATGCTTTCATGTTCTCATCAGTAGCATGTTCCTCTTGATTCTTAATAATTATGTTGATGATAAATATTGATATGATGATGATCTTTTTCTAAAGATAACATGATTTAGGCTATGAAATAAGAATATAGGTAATCTTCGGATTTGTGAGCCTTTTCTTCTTTAGGTTTCTAATTGTCATATTTATAGTACCTATGTGATTCTTTTGCTTCGGATTTATAAGAAATATTCAAAGCTGACCTGGAGTTGATCAGCGATAAGAATTGTTGTTAGAGAGAGAGAGAGCAAGAATCAAGCAGTGGCAATCCATACTCTAATTGTGTCAAGTGAGCCGCGACGCTGCTGCCCGTGCCGATGAAATTATGGCAAACACATGTCCCGATTTGTCTTCTATTTAATTTTCCACAAATCATCACAAATGCTCGATCTCAAGGCCACCGCCAACAAATACATGTATATACAATAAATTAATGCCAATTTTCTCCGTAAAGTGTTTGATTTTTGCGCAACTTGATCCATGTTTAATGCCTAAATAGATTGCTAGCTTTTTCTGGTTTGCACTATTGTACATTCCTGATGGATTTGAGGGTTTACAAATTTAAACGATTATATTGATTTTGGATAATAATTTTTGTTCATTCAGATTAGTATATATATTGGTTGATAAAGGTTCAAAGGAGGAAGTTTTTGAGAAAATGTACAACACAAGCTTTTAAAAAAAATTGAAGAAATTAGTTCACAATTAATGCATGAACTGGTACTGCAAGAAATCACATATGGTCCATGGTATGTCAATTTTTTTCAGTTCACTACTCTACACACAAGGTTTCGTTCTTTTGGATTTTCTGATTTAATTTGTTCTGATTTGGGATTCACTAGAATTTCTTTTGATTTCTAAATATCGTTAGATATTTACTGGATATGTAATTAATATGAGCTTACACTAAAGTACTTATCCATCTTTGGTAGGTCTTCGATGATTGAACGTCGGTAGGGGAGCGGGGTGAGCTTTAATTGCTCAATAACTCTCCTTCGATGATTTTCGTGTTTGTTGTTTGTTTATGTTTTTGAAACGACCGCGAAAATTAGAATAGTTGATGGTAGGCTTTGTGGAAGGTTTACTAAAATAGTGAAATTGGTTAAAATATTTTTTTCTTCTACTGTATTTATTTATGTTTTGTATTGTATTTACAATTTTTGTAACCATTGGTTGCATAATAGTGAAATGTTGGTGATTTAATGAATATATATGAATATTAATTGTGATGCATTGAAAGATATTTTGCTAGGGAATTGTCAATTTTGGAAGCCGGCTTAAACTCATTGCATTACTCTGAGTTTTCTAATTAATGTGCTGATTATCTTGCATTTGTTAGGGTGTTTCATTTCATGGAAAAAGATTTACCTCATAAGGACATCGTTCTTTGCTCTCTCAAGCTACCGTTTGCACAGTAATTGAGCTTCTCTCTCTTCCACCTTCTTCTTCTTCTTCTTCTTCTTCTTCTTCTTCTTCTTCTTCCATTGCATGAACAACTCTGTAGTCATAATATTCAGATAGATGCTATTATGGAATCTTTGAGATTATCATTTAATTTTAAGGTTTTTCCCTTTTCTAAATTTATTGTTTTGTTGTTCTAATCTATCTTCGAAGGCACGTAGTTTGCTGAGCTTAGTTTTTTTACATTCTAATGATGTCTAAATTTGTCTACTTTATTATTTGCTTGGTTATGATTTGTGTATATTAGTTGGATTGTGTGTGCATTTTTCAAATTTTGATGTGTATCTTCCGCAAAGAGATTGATGAAAGCAAAAAATGAAAGCACAGGTGGGAAGAAGCAAACAAGATTTCAGAATTTTACAGTTGATAGGATCGATGTAGATAACATCTCATGAAGGAGACATTCCAAAGAGAGATTTGTGATATCAAATTATCAATGCAATAAAAATTGTTTTTTTTTCTTTTCTTTTGGACGTTCATTCCAACAATTCAATTATGGATTTATTGCATAAAATTCTCAATCCCCAACAAAATTTAGAAACTTCACGCATCAATTCAGTTACAACAACTTAATAACAAATTCAGTAAAGTCAAAATTAATCTATTTTTTTCTTGATTTTTCCTACCGAAAAGACGACGCGGCGGCCTCGATGATCGTATATATCACACATTTAATTCATATAATATAAATTATATACATATATTTGTGTTGAAGATGTATTTATATTATAACATATAGCAACATACATATATAGGATTATTTGGTGGAATTTTACTTTATAAGATCTGTACACCGTGCGAGGGATGGAGTACTAGTTATAATTTAAAATTCAGCGTCCTTGTACCGATTTTGAGCCCGATCGGACTTTGTGGCATGTGCTTTATCCTATCAATTCCGGCGAGAATTCGCCGTTCACATCTCCTCCAAAATTTTCATCCCACATCTCTCTTTCTTTCCACCATCAGCAGCCAACCGCCGCCGCTGAAGAAAAAATAAATTAATAAATTAGGCCCAGCCCAAAGCCTTAAACGTGCGATTTCTTCGCTGGTGGGAAATCGACCGCCGGTTGCCGCCGCGGTTCGCCAAGCCGCGCCACCATCTCCCTCTCAACCTCACCTTAATCTTAACATCGACTATTTCACTCTCTCTAAAGTAGCGGTAGCTTCTTCTTCTCTCTCACTCATCTTTTATGTTAGTCCGACGGAAGACGACCTCCGGTCGTCGCTGCCGCCGTCCCTCACTTCTCTCACTCCTAATCACAAAAACCAGCGCCGTGGCCTGCTAGTAATCTCTGTAATCTGTCTCCTTTGTCTCAAATAATTTGGCAAAGCCTCACCGACCTCCGCCACCAGCGCCGTGGCCTGCTAGTAGCGCTGCCACGCCTTCTCCGGTGGTGGGATGGTATGGTCTGGTAGGCGGTGGTTGTAGATGTTTAAGAGAGAGAAATCGATCGAGATGGGAAAGTGAGAGTCGATGCTAAGTTTGGTGTGGCACACATTCACCGTAGATGGCTGCCACGTGTCCCAACTTAATAAAAAATGTATTTACCAAAACTTGACTCATTATATAAAAAAGTCAAATTATTCCTTTTCAATTTAATTAAACTTCTTCCTGAAAATACGTTGACCATGATTACAGAAATCATTTTTCAAATTTCTCTGTTTCATCATTTTCGGAAAAAACTCAAACAAATTCCAGCGATCTCTGCTAAACGATTCGCTGCAATCGACGTAGCTCTTTTAAACTCCTTCAATAAAATGTTGCTTCAATCAAACCAATACGAAAACCCTTCATTTGGCAATTTGATAGGGCACGGAGAATGAGCGAGAAGGAGCGACCTGCTTGTTACAGAATCAAATCAACACCTTGTAGGGCACAGGACAAGGGAAAGATGAGTACGCAGACACCAAATGGACGAGGTAATGAAGCTTTCTCACATATTTCTGAACTCGTAGATGATACCCACTTGTTTGACGAAATGCCTGAACCAAGTGTAGTTTCTAGTATAATGTGTTATGTTTATAGTTCAAATTACATTTACATTGGCTGTATCAGTATGATAATCTACCATATTGTGATTAATATGCTTTGCAATACTGAAAAGACATTCAAATCAATAACTTTGTTTGTGCGTCATGGTTGCAACCTTTTTCTCAGCTCTCCTTTGATGATGATCCCAACAATTTGTTGTTAAAAAAAAAATTTGCAGAGGGAAATTATTGTTTGTTTATTTTTTTCAATTTCAGTAGGAAGGAAAACTTTTGGTGGTAAATATTTTCGCCTCATATTTGATTGTCAAAGTATTAAAATTCGATGGGAGTGAAACTTCAGTGCTAATTTGAAACCAAGGAATGAAATATTGGATCAACAAAAGTTTAAGTCAATTATAGCTTCCTTTATGACGAGTTGCAACAAAATAAGTCCTAATTCTGGTTTATTATTCCATGTATTGCGTACTATTTCATATTCTACAATGATGTTTTCTTTGATCGTTGGAATTTATATTTTAGCTACAAATGATCATATATTAGCTGCACGAATTATCATAAATCACAAAAATTTTCTTACTCTTTGACCATTCTTTCCTGATATAAGAAGTTCTAAAGGAATGTGATTATTAAAATTGAATCATTTTCTTTGATTGATTAATGATGAGTTGCAACAAATGTGAATCAATATTATAATTTACACTATGGATAGAATTTTACCTTTCGTTTGTGTTCCGGTCTCACAATTTAGATATAAAAATATAGATTAAAGTACCAGAAGTTGTATTAGGACCAGAAAAATATGACCAAACAAATATCTTAATTTTGTTTTGATATAATAAGAACACAATTAAGTTCTCATTATTTGAATGTCTCAGGGGCTATTGTGTCTGAAGCGGCTGACATGTCTTGCTTAGACAATATAAGGATCAGTTTGCATAAAAAAAATATGATGCAACTTCAAAAATCATGCTTTGGATATCTATTCAACATACCAGAGTTCCAATTTCAAGATCAAATCTACAATGTCATGTGTAGGCGGCTGCAATCGTCTTCAATGGAACGACTGGTACTACAATATGAAGTTGGGGATCACGTTGTTGAATTCAGGCCGGCGGATTTTGCTACAATGTGTGGGTTGAAGTTCAATGGTAGTTCCATACTTCCGAATAGATCGAACTTCCATTTGTTAGTCTTTAATGGCAGGCAAGACTTGAAATTCATCGACATTGAAAGAGAGTTCAAAAAACGAATGCTCATGATCTGGAGGAAATTCTATTCGTGCTTTGAAGCTCGCATATTTGTATATTGTATTCGGCTTGCTGTTGATTAAAGATCGAAAAACTAAGAAGGTGGAGCTTGGTTATCTTCATTTGATCGACGATCTTGAACAGTTTAATAGATTTCCATGGGGCAAGGT
The DNA here is from genome assembly GCA_031470985.1 of Agastache rugosa. Taxonomy (NCBI): domain Eukaryota; kingdom Viridiplantae; phylum Streptophyta; class Magnoliopsida; order Lamiales; family Lamiaceae; genus Agastache; species Agastache rugosa. Next base: position 19,971,495 of record CM062604.1, read on the forward strand.
CTCTTATGAATTTGTTGTGAGTTGTACCCACGATACAAAAAAGAAAATTGATAAGTTTGAAGCCACAGAAAAAAAACTGACATGTCAAGCTTATGGATTTGTATATGTTCTGCAAGCTTGGGCATACGAGGTGATGCCTGCACTTGGAAAGTATTGTGCAAAAGTTATTCCAGGAACTGAAAAAAAAATTCCTAGGATGTTGCGGTGGTCGGCAGATTCATTTTTTCATTTTGGAGAGCTGTGGAAATTCTTCTCACCAAGTTGTGACTCAAAGCTAGGGATGGCAATTTACCCGCGGATACCCGATACCCGCGGGTACCCGACCCTAATAGGTGCGGGTTTGAGGGACATTTGATATCCATGGATAGCTTTATGGTTAGAAAATACTATCCATTTAGTTCGTGGGTACGGGTATGGATAGTTACTACCCGTACCCGCGAAACCCGTTTACCCGCGAAAAATACCCGTGAAAAATACCCGCAAAATATCCATGAAATACCCGATTACTACCCGACTATTATTTAATGTATTTAATATATATTTGGCCCAAATATTATATAAGTATATATTTGGGCCAAAAAGCCCAACCCACCTAAGTTTCTAACCTAATCGACTACTCTCATTCCTCCCGCTTCTCACTCTGTCTCTGCCGCACACCACCATCACTCGTCCACATTGCCTCCGCGGCTACGCCACCTCCCACCACCGGTCGACCGCGCGGCTGCCACACCTTAACACCTCCACCTCACTGCTGCGCCGTTGCCACACCAACGTCTGCGCCTCTTTCATCAATTTCTCATCAATTGCAGCAGCGTGAGCCTCTCCACAATCGAATCGACCACCGTCGCCGCCGGTAATTCTCTTCTTCTCTGCTCTCATTCTTCTGTGCATCTCTCATTCTTTCTCTCGCACATCTCTCTCTCACGCCTTTCTCTTTCTCTCTCTCTCTCTCGCGCGCAGGGCTTGTTACCGCCCCCGCCGCGTCACCGCCGTGCTGCTGCCTCCTCTCACCGGTGACGTGGAACGACGCCAGCTACTACCTAACGCGATTGTTCTGGTAATGGAAAATCCCAATTGAATAAATTCAGCTCTAGGTATTATTATATGCTTCTCTGTCACGGTTTTTGATTTACGACCCCATGTTTTGCCGTCGACCCCAATTTCTCTTCTCTCCTCTCAATTCCGGCTAGACGCCAAAATCCGGCGACCCCACCGTCGTTTGTTCCCCCTCCGGTTCGGACGTCATCAGCTCCAAGGGTCGCCGCCGTCACCATTTATTTCTACTCTTCAAACTTGTTGAGTGTGTAATGTAATTTATATCTTGTGCAGGTTGTTTGCCCTAAAGTATGCTGCAGATGTTTCCTGTACTGTCCTATGTGTAGATCAGGTAATACGCGATCTGTAAAAATTGAATCTTTCTTTTTTGTTTTTTGGTATCCATTTTGTAAAATTGTTTTGTTCAGATCATTATGGCAAAACCAGCTGGTAGGCTACTAAATAGGTTGTTTATCCTATCAGATTTTGTTGTTCTAGTATTTGTAGATTGTGGTGTTTTAGTTGGATTACTATAGTTATTCTGAATATGCATTCTTATCTTTGTTGATACTCTGTATGAACATTAAAGATGATTCAATTTTGTTCTGGAAATAAAATGGAGAAAAGTGATTATACACATCTACACTAAAAATGGGTTCAGTTGCATGAGAAGATTAAAAATAGGTTCAGTTGCATGAGAAGATTCATGGCCAAGAGTATCTATTACAGAGGGTTAGTATCTAAAATGTTAAGCATGTATCATTACTATTTTTAAATATTCTTCATGATTATTTTTATAATTTAATTAGCATTAACATGTAGTTACTCTGTTTCTTGAAAATGTTATAGGAGGCAAGAAACTGGATTATTTTGAGGCAACTTCGATAGAGAAGGTTTTTACCCTTTCATTTACATTCTAATTCTAATTTGTTCTAAGGAAGACAATGCTTATCTTTACCTTGATGGTATTGTAGGGATTAGTAGGCATAGTTTTTATGTAATGTTCAATTTCTAATGTAAATAATTGTTTGTTTCACATGTCTTGAAGACGAAGATAGAGAGTTGAAGGAAGATTGCTCTATTTCAACCGTTGAGTTGGAATAATGTAACTTTATTATTTTTAAATTTGAACTTTGAATTTTAGTTGATTTATTTGGATATCGGGTATGGATTTGAACTTTGTGGATTTGAATTTTATGTTTTATAGACTTTGTGGATACCGTTGGTTAATTTTTTATTTGTATTAAATTATCGTTTATTTGATTAAATTCCGATTCGCGGGTGGCGGGTTGGTGGATACCCGCGGGTGGCGGGTTGGCGAATACCCGCGGGTGGCGGGTTGGCGGATACCCGACGGGTGGCGGGTATGGGCAGAGAAAATTACCCATCACGGGTGGCGGGTATAGGTATGGATATCCACTATCCATGCCCGTCGTACCCGATTGTCATCCCTACTCAAAGCTGGTACATTTATTTATGCTTAGATGTTTAATCATATTTTGACAAATTATGTTTAATCATATTTTGTCAAATTGAATGTCTGTAATCCATTAAAAAAAATTGAATGTTTCTAAAATTATATTAAATAGTTTTGTCACCTATTTTTTTCGTTAAATGTTAGCTTTGTGGTTTTGTTTAGGTACGAATGACATTATCTCCAGATGAGTACGAATTGCTTGATCGTATGGGGATCCCTGCGACCACGCATGTTGCATCGCCTAGTCCAATTATCAACCTAGCTAGTTTGAAGAGAAGGCGCCTTTTTTTTCATGAAAATGACGGTCAAGATCAAGATCCCCCGAAGAATTTGTTGCCTAAGGCTGATAAGAAACCAATAGCTTGTCCTCCATCCAAATATGGCGTCACTGCCACACCATCAACTTTCCCAAAAAATAAGAATGATATGGAGCATCAAAGACGTTCTGAATGTCTTAAAGAGAAATGCAATCCCCTTGATGATGTACACATATCACCAGCAAATTCAAAGCATTCTGCCGGAGGTTCAAACAAAGGATTAAACTCTGAGTTTGGAAAAAGTGGCACTAATGTAAGTTAACGCCATACAACACAATGCTGTCATTTTATTTAGTATTTGGTAAGTTTGATTTTATATATATAATTTTTTTTTGCAGGATTTAATTAGAATGACAATGCAAATTATGGAAGTGATGCATATTTCAGATTCACGAATGAAATCTTTGGAGGCAGACGTATCAGAGATAAAGAATTTATTGAAAAAGATGTGTGGCCACAATAAAAAATTAAGTATTGTTGGCGAGTGTGGTGTGGTTGTTGATGATTTAGTGGCTGAAAACATGGTTGATAGTGACATTCATTTTGAAGTTGGGATGAAATCGTCTCCAATTGATGTGGGTGTTAATGTTACCAATGCCTTCGTCGAGAACAATAGTGAAAGAGGAAGTGTTACCAAAACATGCTTCTTCTGAACCTTTGCTACAGCAGACTGCAATAGGAGAAGAAGTGTTTTCAATAAAGGTTCCATTTACAGAACCTGTGAGGAAAAAGAGGGTCTTAGCTGCCGTTTTGAAAAGATCTCGAACGATAGCAGCACCATCAAAAGAATTAGCCTATGTGCTAACAAAAATATCGTTGATGACCTTGAAGATAAATTGGATGGTGGGGAATCTCCAATATGTTTGGAGCCTATGAAAGAGGAAGCATCATCAAGGCGTGTTAAACACCGAGTCTACGAGATAATTGGAAGGTCAAACCACGACCCATGTGACATTGATTTTCACTATTCAGAGTTAAGACTAATTATTAAATGGCAAACACTTGCTAGGTCAGGTGACAGGTTAGTATGAATATATATTTATAATTATATTTCAATTATGTATAATATTGATTTGTCTTTCAGGTTATATTTTTCACATGTGCTAAATTTTTCTTGATATTAGCATATATGACCGTAGATTGCCCATGCGAATGTTTAGATTAGTAGATGTGAAGTGGTTCGATGTAATTTGGAACAATGACGGATGGTTGGTAGGAGATGTAAGTAAATGTATAATTGCATAATATGTTATGATTTTTTAAGTTTGAAAATATAATTGTTTCACTTTTGTACATGACAGCACATTGATGCCCTCCTCAATATGTTTATGATCTGGTACAATACTGATAAGAAGATGGAAAATATGAGCAGAGACTGGACGTGCATGGAAATAAGTTGTTGGGTAAGTAAATAGCATAATTTTAATACTATTATAGCATTGTCTATAAAATATTTTTGACCTGTACCGAGTGGTGGAGCCACATATATGTATTTCTATCACTCTGTCACAGTGCGTGTTGTGTGTGAAAGCAATAACATTAAATAAACGATATGACAAGATGGAAGACTATAACAGATTATAAATAGAGATTTAGACAAAACAGTAGGCACGAGTGCAGCCTTTTACATATGTAGTTTCCTGAAGTACTATATATTATTCAAACATATTGAGTTTGTACTTGTGCTTATCCGCGATATGGAATTAATTATATTAATTAAATGATAAATGATTTTTATGGTAGACTGCTTTGACACAATCCGACCCTGATATAGTCGCCACAGTATTGATGCCTTACGTGTGCGGTTCCTACCCGATCAATGGTGGTTTGAGTTGGAATGTTGCAAGGCGTGTGTTTGGGGTTGGGAACGTTCATGGAATGCATTGGGTACTTTATGAAATATCAATCCCAGAACAACGCAGAATCGTTTTCGATTTACTACATTTTGATTGGGAAGGTTTGTTGCGACATTTTGAGCACATGAGAACGAACATTCCTTACCTCTGTCGCTTGGGTCGAATATGGGAGCGGTGTGGCTATCGCACACCTATGATGGATGAGTGGTCTGTTGAGCAGTACATTGACTCTCCAAAACAGAGAAACAATTCAAATTATGGAATCATAGTTATGAAATACTTAGAGTGCCTTGCTTATGGGGTACCATTGTATCACCTCCATACCACACGTGGTTCGAATTACCGTAAGAGGTACTGTGCAAGATTGTTTGAGGTGACAGATGGTATCATGTAAGTCTGGTAGGAAAGGCCATGCTATTGACAACTCTTTTTAATGTTTAATTATATAATTATTGTCACCTTTAAGACTTTAGTATGAGATATTGGTTGATCAAGTCGTGAGTGTATGAGACTTGGGTTTTTAAATGTGTGAGGTACCTCAGTACGCCTTTTGTGGGTGCTTCTGGTATGCAAGTCTTGATTTATATTGTCACCTTTTTGTAATAAGACAGTGTGCAAATAATATTAGCCATTGATGTTTTGATAATTTATTAATTTTATTTTTATGCTTCGCATCACAAGGTTGGCTTATAGTGTATATTTTGTCAATTGAGATATTGTTATTTTTTATATTAAATATGTACAGAATCTGAAGACAAAATGTTGGTGTGATAGTCTGCTTTTCTCCTGCTGATTTCTATTATTCTGTATTTGTTGAAAGAAATGGAGTTATGCGAGAGAGAAGAGAGAGAGAGATAGCACTTTGTTGTTTGATTTCTTATGTTAATTTATTTAGGAAGATAAAAAAAAAGAAAATATAAAATATGTAAACAACATTATTTATTTTCCTGGTTACATGTTAATTATATTTTTTAATTAAGATGAACTATATTCAAATTAATTTTTATTATCAAAATAAGAATTAATTGGTATAATAGAACTCTTGTTATTATTAGTGACTATTAAGTAGTCCGTCGAAAATCGACGGGAAATTATTTTATGCTATAGTTTTATGAATAAATTTAAAAAAGTAATTAATTTAATCCATACGAGGAAAAGAAGACACATGATCAGGGCCAGCTGGACCATGAGGCGGGAGAAGCGACCGCCTCGGGCCCCCGATTATTTTAGGCCCCATATATATTAATATATATCTATATAAATAAAATAGTTATATAAAATGACCTGAGTATAAATCTAGCCTAGCGGTAATTCACATGGTTAACTCTTCTGAATTGTGGCCAAGGTTAGAACCAACATCTTGATTATAAAAATTTAATAAATAATTTTTCGTCTTAGAAATCAAGAAAGATGAAATGAATCTTTTGGAAATATATCTTTTATACAGCTTTTGTTTACGTAATTCTTTTAGTACGTCGCCTCAGGCACCCAAATTGCTGGATGCGACCCTACACATGATTATCTCATCCAGACGTATAATTAACTAATTTCTGAAAAATTAAATTGGCGGTGCAAGGTTGGGAAAATACACAGTATATACAATCCTTTTATATAACTACTAGAAAAACGGACATACATGACGGCTAAAAACCGTCATCTATGTGCATCCAGAACCGTCACAAAAGGTGGTGTCATCTATAGTAGGTATTATACGTGACGGATAATAACCGTCATCTATACTTATTATACACGACGGTAAATATCCATCATCGTTTACCAGCCTAAACCGTCATGTTTAGTCTCTATTCATGACAGTTTTGTTTTCGGACCGTCATATTTGTATTAGACCATAGTTGACGCTTTTTCTAGAACCGTCATCTAATTTATGGCCAGATTTTGTGTTTTTTCTCTTTTTTTATTTTTTTTTCCTTTATAACCTGTTCCTAATTTATTTAATATTCGAAACACCATATAAAAGAAATGAATACTTCACACTTGCTAATTAAAAACTCATTTTCATTAAATCATCCAAACATCCAAGTAATACATAATATATTCTTCGATACAGTGAAATCAAATGATCAAATCCACAAAAACTACTTAATCATCCATACATATCCATAAAAAGTACTTAATCATCCACACAACACCTTCTCATAGAAATCCCTCTTTCCACCTCCACGTCCTTTAAATGCCACGAGCAATCAAGTACGTACCTAATTCAATCAAGTAAGAAATAATATCAAAATTTAAAATAACTAACCAGGTAGCACCAAAAATAACTAATAAAATATATACCTATTCAAGTAATCTCATATATGGTCAATTACACAAGTAGCCCAATCCTCACGAACCTCATCGATCTCACATTGAGAGTACTTTCTTTTTTCGAACTATCAACAAAACAAGTGCGCAAACAACATTTAGCTACAAGTACAAATGTTACATAAATAATTTAGTAGATATTTTATTACCAGTGAGCTAATAGAAACGGAGTCATCATTTTGAAACCCTTGTATAATCTCTTTCATGAAGCGCATCACATAAAAACCACATTGCTGGTAGTCGGGTTGCATAGGACCCTATATCGGAAAAACAAAATGGTAAGTGTGTAAAATAAACATTACATGGAAACTAGCACACACACCTTTATAATTTCCCAAGCTGGTGCTTTTTTGAAGTTCTTTTCCATTTTTGCATTGAAACTCTTCATCGCCCTTCAAAGCAAAGTCATTGAACATTACCAATACATACAAGGCAGTAGATAATTTAAAATAAAATTATACTTACGTGTCGACCACAGATTTCCAAGTGGCATCACGATTCCGATGGCTTAGAGGGTCTAGCAAGTAGACGCGTTCTTTGTAAGGTAGAATAACTGTTAGAATCCAATGTTCACTACACATGATTATCAACATCAGCCAAACATAAAATACGACATACAACCAAAATAAAGCAGAAACTTAATAGTATAGCTGTTATACAACATCTTCATGTTATCTCTAAATGAAAATTATATTATTAATCAAAAGTTTCAATGCAAACAAGAAGTGACAGAGTGTAACATTTTTCACTTACCCAACATTGCAAGGCACCAAAACAAGTTGATTTGAGGTTGCAAGAATTAACCTTTCTGCCAAATTGCGTGCTCTATCTTCAATTGAGAACTTTGGTGTATATGATACGCTAAATGGATTCACAAATAGAAATCTTTCATCCTTCATCTTTCTATACAGGTGCCTACCAATTACCAACAATTAATTATTAGGGATACACGATAAATTTGATTAAAAAATCTGACCAACTGAATTATTTGATTCTTACCATATATACCCCACGATGCAGTTTCCTGTGATAGGCTCCAAATTACAGAAAGGAATGAGATATTCCTTTACAATCCAAATAGTAAGCTCTATGCCAAATACACCAACATCCAATGAAATAGGTTGTCCTCGATCTTCATTAAATATGTTCTCCATTACACGGTATATTGCTTTCAGGAATGCAGGCAACGATTCATAACACTTAACCATCTTTTCCTTGACGACAAGTTTTCCAACTTTTTTCTTAGCAGCAAGTGCCTAAGTATTGTAACAAAAAATTATTGTTTTTGTTAATTAAAACTGAGACAGGTTAGTGTAGCAAAACTAGGGCAAAAAGGCAAAATTTCTTGTTTTTTTCGTTTTCTAGTACTTGTCTGATCAATGCATTAATGTATCATACGAGCATCTATGACCATATCTTCACCAATTTCTAGTTCAAAGCAGCTAGCCTTACTCAGAATTTTAACTTAGAATTTCACTAAGCATAATTACAACTGAAACTTACCTCATCTTTTGCCACAACAAATTGGGTGGGCCATGCCACATGAGTTCCCAATGCACTCCCTACAGTGTCTATGTCATCCGAGACACGAAAAGGCAATGGAGCATTTTCATCCACAACTCTATCAATGGAGACACGTAAGCAATCCCTGGGCATTGGAGTACCATGCAATTTCTCGCCTGCAACAAACACCGTTCCATATCCGACAATAGCATTTGTAGATCCTGCCATTAGTGAAACTTGCTTGCCCTACAAAACAAAACTTTTAATTGACTTTACAATAGTTTAAAAAATGGCATATTCTAAAGTACAAACAAATACCTGTAAAGTTGCAGATTTGTGAACACATATCACTTCCTGCTCATCATCATCGTCATCATCATTCTTGTTACGTGAAAGCTTCATAGAGCAACTGCCATTCCCCTCATTTTCCTTCTTTTCTTTTATATCTGCTGCACCTTCGAGTTTACCAATTCTGTCCACTAGCTCACGTATGACGTTTTCGTAAGCGTGCATGCGCTTGTCACATTCTGCTATTTTGTTTTTTGCATCTTCCAATTCTTGGACTGACTTCTCATCCATTTTTTGTCTTCTTTGTCTAGGAGTTTTGAAATACACAGAAGGTGTTACATAAGCTCCAACTCCAAGCACACGTTCAGAGTGTTCGGGTTTATGAAGGGCGCATGTAAGCAGGTTATTCTGGCTTCCTTTTGACTTGAAAACCCCTTCATCCTTTTCACGTATGTAGTTATCCTGGCAATATAATTTATAAGTCAATTCTAATAAAAAAGTTAAAACTTAAATAAATAAATATTATCATACATACAATTCTCTGAATGGCCATCTTCAAATCGTCGTTCTCAGTATCTCCCTTCTTAGTCAATCTTGCTTTCTTCCACATTATAGCTCTGTTTACTTCATCGTCATCACACAATTCACTTTTCTACAAGTAAACACAAAAATATACACAAATGTAAAGTGACGTATTATTTGAAAATTAAATAAAAGGTACTACATTTATCACAGCTTACCAAGTCTTCAGCCAACCTTGCATATCCTTTCCGAGATAGACGATGGTTGTATATATTTTGATTCCTTCTCTCCGTTTGTTTCTCACTCAATTTCTACAAGGTTGCATGTATTAGTAACAAGAATCTAGTAACAATATGAGGACTGCATTAAGCTAGTAACAAAGCTGTTGAAAAGGATAGTTACCTCAAATTCAGTGGACATCCGACTTGCTACAAATTGGTTCCAATCAACTACGGGAATACCGCTTCCCGCTGGTGGTCGATGCAATTTTGTTGGATTATCTTTGTTTGGTAAAATGTCTTCTTTGTAAAGCCTACTTTTCAAATTACGCCACTTTACACCTGCTGATTCCAAGCATCCCGCTTTCCATTGATCAGGAATTATATAAGATGCCTGTAAAACAGTTGCAAATTATAAATAATTGGCTGATAATTATGAAATAATATGAAAAATTTAACACTTACAGTCACAGACTCCCAAATCATCTCTTTCACATCTTCTGGTACGTGTCTCCATGTCTTGTAAGTAAGCTTGACATGCTCACGAGTAAGCATTCCTATATAACTCTGCATTTCAGTTGCAACTTTGCCAATTGGCTGTCCCAACTCGTTGAACATAACTTCATGCCTGATCCCTTTAGCCTTTTTTTTAGCAAGATCGTTCAAACAAACTCTTCCCCGCGTGGACTTACTTGATTGTGAATCATTAGATGCTTGTGAAGAGTCATCACTCTTCTTTGAAGCCATTGACTTCACAAATCTGTCCAAAGATGAATGAAAAGGGTTAAAACAATATTCAACAGCCAAAAAGTCATAAGATGAAGGAAAAAATAATAATAACTAAAATATAAATGCATACCAAACTAACTTTTATCATTGTTCACCCAAATTCCTTCACAATCTTCCCGAAAACATGGCGGTTCATTTTCATCTGTTTCATTATTTGTATCAATATTTGGAACACCTTTGGAAAAACATGGGATTTGGATAGAGATGTCGCCTAAATCATCACGATTGACTATGTCAATGTATCGTTTATTTGGACTAGCAAGTACAACTGACCATGCAGGATCTTCGGGATCTTCAATGTAGAACACTTGCTTTGCTTGATTTTCCAAAATAAATGAATCGGATTTATATCCTATTTTTTTCAGATTGACTAAGGTGAATCCGAGGTCATCTACTCTTAAACCATTTTTATTGTCTACCCAAGTACACTTAAACACTACAACTCGAAAGACACGATAATCAAGCTCCCAGATTTCATCAATTGTTCCATAAAATGCCATGTCTGACACTATTGGATTTTTGTCCTTTGCACTAGAAACTTGCATAATATTTGCATGTATGCTAACTCCAGAATTCTGAACAACTTGTGTCTCATCACGTGTTTTTGTGTGAAAGACAACGCCATCAATCAAGTAACTAGAATAACATACTACTTGTTTGCTAGGCCCATAAAATAAGCACTTCAATTTCTCGGAATTAACAACTGTCGTTGCAACCTATAAAGAAGCTTAGAATTGTTAGAGTTCAATTTTTAAGATATTGATAGATGAATTGTTTGATATGTTACTTACACGTTCACGTAGCCTGCTAATGAAAGACCGATTGTGTTCATCTTGAACCCATTTCATCATCTTAGCTCTCTTAGGAAACATTTTTTTCAAATGTTCCTTATGTTCCCTACATAAAAAATTAACACTAATACCTTATCAACAAGTAATAATTAATTGTAGAATCAAGACAACTTTTGCAAGGTAGAGAGCTTACTCAATATACGGATCGATGTCATTATCGTTTGTCAATACATATCGATGAGCTTGCTCCCACTCTTCATCACTGATTATTTTCACTGTACCCGTTGATAAGGACTCCGTTAACATGGCCTCAAGATTGGTAGATGGGATCCCAATAGTATGTACATTGGATAAATATTCTGAACAAAATTCAACAGACTCCTCAGCAACATAACATTCTGCAATACAACCTTCAGGCCGGTTACGGTTTCGTACAAACCCCTTTAAGATTTTCATAAATCTTTCAAAGGGGTACATCCATCTGTACCATACCGGTCCACATAATTTAACTTCACGCACCAGATGCACTATCAAATGGACCATGATATCAAAAAATGAAGGAGGAAAATACTTCTCAAGCATGCACAAAGTTGTCACAATTTCTTTTTGAATCTCTTCTAACTTTAGCACATCAATTACCTTGTTGCATATCTCATTAAAAAAGAGACACAATCTCGTGATGGCCACTCTAACTTGCTTAGGCAAAATACCACGAATAGCTATTGGAAGCAATTGTTGCATCAGGATATGACAATCATGTGATTTAAGTCCTACCAGTTTCAAATCATCCATTGAAACAAGATTTCTAATATTTGAAGAGTATCCCTCAGGCACCTTCATCCCAAGAAATGAAGCACACACTTTTTCCTTCTCCTTTTTACTTAACGTGTAGCATGCCGGAGGCAAAAATGTTTTTTTACCTATCACATTTGGTGCTAACTCATTCCTTACACCCATGTCAATCAGGTCCATTCTCGCAGCAATCCCATCTTTAGTTTTTCCAGGTATGTTAAGCAATGTTCCAAGTACACTTTCAAGTACATTCTTTTCAATATGCATCACATCGAGTATGTGGCGAATGTGCAAATGTTTCCAGTACTCGAGTGCAAAGAATATAGACTTCTTCTTAAAACACTCGTTTTCAACAGAATGTGTTGTTGATTCTTTCTTTTTTCTCTTCCTAGAACATGACGGTTTTCCCTTCATTTTTCCCCACACACAATTGAACTCGCTAATTTTGTTTAGAACCTCATGGCCAGTCAATGGTTTGGGGGCAGGGTCAAACTCCTGTAAGCCGTCAAAAGCTTTCTTTTGCCTTCGATAAGGATGAAATTTAGGTAAAAACCTTCTTGTCCCTGTATAGGACATTTTTCTACTATGTGGCAACCATTTAGAATATGTTTCATCAGCACATATAGGACACGCCTTATATCCTTTAACAGTAGCTCCAGACAAGTTCCCGTAGGCGGGAAAATCGTTGATTGTCCATAAAAGTACAGACTTCAGCGTGAAGTTCTCACCACGATGTGCGTCATATGCTTGGATGCCAATCTCCCATAACACTTTTAAGTCATCAATTAGGGGGGCCAAGTAGACATCGATGTCATTACCTGGCTGCTTTGGACCAGAAATCAATAAAGTTAGCATCATGAATCTTCTCTTCATGCACAACCAAGGAGGAAGGTTGTACGTGACAAGTACAACAGGCCAACAACTATATCTAGAACTCATCAAACTATGTGGATTGATGCCATCGGCTGCTAAAGCTAATCTAAGATTTCTTGGTTCTGCACCGAAATCCAGCCATTTATTGTCCACTAATTTCCAAGCTGGTGCGTCGGCTGGATGACGAAGATAACCATCACAAGTTCTTCTATCAGCATGCCAAGTTAAATCCCTGGAAATTTCTTTAGTTCGAAACATTCTTCGGAACCTTGGTATAACTGGAAAATACCACAAAACATTTGCTGGTACGCCATTCAGAAACTTTCCATCTTTGCCCACTTTCCATCTTGAACTCCCACATGTAGGACATTCGTTTGAATCCTTATACTCCGTCCGATATAGTACGCAATCATTAGGGCAAGCATGAATTTTCTCATATTCTAACCCCAATGTGCTTAAACTTTTCTTTGCATCGTACAAAGAAGAAGGCAATGAATTCCCTGCAGGAAGTATCTCACATAGCAGACTTAATAGATCATTAAGACTAGTATCACTCCAACCATATCGGGTCTTCAAGTTGTATAATTTCACCGTCGCAGACAACTTGGTAAATTTTCTACAACCAAAATATAAAGGTTCTTCGGCATCTTTAAGTAACTTCTGAAAATCACTTGGGTTTTCTTCATATGCATCATATGCATCATGAATCATACCTATTTGCTCCTCCTCAGCATTGTAATTTGCATCACTGTGCACAACACTATCATTGGCACGTGCTGATCGTGTCGATGTGTTTTCCCCGTGCCATATCCACTTCTTGTATGTCAGATCAAAACCATTAAGCATCAAATGTGCCCTGATGATATCAACCTTATTTTTACTAGCATTACCACATTTTGAACATGGACAAGGTATGAACTTAGCATCACTTGCATTTTGTAATGCAAAATCCAAGAAAGCTTCAACTCCGGTTTCATACTCTTTTGATAATCTATTCATTGACATCCATGTTTTCTCCATTTTGTAAATGCACTAACAAACACAAATTATATATTCAAAGGTCTGGACTAAAACAAATTATCCATACTACTAAGATTCTACAGGACAAAATGAATGGGCCAACCACAAAACTCCAAACTTAGAGGAAAAAACAAAGTAATCAGGTAAAGCGAAAAAGGAAAAAAAAATAAAGAAAGAAAAAGAAACAAAGAAACGTAACTTTAAATCTATATCATGTAAAATCAAATCTTACATACCAATAAATCTGCCAAGAAATAGTTAAACAAATTATTGCAGTAAATACCAAATAACATGTCTTATTCAATTCAGTCTACAATTTTAGCAACAAAGCAAAGAACTCTAGCCAATTCACGTTCCAGACAAGAATGCGGCCAATTTACTACCTATTTAACCAATTTAAGAGAACTGAACAAGCATAAAGTAGCCCTTAGTCAAAAAGCCTAACAATAACAACTTTTCCTCAAATACGAAGAAATGAAAATAAGAAACCCAGAAATCAGCAAATACACACAAATTTCAGTTCTATACAGGCAAATACAAACAAATTTCAGCGAAGAGTTTCTTTATCCCCAAATACGCTGGCAAAAAATCGATGAGCGCAGATTGTTCCATTGCAACAGTAATCGAGTGGAGTAGTGTAAGTTATAGCAAACAAAATCAATTACAAAAACGCCATAAGATATTATTATCGCATTAAAACTAAGCCACCGTGAATTACTAACCTGAAGGACGGGGGGCAGCAGCAAAGGCGGGCGGCAGAGGCGGAGGCGCGAGAGGCAATAATACAATTTTGTAGGGTTTGGGCTTTTAAAGACACCGCCCTGTTATGGTAATGCAGCCTGCTGCTGTGAAATGGAGAGATGGTGGTGGCGGTGGGAGCTGTGTAGATCTGGGCTGAGGGTCGTTTCACCACAAATGCAGAACGACGGTGGCGGCGGCGCCCTTCAGCGAAAGAGAGAGACGGTGGCAGGGGTGGGAGCTGTGGAGACGGGGCTGAAGGGTAGAGACGAGTATGAGATTGGGGATTTTGGATTTGGGGATTTTACATTAGCAGGAAATTGGAGAGAAAGAGAGAGATAGATAGATAGAGAGAGACGGCGGTCGATTTCCAGTAGGTGGTCAATTTCGGTCGACTTCAGCCGGCGAAGAAGGAGAAGAGAAGAAGAGGTCGAGCGTGGTCGATAGCGAAGAAGGAGAAGAAAGAAGGTTTTTATTTTATTTTTATTTTTAATAATTTTAAAAAAAAAGTTAAAAACAAATACTACATGACGGTTCATATAAAGTGTCATATATGATGAATATATACATGATGGTTTACTACAAACTGTCATCCATATATTTTAAGGCACGCACATACATGACGGTTTCATTATAGAACCGTCATCTGAAGAAAAATACGCACATATATGACAGTTCATAATAAAAACCGTCATCTATTTAGTGTCATGTATTGCTATTTTTCTAGTAGCAATGTGTATCACTAAACATTTGATGTGAAATTTAATATTTCAATAAATGTAGATAAGAATATATATGAATTAATAAATGCAGAAAATGAGAATTTAAGAAAAAATATAAATGTGATTTTAAAGAAAAAAATTATCAAGTATAATGATTGTGATCAAAATAATTAAATACTAACAGTATCGGATTTTCAGATTCTTTTTTGGATTTTTTGAAAAAATTCGGTTATTTCGGTTCAGATCGGATTTAGGTCCTGAAATTCAGTTTTTTCGGTTCGGATTTTCGGTTTTGGATCGGATTTGATTTTTTAAGAATTTCGGATTTTTGGATCAGTTCGGATTTAGCAAAAATCCAAACACCGAAATATGAATACTCATCCCTAATTATAAGTATTTATATAGATTTTATAATTTTACCAACAACTAATTTTGCTTTTATATATAACTAGTAAGTAGCCCGTCGAAAATCGACGATAAATCATTTTTAATTATAGATTAAATGAATAAATTTAAAAATAATTAAATTAAGCATATTTTTTAAAAAGTAAATTAAAACTTATATTTCCATCTAGAATGCATATACTTGTACATTCTTAAAACTTATAAGAATAAATACTACATTTAATCTTAGCCAAAGGTCAGAAAGATTTATTTAGTTACATTTTTTTTTTTAACTGATTGTCTCTGCTTAGCTTAGTTTAGAAGAAATAAAGAATAGAAATTTAATTCATTTAATATGGAAGACCTACTTAAACAGTTATTTTATTTATTTGGCCAAAATAAACAAACTAAATAAGAAATTATTTTTAGTTATGAAAATACACATATTATCATAAATCGTTTTATATGACTGCATGCTAATATTGGATGAGTTGTATATGATATATATATGTATATATAGGGGATAGATCAAATAAAAACTTAATCCCATGTAGAAACTAAAAACTTTTTATAACCATTTGATCTAAGTAGATCAACGATTATAGTAATTAGCAACTTTTTAATAATTTTTTAGGATGTAGAATTTAAAGAGGTTGATGTTGTAATTTGCTCATAAATTGTAACGGATTTTTCCCTCAAATTAAGGGATGTGGAATCGGTTACCTATAGGAGGAATTAATAGTGGCCATCATCTTAGCAGTATTTATAATTATGTGTGTTGATGTTTTCATTCGATTATTATTATTATTATTATTATTATTATTATTATTATTATTATTAATAATTCTTTTATTGTTACTAATTTTTAATTTTCAATATTAGGTTTCTAATTTTTATTTCTTTTTATTCGAAATGCATCATAGATGTATGAAAAATGCATTACAGTTATACGAAAAATGCATAAACACATTTTCGGTTTACATTAATAATTGTTGCGAGAGTTAATAATTTTATTAAATAAAATGCATAATTATTTTAAGCAAAATGCATTATTATAGTAATTGAAATGCATTATTGTTTTAAGTTTATATTAATGTTTTGATGCGCAATTTTACAAAATGCATCATTATTGTAAATGAAATGCATTAATACATTATTTTCACTAACATATAAGAAATTAATTTTAATCAAAGATGCATAATATATGAAATAATATCAATACAACCAATGATGCCCAATAATATATATCCAAAAATGCATAACAATTTATTAAAAAATGCATTACGAAATGTATTCAATTTATAGAATTATTTGCCAGACCACAAACCAAACCAAAAAATAAAACCCTTAATTTTTTTTATTATCAATTCTCTATTTCGAAGGCGTAGGACGTGGGATTAATTATTAAAAGAAAAAAATTGTACATGTTTACCCTTTTATATATTATAAATACAAGATTTTTTTTATTAAAATCAATCTTCATCCACATGTATAGATCTTGACCATCAATTTATCCTTCATCTATGGATTAGAAAAGTTTCTAGTTTCTACTCTATGATTAGTTTTCACATGAACTCATCCCTATATATATATATATATATATATATATATATATATATATATATTAAGGAGTGAGGATTGTTATTAAGAATATATTATATATTATTGTGAATATATAGAACATGTATATGATATATATATGAGGCGTGTATAATTAAGATTAAGAATTTGATATCTATTATAATATTAATATACATAATAGAATATATATTATTGTGAATTAATCATGCACAAAATACCATATTAAAGGAAACTTTGAAAACTTTGACCGTCAAATATTTCTCCCTCTGCGAAAACATTTACCACCAAAGGTTTCCATTCCTACTGAATTAAAAAAAAAAATGGACTAACAATATTTTTAACTCTGCATCAAATGAAATCTTAATGGTAGTAGCAATACCAAAGCTTTCATAACAGCCCCCACCAAAATAAGAGAAACTCATAAGGAGCACCATGAATGCAGTAACAAGGTGAATAATAGTAAATGATCAACCTCATCAACCTCAAGCACAGCATAAACATGTCAATTCCAACTCACAGTTAACATGGTTTCAAAATTTGTTTTTACTATACATAAGACTATAATTGAAATCATAGATTATATCTTAAACCACATCTAGCAGCAAAATATTAGCATCCAGACTCATTCATCTTTCTCCTCTGTCAGCAATATATTGCGAGGGATATCCCAGTGTTGATTGCATATATGATGACGAGATAGACGGGTCGAGGTCCTGCATGAAAAACAGAGAAATGATCATTAACACATTTAGGAAAAATATAAAAAAATCATATAAACATAAATGCCTCCAAATTGAAATTCTACTATCTTTCATTAGAAACAAATGATATCAATCTGTTGTTCGAAGAGTTGAAATGTTAAGTTTGCGATAGGTTTTACACGTCTGCATTATATTACACCCGTCCAAATAAAGATTCTGAATGATCGGCAAAACTCGCCTTAAATAGTGGCCCCGTCTCTGTATGGGTATCCTCAACAAGTGTCTCATATTTACCTAAAACTCAACAACAAAAGTTAATTAATTCATAAATGAATTGTAATATTGCATAATAATTAAATTGTTGTGAGCACATTAGTACCTTGGAGATTTCCTTTTTTTGGCAGCATTTCGACCCCGCTTATTACGAGGGATATCCCAGTGTCGCCTCAATTTCTTGACTGGGTACCTCCGTTTCTTCGGCAAAGGTGGATTGCAAATAGATCTATGCAATGATTCTTTGTTGTCTTTCTCCTTTTTTTTCGACGACCCACCATGCAAACTAGGTTGGATGTCCATTATCTCTGCAAACAATTCCTTGATACGTTTGCTAATGATATCTCTACAAATTACATCATCCTTGCAATCTTGTAACACATTGTATATCAACCTCACATGATAATTCATGAATGTCATGTTGTTCAGATTTTCACTCCCAACATGACTAATAAGTTTCTCGCCGGGAGCAAACCTATTTTTCACGTTCTTGGTCCACCTCTTGACAATTAATTGATCAGGAAATTGTTCGACGTCCAACAAATAAAACACCTTGAATATATGTCGGCAAATAACACCCTCTGTTTCCCACATTCGACAAGAGCACGTAGCATGTTGGGTGGTCCGATTAAATTGAACTGTGCATGACCCAGATGTTGTTGAACTAGATTTCAGTTGGTAATTGAGATATTCATCGAGTAACGTGACGGGGTGCCTTAAAATACCTACATTCAATGAGTATGCAGCTTCAAATTCGTAGGCCTTAAACACATTCCTTGTATATAATTCGGCAGCGTGTGTAAGCAAACTATTATTTTGCACGAACTGTCCTGGCATTTCACGACAAAGTGTATCTTCCTCGCTTTCCTTTATCCGCCAATTATTTTGCATTTTTTCATATTGAAGGACAAATTGATGTAGAGAGGTACTGGATGAGCATAGATCTTTCAGCACCTTGTTAGTTACTTCGCTTCGTGAAGTTGCATGCAAGACGGCACTGAACTTCTCATTAGTAAACACTGTTGCCCATCTTCGCCGAAGATTATACATAGCCTTAAACCAACTACGTTTCCCTAGATCATACGATTCTACCATTAATTTCTAAGTCTGATTGAAATCCTCTTCAGTCTCGCAACCATTCATACAATGATGCCACAATTTCTTGAAATCAGAGTTTCCCTTAAGACTTCCAAAATGTGAAGGTGCGTGCTGATTAATGTGCCACTGGCATAAGCGATGGCTGGCACTATGGAATGTAGAGTCAATTCCATTCATGAGAGCCTTACACTGATCAGTAAATATTACATCTGGTTCTTTTCCATACATCGATTCTAAGAAGGTCTCGAACAACCACTCAAATGACTTTGTCGTCTCATCGGATAGGAATGCGATTCCAAACATGACATTACTTCTATGGCGATTGATACCAACAAATGGCACACATTTTAAATTGTACTTATTTGTCCGGTACGTGGTGTCAACAGACAAAACATCTCCAAAAACTTCATAATCTATTGAACAACGGTTATCTCTAAAGAAAAAATTCATCAATCTTCCTTCATCATCTTCCTGAACATTCCAATAGAAGTATGGCTCTTTGTTGCTCTTATCACGGAAAGACTGTAACACTGCATTTGCATCCCCATTTTCCACCTTTGTTTTCCCTTTCAATCTACTTATGTGCGTATAAGCATCCTTAGGGATAAAGCCTACGTTCTGTCGACCACCAGATTCTTGCTCCATAAACCTATATGCACTACTAACAGGGATGCCAGCACTATTAAGAGCTGCCAATACAGACTTCTTTGCATTCGACATATGCCTTGCCGATCTCAACATGTAACTCTGATCTGCCGAAACTAATTCATGATTGTGTTGTTTAGAGAAAACAGATACTGTCCACGGCTCATCCTTTTCTCTTATTACACGCAGTCTCGATCGCTTTGCAATTGGTCCTACTAACCTGTTTCTTATATGCGGCTATTTTTCCTTGGGATCGCCTGTTGTCTGGATGCCCTTCACATGAGTAATGAAACACCTTAATTCGAACCTCCAATGAATTATGAAAATATGTTTGTGTCCCTTTCTTAACACTAAAACCACTTAGTCTTGCATACTCTCAGTAGAGAAAATAAACTTCTTCCAAACTTTCAATAATAGAACCAACTTCCAGCTTTTTCTCAATTTCATCCCTAATATAACTAGTCGGTGGTGTTTCTAAATCAGAATCAGTACTTTGCTGATCAGAATCATTATTTTTCTTGTCAGAGCCAGGGGAAATAGAGTCACCACTTTGCTGAAACGAATCGCCACTTTGATTAGAGTCGGTTGATTTTGCATTCTTCTCATCATCTAAATTGTTCTCGTCATCACGTTCAATTGATTTGTTCAAATCAATCGTCATGGTGTTCTATATCTTATATAATAAAAAATCATTAGCCGAAAATGAAATAGTACGCGATATATGGAGAAAAAAACAAAATTCAAGAAACATTTTGTTGCTACACCTCATAAATCAAGCATAGAAAATGATTCATATATAACATATTGCTTACATCGTCTAAGCATAGAAAATGATTCAAAATAATAAAAATTGCATTAATAGATATTAACAATTTATTAAATAATTGAATACATGTGAATATGTATATAGAGATGAGTTCATGTGAGAATTAATCATCCCGTGAGAACTGAGAATCATATTTTTTTTTCCTATATATAATCATGTATTTTGATACATACAATGATGCGCGTTTAATGATATTTTTTTTAGTTCATACTTTCTTGCATAAATAGTGATATATGCTTTAATAAAATCATTATATTATATTTATTCTTCGATTAATGACAATGATAGATCATATAAAGATTAATAGTTGAGATTAGCGCTTAGTTTCTATAGAAAAATTAAGATGGATTAACCAATTCCTATATATATATATACACTTATATATATTACCTAAATTGAGCAGCAACAGCAGCAAAGAGTAGGTCAGAGTCTAATTTGATGAAGCTGAGATGAAATAATCGATTTTTGAATGGGCATGTATGTTTCAGTGTTGTGTCAGAACTTGTTTGTAGTTGTACATATAAATAATGATACATAAACATAAGTCTTATTCGAGCTAAAGAAATAAAAGCTCTGTTTTTTTCGATTTAAAAAAAAAGAAAATTATAATCATAATATTCGACTCTGTAAAGCAGTGTCACAGCCCCAGATCCCGAAGGACGGCTAAGCCGGGGTGCGACTAGGGGTTGGAATTAAGAAGCGGGGAAGAAAGGGGATTAATAAATAAATGAAGACTAAATCTTGAATCATCAAGAAAATACATAGAAGTGAACTTTGATTATATAATGCGAGACAATCTCGAAGGATTTCTCGATAAAGAAGTAACAAGTCGTTTCAAGTTTCAAGTACAAAATACTTAAACAAAAAGTGTTATAACATATTAGAGTGTTTGCAGCTGAAAAAGACGTAGATTGACTCCACATATGAAGATGTGAAGTCGAGGCTCAACTAGCTTTATTCGATGATTTACAACCACGTACTCAACTCCCGCCGTCACCCGTCACTCAACCTGCATATTTAAAAACACATACAGGGCTAAGTACAAAGTACTTAATGAACACATGCCAAAAACATATAATAGATTTAATGGATTTATCAGGCATCTCAAACGGGGTTTTTCATTAAAGGCTCGTGCTTACTAAAATTTCTTTTCATAATCGCTTGCAAGCATTTTCTTACTTTTAATTCAATATGACCAAATCTGAATAACGCCGGGGAAGAATGCACTCTTCCGCGGTCGCTCCTCACCGTGGCTGGCTACCCCTCAACAGAGTACCACACACACCGGCTACCGTGTACACTAATTCTGGAAAGCACCCTCTTAGCTAACTCAGAATCCGATCGATTTCTAGTTGGCGAACCAACTCAGATAGGCATAATAGAACTCACAAAACAAATTCTTTTATGCCAAGATAATCACTTTAAAACATGCTTTTTAAAGCGATAAGAAAAACAGAGCAAAGCTCGAGTTATTCAGTAAATAGAATAGCCACATTTTATTTGTATAATAGAAAAGCCCACCTTAACGGTTTACAGAACGGAAACCAAGCTTCAGTCTTCCGTCCTTTCTTCTATGTACGATGTCCTCCTTTAATCGTAAATAATCAAATCTTAGAAAAAGATCGAGAGAGAAACAATACGATAACAAACTTGATAAAACTTAATTAATCTTTTAAGGCTTTGGCATTAAATTAATAGATTATTAATAAAACGGATCTTAAGAGATTTCAAGTTGGTTTCCAACTTGACTCTTACTCGAGGCTTGGATAGATTACATCGGAAATCAACGATAAAAATTGACTCAGGAGGTACCAAGAAATCAAAATAAATTGATTAAACTTGAAAGAAACAAGCTTTTTAGAAACAAATCTGCACAGCTGCAGATTGAAACTGTAATTCAGAACAGAATATTTTGAAACAGGGGATGGGCAGGGTACCATTAGAAAGCCACGGATGTCTAGTTTCTAACCCAATTTACAGATCTGAATTTCGTTAAACGAGCAGGGAGTTATGGCCTCCGGAGTAAAAGGTAGCAGAACTGCCAAAAATCCAAGAACCCTAATTCTCGGTGCACGTTTCCCAAGGCTCGGGCATTGTCATGCAAAACCTAATTTCACTCAAACCCTAGCCATGCAAACCCTAATTTCCCATCATACAAAACAACATGCTTCTCGATTTCCATGTTCGGCATTCTATACTTAGCACATTTTGCAAACAAAACACAATATACTTAATTACACAATTAATTCCTTAATAAATCCTCTAATGACATAATCACCAACTAATCATTTGATCATCAACCAACAACATACTCAAATCTACAATCAAAGTTCTACACAAAACATGTATACAACTTTTATCGAGCAACGACGAGCGTAGTCGATTTTCCAAAACATTTTTATTAATTCTAATAAAATCATTATAACCATATAGAAACATGCTTATTATTTATATACAAATCATTTTATCCAATTATTCGTTTTACGGCTCGATTCTTCGCTTATCCAACAATTCGTCTACTTACTTTTATTATAAAATCAAGTTCTATAATTCCTTTTCATTTTCTTTCAATTTCCATTATCTTATAAAATTAACATAAACATATTAACATGCTTAACTCACCAAATCAAACACTTAATCTATTACTCAACAATTTCAATCCTTAATATACTTTTAAATAAAGTTGGTCCGTTAAATCTAAAACAAATACACAACGAGCTCTTAACATAGATAACTACTAATATCCAATTACTTTTCTCAAACAAAAACTAAGTCGATAATTTTGCTCGATTATCTGTCTCTTATCAAACGAGAAATATTCTTAGAAAATTCTCAAACTTATACATTATGATCATCAAGCTACTAGATTAACTAATATGAAATCCGTACGATCATATCATAAACAACTTTTAATTTATTCTCGATTTTTCGTCTCCAACGAAAAATAAAACATTCTTAGAAAATTCTAATTAATTTACTCAATAATTATCATGCTTACTAGTGACCAATTATGCAAACACAACTTCCAAACTATTTTTATTCATTCGATTTATATCGAATGTTCGTCTCCAACGGTTTTTATTTTATTTTTATAAAAATTTAAATTAAATATATGTTCACCCTCATGCTATGTACTACTCAAATATGTATACACAACATCCATATCATCCATATAACTCAATCAAAATCAACATCTTTATCTCCAACAAAAATATAATTATTTTTAGAAAAATCTAAATTTAATCAAGCAATCATATATGAATTTATAGAGGCATAATAATTCACAAACCAAACATGAAAATTCAAGCTCAATTAAAAACCACCCCTAAAATATATATATATTTCGAAAATTGTAAAAATGAGCATAAACATGCTCTAAACTTGAATTAAACCTTGAATTATCACTTACAAGCATCAAGGATCAATACAATGAATTTAGAACATCAATCTCTCCAAAAATCTAAATTTTCGATTTTTACAAGAGAGGAGAAAGAGAGATTTTGCTTGGCTAGAATTGAAGTCCTTGCTCCTACCTTGTCAAAAACGAACTCGGATCGGAAATCGGACGGTAGACGAAAGAGTAATCGAGACTTGAAGCTTGAAGAATTGAAGAAATGGAAGAAAATGGTGTTTGCTGCTCATGGGGGAGAAGGGGACGGCAGTTGGGGTGAATGAGAGAGAGAGAGAGAGAGAGGTAATTAAAGGTAATATTAGGAAAGACTTTATCTAGATATTAAATTTTTATACCGTAAATTAAAACGAGCAACGAGATTCTTAGACGACAATATTTTTGACGAAAATGGTCGAGACCATTGAATCCGAAATATTTTCATTAGTCGGGAATGTCGGTTCGTTCTTCGAAAATAAGAAAAAGTCGAGACGCGACGGGTCGATAAAAATATCCGGAAAAGACAAAAACTGACTTTTTGGAAAAAGATTCGTATCGAGAAATAAGTGAATGGAAATGCAGACGCTGCTAAATTCCGAGGTCTCGAACGAGAAATTAATCGGGCGCCGAAACCATAATCCTGTATCCGGTTACTCGATTTTTGAAATTAATTTTCAGAAACGGATCGCGCCATAAATCTTATAATTGAAAATTAGCAATTAATAAATGCAAAACTTTAATAATTAATAAAAATTTTATTATGACGAAATAATAAAACCCGGGGTATTACATCCTACCCCTCTAACAAGAAATTTCGTCCCGAAATTTGCATACCTTCTTCAAAAAGCTCAGGGTATTTTTCCAGTATCTTTTCTTCTAGTTCCCACGTAGCTTCTTCTTGCCCGTGATGATTCCATAAAACTTTTACAAGCGGTATCGTCTTGGTTCAGAGTTCTTGTACCTTTCGGTCCAAGATAGCTTGCGGTCTTTCTTCATAGCTCAAATCCGGACTAAGAACAATGTCTTGCTGGTGAACCACGTGTTTAGGATCGAACACGTATTTTCTTAATTGAGAGACATGAAAAACATTATGAACACACCCTAGACTTGGCGGTAAAGTCAATCTATAAGCAACGAGTCCTATCTTTTCCAAAATCTCAAAAGGTCCAATAAATCTGGGTCTAAGCTTACCCTTCACGCCAAACCTAATAATTCCCTTAGACGGAGAAACCTTGAGGAAAACCTTATCCCCAATTTCGAATGACAACTCAGATCGGCGTACGTCGGCATAAGATTTCTGTCGACTTTGGGCTTCCTTTATTCTCAGTCGGATCTGTCGAATGATCTCTATCATTTCACCGACTGAATCTGGCCCTAGATTTTTCCTTTCACCTACTTCATCCCAATAAAGCGGTGATCTACATTTCTTTCCATACAATGCTTCATATGGAGCCATGCCTATTGTTGCCTGATAACTGTTATTATAAGCAAATTCGATTAGTGGCAAAACATTCTCCCAGCTCCCACCTTAATCCAACACCACAGTTCTCAACATGTCTTCTAGTGTTTGGATTGTTCTTTCAGACTGACCGTCTGTTTGAGGGTGAAAAGTTGTGCTGAAATTGAGTTTGGTACCCAATTCTTTTTGCAAGCTGATCCAAAATGTTGAGGTGAATTTTGAATCTCTATCTGATGTTATCGATGTTGGTACTCCGTGTAGACGTACGATCTCACGGACATACAATTGGGCTAATTTTTCCGATCCATAGGTAATCGGAATTGGTATAAAATGAGCTGACTTTGTAAGACGGTCTACTACAACCCATATTGCAGTGTTTCCTCTTTTTGACTTCGGCAGACCGGTCACAAAATCCATTGTTATACCTTCCCACTTCCATGTTGGAATATCCAACGGTTGTAACTTTCCATACGGTCGTTGGTGTAAGGCTTTTACTTGCTGACAAGCCAGACATCGTTCTACAAAGGAGGCTACATCTCGTTTTAAGCCGTCCCACCAGAACTTTCTCTTTAAGTCCTGATACATCTTCGTACTTCCTGGATGAGTGGTGTAAGGTGTATCATGAGCTTCACTCATGATATCATTTTTCAGCTCATCTTCATGAGGAATACAAAGTCTTCCCTCGAACTCAATTGCATTATCTGTTGCTTCAGAGTAACCGCTAGGGTTACCTGATCTCACCTTCAGACGTAGTTTCTCAAACACCTCATCTTTCCTCTGAGCACTTATTATTCTTTCTCGCAAGTCTGGTGTAGCCACTAAGGTTGCAACACGACTAGTTATTGTTTCTGGTGAATTGATCACATCCAAACTCATTCTCTCAAAGTCTTGAATGAGTTCTCCTTCTTCTGTAAGGAAACAAGCTAAGTGTGTTGGAGTCTTGCGACTCAAAGCATCTGCTACAACATTAGCTTTGCCTGGATGGTAATTGATACCACAGTCATAATCCTTTACTAATTCGAGCCATCTTCTTTGTCTCATATTCAATTCTTTTTGCTCGAAAAAGTATTTTAGACTCTTATGATCCATAAAAATCTCAACCCTAACTCCATATAGGTGATGTCTCCAGATTTTTAACGAATGCACAACGGCTGCTAATTCCAGATCATGTGTGGGGTAATTAACTTCATGTGGCCTAAGTTGTCGTGATGCATAGGCTATCACATTTCCATCTTGCATCAGCACACAACCTAGTCCATTTTTAGAAGCATCTGTATACACCACATATTCTTTATTTGCTTCTGGGAGAGCCAAAATTAGTGCCGTAGTCAACTTGTCTTTTAGTTCTTGGAAATTTGCCTCACACTCGTCCGTCCACTTGTATTTGATTCCTTTCTTGAGTAATTGTGTCATAGGTCTAGCTATCTTAGAAAATCCTTCAATGAATCTTCTATAGTATCCGGCTAGACCTAAAAAGCTCCTAATCTCATTAGGATTGGTTGGTGACTTCCAGTCACGTACTGCTTCCACTTTAGCAGGGTCCACTTTGATACCTCCTGCTGACACAATATGCCCAAGAAACATCACTTCATTCAGCCAAAACTCGCATTTACTGAATTTGGCATATAGTTTCTATGTCCTCAAAGTTTCCAACACTATTCTCAAGTGTTCTTCGTGTTCTTTCTCATTTTTGGAATAAATGAGAATGTCGTCAATGAATACTAAGAAAAACTTGTCTAAGTATGGGTGAAAAACTCTATTCATGAGATCCATGAATACTGCAGGAGCATTAGTCAATCCGAATGG
This sequence comes from Agastache rugosa, assembly GCA_031470985.1. Taxonomy (NCBI): domain Eukaryota; kingdom Viridiplantae; phylum Streptophyta; class Magnoliopsida; order Lamiales; family Lamiaceae; genus Agastache; species Agastache rugosa. The sequence continues at coordinate 19,998,922 of CM062604.1, forward strand.
CATAACTAAGAACTCGTAGTGGCCATATCTTGTCCGGAAAGCCGTCTTGGGTATATCTTCTGGTTTGATTTTCAATTGATGATACCCGGACCTAAGGTCTATTTTTGAAAACACACATGCTCCCTTGAGTTGATCAAATAGGTCATCTATCCTTGGCAAATGATATTTATTCTTGAGGGTTATCTTGTTCAACTCTCGATAATCTATGCACATCCTCATCGTGCCGTCCTTCTTCTTTACAAATAGAACAGGTGCTCCCCATGGTGAAACACTTGGTCTAATAAAACCAAGATCCAACAACTCTTGTAGTTGTATCTTGAGTTCTTATAATTCCTTCGGTGCCATTCTGTATGGTGCTTTCGACACTAGGGCTGATCCAGGCTCCAGGTCAATGTTAAAGTCCATTTGTCGATTTGGTGGCAATCCTGGTAGTATTTCTGGAAATACGTCCTCGAATTCTCGGACGATCGCCACATCTCCTATGGTCTTTTCGGCTCCGGCTTCCCCGTTCAGGTAAACAAGGAAAGCCTGATAGTCCTTCTTTTTCATCATCTTCTTAGCTTGAAGGGCAGAGATAACTGGCACTCTCCTACCCATTGTAATTCCGTGAAATTCTGTGGGCTCTTCTCCGGGTAATTGAAAAGAAATTTTTCTCTCATTACAGAGAATCGTAGCATAGTTCTCAGCTAACCAATCCATTCCTAGGATTATATCTACGTCCCACATTACCATGACATTCAAATTGTTCGCTATAACCTTAAAAGTTCCTAGTTCCAATTCTAGGTTAGAGCAAACAAGTGAAGTGGTTGTGATCTCTCCGGATGGTGTAGTTACTCTCATTTTATGACTAGCTCGTTCTGGTATGATATCTAAATTATCGACACAAGAACTAGAAATAAAAGAGTGTGACGCTCCGGTATCGAACAAAATAATTACAGGGAAGTTAAGAAGCTTGCCCATACCTGCCAAATTTCCTTTGTTCTTAACTGGTGGCTTTTGTTCGATGGCAAAGGCCCTAGCATTCCTCTGTTGTGGTTGTTGTTGAGGTTGCGGCTGCGTCTGTATAGCCCTCAGAGGCTGGGGTTGACCATATTGGTTCTGCCTAAGTGCTTGGGGTGGTCTCGGGCACTCTCTCTTCATGTGACCCTTTTGGCCGCAGTTAAAACAGTTTTCGGTGCCCACCTGACAGACGCCGAAGTGTACCCTATTGCACTTAGGGCAAGCAGGGATTACAGCCTCTCCCTGACCGTTGCCTCCTTAATTCGGAACATTCTGCCGCCCTTGCCCTTGCCATTGCCCTGACTGGTTGTTTCCTTGCCATGGCCTCTTGCCGAGATTGTTATTGTTCTGATTGCTATTCTGATTAGGCTGTTGAAAGCCACGTTGATTACCATCCTGATTAGCCTGACGGTTGTTGTGTTGATAGTAACCACTGTTGTTTCCGCCTTCCCATTTTCTCTTACCCCTGTAGTTGTTATTGAAATGGTTCTGAGTCTGAGCTTGAGCTTGTACTGGCACGGATATTGGAGCTCGTCTTTCTTCCGGCATTACTGCCTCCATCTCTAGAGCTCTCTCTAGTGACTCAGTGTAGCTCAGCCCTCCATGACTGGCTAACGACACTCCAATCTCGTGTCTTAGTCCAGAACGGAACTTCTTTGCCATTTTCTTATCCATATCAACCTGATCCGGTGCATATTTTGCCAATTCACAGAATATTCCATCGTATTCCGTCACAGACATTTTTCCTTGTTTCAAATTATAGAACTCAGATTCCTTCTTTGCTCTATAAGTCTTTGGCACGTATTTGTCAAAAAGTGCCTCTTTGAATTCATTCCAGGTATACTGAGCCAGATGCTCCTCTGGAATGATTTTCTTGCGAGCCTCCCACCAGAAGTCAGCAGGTCCAGTGAGTTGAAAGGCTATGCAAGAAAGACGCTCCTCATCAGTACATCTGAGAAGCTGGAAGATCCTTTCAATGGCTCTTACCCAAAGCTCAGCATCGCTCGGGTTTCCAGATCCATTGAAAGTAGGTGGATTTCTTTTGAGGAATAGATCCTCGATATCACGGCGATGTGGTGGTGGAGGTGGAGGTGGAGGTGGAGGTGGTGGGGCTTCCTGACGCTCCTGATCTTCTCTTCGAGGTCTACCCCTACCCCTACCTCTTCCTCTACCTCTTCCACGTCCCCTTCTTCCCCCTTCGTTTTCAGCTTCCATTTTGAAGATATTCTGAGATTTAGAAAGAAACATATTAGCACTTAACTTATCAAACTGACATACTCGATGACAACTTTAAACAGATTGGCAATCATTACTTGAACAAAGATAAATGGATTTCGATTGTACAACTTTTCAAGTTGACAAAAGTAAGAACAGAATATAAGAAGATTGCAACATAGAAGAAAAAGCCCTCATACGGGGTCATACATATATATTGGAATAACCAAAATTTGCCTCCACGAGGTCTTACATCCAAAAGATCTAGACTTTATCTCGTCCAGACTAGGCTATCTGCCTATCTATAATATACTTCTAGAAATTTAAAAGACGGGATGCTTTAACAAGATGCATTGCCGTCAACAACAGGGAAAGGTGCTAGACTCGGGATTATATTTACACTAACTCCCGACTATTTACACCAAAAGAAGTCTAACACATTCCAGATCTATTTACAAAAGCAGAAACTAATTCCCACAGCTAACTGGCCCTAGACGGGTCCATGTCTGACTCTCGGAGATGCTGTTGTGCTCTCCTCACTGCCCTCAGCGGGCTCCAACCACCAAGGAAACTCCTCAGGGTCCTCTTCCTCCTCTTGCTCTACGCTGAAAACTACTCCCAAGGTCCCTTCGACCTCGGCATCGGGCAGGTGCTGGTCCGGTTCTGCCAGCTCTGCTACTCCCTGGTGTGGCTCGGCCGGTGCTAGTTGCTCGGGCCCCAAGTACAACTCTGGTGCTGTCATCTCCTCAGCAAGGCCGCCCAATCGACAGTAGCCATCGGCTCGTCTAAAAAGACAGGGTATGGGAGCTCAGTAAGGTCCACTGCAGTCAAGGGCTGGGTTAGGTGTGCAGGGTACGAGGAGGTGATATCTTCAAGAAATCCATAGTCAAGTGGGACCGCAGAAGGTCCAGCTGCAAACTCGTCGGCCTGGCTAACCCCAGGAAAGGGTAGGTCAGTAGTCGACCCTGCCTCCTCTGGTAAGACTCCAGGAAGAAAGTCAGTCACCGGTACTAGGTCATTCAGTCGACGGTACGAAGCGTGCTCCTCAAATTCAACTCTTGGACAACTACCCACTGTGACAAACTGTCTCAACAAAGCGGACGCAAACAGACAAAAGTCGCCTGTAGGTTCCGTATTAGCCCCCACCAAGATAAGGAAAAACCATGACTGTTTTTGCGCCCATCCCTTCCATTTCTGGGGCATCATGGCGATACAGTCCACCATAGCTTGTCTATTGTCCACTCCAAGTTGCTTAACAGGTTTCCAGTAGTGTAGAAAGACTATAACATACTGTCCAAAGTCACAACCCGAGTGTGGAATGAAGTCATGGTACAGCCTCAATAGTACCTCAGGCCTAACTGAAGGCTTGAACCGGTTGCTGAAGAAGCTCGAGAAGTACTCCGTACTCATCCTATGAGAAGAATTTGCAAAACACAAATCAGTAACTGGTAGGATAAAAACTAACACAACTTAAGGGATTCTTAAAGCACTTAAAGAATAAACTAAATATTAAACAAAAACAACTTAAGCAATAAAAAGCACCACTTAACTTAAGCACTTAGCAATTATCTCAAAATTGCACATAAATCCTAAAAAAAAATTCTCAAATTTTATAACTCTATACTTAGAGGTTTCTTAACTCTAATAAAGGAAGAACTCGACTAAACTTTACTTAGCTAGATTCGACCAGCAAAATCTAAACGTTTCTCTATAATGGAAAGCAAAGTCAACTTGAAGTTCCGTCGAATAATGAACTTCAATGAAGATGACTGTGCTCATATCACTTATACGCAAGTGACATTCGTCCTCTTTTGCTTTCGTTTCTCTTTACTTTTTCATTTCTTCGTTGATTGAGTTCTTCTTTATTGCTTTGAAACCAACGCTTCTTAAAAGTCTAAGTTCTCAAAAATCGGGAAAATGCCTTAGAAAATTCTTCTAAGTTCTCAATCCGACATGCTCTTGAAAACAGAAATTATAAATCATATAATTCCAAGAAGATAAATTCTAGCATTAAATTCAAGCTTAGAATAATATTTAAAACATATTTTCAAGATGTTTTTAAACTTTTGCAAAGAACGAGAACTTTTAAACCTTCTTACCTTCTTATTGGTCGAGCCGGCGTAACGGGGTGTTGAGTTGGTAACTAGTTTCTCAAGTTTAGTGATTCGAACTAAACTTTTACTCAAAAGAAGACTCAGGTTCAGAGCAAACGAAACGCTCTGATACCACTCTGTCACAGCCCCAGATCCCGAAGGACGGCTAAGCCGGGGTGCGACTAGGGGTTGAAATTAAGAAGCGGGGAAGAAAGGGGATTAATAAATAAATGAAGACTAAATCTTGAATCATCAAGGAAATACATAGAAGTGAACTTTGATTATATAATGCGAGACAATCTCGAAGGATTTCTCGATAAAGAAGTAACAAGTCGTTTCAAGTTTCAAGTACAAAATACTTAAACAAAAAGTGTTATAACATATTAGAGTGTTTGCAGCGGAAAAAGACGTAGATTGACTCCACATATGAAGATGTGAAGTCGAGGCTCAACTAGCTTTATTCGATGATTTACAACCACGTACTCAACTCCCGCCGTCACCCGTCACTCAACCTGCATATTTAAAAACATATACAGGGCTAAGTACAAAGTACTTAATGAACACATGCCAAAAACATATAATAGATTTAATGGATTTATCAGGCATCTCAAGCATCAAGGATCAATACAAAGAATTTAGAACATCAATCTCCCAAAAAATCTAAATTTTCGATTTTTACAAGAGAGGAGAAAGAGAGATTTTGCTTGGCTAGAATTGAAGTCCTTGCTCCTACCTTGTCAAAAACGAACTCGGATCGGAAATCGGACGGTAGACGAAAGAGTAATCGAGACTTGAAGCTTGAAGAATTGAAGAAATGGAAGAAAATGGTGTTTGCTGCTCATGGGGGAGAAGGGGACGGCAGTTGGGGTGAATGAGAGAGAGAGAGAGAGAGAGAGAGAAAAAGAGAGGTAATTAAAGGTAATATTAGGATAGACTTTATCTAGATATTAAATTTTTAAACCGTAAATTAAAACGAGCAACGAGATTCTTAGACGACAATATTTTTGACGAAAAATGGTCGAGACCATTGAATCCAAAATATTTTCATTAGTCGGGAATGTCGGTTCGTTCTTCGAAAATAAGAAAAAGTCGAGACTCGACGGGTCAATAAAAATATCCGGAAATGACAAAAACTGACTTTTTGGAAAAAGATTCGTATCGAGAAATAAGTGAATGGAAATGCAGACGCTGTGAAATTCCGAGGTCTCGAACGAGAAATTAATCGGGCGCCGAAACCATAATCCTGTATCCGGTTACTCGATTTCTGAAATTAATTTTCAGAAACGGATCGCGCCATAAATCTTATAATTGAAAATTAGCAATTAATAAATGCAAAACTTTAATAATTAATAAAAATTTTATTATGACAATAATAAAACCCGGGGTATTACAAGCAGAACCATGATAGTGAACACACAAGAGCTCGAGTTCACTAAACATGAGGTTCTGCACTACATTATAGTCAATCAATGGAAAACTTTTGAAAGCCATCACCCTTTTCAGTAATATTAAAGACAACTACAGACATATTGCTCCAGTAATATTAAATGCACTAATGCCCTTTCAAAAAAAAATATTAAATGCACTAATGCAGATACAAAACATAAGGTATTAAGTACGCACATACAGAGTAGATTAATATTAGACGAACAAACAACAATGACATGTAGAAGAAAGATGAAATAACAATCAAATCCACCAACTTTTTCCACTAATACTCTACAAATATAAGAAACAATATTCATTTCATGTAGTATCCCGATATTCTCGAGTAATTAAAATAATTAATTTAATGAGAAAGACAAGAATTTTAGTAAAATAAAAATTTTCTTTCCGAAAATTTTACCCGGCAGATATATTCTACCGGAAAAATGAGTTTTAATTAATTTTTATCGTCTCCGTTAATTCGAAACGAAGAAGTTTTTACATTTATCAATAAATGATAAATGTTTAGTCATTAATTGACTAAAAGAAGAATTTAATTTAATTACGTGAAATTTTACGTAATTTATCGCTAAAAAAATTTAGTTTCGGTCGATTTGAAAATACTTCGAATCTCCGATTCTTTCTGTGAGATTTTTATCTAAGGTTCGTGAAACCTTAATCTTAATTACTGTGTTGAGAAATTAAGAGTTTATCGGACGATTCGTCGTTGTTAATTAATTGAGTCGAGAAAGTGATTAAATAACTATCAAAACTTAACAATTAAGTTAAAATAAAATAATAAACCTAGTCTACCCTACCCTATGCATGTAATATGCATATATTCCACTCTCACCACCCTCAAACTCACTCACACACGCACACAAACAGTCTTCTCTCTCTCGATCTCTTATCTCTCTCGACACACACACTCACACACACTTAAGAGCACCATCTTTGATCTCCAAGCTTCAAGATTCAAGTTCTTCATACTATCTATCATCTTCAATCATCTAAGTAAGCTAAGATCCCTCTCTTCCAAACTCTTGTTTCATTTTTATGGTGGAAGATCTCATATATATATATATATATATATATATATGTCGAAATTTGGAGAGAAAAATAAGAAGTGATTGGATGATGTTTATGTCTTAGTATGATGCTTATATGATATTTATATGATGATTAGAGTAATTAAAGCATGACAATCAAATCCCTAACCCTGAGTTCATAATTATCGAAAATTATGGAAAATGGTCAAATTTTGATTCATGCATTGAATGATGTTTTAATCTTCATGAATTATGATTAGAATATGATTATAAGATTAAATATGTGATTAGATTTAAATAAGAGAAACCCTAGATCATAATTAAGAATTTTCGAAAATGAGAAGAAAATGGGAAATAATTAATGCATGAATTATATGATTAATTTGATGTTATTTGTGAGCTTAGTTAAGTATTCTAAGAATATTTCATGTTTGAATTAATCATGAATTCTCAAGCTTTCATTTTCTTATGGAAATGTCGAAATTTTTGAAGATATAAATTAGGGTTTTGAAATGTGATGATATATGATGTCTTGATGATTGATTTAGTCTTATATGATGTTAATAAAGCATGTTTAAGCAATAGATAATCAATTGTAAACATGATTAACCCTAGAAACCCTAGAAAGTGAAATTAGGGTTCTTAAATTAGGGTTGGAAGATTAATACTTAATTGATTGAAATTAAATGAAGAAATGAGCTTATAATGTTAATTAAGAATATTAGAAATTAAAAAAAGAAGAGAAAATAATTCTAGAAACTATAAATACAAAATAACCGAAAAATTAATAAATAATAAATAAATTATTAATTAATTTTTTATTAGTAAACAAATTGCATTTATGAATTAATTTTTAAAAATGTAATATTATGTGATTTTCTGAAAATTTAAATTAGAATATTAAAGATTTTTCTATTTTTGGATTATTTTCTGATTCGGGAGTTTAAATGTTTAATTGAGTTAATGTGTATATTTAATGTATAAATATGTTTGATATGGTGAAATAAGTGCGTGAAATTAATTTAGGAATTTTCTGAATCCGTTAGAAGGATTAAAATCGATTTAGTCGGTTATGATGAATAGTAATTTATAAATATTGATGTTATATGAGATTTGATTGATGTTTGATGCTTAATGAAGGATTAAGATAGATTAAGAATGTTTTAGAAGTTAAGATAGAAATTCTCGAGGTTAGTCGAGTTTCGGTATAGAAATTCGAATCGAATTAGGAATTTAGATTATCGAAGTCGTTTATTCGATATAGAAGTTCTCGTTTGAAAATCATTATTCCGTTTCGATTTAAAGGAGCTAGTGGAAGCGGGAGTGGAAATGTAAAGTAAAGAGATCGACCAAGCGCTAAAGTTTAAAGTAAAGCTTAAGTTTATCAGGTGGGCTTTCTAAACTGAAAAATGTGCAAAGCATGATATACTATGATTTTAAAGCTTTGATACTTGCCAAATGATTTTAAAATATTTAAGTATGTTACCATCTACTTCAGAAAGACGAAATCTGTGTACACATTAGTAATCTATGTTACCATCATGGTGAAATCTGTGTACACATTAGTAATCGTGCGCATTTCTTTGATAGGCCGATTATTCATAATCGTGAGCCTTTCCTCGATATGCCGGTTACAAGTGATTGAGAAAGAGGCCTCTTTCTCATCACCAATATTTATTGTAGATATGGTTCATACTGTTATAAATGTCTGCAGACGAATGATTTTTGAGAAAAGAAAGTATTTTTATCATTTTACGAGTCGTTTTTAGAAAATCCTCGTATTATGTTTGCTGGCAAGTTTCATATATAGCTGTATTCAGCAAGATTTTCAAATGTTTTCGGCATGTGTTCACTGAGTACGTAGTACTCAGCCCTGCATGTTATTTCTAAAACGTGCAGGTTAGCAGGGATGCAGATGACGAGGGCTGGATGGACGTTGGTTGTTGTTGTTGTTTTGATAAATGTAGAGCCTAGATTATATGTCATCATACATATAATCTCTCGTATTCCGCTGCTATGTTAAGATGTTTTGGTATATTATAAATGATGTCTTAAACTCTAAATTCTTAGTTTAAACTATGTTGAAGTTGTTTAAACCTAGAGTCGAGTTATTATCTTAAAAAGTCGAACTCTTATTGTTAAGTATCCTTTTGAAACTTAGCTTGGGTATGTATTTAAGTAAATCTCTATTCCATGAAGCTTTGTCAAACTTGAAACGGTTTATTTTTATCGTGCTTCTTGATCCTCAAGTCAACTCGTCATCTTCTTGATCAATGTCGGTTATTTGGTTGATCAGGTCTATTTATTTCCAACATGTTAAATTCTTGGTCATTATTGATTATTTTGTTGATCAGGTCTTTTGATTCCGAGTGATTTGAGTTATGTTTATTGATATGTATGTCGTATTGAAATCAGTTGATCGTCTCATTGATTTTGAGTCATATATGTCATATTATTCTAAAATTATGAATTGTTGAGTATGATTGTTCTTTTAAACGATAGCCGGGTCGCTATCTTTATTCTTTTGTTAATCATAAATTATGTAAGTCGTGGGACCTACCGGCCTTGACATCTGATATCGGGGTTGGGCTGCGACAGAGTGGTATCAGAGCAGGTCTGACTGCTCTGAATAATATTTTTCTAAAAATCTAGTCTATTTTGAAACCCTAGACTAGTATAGAGCAATGTCTTCAGCTCCAAGTTGTTATTTCTTAAAGTCTAGTCTGGTTTGAATTCCTAGACTAGTCAAGTTTTTTTTTTTACAACAACTGAAGTCCAGCATCTCTCATCTCATCCAGCTATCCAGGTACGAAATTCAAACGTTTCTAGTTTAAACAGGTTGGAAGTTGAAGTGTATATATATATATTGTTGTGTTTGAGCCTCTAATGTGATTGGTTGTTGGTGGTCGATCATAAGCGAGATGATGGATCAGTTGTGCAAGCAAGTTGAGTATTTGTCTGTGGAATGTAATATGAGCCCGGAACACCCTTTTGGAAGCGACATTGAGTATGTGGAGACTGTGGATTCTCAAAACTATTCGTAGTTTTGAGTTAGCTAATTATTTAAATTTTCTTTTATAGGATGTCCAACTCTAGAAGCGTAGCAGCAATGATTGAATTTCATCGCATACATATGAGCTACACAGAAACCCTAACAGAGTTCTTAGCTCGGTTTCATAGGGTTTGGATGGACATCCATGAATCAAATATCTCGGGAATTATTGGTATAGTTAGGTTAGTTCCTGTGCTTCCTGAGGATTGGCAGGAATGGGTGGCGTCAATTGCTCCAAGGTACGTCACTCCTCAATACTGGGATTGTGTTTTGTTCGGAGATTGCAGAGCGTTCATTTCTGCAATCAGTACTCAATATATGTGATTCTCGTACCCACCTCCTGGACCATATCAGCCATCGATTCCTGTTGGTAAGTTTGGTTTACAACATCTCATGCCCCAAGATTATCCTATCTTTGATCAGAATTCTCCAGAAAATCTCGAACCTATTGCTTCTCCCATCCATGAAAATAATGGATTTGATATTAACTCTTTTCTTGTTGAACCATTAGCAAATGGCTATGTTGCATCTCCCTCTCGTTCTGAGACTTTGATCTTCACTCCTGAGCCTTCCGTTCGACCTAACGGCATAGCCTCAGCTTCTTTTGTTGAGGAAGTTCCAAATGATCCTTCCGTTGATACATTGCAAGCTTTGAATTCTTCAGAGCTTGATGCCATAGTTGGAGCCCAGCCTACTCTATTTGACCCTAACGTGGCTAGCACTTTTGGACCACGTCACTATGATAGTGACGAGGAAAACGTTGATCCAGAAATTGGACCAACCGAAGGATACTTCCACCTCCGTCGAATACCGTTTAGCCATTTAAGTTTTCAGCCTAGCTTTAGGCCTTCGCCGGGAGAGGATATTACTCATGCCCCTTGTGTGACTTTGGACGGAGTGGAGAGAGCAGAGGAGAGTACGGAAACGGAAGAAGAAGATCCAAGTGAGGAGGATCCGAGAGACAACGAAGAAGAGGAAGAGGAAGAGGATCCGTCGGAGGACGAGCAGTGAAGAAAAAGAAGGGTTGTTGAAAGAAGTTTGATGATAATTAACGAAAAGGAAGATAATGTAAATATAATGTAATAGAATAGTTAATCAAACAACTTGTACGTTTTATCGGTTGTTGTAAATAAGCTCTCGTACATAGAAGCATAATATGATAGTATAGCGAATCGGAGGCGACGTAGAATTCCGCTCCGATAAAATATTTTGAGTGATGTTAGAAAAATCACGACTAATGTAGGGAATTTTTTATGTAAATAATTCCCTAACTTTTGTAAAAGTCCTCGAAGAGGCAAATTTTCCCGTTAAATGAAGAAGTACGGCCAAAGAAGTTGTTTTGATAATTTACCGATAAATTTCTGTTGTTAAATTTTCGTTTAATGGTCTTAAGAAGAAAGGAAGGAACGAGAAAGGTAAAGTCAAGAAAACGTTATACTAACTAAAATAAAGCGTTATCGAAGAAATAGAACGTCGGAAAATAAGTATAGTGGAAGAGAAACTCGTCAAACGCATGAAAAATGGAAGGAAACTCGTTCAGCGCGTAAAACCAGCGCTCGTTGAAAAGCAGCGCTCGTTGGAAGAGAAACCCCGTAACTTGTTCCAGCGCTCGCCGAAATTTCCAGCGATCGCCGGAATTCCAGCGCCGGCTGGAATCCAGTGACCGCTGGAATGGAGAACTCAGCACCAGCAGCAACTCAGCGCTCGCCGGAAGTCCACCGCTCGCTGGAACTCGCCGCTCGCTGGAGCAGAAAAGCCGAAGGTGGTCCCAGCGGTCGCCGGAATCCCAGCGGTCGCCGGAATCCAGCAGGCGCTGGAAACTAGCGGTCGCTGGAGCGCTGAACAACAGCAGCAGACGGCGGCAGCTTGGGTGGCGCGATTCCGGCAGAAGACAGCGGCGGTGGAGGATGTTTCAAGTAACGTTTAGCCGACTTTTTACGCTGCTGTGTGACGGAAAACAACGGTAGTTCAGTCCGGAAGAAACGAGTCGAGTATTTCGTTTGTAATTCGTTACGTTTTTCGTTTATTCCATTAATCATTCTCTTCTATCGTTAGTTTTATATTAGTAGTTTTATGATGAAAGAAGAAGTTAAGGAAGAAGAAGAAGGTCGAATCAAAGTTCGGACGAAGATAAAGTGCGGGATGGTTGGATCCATCGCCGAAAATTTTTATTCGTCTCATTTGTAATTCATTCCGATCTTCGTTAGTTTAGTTCATCGCTCGATAATAGTTTCGTTTGACCATCGTTAGTTTAGTTCTTAGTTATTTAGTTTATGTTTTTCTTTTCCATTAGCTATACACTTTATGATTCAAGAAAACATTGAGATGAAGTAAATCACCTCAAAATCATTTAGGATGAAATTTATATATCAAGATGATATTATTCATTCTTGATTAATAAAGAATGTAGGAGCTAATTAAATTTAGTAGAATAATATAATAAATAATTATTACTTAATTTTTATATATATAAGTAAATATTGATAATGAAAATGAATCGTTTGATTCATTGGTGATGATGAGTGTGAATTATTTGATTCACTAAATTTATGATGAAGTTAATATATAATATTATTCCTTTTATGATAAGAGTATGGAAACTAAATTATATTTAGCAAGGATAATAATGAAAAAAATAATTGTTCTTGAATTATTTTATGATTAAAGGTTATTGAAATTTTATATGAGTAAATCGTTGATTCATTATTTATGACAAGAGTGAATTGTTTAATTTTTTCATGATGATGAGAAATTAAAACGTTGATTTACAATGTATGACGATGTGAGTAAATCTTGGATTCACTACATTTTATGAGTATGTTATATGTGATTGAAAGTTTTGATAAGAATGAATCGCGTAATTCATTAGGAGTATGATGAGCATGCTATGTATTAATGAGGTGATTAAGGAAAATTTTCCAAGTCCTAAAACCTAGGAAAATTTTATTCTTTAAATAAATAGAAAGAAGAATCATTTTGATTAATTAAATTAAAGAATAAAATTTCATTATAAAGAAAGACTAATTGGAATGAAAATCCTGGTTAATTAGAAAATGCCGCCAAGAGGTAGACCAAGAGGCCGAGGTCGAGGAAGGGTAGAAGATGAGGCCGAAAGAGAACCTACCCCACCTCCTCCTCAACCAGAAAGAAGAATAGAAGAATTATTCTTTCGACAAAATCCCCCAACTTTAGATGGAAAAGGAAACCCTTCGGAAGCCGAAGAGTGGATTCGTGCGCTTGAAAGAATTTTCCATTTTCTTCGATGTACGGATCAAGAACGTCTCACATGCATGTCTTATCAGCTTAAAGGTTCTGCGGATTACTGGTGGGAAGCTCGACAAATGGCATACACTCCTGAGCAATTGGAAAATCTAACATGAGAACAATTCAAGGATGCATTGTTCGAAAAATTCATTCCTCAAAGTTATCGAAAGCAGAAGGAGAATGAGTTTGCTAATCTCAAGCAAGGAAAGAAGTCGGTATCCGAGTATGATAGAGAATTTTGCGATCTATCACGTTTTGCTCAAGACAAGGTGGATACAGATGAGAAAATGGCTGAACTTTTCCGAACAGGTCTTCGACAAGAAATAAGAATCGTTCTGGCCAGTCAAAGTGCATTGTCATATGCTGAGACTTTAAATAGAGCTCTGGATATGGAATTGGCTATGCAGCCAGATAAGTCTTCTCAAACTTCAGCAGCCACGCAAGTTCAACCTCCAGCGGCAGTGGCAAATCCGCAGCCGTCCAACCAAAGTCAGAAACGAAAATGGAATTTTGGAAGTCAATCTAGTAAGAAGCCCTGGCAAGGACAGCAAGGACAACAACGTCAGCAACAGCAGCAATTTAATCAAGGACGATTCAAGCAGCCTTTCGTCAATCAAGGCAGTTCGTCTCAAACTTATCAAAGAATGTCTCCATGTTCCAAGTGTGGCAAGATGCATCAAGGAATATGCAAGGCTGGAAGTAATAGCTGCTATACTTGTGGTCAAGTTGGTCATTATTCGTATCAATGCCCAACTAAACTACAAGGAGCAGGAGGAAGTAGACCAACTCAGAACCCGCCTCAGAGATTGAAGGCAATAGAAGTTGTTCCTCAGCAACGGCAGCAGCAACGAAATCGCCAAGGGCAGCGATTCCAACCAAAGCAAAAGTAACCCCAGCAATTGAGAATGGAACCCCAGCAGCAATATCAAAGGATTTTTGCTCTTGATCAGAAGCCGTTCGACAAAGATCAAGGAAATTTGACAGGTATGGGTCAATTAAATGACGTACCTGTTATAATTTTATTTGATACTGGTGCATCGCATTCATTTATATCAGATGCATGCGTAAATAATCTTGGTCTTAAAGTAGAACGTGCTAGTCAAGACTTGAGAGTAACTACACCGTTAGGTAAATCTACCTCAGTTACTAGCATCTGTCCTAATGTAAAGTTTGAATTAGGATCTCTCAAGATGTTAGCTAAAACCCTAAATTTAATTAAAATGTGGGATGTCGATATTATTCTGGGAATGGATTGGTTGACCGAGAATTTTGCAAGCATTCAATGCAAGCAAAGGCAGATTTCATTTCATATGCCTGGTCAGGAACCAACTCTATTTTTCGAAATAGAAAGAAGTTGTAAGCGATCGCCGATTATCTCGGCAGTTCAAGCAAGAAGAGTGTTGAAAAAGAAAAATGTAAAGGCATATCTCATCTATCTCAACAAGAATGAAGATAAAGAGAACAGCATTAAAGATGTGGATGTAGTAAGGGAATTCCAAGATGTATTTCCAGAAGTTTTGCCAGGATTGCCACCAGATAGGCAAGTGGAGTTCACGATAGATCTTGAACCAGGATCAGCTCCTGTTTCCAAGGCACCATACAGAATGGCTCCAAAGGAGTTGCAAGAATTAAAAATTCAACAGCAAGAGTTACTTGATCTAGGTTTTATTCGACCTAGTGTTTCTCCGTGGGGAGCGCCAATTTTATTTGTTAAGAAAAATGACGGTAGTTTGAGGATGTGTATCGACTACCGTGAATTAAACAAATTAACCTTGAAGAATAGATATCCTTTGCCGAGAATAGATGATCTATTTGATCAGCTCAAGGGAGCAAGTGTATTCTCAAGGATCGACCTGAAGTCTGGTTATCATCAGTTGAAGGTTAAACAGGAAGATATTTCCAAGACGGCTTTCAGAACAAGATATGGCCACTACGAGTTTGTAGTAATGCCATTTGGTATGACAAATGCTCCAACAGTATTTATAGATCTCATGAATCGAGTATTCCATGAATTCTTGGACAAGTTTGTCGTAGTTTTTATTGATGATATTCTCGTGTAATCAAAGAATGAATTAGAACACGAGGAACATCTCCGAATTGTTCTGGAAAGGTTGAGAACCGAAAGATTGTATGCCAAATTTAGTAAATGTGAATTTTGGTTGAAAGAAGTACATTTCCTTGGACATGTTGTTTCTTCTGAAGGAATCAAAGTTGATCCTTCAAAAGTACAAGCAATTCAGGAATGGAAAGTTCCAACCACACCACATGAAATTAGAAGTTTCTTAGGTCTAGCAGGCTATAATCGGAGATTTATCGAAGGATTCTCCAAGATAGCTAAGCCAATGACCCATCTCCTAAAGAAAGAATCAAAATTCAAGTGGTCGGAAGAATGTGAAGAAAGTTTTCAAGAACTTAAAAGGAGATTGACCACTGCTCCAGTACTATCAGTTCCAGACTCGGATAAAGATTATGTTGTTTACACAGATGCATCAAAGAACGGATTAGGCTGTGTCCTGATGCAAGAAGGAAGAGTTATTGCATATGCTTCTAGACAGCTTAGACCTCATGAGGTAAGCTATCCAACTCATGACTTGGAATTAGCAGCAGTAGTACATGCTCTAAAGATTTGGAGACACCATCTTTATGGAGCAAAATGTGAAATCTTCACAGATCACAAGAGTCTTAAATATTTCTTTGAGCAGAAAGAATTAAATATGAGACAAAGAAGATGGCTCGAGTTAGTTAAAGACTACGATTGTAAAATTTCCTATCATCCAGGAAAAGCAAATGTAGTCGCTGACGCGTTGAGCAGAAAAGAGAAATCGGAATTTGGATTTCTTCTAACTCAAGAGGGGGAACTCATTAAGAATTTTGGAGAACTGAGATTAGAAGTAATTCTACCTCCGCAATCTGTTGAGCAAATGATTGCAGCCATGGAGATAATTCCTGACTTAAAGTTGAGAATTTCCAATGCTCAAAGGAAGGATGAGAAATTGGAAAAGTTACGAATGAAAATTCGTCAAGAGAAGGATGAAAATTTTAAGGAGGCAGGAGATAATGTTCTCCTGCATCGAGAAAGAGTTTGTGTACCGAATGATGAAGAATTAAGGAATGAAATCATGAGTGAAGCTCATGAAACTCCTTATTCAGCTCACCCTGGAGGTACCAAAATGTATCAAGATTTGAAACAAACATTTTGGTGGGAAGGAATGAAAAGAGACATAGCTTCTTTTGTGGAAAGATGTTTAGCCTGTCAACATAAAGGCATTGCATCAGAGACCATATGGGAAGCTACAACCTTTAGATATTCCAGAGTGGAAATGGGATAAAATTACCATAGATTTTGTAACTGGGTTACCTAGATCCAAACGAGGGAATACAGTAATATGGGTAATAGTGGATAGATTGACAAAATCTGCACACTTTATACCTATTCCCATAACTTATGGCGCAGATAAGTTAGCTCAGTTGTACGTGCGAGAAATTGTACGATTGCACGGAGTACCTAAGTCGATCACTTCGGATCGAGACTCAAAATTTACTTCTCATTTTTGGAGAAGTATGCAAGAAGAATTAGGTACCAAATTGAATTTTAGTACGGCTTTTCATCCTCAGACGGATGGTCAATCAGAAAGAACCATTCAGATCTTGGAGGATATGTTGAGAACTGTTGTTCTAGATCGAGGAAGTCAATGGGAGCAAATTTTACCTCTTGTTGAATTTGCTTATAACAACAGCTATCAAATGACGATAGGCATGGCACCCTACGAAGCACTTTATGGACGGAAATGTCGATCTCCACTTCATTGGGATGATGTGGGCGAGAGAAAAATATTAGGGCCCGATTCAGTAGAAGAAATGATAAAGATTGTGCGTCAAATCAAGCAAAGAATTAAAGAAGCACAAGATCGTCAAAAGTCTTATGCTGATTCAAGAAGATCAGAACTAGAATTTGAAATTGGTGATAAAGTTTTCTTGAAGGTTTCGCCTTCAAGAGGAATTCATCGATTTGGTGTTAAAGGAAAACTTAAGCCTCGCTACATAGGACCATATGAAATTCTGGAAAGAATAGGTCAAGTAGCGTATAAACTAGCCTTACCGCCAAGTTTCGGTAGTTCGCATAACGTGTTTCATGTATCTCAGTTACGGAGATATATGTTTGATCCTAAACATGTTATTCATCAAGAAGAAATAGTCCTTGAACCAGACCTTAGTTATGAAGAAAAACCTGAAGCGATTTTGGACCAGAAGGTCCAGCAACTTAGAAATAAGTCGATCGCGTCAGTAAAAGTCAAATGGAGACATCATGGACTAGAAGAAGTAACATGGGAATTGGAGAGCAAGATGAAAGAAAAGTATCCCGAACTTTTTCAAGAGATAAGCAAATTTCGGGACGAAATTTATTTTTAGGGGGAGAGAATTTAGTATCCCGACTTTCTCGAGTAATTAAAATAATTAATTTAATGAGAAAGACACGAATTTTAGTAAAATAAAAATTTTCTTTCCGAAAATTTTACCCGGCAGATATATTCTACCGGAAAAATGAGTTTTAATTAATTTTTATCGTCTCGGTTAATCCGAAACGAAGAAGTTTTTACATTTATCAATAAATGATAAATGTTTAGTCATTAATTGACTAAAAGAAGAATTTAATTTAATTACGTGAAATTTTACGTAATTTATCGCTAAAAAAATTTAGTTTCGGTCGATTTGAAAATGCTTCGAATCTCCGATTCTTTCTGTGAGATTTTTATCTAAGGTTCGTGAAACCTTAATCTTAATTACTG
This sequence comes from Agastache rugosa, assembly GCA_031470985.1. NCBI lineage: Eukaryota > Viridiplantae > Streptophyta > Magnoliopsida > Lamiales > Lamiaceae > Agastache > Agastache rugosa. The sequence continues at coordinate 20,016,806 of CM062604.1, forward strand.
TGTTGAGAAATTAAGAGTTTATCGGAGGATTCATCGTTGTTAATTAATTGAGACGAGAAAGTGATTAAATAACTATCAAAACTTAACAAATAAGTTAAAATAAAATAATAAACCTAGTCTACCCTACCCTATGCATGTAATATGCATATATTCCACTCTCACCACCCTCAAACTCACTCACACACGCACACAAACAGCAGCAGCAGCTTCTCTCTCTCGATCTCTTATCTCTCTCGACACACACACTCACACACACTTAAGAGCACCATCTTTGATCTCCAAGCTTCAAGATTCAAGTTCTTCATACTATCTATCATCTTCAAACATCTAAGTAAGCTTAGATCCCTCTCTTCCAAACTCTTGTTTCATTTTTATGGTCGAAGATCTCATATATATATATATATATATATATATATATATATATATATATGTCGAAATTTGGAGAGAAAAATAAGAAGTGATTGGATGATGTTTATGTCTTAGTATGATGCTTATATGATATTTATATGATGATTAGAGTAATTAAAGCATGACAATCAAATCCCTAACCCTAAGATCATAATTATCGAAAATTATGGAAAATGGTCAAATTTTGATTCATGCATTGAATAATGTTTTAATCTTCATGAATTATGATTAGAATATGATTATAAGATTAAATATGTGATTAGATTTAAATAAGAGAAACCCTAGATCATAATTAAGGATTTTCGAAAATGAGAAGAAAATGGGAAATAATTAATGCATGAATTATATGATTAATTTGATGTTATTTGTGAGCTTAGTTAAGTATTCTAAGAATATTTCATGTTTGAATTAATCATGAATTCTCAAGCTTTCATTTTCTTATGGAAATGTCGAAATTTTTGAAGATATAAATTAGGGTTTTGAAATGTGATGATATTTGATGTCTTGATGATTGATTTAGTCTTATATGATGTTAATAAAGCATGTTTAAGCAATTGATAATCAATTGTAAACATGATTAACCCTAGAAACCCTAGAAAGTGAAATTAGGGTTCTTAAATTAGGGTTGGAAGATTAATACTTAATTGATTGAAATTAAATGAAGAAATGAGCTTATAATGTTAATTAAGAATATTAGAAATTAAAAAAAGAAGAGAAAATAATTCTAGAAACTATAAATACAAAATAACCGAAAAATTAATAAATAATAAATAAATTATTAATTAATTTTTTATTAGTAAACAAATTGCATTTATGAATTAATTATTAAAAATGTAATATTATGTGATTTTCTGAAAATTTAAATTAGAATATTAAAGATTTTTCTATTTTTGGATTATTTTCTGATTCGGGAGTTTAAATGTTTAATTGAGTTAATGTGTGTATTTAATGTATAAATATGTTTGATATGATAAAATAAATGCGTGAAATTAATTTAGGAATTTTCTGAATCCGTTAGAAGGATTAAAATCAATTTAGTCGGTTATGATGAATAGTAATTTATAAATATTGATGTTATATGAGATTTGATTGATGTTTGATGCTTAATGAAGGATTAAGATAGATTAAGAATGTTTTAGAAGTTAAGATAGAAATTCTCGAGGTTAGTCGAGTTTCGGTATAGAAATTCGAATCGAATTAGGAATTTAGATTATCGAAGTCGTTTATTCGATAGAAGTTTTCGTTTTAAAATCATTATTCCGTTTCGATTTAAAGGAGCTAGTGGAAGCGGGAGCGGAAATGTAAAGTAAAGAGATCGACCAAGCGCTAAAGTTTAAAGTAAAGCTTAAGTTTATCAGGTGGGCTTTCTAAACTGAAAAATGTGCAAAGCATGATATACTATGATTTTAAAGCTTTGATACTTGCCAAATGATTTTAAAATATTTAAGTATGTTACCATCTACTTCAGAAAGACGAAATCTGTGTACGCATTAGTAATATATGTTACCATCAAGGTGAAATCTGTGTACACATTAGTAATCGTGCGCATTTCTTTGATAGGCCGATTATTCATAATCGTGAGCCTTTCCTCGATATGCCGGTTACAAGTGATTGAGAAAGAGGCCTCTTTCTCATCACCAATATTTATTGTAGATATGGTTCATACTGTTATAAATGTCTGCAGACATATGATTTTTGAGAAAAGAAAGTATTCTTATCATTTTACGAGTCGTTTTCAGAAAATCCTCGTATTATGTTTGCTGGCAAGTTTCATATATAGCTGTATTCAGCAAGATTTTCAAATGTTTTCGGCATGTGTTCACTGAGTACGTAGTACTCAGCCCTGCATGTTATTTCTAAAACGTGCAGGTTAGCAGGGATGCAGATGACGATGGCTGGATGGACGTTGGTTGTTGTTGTTGTTTTGATAAATGTAGAGCCTAGATTATATGTCATCATACATATAATCTCTCGTATTCCGCTGCTATGTTAAGATGTTTTGGTATATTATAAATGATGTTTTAAACTCTAAATTCTACGTTTAAACTATGTTGAAGTTGTTTAAACCTAGAGTCGAGTTATTATCTTAAAAAGTCGAACTCTTATTGTTAAGTATCCTTTTGAAACTTAGCTTGGGTATGTATTTAAGTAAATCTCTATTCCATGAAGCTTTGTCAAACTTGAAATGGTTTATTTTTATCGTGCTTCTTGATCCTCAAGTCAACTCGTCATCTTCTTGATCAATGTCGGTTATTTGGTTGATCAGGTCTATTTATTTCCAACATGTTAAATTCTTGGTCATTATTGATTATTCGGTTGATCAGGTCTTTTGATTCCGAGTGATTTGAGTTATGTTTATTGATATGTATGTCGTATTGAAATCAGTTGATCGTCTCATTGATTTTGAGTCATATATGTCATATTATTCTAAAATTATGAATTGTTGAGTATGATTGTTGTCGCAGCCCGGCTTAGAATTTAGATGACAAAGCCGGTGGATCCCACGACGTACACAATTTATGATTAACCAAAGGATAAGATAGCGACCCGGCTATCAGTTAATAAGAACAAAGATGCTCAATGATTTCTCAACTTAGAATAAATATGACATACATGTCTCAAAATAAACGAATACAACTTAATCAGCTCGGAATTCAATAGACCTGTTCAACCATATTATCAACAAGAAACAAGAAGACGACAAGCTGATTTTAGGATCAAGAAAGCACGATAAAGAAAACTGTTTCAAGTTCGACAAAGCTTTCTCAAACAACGAACAACTTATATATATATATATAATCAAGTGGCTGAGTTTCAAAAGAACTTGACAAAAAGAAAAAGAGTTCGACTTTAACATCGACTCTAAAATCCAACATCATTATACAATATCAAACTTCATAAACTTGCAGCGGAATACGAGAGAATATATGTATGAAGACATATATTCTAGGTCTAAACACTTCAAAAACAACTTTTCTTTCCAAGATAACAATAACAACAACAACAATACGTCCGGCACTCGTCATCTTCATCCTTGCTAACCTGCACGTTTTAAAAAAAATATATGCGGGGCTGAGTACTTCGTACTCAGTGGGCACACGCCAAAAATACTTAAAAATTTACTTCTTGGAGTTAGGGATTAAACTTGCCATAGAGCATAAGCACAAGTATTTTTTTTCTCAAAAACAAACCTGTGCATGCTCAACATTTTCTTTTCTGTAAATCATATTTGTCTGGCCAGACATATACTTTATGAGGTATGTACCAGATCTATAATCACATAGTGATAGTGTTGAGAAGGAGGCCTCCTTCTCAAACACTTGTAATCGGCCCATCTTTATGAAGGCACATGATTACATCTAAGTGTACACAAATCCTACCTTGCGTAGGACTGAATTCATCTTGCTACAGTAGATGGTATCATACAAACATTAGGCAAGTTAATCAACTTAAAAACATCACATATATATATAATCATATATATGTATATCATTTGTCATTTCTTTAGTTAGAAAAGCCCACCTGAATTGAAGCTACTTTAACTACACTTTTGCTTCTCGGCTTTTCCCTCAATTTACGGTCCCGCTCGAGCCTTCATTTAAGAATTTGATTTTAACATAAGAGCGAGAAGAATTAAACAAAGAAATGAGGGATCTTCGCCATAATACGAATTCTCTACTTCGACTCGACTTTCTAGGATTTTCTCACGGCAAAGTAAAACTTAACTTTTCTAATTACTTTTTCTACTTTACTTAACTCTTTAATCAATAACTAATCGATCACAACATCAGGAAACACTTAGAAACATAAAATCACATATTTCATCATTTAATCTCATACTTAAGCATATAAACACTTTATTAACATTTAAACTCATACTATTTACATCATTAAACACTTAAGCTTATCATATCATTCATAACATCATATCATAAAAAAAATAAACATTTCATTTCTTCATATAAGCATCTCATTAATCATTAAGCTCTTTCTTTATTTATTTTAGCATATATTAAAAAAATGCTTAAGCTCTTTGATAACCTTTAAGCTTAACATTATATTATCAATATATGTCTTTGACATGTAAGCTCATTAATGACGTATCATTAATTCTTAAACTCATCATTAACGTATCATTAGGAAAAATTAGCTATCATTTTAACTTTTGAGTTTACGGAAGAAACAACTGAAAACAAGTTGAGCAAAGATCAATTTGGATAAATCAAGTATTTGGAAAATCAAAGCTAATTTGGAAAAAGCGAGTTATCTGAGAACCGAGCTAGGAAAAAACCGAGTTATCTGAGAACCGAGCTAGCCGGAAAACCGAGCCGGAAAACCGATTAGAAAAACCGAGCCGGAAAACCGGAAATGGAAAACCGGAAAAAGCAATGGGCTGAAAACCGAGCTGGACCAATTGAGTTAATCCAAGTAGCCAGTCCATTGGTAAATCCAATGATCGAGTCATTGGTAAATCCAATGATCGGGTTCAATGGTAATTCAATGGTCCAGTCAACGTAAATCCAATTGCGAGTCCAGTGAGTAAATCCAAATTTGAGTTCAATTAGGTAATTCCAATTGGCCAGATCCAATTGATCGAGTTCAGTAATTCCAGTGATCGAATCCAAGTGATCGAGTTCAAATTCCATGATCGAATCCAATCAATCGAGTTCAATTTATTATTCAGTGAGGTCCAATTGAGTTAATCAAAATTTGGATCCAATCGTGTTAATCAAAATTTGGTAGTCCAACTGACTTAAGCTAGCAATTAAACTCCAGAAACTCTAAATTTCAAAACTTTGTATTAAAATTCCGAAAAATTCTACGTCACTTAATTTTTAACGTAGATTCCATTTCTATCATTATTTTCTTCATTAAAAATCAAATACATGGCTTTATTGTACATATATATTTCGGTCCTTTTGATAAATTAAGAATTTAAAATCCAAATTTCATTCTAATCACTTCCAATCATGTTAATTTAAATTATAAACCTCAATCATAACATAATTACTTAAAAATTCATTCTAGGCTTATTTCATCTTCATAAACATTAATCCATCATCAATTTCATCATAGGATCAAAGGATCAAAAACTCCTAAATTTAAGCTACATTTCGAAAAAATAATAGAAAATTAGGTTTAGGGTTCTTCATGCTTAATTTAATCATATCTAGACATCATATAAGCATCATACTATCATATCAAGATCATTCAACCATTTCTTAATTTCTTCCAAAAATGATCGATCGTATATATATATATGAGCTAGGGTTTCTCATGCATCATTTAAATTCATAATTGATCATCTAATCATGATATAAACATTTTATAAACATCATACTAAGATATGAACATCATCCAATTACTTCCACACTTTTTCCTAATTTTCGAAAATATATACATATATATATATAGAAAAGATTTCCACCATGGAAAGAAAACTAAGAACTTGGAAGAACATAGATCCAACCTTGATTATAGATTTAAGGATGAATTGATCTTGCTTCTTGAGCTCAAAGATTGATCATCAATGGAGTGTGTGCATGTGTGTGTATGTATCGAGAGAGAGAGGAATGAGAGGGGTGAAGATGCAGATGATAATCTCATATATATAGATAAGTTTAGATTACTATTCATCATAAATATCTTAGATATTTATGATGAATAGTAATTAGGATAATTAATTAAATCCTTAATTAATTCAATTAATTAATTACTAATTACTCATTAATTAAACTTCAAATTTCTCAACATAGGAATTTAATTTAGGGTTTGACGAACCCTAGATAAAAATTTCACAGAAAGAATCGGAGATTCGAAATATTTTCAAATCGACCGAAACTAAATTTTTAAGCGATAAATTACGTAAAATTTCACGTAATCAAATTAAATTCTTCTTTCAGTCAATTTATGACTAAACATTTATCATTTATTGATAAATGTAAAAACTTCTTCGTTTCGGATTAACCGAGACGATCATTCTTAATTAAAACTCATTTTTCCGGTAGAATATATCTGCCGGATAAATGTTCTGAACGAAAAATTTTTCTTTTACTGAAATCTTATCTTTCTTACTAATTTAATAAATCTTAATACTCAAGAAAGACGAAATACTACATTAATGAATTAAACATTATGCATATAATTATTAATTTAAATTGATTATTAAATCCATTAATCAATCAAACGTTAATCAGTTAATAATAATGGCTTTAATTAAAAAGCTCTTGAACTATAAAAATTATTAGAGTTTCTCCAACTCCAATATAAGCTTTCTCTAAAAAAAATTTATGGAAATAAAATCCGGAAATAAAATAAATTGCCGAAACTTATTTTCTTTCTAAGTTCTCACAACTTAATTCTTTTAGACGAGCTCTTAATTAATTACTAAGATTGGTTATGAAAAAGCGGGGTACTACATTCTCTCCCCCTAAAAATAAATTTCGTCCCGAAATTTACTTATCTCGAGGGAAAAGCTCGGAAATACTTTCCTTCATCTTATCTTCAAGTTTCCACGTTGTTTCCTCTGGCCCGTGATGTCTCTATTTAACCCTTACTAACGCGATCGATTTATTTCTACACAGCTGGACCTTTTGATCCAATATCGCATCCAGTTTTTTTTTTTCATAACTGAGGTTTGGTTCTAGGGCCACTCCTTCTTGATGATTCTACCAGTGATGATAGCCAGATTTTAAATCAATCTTTGAGGAAATACTGGCTCCTCTGAGCTGATCAAACAGATCATTTATCCATGGCAAAGGATATCAATTCCTCAACATCAACTTATTCAACTCTCTGTAGTCTATACACATTACCCTGAGGTATTGGCTTTAACATAAACTCTTCTGAGATATGGCAAGAAGGTTTGCTGACATCTTAAGGGAATCAATTTCAAATTCTAGATTAGGGCAAACATGTGTGGATGAGGTAGCTTTACCTATCGGGTCGATACTCTTAAGTTCTGGCTAGCTAGTTCTAACTTAAGGCTAAGAGTATCTACGCATGCACTTAATATAAAGGAATGTGTTGCACTAGTATCAAAAGAATTATTACAGGTACACCACCTATCCAATCCATACCTTCCAGATTTCTCTGATCCTTGACGCATGTGTCCTGATTGAGATCAAAATCTCTCTGATGCTGCTGTTGCTCCTCTTGCTGTGGTGACTGCTGCTGATTTGGCTGAGGGACTCCTTCCATGGCCTTTAGATGCTGAGGCTGAGACTGATTTGGTCTACCTCCACCAGTCATTTCTTGCTTATTTGGGCACTGATAAGAGTAATGACCGGGTTGCCCACATGCATAGCAGCTGTTACTTCCTGCTCTGCAAATTCCTTGGTGCATTTTTCCACACTTAGAGCATGGAGAAATTCCTTGCTGTCTCTGAGACGAGCTACCTTGACCAACAATAGGAGATCTATATTTTTCTTGAGTCGATTGTCGATGACTCTGCTCATACCATGACTTCTTGCTAGGTTGATTTTCAGCATTCCACTTCCTTTTTCCCTTTTGAATATGAGGTTGGTGCGAATCTTGCGATTTATCGGCCATTGGGGATTGATTTGGGGAAGGTGCTGGAGTCTGAACTGGTTTTTCTGGCTGCATTGCCAACTCCATATCTAAGGCTCGATTTAACGCTTCAGCGTAGGTCATAGCACTCTGACTTGCTAAGACCACTTTTATATCTTGTCTAAGTCCGGCACGAAAAAGTTCGGACATCTTCTCATCTGAATCAACTTTATCAGGGGCGAAACGAGCTAACTCACAAAATTCACGATCGTACTCTGACACCGTCTTATTCCCTTGCTTGAGACTTGCAAATTCATTTTCTTTTTGCTTGCGATAACTTCTCGGGACGTACTTCTCAAAGAGGGCTTCTTTGAACTGCTCCCAAGTGAGATTTTCAAACTGTTCGGGAGTATAAATTCTCTGACGGGTTTCCCACCAATAGTCGGCAGATCCTTTCAGCTGGTATGTCATACATGTGAGACGCTCATGGTCATCACATCGAAGAAACCTAAAGATTCGTTCTAATGCGCGGATCCACTCTTCTGCTACTGACGGATTTCCTTTTCCGTCGAAGGTCGGAGGATTTTGTCGAAGAAAAAGTTCTTCGACCCTCCTTTCAGGCTGAGGAGGTGGGGTAGGTTCTCTTTCTTGCTCGCCATCCACCCTTTCTCTTCCTCTGCCTCTTGGTATATTTCTTGGTGGCATTCTGATTAAACAACTAAGGGTTTGCTGAAGAATTCTACTTTCTTTAAAACGAATTTTACTTTCTAAGTTGGTTAATTAGTAAAATTCTTACTTTCTTTAAATTAAAGAGATAAAATTTTTCTAGGTTTTAAAAACTTTAGAAAAATTCTTAATCACATCATACATAACATGCTCATCATAATTAATGAATCAACCGATTTACTCTCATTATCATAAATAATGAATCACACGATTCATTTTCTTCATATAATCACTTCAATAATTAAGCATAAAAATAATTCAAGTAGCAATTATTTTTCATGCTCAAAATTGCTAAATATAATTAGCTCATGCATTCTGAATAACATCATCTTGACATATAAACTTCATTATAAATTCTTTTGAGATATTAACTTCATCTCAAACCTTTTTCTAAATCATAACTAGAATATAACTAACAGAAAATAAAACAAGAACACAACAAAACAACCAAGAACTAAATTAACGATGAATGAAATGAATAGCGGACGACAAATGAAACAACGACGAATGGAACGAACGAAGAATGGAATGGACGAAGAAAACCTGGGCTGACCTGCCCAAGTCCAGCGTTTGCTGGGCTCAACCATGACTGACCTTTCATGGTCAGTGGTCGCTCCTGCCCAGCGACGCCGAGTCGAGTTCTTATCTTGCTTCTTTCGATCTTTCATACTTTAAGCTATGTTTTCACCCTTCATTATTTTAATTCTCTTTTTCATACTCATTTTTCTTCTTTTTCTCCGATTGCTTTCATCTTCTTGTCGTTTTCCAACGGTGTCTCCCGATCACTTTACTTCCCAACAATAAATAATCGTCTTGCTTGAAATTAATTCATCATCTCGCTTTACGAAAGCTCCTCACATAAAGGATCTCAAGCTTACATCGATGAGTAAGAATTTGATTTAGAAAGTTCCAAGAAATCAAAATAAATTGATTAAACTTGAAAGAAATAGTTTATAGAAAAATCTGCACAATTGTAGCAGATTGAAACTGAATTTCAGAACAGAATATTTAGAACCAGAGGGCGTGCAGGGTACCATTAGAAAGCCACGGATGTTTAGTTTCTAACCCAATTTACGGATCTGAATTCTGTTAAACGAACAGGAAGTTATGGTCTCCGGAGTAAAAGGTGGCAGAATAGCCGCCGTCCAGGTCAGCGACCGCTGGGACTCAGCGGACGCTGAGTTCCGGTGTCCTGCTTCCTTCAGCGAGTGCTGAGTCTAGGAGATGGCTGACTTCTCGCCCTGTATTAATTTCGAGAAAACTCTGAAGTGCAGCCGTTTCTGACTTTTATGACTGAAAATTTATCCTTCGATTCTTTATACTCTCAACGAACTTTCTATCTTTCAATTCTTGTTTTAACGCTTTATTTACTAAAATAAACTTTATTTTACTTCAAAAAAAAAAATTCTTGTTTCATTAATTTATTTTTAAGATATAATATCCGACATAAATACAAAACTCGGAAATTTTCTAAAATGACTGCTTTGGCCATACTTCTTCTTATAACGGAAAAATTTACCTCTTCGAGAACTGTTTCAAAAACGAGGGATTTTTCTCTATACAAAAACTCCCCATATTAACCGTGATTTTAGGGCATCACGCAAAACTACTTTCTCGGAGCGGAATTCTTCATCGCTACCGAATCTTTGAAAACTTAACATTTTATGCATCTTTATACGAAAACCTACTAAACAAGCGTAAAATTTGTTCGATTATTAATCTATTAAATTAACGCCACTCTCAAACCCTCTCTCTCTGCTTATCCTCTAATGGATCTTCTTCTTCTTTTTCTTCCTTACTTTCAAACTCGGTACTCTCCTCGGCTTTCTCCACTTCATGTAACGTCAAACGGACAACACTCACGTCGACCATACCCGAAAAAGGCCTAAAACTAGGCTGAAATCCTTGACGGCTAAACGGCATACAACGAAGATAAAAATATCCTTCGGTTTCTTTGACCTCGGGGTCAACGATCTCCTCGTTATTGAAATGATGATGCGGTCCAGACGTACTCCTCTCGTAGAAACGAAAGAAACAAGTCGAGTTCCAAAGAATTAATCAGGCTTTGAAGAATTCAAAACTTGAAGAGTATCCAAAGAAGGATTTAATGGAACTATATCAATAGAGGGAGCTGGAACCAAGCTGTTCATCGAAGCAAAAGGCTCGGAAACAGAAACAAAAATATTTAATAAAGATGGAGATGAAACATAGCCATTCGACAACGGCTGAGAAATAAATAAGTTTTCATCAAAACTATATTCATTAGGACGAGGAGAAATAATGACTCGAAATTCCCTTAAGGAATAAGAAAAGGAATTGGGTTGTCTTGCGACATCGAATCTTGAAGTCCTGCTCCATTCACTCGTCGGGAAAGAGAGGAATTAATCTTACTATTTCGAGAACTCCTGAAATAATAGTCTTATTAATATCCATGCAACCACGATGAAAACATGCTGAAGCTAACGTCTCTATGTACTCATACGCATATACTGAAACTCTCTCATGGCCTCGTCACTTCGAGAAGCTAATTTCGCTTACAAACGATGGTACCAAACTCATGGTACATTCCAAAGTTAAACAACCAACTTACTTGCACAATTATTCGCCAACTTACAACCTCATTAAGGTCTCAATTCCACTACACAATCTCATATCTCAAACTTTCTAACTTCATCTCATTATTTATTTTCATTATAAAAGCGGAAGAACCATATTACTGAGTTTCTAGTTATGTGGGTTGATCAAGTCCACATAACAGTCCGTCAGTCACATGGAACTTTAAATTTTAAACTTTTTAAACGTAGAAAAGTTTTAAATGCGTACCTGGTTTGCCGGATGAGATGAGATGCTGGACTTTTGTTGTTGTTGAAACTTAACTAGTCTAGAATTCAAACCAGACTAGACTTGAAGAAATATGAACTTCGAGCAACAGACCTTGCTCTCGATTAGTCTAGGAATTCAAACTAGACTAGACTTTTAAGAACTAATGTATTAGAGCGAACGGACACCTCTGATACCACTCTGTCGCAGCCCGGCTTAGAATTTAGATGACAAAGCCGGTGGGTCCCACGACGTACACAATTTATGATTAACCAAAGGATAAGATAGCGACCCGGCTATCAGTTAATAAGAACAAAGATGCTCAATGATTTCTCAACTTAGAATAAATATGACATACATGTCTCAAAATAAACGAATACAACTTAATCAGCTCGGAATTCAATAGACCTGTTCAACCATATTATCAACAAGAAACAAGAAGACGACAAGCTGATTTTAGGATCAAGAAAGCACGATAAAGAAAACTGTTTCAAGTTCGACAAAGCTTTCTCAAACAACGAACAACTTATATATATATATATAATCAAGTGGCTGAGTTTCAAAAGAACTTGACAAAAAGAAAAAGAGTTCGACTTTAACATCGACTCTAAAATCCAACATCATTATACAATATCAAACTTCATAAACTTGCAGCGGAATACGAGAGAATATATGTATGAAGACATATATTCTAGGTCTAAACACTTCAAAAACAACTTTTCTTTCCAAGATAACAATAACAACAACAACAATACGTCCGGCACTCGTCATCTTCATCCTTGCTAACCTGCACGTTTTAAAAAAAATATATGCGGGGCTGAGTACTTCGTACTCAGTGGGCACACGCCAAAAATACTTAAAAATTTACTTCTTGGAGTTAGGGATTAAACTTGCCATAGAGCATAAGCACAAGTATTTTTTTCTCAAAAACAAACCTGTGCATGCTCAACATTTTCTTTTCTGTAAATCATATTTGTCTGGCCAGACATATACTTTATGAGGTATGTACCAGATCTATAATCACATAGTGATAGTGTTGAGAAGGAGGCCTCCTTCTCAAACACTTGTAATCGGCCCATCTTTATGAAGGCACATGATTACATCTAAGTGTACACAAATCCTACCTTGCGTAGGACTGAATTCATCTTGCTACAGTAGATGGTATCATACAAACATTAGGCAAGTTAATCAACTTAAAAACATCACATATATATATAATCATATATATGTATATCATTTGTCATTTCTTTAGTTAGAAAAGCCCACCTGAATTGAAGCTACTTTAACTACACTTTTGCTTCTCGGCTTTTCCCTCAATTTACGGTCCCGCTCGAGCCTTCATTTAAGAATTTGATTTTAACATAAGAGCGAGAAGAATTAAACAAAGAAATGAGGGATGCTGCTGCCATAATACGAATTCTCTACTTCGACTCGACTTTCTAGGATTTTCTCACGGCAAAGTAAAACTTAACTTTTCTAATTACTTTTTCTACTTTACTTAACTCTTTAATCAATAACTAATCGATCACAACATCAGGAAACACTTAGAAACATAAAATCACATATTTCATCATTTAATCTCATACTTAAGCATATAAACACTTTATTAACATTTAAACTCATACTATTTACATCATTAAACACTTAAGCTTATCATATCATTCATAACATCATATCATAAAAAAAATAAACATTTCATTTCTTCATATAAGCATCTCATTAATCATTAAGCTCTTTCTTTATTTATTTTAGCATATATAAAAAAAATGCTTAAGCTCTTTGATAACCTTTAAGCTTAACATTATATTATCAATATATGTCTTTGACATGTAAGCTCATTAATGACGTATCATTAATTCTTAAACTCATCATTAACGTATCATTAGGAAAAATTAGCTATCATTTTAACTTTTGAGTTTACGGAAGAAACAAGCGAAAACAAGTTGAGCAAAGATCACTGGATAAATCAAACATTGGAAAATCAAAGCTAATTTGGAAAAAAGCCGAGTTATCTGAGAAACTAATTGGAAAAACCGAGTTATCTAGAAAGAAAACCGAATGCCGGAAAATTAGAAAAAAACTGAAAAACCGAGCCATAGAAAACCGAAGCCGGAAAACCGAGTTGGACCAGTGAGTTAATCCAATTGGCCAGGAATCAGTTGGTAAATCCAGTGGCCAGTCAATTGGGTAAATCCATAGCCCAGGTTCAATAGGTAATTCAATTGTGGTCCAATTGCGTAAATCCAATTGACGAGTCAATTTGAGTAAATCCAATTGAGTTCAATGAGTAAATCCAATTGTGAAGTTCAAGTTTAGGTAATTCAGTGAATCCAATGAGTTCGAGTTAATTAATTCCAATGAATCAATCCAAGTTGAGTTCAAAGGTTATTCCAATGGCCCAGGTCCAGCTGAGTTAATCAAGCTGGCTGGATCCAACTGTGTTAATCAAGCTGGCTGGGTCCAGCTGACTTAAGCTAGCAATTAAACTCCAGAAACTCTAAATTTCAAAACTTTGTATTAAAATTCCGAAAAATTCTACGTCGCTTAATTTTTAACGTAGATTCCATTTCTATCATTATTTTCTTCATTAAAAATCAAATACATGGCTTTATTGTACATATATATTTCGGTCCTTTTGATAAATTAAGAATTTAAAATCCAAATTTCATTCTAATCACTTCCAATCATGTTAATTTAAATTATAAACCTCAATCATAACATAATTACTTAAAAATTCATTCTAGGCTTATTTCATCTTCATAAACATTAATCCATCATCAATTTCATCATAGGATCAAAGGATCAAAAACTCCTAAATTTAAGCTACATTTCGAAAAAATAATAGAAAATTAGGTTTAGGGTTCTTCATGCTTAATTTAATCATATCTAGACATCATATAAGCATCATACTATCATATCAAGATCATTCAACCATTTCTTAATTTCTTCCAAAAATGATCGATCGTATATATATATATGAGCTAGGGTTTCTCATGCATCATTTAAATTCATAATTGATCATCTAATCATGATATAAACATTTTATAAACATCATACTAAGATATGAACATCATCCAATTACTTCCACACTTTTTCCTAATTTTCGAAAATATATACATATATATATATAGAAAAGATTTCCACCATGGAAAGAAAACTAAGAACTTGGAAGAACATAGATCCAACCTTGATTATAGATTTAAGGATGAATTGATCTTGCTTCTTGAGCTCAAAGATTGATCATCAATGGAGTGTGTGCATGTGTGTGTATGTATCGAGAGAGAGAGGAATGAGAGGGGTGAAGATGCAGATGATAATCTCATATATATAGATAAGTTTAGATTACTATTCATCATAAATATCTTAGATATTTATGATGAATAGTAATTAGGATAATTAATTAAATCCTTAATTAATTCAATTAATTAATTACTAATTACTCATTAATTAAACTTCAAATTTCTCAACATAGGAATTTAATTTAGGGTTTGACGAACCCTAGATAAAAATTTCACAGAAAGAATCGGAGATTCGAAATATTTTCAAATCGACCGAAACTAAATTTTTAAGCGATAAATTACGTAAAATTTCACGTAATCAAATTAAATTCTTCTTTCAGTCAATTTATGACTAAACATTTATCATTTATTGATAAATGTAAAAACTTCTTCGTTTCGGATTAACCGAGACGATCATTCTTAATTAAAACTCATTTTTCCGGTAGAATATATCTGCCGGATAAATGTTCTGAACGAAAAATTTTTCTTTTACTGAAATCTTATCTTTCTTACTAATTTAATAAATCTTAATACTCAAGAAAGACGAAATACTACATTAATGAATTAAACATTATGCATATAATTATTAATTTAAATTGATTATTAAATCCATTAATCAATCAAACGTTAATCAGTTAATAATAATGGCTTTAATTAAAAAGCTCTTGAACTATAAAAATTATTAGAGTTTCTCCAACTCCAATATAAGCTTTCTCTAAAAAAAATTTATGGAAATAAAATCCGGAAATAAAATAAATTGCCGAAACTTATTTTCTTTCTAAGTTCTCACAACTTAATTCTTTTAGACGAGCTCTTAATTAATTACTAAGATTGGTTATGAAAAAGCGGGGTACTACAATTGTTCTTTTAAACGATAGTCGGGTCGCTATCTTTATTCTTTTGTTAATCATAAATTGTGTAAGTCGTGGGACCTACCGGCCTTGACATCTGATATCGGGGTCGGGCTGCGACATTTCAAGGTATTAAACTGATAAATTCATGAAGACAGAAACAGTCACAAGTCAATCACATATACTCTTCTAGTTCTTCTACTCTACAACAAAAACATATACATAAATCAATATCATCCACAACGACGCAAAATTCAAACAAATTGATCTCAACATCAAGCAAACAACATATTAGTGTACTAGAAACCACATTTTGTTTAGGCACACTGCTAGAAAAACGCTCATAGATAACGGAGATTCTCCGTTATCTATGTGCCTAAAACTGTGTTATATATAGTGGTGTTATATATGATGCGCTCATACATAACGGAGAAAAATCGTTATCTATAATGTTATACATAACGGTTTTATCCTAATACATAACACTGTTATCTCCGTTATCTATATTGCTATACATAACGTTACAAACCGTTATGAAATATACTTTATACTGTTATGAAATATCCTTTATATGTATTAGACTTCACCATAGATAACGTTGATTTATATTTTAGATAACGGTCTTTTTCCGTTATCTTTTTTGTAATACATAACAGTTCTTTACCGTTATATTTTTTTAATTTACCTATTTTTAAATTCTTAAAAATGATAAATAATATTTTTAAAATCATAAAATGTTATATTTATTATCATCAAAACATAGTCTTGCATATATTATCATCCAAATAGAATCAAGATACACGATAATGTTTGATAAAATGATCTATCTATGCGAGTATCATCCAACACAAGTAAACTAAACTTTGCTAGTTCCAAACTCATAATCATCTCTTCTTCGCCGACTCCACCTGCCCATCTTCACCGAAAGCCCGCTTGATTCCTTGCATTCATGGCTAGCCACTTAATTAGCTTCTTCATTCGGATCATTCTCCTCCTACAATCCAACGGTCCCAATCATTCCTAGCAATGAGAGAGAATTCAAATATTATCAATCAATCAAATTTTAGGCAATGATAGCAAAACACCACTATCATTTACATAACCTCATTAAGTCCAGCAAGCTACTGCAAATATATTATATACAGGATCAAACGTGTCAAAACACAATGAATTTAGTATCAGCAGACTTGTATATTTCCTTGTAATTTATCAATCTTCCTGCATATCATGTTTCAATTCTTTCGAGGACAATAATGATTTTAAGCTACTGTGGTTGCTCATTCCTACTTAATCATTCCTAATTAATAGCCTTCAAATGTTAAAACTGATTCCAGAAAATATCTTAATTCATATTCAATTTTGTGACTCAAACTTTTAATTAAATACTATTACACACAACAAAGATTCGTGAAGCAAATTAAACGTGGCATCTTTTACTCCAACTCTTTTGTGAGAGACAAACAACCAGGCAGAGAAATACTCAACAAGGGATATCATATATTATATATATATATATATATATTAAGTCAAAATAACAGTTGATATAAGTCCATTGTTCCTAGGTTCCAAAGCACAATACATTCTACCAAAAAAAAAAAGGGAAAAACAAAGTGGAAGTAGAGTACCTCTGACAGAGAAAGATCAATCAAATATTTCAAAGCAGAGCTTTTCTCCAGGTGATTGTACTTAGAACCTGATGGAACAAGCAGTCTTGATGACTTTTCTGAGTCATGGCTCGATGAAGGAGTTACAGCAGAAACCTCCATGTCATTATTCTTGACAAAAATCCCCTCTTCCTCTTTGCTATCTAACAAGCCTTCACAAAGGTTTAAGACATCACCAACTTTGTTTTTCCCTGTAAAACTTTGTTTCTCCTGTAGATCCTTATTCTGCTCCTTTCTCATCATCTCAAATTCAGGTATTGTGTCAAGTTTCACTGTATTAGATTGTTTGTGGACTAAAAGAAAAATTCATTAGCTGCTTAATTATGAAGCATAAAGTTAATTTGTACTTGCCTTTATCATTGCCAACTATTGATGACAGTAAATCGTTTTCCCCTGCTGCAGATGAGACATCATCAACTATTGATGGACACACTTCTCAGAGTTAAAATCCTCCATTGATGGACAATAAATAGTAGATTTTTTTTTTATAAACATCAAGCCTTCCAGACAAGAATAGCAACGGCACGAACAACTCGCAACTGTAATATTAAACGTGTTATTAGCTTAAAACAACTAATTGCTTCAGATCTAAATACAAAGGGAAAAGAACAGTAGTCTGACACTCTAAAGCATCCTATAAAGCTAACCTTCGTTATGGAAAACTCCAGGCCCAGGGCAAACAGAAGGAAAATTACACCAAACTGAGCCACTGTCTCAACCTGTATGAATAAGTTACATCAAAATGAAATAAGTGGTCTCACAAATATCACCAAATGACAAGTCAGGATAAACTCATTATGAATTAACAGAAAACAGAGCAGTTCACCACTAAACAAATTAACAAAGAGCCAATCAAATAAATCATTTGAATGCTTACTTATCAGGGAACTAATTAATCAATCGTAATAAAAGAGTGACTGAAGCTAGATATCAACAGAGTTAAATCAACACCTATATTAATTCTGGTTAAAGGTATGCTCCAATTAAATGCCTTAATTTCACTTGTAATGTTTCCAAACTAACTGGCTGTGTTACGCATACTTCTCTTCAAATTAGACTCACAAATTTACCCCTGTAGTATTTTATTGAAACCATACCCAACACTGAAAGAGTAAAATGCAAAAGCATCCTAAAATCAAATAAACATATCATGAATAGCATGGAGTTAAATTTACCAGGAAGCGAGTTAAGGAAAAAAGAGGGCCTAACCTGCAGAAAAATAGAGGTGGGATTTGATTATGATACTGATATTAATATTGGATGTCTGAATCATTCCTATTCCTAATGATGTTTGCTTCAGTTTCATGGAACATAGCTGAGTAGCGATGCGATAGATAGATAGAGAGATAGTGTTTGAGTTACTACTAGTACCTGGGCCTGGGAAAGAGAAGGAAAGAGTGAGTGAGAGCACCTGACCGCACTTCCATCCCAAACTCGACTGCCCTGCCGCCTCGCCTCGCCTCGCCTCACTGTTATAGAGAGAGAGAGAGAGAGAGAGAGAGAGAGTACACTACTAATCTAATTAAGGTGAGAGAGCAGAGGAGAGGAAGAAGAATTAAAGTGGAGACATTCTTTCTTTCTTTGATGGTAGTCGACAGTCGACACACACACAGACACAAGTGGAAGGGAAAAGAAGTGGTGGAGTGGAAACTTCACCTGCATAACACCGCTCCCGTCGTAACTCTCGTACCTAGTAATCACCATGAAAGGCGGCAGCGGCATATCTCGAACCCCGAGAGGAGGCGGCAGATCTCCCTCCCCCTCCGTCTCCGCCTCCAACACAGCGTAGGGAAACACGTAGAAACAGAGCACCGTGGAATGGTCTTAACGCCGGAGGAGATGAAGATAATTAAACCCAAGCAGTAGTCGACACCGCTGCTGGGTGAGCGAGCGGCGCCTGAACCCTAGAAAATTCTGCCGCCGTAGGGAGAGAAATCGGACATCCCTCCGAACAATAACCTCCATTTTGCGGGAAATCTGGAAACTCCATGACAGATCGGAGGAGCTTCAGTGATGTTGTTGGCCGGAAAGTCAGAGAAAGAAGAAATGATAGTGAGGGTTCTGTAATTAAGTTTTAAGGGTTTGAGGTTTGAGGTTTTCGGTGAGAGGAGAGGGTTAGACGAGAGAGTGGGAGGGAGCAGCAGCTATGGCCGGCGGTCGATTTCCGCTGGAGAAGGAAGTAGACGCCGGATTTTCACCGGAGAAGAGAAGAGAGAAATTGGGGCAGAGCGAAACTTCAGATTTGTGAAATTGGGGATAGAGGGACACGCTCTGTGTGTGATTTTCATTTATGTATTATTATTTTATTATATTATATTATTGTTATTATATATTTATAACAATATAACTCAATTTAACAGTCGGGATAACGGTTCAAATAATCGTTATCTATTAAATGCTTATACATAACGTATGGCATAACGCTTTCGTAAGACTATACGTGATTAATAGATAACGCTCATACATAACGTATCACTTGACACCGTTATATATGCACGAAGATAACACTACATACATAACGGATATTTAAAAACACGTTATCTATACAAAAAGTGCGCTCATACATAACGCATTTTTAAAATGTCCGTTATGTATGCTGTGTTATGTATGAGAGTTTTTCTAGTAGTGGCATTTCGTCAAACAAGTGGGCATCATTTACGAATTTGGAAATAAAACTACATATAATGCAGTATCACAACTCAATAATAATGGAAATTTCGAAATTTCAATATTCCAACAAGGCGATAAGGGATAACGAAACATTTACCTATATTTTGAAAGGTGTAAATGCGATTCGATAAGTCTTCATATTGCCAATTTCATTGAAGATTGCCCCAATAGATTTTAGTACAATTTTTTTTTCTGGAGAGAATACAACTCTTAAGTTACTAGCCTCTGGAACAAAACAACTTTTAAGTTACAATTTTTTTTCTGCAGAATGAATATTGTAGCAGAGATTCAGGGACGTAGTTGAGTTTTTCTGAATTCGATGTAATCGTCGAAATTGAGGTGACATTTCGTTGAGTTTTTTCCGAAAATGATAAAACTGAGAAATTTGAAAAATGATTTCTGTAATCATGGTCAACGTATTTGCAGGAAGAAGTTTAATTAAATTGAAAACGAATAACTGGACTTTTTTATATAATGGGTCAAGTTTTGGTAAATACATTTTTTATTAGGTTGGGGACACGTGGCAGCCATCTACGGTGAAGGTGTGCCACACCAAACTTGGCATCGACTTTACCGTGAGTGTGAGAAGAGAGAAAGTATATTTAATTAAAAAAATAAAAAATTACCCATATGAAATCGGGCTACACTTGTCAAGATACGCACGCCTCACGTGCCACATAACCTGCCTGGGCCCAAAATTGGTACACAGATGCAAAATTTTAAATTATAACGGCTCGAAAATTTTGAACTCACATTTGCCATCAGAGCTAGCATCATGAGTAGAGACTTAGAGTCACCAAGATGTAGTGCACAAGCATTTTGAATGTACGATACTTGTAAAGTGTTTTAATTTAATGTCTTTTAAATTTAAACTTTAAAATAAACACTTTACAACTGTCGTACATCCAAGGTGCTTGTGCATTTAAATTAAAACACTTTACAAGTGTCGTACATCCAAGGTGCTTGTACACTACAACTTGGTGCCTCTAAGTCTCTACTAGCATCATGAGCATACGATAGTTTAATTATCGGGCTAGCATCATGAGCATAAGATAGTTTAATTATCGAGTGTGACTCGAACGACTACGGTGAGGACAGTTTCATCTTATGTGACGGTTAAGAGAGAAAGATTGCCCACACTATTTAAACCTCAACAGCCTTGCATATTTAACCGATGTGGAACATCCTCCTCGGGCTTACCGCAACCAATGAGTCCTCCTCATTGCCCAGGGGCTGAATCGATGCCTCCCCGCATCATCCACCCTCACTTGAGGACCGAGCCTACACTCGGCTCTGATACCAATCTGATGCAGGTTGTCAATAGCTAGGCCTAACTTCGCCTCAAAACCATGGTTAAGAGAGAAGGATTGCCCACACTATTTAAACCTCAACAACTTTGCATATTTAACCGATGGTTAATAACCGATACCCGTTCGGTTAACCGGCTAACCGGTTAAATTGTTAAATATTTAAATAATAATAATTATTATTATTAATTATATACATTTTTCTTATTTTCTTCCCAAAACCAAATCTCTAACCCTAAAATGGACATAATTTTATATTTGAATCGAAAAATAGGATGATAATCGAATAAAATAGAAGGGACATTTCATTTTTTTTCCGGTTATTGTTCGGTTAATTATCGGTTAGTCGGGTAATTGGTTAAAGTAACCGGTTGGTTATCCGCTTACCCAACTAACTTGCTTAAATTTTTATTTTTTTTATAAAAACCGGTTATTTTTTCGGTTAATCGGTTAACCGGTTAAATAATCGACCGGTTATCGGGTAACCGATTTATCGGAATGGGTCGGTTTCGGTTATCATTTTCGAGTTCATTCGGTGTCGGTTAACCGAATTTTCGGATCGGTTAACCGACGGGTAGGCATGTCAATTGGCGGGTTTTACCCGGACCGACCCGGAACCGTTGACAACCCATTTCCTTACAATGTTCCGATTCCGCTTCCGGTTCCAGACCCGTTCAAACCCGGAACCGCAACAGTATAGACCCGGACCGACCCGGTCGCCCAAGTTTCGGCCCGACACGACCCGACCCGCTGTTTTTTTTATATAATATATGTTTATGTTATTTTTTTCCCCTTTTCTAGTTAAGAGAAATCAACTTATTAAATCACGAGAGTTGGTATGTTAATCAATCCCATTAACTACAAAATTATAAATAAATATATTTAAGATTCAATAGGGGATGATCAACCCCAAAATATCAAAAGCAGTAAACAAGTTCTAAGATGTCTATACTCTCCAGCTTTAATCACTCTCCATGGAAAACTAAAAAGAAATAATTAGCTGTAGCTGTAGTACCGAGACTCTCTGCAAGAGCTTCTTGATTAACAGCAGGTTCCATGGGAGGTTGTACAGGAACTACCATAGATTCTGCACGTTGAGAACCTTCACTTCTTTGAGTTTGAGACATTGTATCAGCTGATTCCCTACACAACGATGGAGGCAGTGATGGCGGCGAGCAGCGGCAGCGAGCAGAAACGGCGGCGATAGAGATTTTGGTTTGGGGAAGAAGGGTTTTGCTTTGCGATTCTGGGTATTTAGTAGCAGGCTAGCAGCGAATCCAACGATGGAAGCAGCGGCGGCGGCAAGCAGCGACGGCGGCGGTAGAGATTTTGGTTTTGGGAAGAAGGGTGTTTTAGCGTTTTGCTTTGCGATTCTGATTTCTGGATTTTAAGTTGCAATTTTGTTTAATTAGTATTGAAATACCCGGTTTTACTCATGGGTATTATCCGAACCGGACCATCTCTTTCTATTAATCAATGGTCCGGGTCCAATATTGTCGCAGCCCGGCTTAGAATTTAGATAACAAAGCCGGTAGGTCCCACGACTTACACAATTTATGATTAACAAAAGGATAAAGATAGCGACCCGACTATCGTTGAAGAATAACAAAGGACATTCCTACTCAACAATTCATCAATCTTAGAATAATTACGGCATGCATAACTCAAGATCAACGAGACGATCAACTGATTTCAATAACAACATGCATGTCAACGAATACAACTCAAATCAGCTCAGAATCAAAAGACATGATCAACCAAATAATCGACATTGATCAAGGAATGACGAGCTGACTTGAGGATCAAGAAAGCACGATAAAGAAAACTGTTTCAAGTTCGACAAAACTTTCTTAAAACAACGAACAACTTATGAACATATGATTGAAGTGGTTGAGTTTCAAAAGTACTTGACAAAAAGAGTTCGACTTTAGCATAATTCGACTCTAGAATCCAACATCATCAATAACATTATACAATATCAAACTTCAGAAATGAACATCTTATCATTCAGCGGAATACGAGAGATTATATGTATGGAGACATATAATCTAGGTCTGATTTCATCAAAACAACTCCTAAACACTTTATCAACAACACAGTCCATCCAGCACACGTCATCTCCATCTCAGCTAACCTGCACATTTTAGAATAATACGCGGGGCTGAGTACGAAGTACTCAGTGGGCACATGCCAAAATACTTAAAATTTTACTTCTTAGAGTTAGGGATTTAACTTGCCATATAGCATAAGCACAAGTAGTTTTTCTCAAAAACAAACCTGTGCATGCTCAACATTTTCTTTTCTGTAAATCATGTTTGTCTGGCCAGACATATACTTTATGAGGTATGTACCAGATCTATAATCACATAGTGATAGTGTTGAGAAGGAGGCCTCCTTCTCAAACACTTGTAATCGGCCCATCTTTTCGAAGGCACATGATTACAACTAAGTGTACACAAATCCTACCTTGCGTAGGACTGAATTCATCTTGCTACAGTAGATGGTATCATACAAACATTTGGCAAGTTAATCAACTTAAAAACATCATATATATATATATAATCATATATATGTATATCATTTGTCATTTCTTTGGTTAGAAAAGCCCACCTGATACTCTTAAGCTTTTGTCTTAACTTTAACGCTCGCTAAATTTGTGCTTTACGCTTCAGCTTCCACTTCCACTTGCTCCTTTAATCGAAATAGAAATACGAACTTCAAAACGAGAATAATTTCTATCGAATAAACAACTTCGATATTCTTAACTTAATTCGCTTCGGAATCCTACGTCGAAACTCGGCGAAACTCGAGAATTTCTAACTTAATTTCTGAAACGTCCTTAATCTATCTTAACTTAACTTTAAGCATCAAACATCAACAATTCAACTCGTTCATCAATATCAATCAAACATCAAATAATCACTTAACACAACATTCATAAACATTCATCATAATTGACTAAGTCGCTTTTAATCCGTCTAACGGACTCAGAAAATTCTCAATTTAAATCTATACATATTTCTCAATACAACACACATCTTTACACATTTATAACACACATTGACTCGATTAAACATATAAACTCCCAAATCGGGAAAATCATCCAAAAATAGAAAATCTTTAATATTCTGAATTAAATTTCTAGAAATTCACACAATATTAAATTTTTAATAATTAGTTCATAAATGCAATTAGTTTATTAATTAAAAATTAATTAATATTTTATTTATTTATTTTAATTTTCGGTTATTTTGAATTTAAGATTTCTATAATTATTTTCTCTTCTTTTTAATTTCTAATATTTTTAATTAATATTATAAGCTCATTCCTTTATTAAATTTCAATCAATTAAGCATTAATATTCCAACCCTAATTTAAGAACCCTAATTTTATTTCATAGGGTTTTTAGGATTAATTAAGCTCAATTTTCATTATCTATTGATTAAACTTACTTCATTAACATCACATAACATCACATTATCCATCATAATCATCATATCTCATAAATCCATTAAATCCAAATTTTCATATTCATTTGATCGACATTTTTAACAAAATGAAATTGGTTGGGAATTTATACTTACTTCCAACAATAAAATTTCAGAGATTCAAGGTTGGACTTTCCATTCTAGATTAACCAGAATAATTGAGATCTCTTTTGTATTAGATTAGCGAATTGTGAATAAGCCAGTTATTGGTGCACCTATTGGCTTTTCTAACACTTCTCTACTCCTTCTTTATGCGGATAGGTGGCGTACTTCTAGGATATGAATACCTCAGCTTCTATGCTACTTTCCGGTTACCTTTCTCGTTAACCAGGACCTTTAGGCGGTGGTTTCCAAGTTGGTGGAGGTGGTTTATTTGTTGTTGGTTGTTTCCAAGGTTGGAAAGGCAAGAAACCACCATGAAAGAATGATTGATGGGGGTTGGGGTATCGACGTAAAGGTGATCGGCGGTGTGAGCATGAGCAGAAACAGTACATGCACGGGGGACATTCTTAAAATAACTATCTAAACTCATTTATATCATCAAAATGAATATATAAGACATGCATCCAATATTTTCCATTTTCCTCACATTTTCGAAAATTTTTAAAATAATAGCTAGGGTTTTCTCATTTTTAATCTAACTACATATTTGATCTTCTAAGCATATTCTAAGCATAATTCATGAAGATCAAAACATCATTCAATGCATGAATCAAAACTTAACCATTTTCTTCATAAATTCAAAAATAATAAAAACTAGGGTTAGAGTTCTCTTTCTCATGATTTAATCATACCAATGATCATATAATCATCATATAAGCATCATACTAACACATAAACAACATCAACCCACTTTATAAAATTCTTCCCAAAATCTCGATGCATATATATATATATACTAGGGTTTCTCATGCATCATTTTAGCTCATAATTGATCTTCCTATCATCATATAACCATCATGTAAACATAATATTAAGACATGAAGATCATCTAACCATTTCTACAATTTCTCCAAAATAATCGACATATATATATATATATATATATATATATATATATATATATATATATATATATATATATGGAAGAAGAGATCTTGAGGAAAGAACCTAGGTTAGTATATACCTAGCTCTTCTTGATTACTTTGGATGAGAGAAATAAACTTGATCTTGAAAGCTTGAAGCTTGCTTGAAGAACAAAAATGGAGTTTGTATGTGTTTGTGTGTATATGTCGAGAGAGATGGAAGAGAGAAGAAGGAAAAGAAAATGATGTTGCTGCTATGTGTGTTGTGTGCGTGAGGGAGAGAGATGAGAGTGATATATGCATATTCATGCATAGGGTAGGGTAGATTAGGTTTATTATTTAATTGAAACTTATTTCCTAAGTTTAAGTTTAGTCATTTAATTAGTTATTAATTCAATTAATTAATAACTAATTAATCTTCTAATAACTCTCTAATTTCTCAACACAGGAAATTAGCTTAATGTTCCACGAATCTTACATAAAAATTTCACAAAAAGAATCGGAGATTTGCAACATTTTCAAATCGACCGAAACTAAATTTTTAAGTGTTAAATTACGTAAAATTTTACGTAATTAAATTAAATTCTTCTTTCAGTCAATTTATGACTAAACATTTATCATTAATTGATAAATGTAAATACTTCTTTATTTCGGATTAACCGAGACGATAAAAATAATTAAAAACTCATTTTTCAGGTAGAATATATCTGCCGGATAAATTTTCTGAACGAAAATTTTTCTTTTACTGAAATCTTATCTTTCTTACTAATTTAATAAATCTTAATACTCAAGAAATATGGAATACTACATTAATTAATTAAACATTATGCATATAATTATTAATTTAAATGGATTAATTAATTCTCTAATTAATCAAACATCAATCAGTCAATCATAACGGCTTTAATTAAAAAGCTCTCGAACTATAAAAATTATTAGGGTTTCTCAATCTCTAATATAAGCTTTCTTTATGATTTTTCGGAAATAAAATCCGAAAATAAAATAAATTATAGAAGAGATTTTATGATTTTCGAAGAATTCAAAACATAGCATATATTTCTCAAATAACTTCAAACATATAAGCACATAGTCATAAACATCTTCATTATCTCATTTCGGATTAATCGGAACGAGAATAAATCATAAATTATTAAAATTCGGTAAATTAGGGCTGCCGAAAATTTTTAATTGCCGGAACTTATTTTCTTTCTAAGTTTGCACAACTTAATTCTTTTAGACTAGCTCTTAATTAATTACTATGATCGGTTATGAAAAAGCGGGATACTACAAATATGTTATGGTCCGGTTCTGGGTCGGGTATTACCCGCCCATTGACATGCGTACCGATGGGTAACCGAATATGCAGCCCTATTAGCGAGTCTTAGCATTTTTGAATGATTTTTTTCTAATTAGTTTGTAATTAAATTGATTGGTAAGTATGGACTTAATAAATGGACTTGTTGGAACTTCTTGGAATTGGGTCTTAAGGCCATATTGTTTATGAGTAGGGCCCATTTTCTAGAAAATGGCTTTGAGGATAAAATGTCATAATGGGCCTATCAATTCTTATAATTTAATTGCTAAAAGCCCATGAGTTGTTTAATTTTTACTACATGTGTTTATCTAAGTGGACTTAAATGGGCCTTGGGCCATATATGTGCTAGATTAATGTGTTGACTAATTTAATTAGTCAAGGGTCCTTGACCCACCGTGTTGATTTAATAAATACCCAACCTTTTTTTCAATTCTTATTTTAAAAAGTTTGCGTCAAAATACACAACCGTTATTACTAATTGCAATTTGCACCTTGGCGAGCCTCTCCAACCAAAACTTTGTTAATTATAGCTTATGTCTTGATTATTGATACTTTTATATAAAAAAAATGTCATAATCTTCTCAAATAGTAATTAGTATTTGATTTTTTCAAATATTTTACAAATAAATCATATTACTATGAGATCTATTTTTCAATGCGAGAATCGAATATTTTTCAAATTTCATAACATGCCACAATGCCAAAAGATCCCCATTCTAAATTGTTGGTTTTGTCATAGGGAAAACAAAAAATAAGAAATAAATTTAATTTTTTCAACTTAATATGTTTCGCCTCAGACTCCATATTATGTAGCATCTGTCTGCTAAAGCTAAAAATGTTCTTTTTGCTTTAATGCACCGAATTGTTTCATCTAAAAAAATATCAAAGTGTTTACTTATCAACCCTCCCCATTATCAAATCCAGGATCCGCCCCTTGAGGTAACATTTCGAGTTATTAAACCCTAACGCTTTATATGAAATGTGATAAGCATGCTAAAAATGTTTTTATAATCAATTGTTTCTGTTTACTTGTTTCTCTCTTATTGGCATCCCCGACAAATTAATCGATCGGCCTTGAACTCCGTACCACCCAAGGTAGTGTATACATGAAGCTGTTCTAGCTTACGACGACTTAGTAGAAGTGGCTCCCCACTAATTTCCGCCGTGCAGGGCCGAAGTCTTCATACTTCGACCCTAGTTAGTCATGTTCGGGCAAGTTAATCATTGAACAACGCTTCTCTTTTACCTCTCAACTTTTATTCTACTCTCATGTTTATTTATTAAACATATTATTGTCTTTTCCCTGCCAATTATGATGCTTCTATGTTACAATGGTTCCACCCCTGTGGTGATCCGGTCAATCCGCATATGACCCTGGTGGCGGGTGGCGGGTGGCGGGTTGCTACAAAATATAATCAGTCTCAAACTTGACTCATTTATTATTGAGCTTATTTGAACTAAAAGCACAAACGAAGTACCTAAATATATAAATATAATTATATATTTTGAAAATTAATTTATTTTATATTAAAAGTATATCATGTACTCCCTCTGTCTACGATAAATTTGCCACAATTTTCTTTTTGGTCCGTCCACAAAAAATTTGCCACATCCATTTTTAGTAATAGACTCCACACACCTTACTACTTTTTCACTCACAACTAGGGCTGGCAAAATTCCGGGCCGGCCCGGCCCGGCCCGAAAATCCTCCGGGCCAAAAAAAACTGAAGCCCAACCCGGCCCGGAAAACCATTTTATAGTGTAAATTTACCGGGCCGGCCCGAGCCCACCGGACTTTTACCCATTCCGCGGGCCTAGATTTGTGGAGCCCAGCCCGGCCCGAAATCGGGTCTGCCCGTCGGGCCGGGCCGAGCTAGTTTTGACAGCTCTACTCACAACACAATTTATATAAAAGTGGGACCCTTATTCCACTCACAATATAATCAACCAACAAATTATTAAAACCCATGTCATCCACAATGTGACAAATTTATTGTGACGGAGGGAGTACTAAACTCCTATAGCAAAAAATATATACTTAGATAATTACATAAAGTATAACAATATAAAATTGAATATCAAATAGTTAAACTTTTGTTTCAAATTAGTCTAAGTGTTAATTAATGAGCTAATGAGTAAAGAATTGTAAAAACACCAACAATGACGGTTAATGAACACAACAACGACGATAACAATAAGAATTAAAAATTATGATACTTTTAAAAAACCCATATTTTGAAATAAAAAACTTAATTAGTAATTTGTCAAAATCCAAAAACTGAAATTGGATTCGACTTATCTAAAAACATTGAGGGTCATTTTTTTATTTGATCTCTCTCCTAGGAATTGAATATATTAATTATCGAGGACACATGAAACATGAAACATCCTTATTCATCAGTGAACACATGAAACAGATTTATCATATTAGTATCTATAAGTCTTGCAAGTAATTACATATTTGTCAATTCACACTATCGTTATATAATGTTATTGTAGATTAAAATATTAATTAATGTCATTTTCACTACATTGGGTAATATATATATATATATATATATATATATATATATATATATATATATATATAGGGATGGGTTATTATAGAAATTATTCCTCCCGTGAGAACTTGAGAACATGCTTAAATCTATATATATTCATGCTTAAATCAATATATAGTCATGCTTAATAAGATTCATGCTTTTCTGCATAAACAATAATGCTTAATCATGCTTAAATTTATATATATTCATGCTTCGAATAATGACAACCATAGATCATACAAAGATCAATGATTCAGATTTTTTCTTAGTTCCCACACTAGGAATAGTTTCTATATGAACCAATCCCTACATATATATATATATATATATATATATTTGAGAATGATAATAAATAAATTGGAGATCTGCTTATAGGTAGCCAATCATAATCAAATCTTGCCTTTGGCTTGTAAATTAAGTAGCTAATTAAACTAATCGGAAATCAAAATCTTTTCATTAAGTGCTTAGGTTTTTTTTCACTTCACACAAATAAACTACTTAAGGTGTGATACGACCCAAGGAACATTATTGTTTAGGATATACTTTTAATTATTTATTCTTAGATTAAGTAAATTCATGATTACGAGTTTACGACCCTACGTTGAAGGCGGTGATTTCTTTTGAGTTTTGAACATTAAAAGTTTGATAAAACGCTTATATATGTGAAAAAAAAAAATTTGCATTGAACATGCAATGAAGTCGGGCCCTACATTGAACGGTAAGTGTTTCATAAAATGCTTGTTTATGTGTGAGCAAAAAATAATAAAAAAAACTATAGACATAAAATCGGCTTCAAACCAAACACAATTTTTAATTAAACCTTGATCTAGGGGAAAGTTATTTTTGTAATTATATACAATATTGTTTGTATTAATACATTGTTTCAACAAATATTGACCCACAAACTCTCAAACCTCTAGCACAAGATGATACTTCTATTATTCATATTTCTTCCAATAATCTCGATATACATCTTCCACAAAATTCGAAAAACACCAAAAACAACTCTCCCGCCGGGCCCTCCGTCGCTGCCGTTGATCGGAAACCTCCACCAATTAGCCACAGCCCGTGACCTACATCTTTATTTCCACCATCTGTCAAAGAAATATGGCCCCATTATTCACATGAAATTAGGTTCTATTCCTCTACTAGTAATTTCTTCACCAAAATTAGCCAAAGAAGTGCTGAAAACTCAAGATTTGGCATTTTGCAGCAGACCTAATTCATTTGGGATGCAGAAATTAACCTACAACTACTCCGACATTCTCTTCTCGCCATACAACGACTATTGGAGAGAGATGAGAAAAATCGTATCCCTCAATCTCTTCAGCCCAAAAAAAACTCAATCTTTTCGTCCCATTCGCGACGATGAAATCTCTCTCATGATGGCAAAGATTTCCAAATTTGCTGCCTCTCATCAAGTTGTGAATTTGGGTGATATGACTATGGCTTTCAGCAGCAGTTTCATCTGCAGAACCGCTTTCGGTAAGAAATACGATGATCATGGATCCGAAATGAAGCGATTCGACAACCTCATACGAGAATTCGTGGAGATCACGCTTGCTTTCTTTGTGTCTGATTACTTCCCTGCATTTGGTTGGCTGGATAAGCTCGTTGGATCGACGGATAGAATCAATCGAGCCTTCGAGAATCTCGATTCGTTCTACGAGGAGCTCATCGACGAGCACCTCTACCCGAGGAGGGCTAAAACACTAGGTGTGGAGGATGACATTCTCGATATATTGATCCAGCTTAAAGAGTCTTCTTCCATTGATCTCACCTGGAATCACATCAAAGCATTATTAATGGTATATATACTTCGATAATTCATTCTATTTTTGAAGATAAGAGTCTTGTTTAAGACCGTCTCACACTGTATCATGGTGAGAATGGGTCATGATGTGGATCCTAACCCAAATTCAATGACATATTAGTAGTATTTATAAATTTGTCATTGAATACAGGATTAGATCCGGATCTAGACCTGTGAGATGGTCTAACACAAGTCTATCTGTTTCAAAGATCATGTTTTGAACATTATATCTGCAGAAAAAGATCGTCTAACTGGTCAAAATTCATTTGATGAGTCAAATAATGTTTTATTTTGTGTCTGGCCCATTGAAGAGTCTTACTCAAGACTCCTCTAAATTTATCTCCTTAATTTATAGATGGCATTACTTGGTTCATAAATGGTTGTGTGGAAGTAATTTGGTTATCAACAGAATTGGTATTTTATAAACTTTGGTGTCTACATAGTACGAAAGGATGTTAAGTTGGAGTGAGATGAGAAATGATATGATCTCAAGATTTTTTATTTCTAGTATTCAAATAGATATATGAGGAGCATCACATGAATAAAATTTACGTTGAATTAACTAGGAACCAATCTGAATTATTTATGAGCATGGATTGTAGGTTAACTTATGAGAACAAGTTTGGTGAACCTACTCCTATGCTATATTATTTACAATAACTATTTTTATGGGCAAACCTACTTGAAAAAGTGCATAATAATAATATTTTCATAATAAGATATGATTATATTCAGCAAATGGTTTGGGAATCAAAATATAATAATTGATTATTATCTCTTGGGTATGTTGATTTCATATTAATTGACTATTTTTAAACTTCTGCAGAACATATTTATAGCTGGTACAGAGACAAGTGCCACAGCATCTGTTTGGACGATGACAGCCTTGATCAAAGCTCCCAAAATCATGAAAAAATTGCAAGCAGAAATCAGAGATTTGGTAGGCAAAAAGGGCAAAGTAGATGACGACGATCTGACTAAACTTCCCTATCTAAAAGCAGTTATCAACGAGTCTTTCCGATTGTACCCTCCCGCTCCACTGCTTGTACCAAGAGAAACAATCGAAAGATGCATTGTAGATGGATACGAAATTCAACCCAAAACAATTGTTTATGTTAACGCGTGGGCAGTTGCAAGAGATCCCGAGTACTGGGAAAATCCAGATGAGTTCGTGCCTGAGAGGTTCTTGAATAGTAATATCGACATAAAAGGGAAAGATTTCGAGGTCACTCCGTTTGGATCGGGGCGAAGAATGTGCCCCGGAATGTCTATGGGACTTCCAAGTGTAGAGCTTACTGTTGCAAATTTGCTCTATAATTTCGACTGGGAATTGCCTTCAGGGATTCGAGCAGAAGATGTGGATACAACTCCTTCGAGTGGACTCGCAGTGAAGAAGAAAAACGCGCTGTTGCTCGTACCTAAGAAATATGGTGATTGAGTGTAAAATTATGAGCTTGAATTCTACCAATGCCTTGTAATTTGAGACCATCTATAAGTAGCAACTGGGAGTAGTGGAAAAAAATAAAAATCGAGTATTATATTGGGAGTGCTTGTTTTCTAATTTGAAACACTGTTTATATTAATGTTTTTCTTGACGTGTGTATTTATGGTAACATTCAGTTATTCGCAGAACTCATTTTTTTTTTTCCTGTTTTTTTCTATGTATAGAATAGATGTGTTTCATGCTGCAAGAATACTAATCTACATCTGACACCCTTAAGACGTTGTAGTCTTCCCATTGCAGACAAGTGCGATGTTTAATAACTGCAACTACCATGTCTCACATTGTATATATTAGACTTAGGGCTCGTTTGGTAGGTATGTTAGGATAAGTCAAGATAAATAATGTTGAGATAAATATAGTGAAAGGAGTGATTATTAGTAAAATTTTTGTGTTTGGTAGATAAGATAATGTCAAGATAAATTTAGTAAATAATAGGTTGATTGTTTGGTACCATAGTTTAAATTCAAGATTAAATGGAAAATGACAATTCTACCCCTAATTATATAACCCTCATATCTCTCTCTCTCCTCTCTCCTCTCACACCTTCCACCTTCCACCACCACACCACCTGCTCTCTCTCCTCTCGTCTGCAACCACCACCACCACCCCCACCCCATCCCTTCAACCACCATCCGCCACCACCACCACCATCCCATCCCTTCCACCACCGTCACCCGCCACCACCACAAACAAGTTTATACAACCACAGGCGACCACCACCGCCACAAAAATTCTCCCACCCTCTACGCCGCCGCCGCCGCTGCTGTTGCCTTCATCTCTCATCCACCATCTGCCGCCGTCGCAACCACCACCTCCACCCGCCGCTCACTCTCACTCTCTCTTCTCTCACCCCTCAATCTCTCTCTCCTCTGTTCCACCACCATCCACCGCCGTCGCAACCACCACCCGCCGCTCACTCTCACTCTCTCTTCTCTCACCACCATCTCTCTCTCTTCTCTCACCGCCATCCGAGGATTTGGTTTTCTTACGCCCACGGCACAGCGGCGGTGCCTTTCCACCGTCTTGTCCGAAGTGCTCCTCTACATCCGGCGGCGGCGGCGGCATCAAGAAACAGAAGAGATCCTCTCCTACTTTGTTGCTGCTTAGCCTTGGTTCCTCTGGTCTTTGTCCGAAAAGGTGCATACGCCTATACGCCTTCCTATTCTCATGTTGAAGCTTTGGATTCACTTATGGGTGCCTTTCAAGGAAAGAGGAAATCTTCGAGCTATTCAGTTGATGATAGAAGGCAGTTTGAGAGGGTCCGGCCGCTTCGGGGCCATTCACTGAGGACGAGGAAGAACTGGCCTAGAATGCGACGATGTTCGATTAACTCTTCGGAAGAGCAACTCAAGGCTGCAAAAGTAATGATGGCAAAATAGGCAAAAATATTTTTATCTGGGATACTGTTCCGGTTCAGTTAAATACTCCGAGGGGTAGCAGGATATTATTTATCACAAGCCTACAGTGAAATAAGCTCGGGCCATTCATTTATACCGGGCTCCCAATACAAAAAGTTTTTGATGGTCCCAGAACGAGGTCTTCGGTGTAGAGGGGGGTGAATACACCGAAGAGGGATTTTTGAAAACTTTTAACAAATTAAAATAGAGTTGAGTGAGAGCTCAGTTATTAATTCAGCTGACTTCTAAAGAAGGTGGTCAGCTGGACTGATAACTCAGCTGGTTGTGCGGAATGTGGTGGTTTGAAAAACTTAGCTCGTTTCCTTTACAAGATCTCAGAAAAACATAGTTTCAGTTTTCAGTTAAGCAGATTTGAAAATAATGCAGTTGGCTGTGTCACACAGCCAGAGAACTTTTAAGCTTGAAAACTTGTGCTGTGCTAATACGGTTAGTTATTTAAATATATAGAAAGCAGAGAATAAATAAAGTAATAAAGAACTCGGAATTGTAACGTGGTTCGGAGAGAACTCCTACGTCCACGACCAGATTTTAACTGGTAAATCCACTAAGGATTTCCACTTGGTTTACGAGTACCAAGCAACTTCGCAGCTCTAACTCAAGCTGTGTTCTAACAGTTTACGGGCACTGTAGAAGCCTATATCTTTTCAGTTTCCGGGTACTGAAAAACCTTACACTCGAATTTCATGCTTCGAGAAGGCGTAACCTTGACCTAACCTTTTCTGGGTAAAGGAGGGTTTGGGTTTCCAACTTTGAACGAGTTCTTACAATGAAGAACTTTGGAAGATGAACTCGTTCAGATCTAGGCTTTGGATTTACTATGATTTCTGCCTATTGATCAGACGAAAAACTAAAGCAGTTTCTGAAAGTAAACACTTAAAAATTTAAGTGTTCTTCAAAGAGTTAGATAACTGCTTGAGAGCTTTTTAATGCTTGAAAGATTCAGAGAAGTTGAAAGCTTGTAGAGAGTTTTTCGTATTTGATTATGAGGTTGAATACTGGTATTTATAGGTAGAGATTCAAAACTAGCCGTTGGAATAGCCGTTTGAATCTCACCAACTCTCTGATCTGTCGATCTGCCATTGAGCGTATCTTCACCTGTTTTCATCATTGTGTCAGGTCCTAGGTTCGCCTTTCTAGGATGCTGAGATGTCAATCCCTCATTGGTCGATGTATATTGACTTCCTCTGACACCGGGATCTTTGCCTTTGGAGCTGGTTTTTGAATTTAGAGCTGGATTGGGTAAACTGACTTGAAGTAACGTCTTCAGAGTTAGTTCCCTTTTGTCTGCTCAGCTGAAACTCTTAGATTTGAGTCAGCTCAATTTTGCTCCGTTGGATCTCCTTGGCTGGATACAATCTTCTTTACTTGAGAGTCAGTCTGACTCAGCTCAGTCTTTGAACTCTGTTCAACTGAAAAACCTTTCAGCTGACTTTGGGTCCAGCTGATTACTCAGCTGGGTCTTCTGCCGTCTTCAGCTTCCTTACCTGTAAAGTTAGAGAATCTAAAGCTCAAACAAGCAAGCTGGTAAACATAACTTAGGTTTGCACATTCATCTACTAGGTTGGAGAACAGTTGGGTTTTGGTATCGAATCAAAACTTTAGAATTTTCCCAACAATTTTCCCCTTTTTGATGATGCCAAAACCTAACTGAGAAAAACAACTTACTTCCCCCTTAATGAGAAAGAGGGTTTAAAAACGGTAAGAAATTTCAGCAGATGATTAAATTCAGAGTTCAGTGCCTCGACAAAGAGTTATTGTCATCAGGTTGAGCTTGAGAGCAAAAACATTTTAGTTTTATTAATCCTCAAAGATGATTACAAGAATTACAAGATTAACAAACTGAATTTAGACAGAAACTTTTTAATCCCAGTTGGCTGGTTCTTCATTTCTGCTGTTGCTGCTGATTCTTCTGTCTATCTTCTTCCAGCAGCTCATCTGTTCTTAACCTGTACCGGTTGAAGATCATCTGTTCCAGCTTCATGTATTCTTCTTCATTGTTTACCTTGAAAATTTTTCTCCTGATTGCCCATCTATTTACTTCTGTGATAATTTGCAATTTGTCAGGAAGATTAGTTCTAGGTATCAGCGGAGGCTGGAGATGATACAGCTGGGGAGCAGAGAACTGGATCTTTTCGGTCTTTGCAGCATTGAAGAATGCTTTCGCCGTCATCCTATCTTGATGAAAAAGCTCATTAAGATGCATCTTGAAAGCAACATCTGGTGGCGTATTTGGGTAAGCTCCCAGATAGTAGTAATCTTCAATGAACTCAAATTTTGTATGTTTCCAGTCGTCGTTTAACTCTTCTGGGATCCATTCATCTATTCTTCTCCAGTTCATTGGCATCTGAGACTTTTTCTTCACTGCTCTTATGTTTGCTCTTTTCTTCTTCTGCTTCTTTTCTTCGGCATTGAGCAAACTTTCTTTCTTCTTTTGCTGTTCTTGAAAGCTTTTCATCTCTTGCTTTTGTTGATTCACAAAGTTGCAGAGCCATTGAGTATCATTGATTTCTTCTGGCGTGGCTCCACTAGCTTTGGCAAGAGGAATGATCATTTTGCTCCATTTTCCTCTCCGTCCAGCTGGTTCTTCTGCTTCCAGCTCAGCAACAACTTCATCAATCTCAGACTGCATCACTTGGATTTCGTCTTCAGCTACGGCTTTCCCTTTGCCCTTCCTTGATGTTTTTCTCTTGTCATTACCTTCCCCCTTTTTGGTATTATCAACAAGAGTGGAGGAGAGGTTGACGACTGTCTCATTCAGCTGGGCCAGGGCTTTGTCAATATCAGCAATCTTGGCTGAGTTGTTTGCTGTGACGAGGTTGAGCTGTGTTGTGCTGTGGCTTCCAGCTTTGAACTGAGTGTCCAGCTCTTTGTTGAGATTGAACAACTTTTGAATATCATTTCTGTTAGAGAGGGTTTGCTGTTGGAGAGCTTGCAGCTGGTTGGATAAGTCGCTGACGCTATTTTCCAGAGTAGCTTGGAGTTTTGAAATGATCTCAGGGACTCTCTTCTCTAGATGAGTTGTCTGATCGATTCGTTGAGAAATGATAGATTGCTTGAGATCTTGACTGGTGCTTTCTTGTAAGTTCTGGGAAAATATGTGAACTTCATCAATGGACTGTCCATTACAGTGGACTTGCCATTCTACAGGTGTGATGCACAGAAGGGTGTCAACATTTGATTTGAGTCTATCCTAGAATAGGATTTCCTCAACTTATTTGGCAATTTCGTCCTTCATTGCATCAGAAAGCACTACATCAGGATCCGTCTGGGTCCCGGATTCGACTTTGTGGGACAGCTTCGGTAGGCTCAACTGTTGCATGAGTTGGCTTTTCTTCAATCAACATTGCCTCAGCTGTGTCGACAGGGACAGCTTCCTTGGCAGTCTCAACTGGAACAATCTAGCTGAGAGTGTGGAGGTAAGAGTTGGCTCTTGAGATGACCTCCTCAGAAGGTGGTACTTCATCCTGTTCAGCCTTCTGGATGAGGATTTGGATCAGCTCGTCTTGATGCACGAAAGCATCCTGAAGACTTCCAAATCCAAAGATCTCCTGCAGAGCTGCTTCTTCGGCTTTGAGCTTATCGAAAGAGTAGAACTCCACAAGTTCTTCATTTGCGTACCAAGTAGCCATCTTGGTAGCAAGATAAAATTTGAAGTCGCTGACAACGACTAATGCGGTGGGGAGCGAAGCAAGAGAAGGGTATTGTTGCAGTGCGCTCTTTATTCCTTGAAGCCTGAGGTCATCGAACCTCATGATAGTGGCAGCACGTGCAACGGCTCTGGGACTGAGGATTTCAATTTCCTCAGAAGAAATGGGACAAGAAGGTTCAGCTTGGTTTTCATCATCCAGCTGCAAAGGAGCGTCAGCTGGACGGGGCT
Organism: Agastache rugosa; assembly: GCA_031470985.1. Taxonomy (NCBI): domain Eukaryota; kingdom Viridiplantae; phylum Streptophyta; class Magnoliopsida; order Lamiales; family Lamiaceae; genus Agastache; species Agastache rugosa. The sequence continues at coordinate 20,055,022 of CM062604.1, forward strand.
CTTTAGGTGAGCTGGGTGCTTGAAATTGGGTGTGAGGGAGTTGGGCGGTTTCAGGTACTGAAGAAGTAGGTGAGGAATCTGGGTGAGGTACTTGAGGATGAGGAGGAAGGAGAAGAGAGTGTTGTTGAGGAGGAAGGAGAAGAGAGTGTTGTTGAGGAATTCCAGCTGATGTGAGATCAGCTGGAGCGGGTTGTGAGGATGCTTGAAGAATTTGGCGAAGGGGAATAGCATCCTCTGGGTCAGGGTGGGGGACCACTACCTGTGGTTCTTCAGCTTCTCGTGATGCAATCACGAACTCCCTTCTATTATCTGAGCTGGATGAGGAATCCTGAGCTGTCTCCACTCCGTTTTCTTCTTTTGGACTGGGAAGGCTGTGGGAGAGGTTTCAGCTGGCTTCTCTGCTGTCTCCTCAGCTGGCTTGCTGGTTGCCTTGAATTTTAGCTTCTTTTTGGCAGGAGGAGATCCAACTGGCTGTGTTTCCTCCGGCTGCTTCCTTTTCCCTGCTTGAGAGGGAGAGGCAGTCTGCTGCTTTGCATCCTGCATCTTCTTCTTTCCTTCAGGGGCTGCTTTCTTCAACAAGTCAGTGAGCTGACTTTGTTTTTCAAAAAGAATTTTGGACACAGGAAACTCTTCTGTGTCGTGCCACTTGATTTGTCGTCCGGTAGTGTAGTTTTCTATTATGCACGCCACTTTGGTGCATAGATAGATTGTCTCCCTACAGCTGTACTGGGTGAAGCTGTTATCTTCAAAATGAATCTTTTTAGATTCTTTCTCCAATTTTCCCATGAAGTAGGAGAACCAATCCACAGGGTCATTCCTGAGGATGGCTATCATCGGCTTCAGCTTGGATATGCTAATCTCTCCTTGAGATCCAGCGATACCGAGGATGCACTTCTGGGTGACATCCAGAAGTAGTCTGTACTTAGGCTTGAGCAGGAGCTTGGACATGCTCGCCCTGTAGGATTCCGGTTTGAACAACATCTTGTCCAGTTCGGCCTGGATTTCTTCTCTGGTGTAGTTTTCTGGGGAGTGGTCCCCAAGAGTCTTCAGGCCGAACAGCTTGCTCAACATCCGGTTGATGTTGATGTCGACATCCTAAGGAGTTGTATGTCCTGTCTTTTCCTTGAGATGTAGAGTGATGTTGGAGCGGAGACGTTCATCTCGGTTCGTCATCTCCAGGAAGAATTCTGCCACTTCCCGGCGGAAGATGTTCTTCAGTCTTGTGGTCGCCCATTGCAGCAGGCCGGCATTCTCGATGAGATCCAGCACCTCCTGGAACTCTGAGTTCTGGTAGTTCTTGAGAGTTAAGCAACTCTCAAAATGAAGCTTTGGCTTGAGATTCTCAAACTGGTTCGCTCCTGGTGTTATCTTCTTTGGTGCCATGATATTTTTCTGTATGAATGAGTTAGTAAAGACAAGAGAAAAGTATTTTGCAGAAAGATAGGCAAGAATCTGATATATAAAATTTCAGTGATAAGTATGAGCGATAGAAACTATGGCGACGATTTGCATATCTTTGATATATATATATATATATCAACTGTCCATTTTGATGAACGGTTGAGATCTTGGCATTTAACTTTAAGATCTGCAGCTGGGAGAGATTTGCACAACACGTCAAGTGACGTGCGTAAATAGAGTACAGGTCACGCGCGCGTGAGGTAGTCAAAACGTTCTGACTTCTGCCTCGATTTTCCCGAGCTACAGTACCCTACATGCTTTTCATTAAATGCGATGGGATTCGATTGGATGGATAGCTTATTGACTAATCCATCTAATGAATGTCTGGGTATTTGAATTAAATTCAAATAATTTTATCCTTAAATAGCATATTCCTCAGGGAAATAAATGAAAGTCTGCAAACCTGTCAGCTGATCTTTGTAGTCAGCTGATACCTCGGGTGTGTTTCTTTATCCAGCTGAGCTTGATTCCCCCTCAGCTGGTTTTCCTTCTTGAATTAAGTTCACGAACCGGCTAGGTCTGGATTCTTCCAATTGATGTCCCAAAGGTATCCAGCTGAGTCTTATTCCCCCTCAGCTGGATGAAGTTTCTTCATCTGGATTAAGCAATCCAAGCAATCCACACAACATTTTGAATCTTGCTTCTATCAGAGGCTTTGTTAAAATGTCAGCTCTTTGGATATCTGTGTGAATTTTCTCAACAATGACGTCTTTCTTTTCCACGTGATCTCTGATGAAGTGATGTCGAACATCTACATGTTTACATCTTGTGTGAAGAACTGGATTTTTAGATATTGCAATAGCACTTGAGCTATCACAGAAGATTAGAACTTGACCAGTTTTCACTTCATAGTTATCCAGCTGATGCTTCAGCCAGAGAATTTGAGCGCAGCAGCTTCCAGCTGCCATATACTTTGCTTCAGTTGTAGATGTAGCGACACACGTCTACTTCTTTGAAAACCATGATATCAACTTGCTTCCTAGGAACTGACATGTTCCTGAAGTTGATTTTCTGTCTAATCGATCTCCAGCAAAGTCCGAGTCTGAGTATCCAGTCAGCTGCAAATTATCTTCAGCTGGATACCACAGCCCAACGTTCTGAGTACCCTTTAGATATTTGAGAATATTCTTGACTGCTTGCATATGTGCCTCCTTAGGATCAACTTGAAATCTGGCACATACTCCGATTACAAATGCTATATCTGGGCGGCTAGCTGTGAGGTATAGCAGGGAACCAATTGTCCCTCTGTATTTGGTGGAATCCACTGGTTTTCCTTCGGTTGCTGGTTCAATCTTCCAGTTGGTATTCATAGGGATCTTCACCGTTTTGCTGGATTGAATTCCATATTTGGCGATGAAGTCTTTCACGTATTTGGATTGATTTATAAAAATTCCTTCTGCTGATTGCTTGACTTGAAGTCCTAGGAAGAAACTTATTTCTCCCATCATAGACATTTGGAATGGTTTTGACATCATCTCTCCAAATTTTTCACATAAAAAGGTTGATCTTGAGCCGAAGATGATGTCGTCCACATATATTTGGACAACTAAGATATCTTCACCTAGCTTGATGGTGAAGAGGGTTCTGTCGACTGAACCTTTCTTGAATCCTTTGGATACAAGAAATCCTGACAGAGTGTCATACCAAGCTCGAGGTGCTTGCTTCAGACCATAAAGCGCCTTCTTTAGCTTGTAAACTTTGTTTTCTTCTACTTCAAATCCTGGAGGTTGTTCCACGTAGACATCTTCTTTGATTTCCCCATTCAAAAATGCACACTTCACATCCATTTGGTATACTTTGAATTTGTGATGTGCAGCGTATGCAAGGAATAATCTGATGGCTTCCAGTCTTGCTACTAGAGCAAATAACTCTTCAAAGTCTAATCCTTCTTGCTGTGTATAACCCTTGGAGACTAAGCGAGCCTTATTTCTGATTACTGCTCCAAGAGTATCCAGCTTAGTTTTGAATATCCATTTAAGTCCTATTATTTTGACTCATTCTCGTCTATCGACCAGTTCCCAGACGCAATTTCTGAGAAATTCATTCAGCTCTTCTTGCATAGCATTTGTCCAGGGCACGCTCTTTAAAGCTTCGAGAATTGTTTGAGGCTCTGGAACTTGAGCTACATAACACGCCATGAGAGTTGTGTCTTCATCGTAGACGGTCAGTTCTAGCTCTACTGAGACTTGAGCTTCATTAGCTGCTTCTTGAGGATTTGATGACGGGTTCTGAGCAATTGAATTTCTTGTTCTAACTCTGTCTGATTGTTCTCCAATGATTGCTGAAGCTGGATGATCTTTGATCCATCTTCGTCTTCTTCTAATCTCTTCTTTTAGCTCATTTATGCTAGATGTTGCTAAGTCTCGTCTTGCTTGGAGATGTTCTGGAGTCATGTTTTGAGACTCATTATGACTTGGATTTGTATTAGAATGTACTTGAGGCGAGAATTGAGTGAACTCAGCTGAAGATGGAGCTGGGATGTCAGCTGGGTCTGGATTTCCAGCTGGCGGCATTTCCCCTTGGTCTGATAGTGGGGTTCCCTCTGAATTTTCAGCTGGTTGACTTGCCTCTGTTGAATTGACTTGAGATTCTCCTGGTTCATCATCCCAAATCAGTGGTTCAACAAGATTTCTGATTCGAACTTCTTGAGATCTTGTTTGAGTTGGATTGGTGCTTGATGTTCCCGCTATGTTTCTTTGTTTGATCTACTCTCTGAATTCGAAAGATGTTTCATCAAAGGTGACATGGGGAGTTACTTCGACTGTTTGCATTCGCCTGTTGAAAACTCTGTAAGCTTTACTTACAGCCGAGCAACCTAGGAATACTTCTCGGTCAGTTTTGGCGTCGAAAGTCTTCAGCTAGGTTTTCCCATTGTTTAGGATATGACATTTTGAATCGAAGACCTTGAAGTACCCGATGAAGGGTTTCCTGTTATTCCATAGCTCGTACGGAGTCTTTTCTTGTCTGGATGTAAGTAGCGATCTATTCTGAGTGAAGCAAGCTGTGTTGATTGCTTCAGCCCAGAATTTCTTTGGAATGACTGAGCTTGCTATCATTGAAGTAGCTGATTCTTTGAGTGTTATGTTCCTCCTCTCAGCTACACCATTCTGCTAAGGTGTGCGTGCAGCTGAGGTTTGATGTTGTACTCCGTTCTTCTCACAATATTCATATATAGTTTCATTCAGAAACTCAGTTCCTCGGTCTGATCTAATTGAGATAATTTTGCATTCCTTTTGAGTTGTCAATCTTTCCAGCAGGGCCGACAGCTTGGATCTTGTTTCGCTTTTCTGGTACATGAATGAAACCCATGTGAATCTGGAGAAGTCATCCACTACGACCAGAGTGTATTTCCTGCCGTTGAAACTCGCTGGTGTTACTTGACCAAAAAGATCCATGTGAAGAAGTTGAAGAACTCGATCAGTTGAGGGCGTCGGTTTGAGAGAAAATGAAATATTTGTCTGTTTTCCTTGTTGACAAGCGCTGCAAATATGACTCTTGTCATAAATTTGATCTGGAATTCCATTAGCGAGCTGATTTCTTGCCAGTTTGTTGATTGTCTTGAAGTTGAGATGATTCAGCCGTCTGTGCCACAGCCAGCTGACTTATTGCTGCTTTTTGATACAAGACATGTGTCTGGAGGGCGGCTGTTCCAGTCAGCAAAATATATGTTTGCTTCTCTTTTCTCTCTCAGTAATACCTGCTTGGTTTTCCTGTTTTTCACTGTACATCCCTGTGCATCAAACTTGACAGAAAAACCGTTGTCGCAGAATTGACTAATGGAAAACAAGTTATGTTTTAATCCTTGCACATATGAAACGTTAGATATTTTAACATTGTTAGTTTAAATGTACCGTAACCTTTGGTTAGACCTTTGGAGTTGTTACCAAATGTTACTTGAGGGCCTGGACGCTCTTCGTATTCTTGGAGTAGATGTTTCAGATGAGTCATGTGTTTTGAGCATCCGCTGTCCATGTACCACAGCGTTCTCATCGACTCCTCTATAATGCATCTTTCCCTTGCGGCCTGTCACAGAAATCAAAATTTAGGTCCCCAGTTGTGATTGGGTCCTTATGGGTTAGTTAGAGATCCCTTTACGATCCAGATTTGTTTGATGACTCTGATTCGATCATTTGTTCTGATAATTCTCCCAGTTGTGTCTGTGAAGTCATTCTTTGTGTTCTTTGTTTGACTCTGTTGGCTGGGTCTTGACCTCTGTTGTCTCCCAGCTTGATTTCTTGATTGTTCAGTTCTTCTTTGGTTTCCAGCTGAGTGTACAGCTGAGACATTTCTTTGTCTCTGTCTCTGCTTTCTAACTTGGTATCTCGGCTGGACTTGATAATCCAGCTGGTAATCATATGACTGATATCCAGCTGGATATCTTCTCTGATGTCTTGGTTGATATCTTGCCACTTGCTACTGAAATTGCTGGTATCTAAGTTGTCCAGCGTCATTCCTTCGTTGTGGCTGAACCCAATGTTGTAGTCTGATTTGTGCCTAGGGTTGCCTTACAGCTTGTCTTCTAGGATCTTGCTGTGTTTTCTATTTCTCAGTCTATTGTGCAGCTGGAGTTGGATTCTCTTTTGCTTTCACAAATGTTACCTTGATTCCACTTGTAGTTGCAACATTTGTTAAATCCTTAGACCCATCATAACCCAATCCTGTCTTTAATGCTGCTAGTCGTAGCACACTAATTATTTCATCCATCATTGATGTAGCTTTGATAAGTGCTACCAACTTTGTGGTTAGTGTGTCTTCTGACCTTTTCAATTCCAAGATCTCAGCTGACTTTCTTTCTGACTCAGCTGTGGATTTTTCCAATTCGTCCACCAGCTGCTTTTTCTCATAGTATGTTAGGAAAATTATAAAGTTTTGATTTAATACCAAAACCCAACTGTTCTCCAACCGAGTAGATGATCGCATCAACCTAAGTAGTGTTTTCTAGCACGCCTGTTTGAGCTCTAGATCCAGCTCAAACAGCTGTGTTTACAGCATGAGTCAACTATCAGCTGAGTTTTCCAGCTGAGCTGAGTTCAAAACAGAGCAGGATCAGGCTGAAGATAAATCGAGCTGAGTTCAAGACACAGCTGGTCCAGCTGTACAGAACAAAGGGAACTAACTCTGAAGACGTCACTTCAAGTCAGTTTACCTAATCCAGCTCTAAATTCAAAAACCAGCTCCAAAGGCAGAGATCCCGGTGTCAGAGGAAGTCAATATACCTCGACCAATGAGGGATTGCCAAATCAGCATCCTAGACTTCAGAACCTAGGATGTGACAGTAATGAAGACAGGTGTAGAAACGCCCAACGACAGATTTCAAATTTAAGAAGAGTAGGTAAGATTCAACGGCTCCTCCAACGGCTAGTCTTGAATCTCTACCTATATAAACCCGTCATCAACCTCAGGATCAGATAGAAAAAACCTTCCACAAGCTTTCAATTTCTAAATTCATCAAGCCTTCAAAAGCTTACAAGCAGTTTTAAATAGTTCAAAGAACAATTTATCTTAAAGTGTTTCTAGTCCAGAAACTGCCCAGTTTTTCGTCTGATTCCTAGGCAGAAATCATTGTATATCTTATGCCTAGATTTCGAACGAGTTCATCTAACTCTAAGTTCTTCATTGTAAAAACTCGTTCATAGTTGGAACCCCAAACCAAACCCCTCTTTACCCAGAAAGGTTAGGTCAAGGTTACGCTTGCTTGAAGCGCAAAATTCAAATGGTTGTAAGGTTTTTTCAGTACCCGTAAACTGAAAGGTTAGGCTTGACAGTACCCGTAAACTGTTGGAACGCAACACAGGTTAGAGTTGTGAAGTTGCTTGGTACTTGGAAACCAAGTGGTAGAGAATTACCAGTGAATCTAGTCGTGGACGTAGGAGGTGTTACTCAGAACCACGTAAAATCTCGTGTTATTTACTTTCTCGTTATTTTCAGATATTGTACTAATTTCATTTGCATATTGCATATTGCATCTTTATCAAATCTGCATACTCAGCTGCTCCCCAAAGACAGCTGTGTTTTGTCTATAAACTTGCATAACTTGACTAAGTCGAAAACGTAAAATATATTTTCAAGCTGAGTTTTTCTAAGCAATCGAGCTAAGTTTTCAATCCATCACTTTCCGCACCGCCAGTTGAGTTATTAGTCCAGCTGACCTTCCTCAGCTGGATTCTTAACTGAGCTCACAAACTCTGTTTTAAACTTGAAAAAGTTTTTAAAAATCTATCTTTGGTGTATTCACCCCCCCCTCTACACCAAAGACCCAGCTCAGGGACCATCAAATGGTATCAGAGCAGTGGTTCAAAAGACCGCTGTTTCTGAATCAAGAGATTTGTCTTGACAATCTATCAGTGGTCAACTGAACAGATCCTCTTCTGGAAAAACTTATATTATTTCATATTGTACATATCTTCATGGATTCTTATCTTAACAGGAACCTTCCCACCTTCTCGGTCGACGATTATGCAATCTGGAAGTCCAGATTAAAAAGCTTTCTTTGTGCGCATCATGACATGATGTGGGACGTCATCACAGACGGACCCATCATCATTTACAAATAAGGAAACAAGCTTGTTCCAGCTCAAGATAGTGGACAACCAACGTATCAGCTCATTCCCAAGCCAAAGAATGAACATACCTTAGAAGAAAGGAAGCAAGCTGGATTAGACAGCTTCACGAGGAACACCATCTCGTCAACAGTCTCCAACGCCTACCTCAGCAAGATTATCAACTGCAACACCACAAAGAAGATGTGTGAAACCCTAGTCAAGCTATGCGAAGGGTCAGAGGAGATAAAAGAAAATAAATTCACAATCGTCTGCCAGAAGTTTGATAACTTCAAGCAGCTTGTCAACGAGTCCATCGAAGGGATAGAACTCAGATTCTCAAATATCGTGGTAGAAATTGAAATCATCAGAACTATGAAATACACCCAGCGTGAAAAGAACCTAAAAGTCCTTTCAGCGCTCACAGCTGAATGGAACACATACAAGGTGGGACACCAAAGTCGAAGTGACTTGGGTGATCTTTCAACTGAAAGATTATTCTCCCTGCTCAAAGCCAATGAATACAACTTGAAGATTACCATGAAAGAATCTTCAAGCAATCAGAATATTGAAGAGCTGACACCTGCGCCAAAGGAGATTGCGTTCAGAGCTAACTCTGAAAAATTCACATACATAGAGTCAGCTGAGTCATCAAAGAAGGACAAGAAGGACATGAGCAAGGAATAGCTACTTGAAGAGATAGCCATGCTGGTCAAAAACTACAACAGACTCAACACCAGCAAGGGCAAGTACAAGAAGTTCGCAAGAACTTACAGAGACAAGTACGCAGCAGCTGATGAGAAGTCAGCTGATAAACGAACAGACGAAGGATGCTTCAACTGTAAGGAACCGGGACACTACAGGCTAGACTGTCCTAAGCTATCCAAGAAAGATAAAGACCAACTGAAAGCTAAGACAGCTGACAGAAGGATAGCCTACATCGCCAACGAGGAGTCGGAGTGCAACAAAATGGAGGATAACATGCCATTTTCAGACTCAGAAGAAGAAGCACTGATGGCTCATGATGAACCTGAATGGGATACATGCTTCATGGGACAGACAGACGGAATTGATGAAGATGAGGTAATGTCAATGACTCAAAATCTATCTAACCTCTCACCATCACACGAACACTCTACACAGGTTTCAGAATCAGGGCTACCTGATTGGAGTTTAGTAGAGAAAGTTATGAACGATTCCAAGGAGCTTCAAGAGATCCTTGACATCATAATGTGTGAGAATGCCGAGCTGAAGGTGGAACTGGAAAAGAAAAAGGTATCAGAAGCAGCTGATACAACACAGCTCCAAGAGGAAGTTATTTCACTAAAAGATAAAATAGTGAAACAAGATCAGCTGATGAAAGACTTCTACGACGAAAAGAAACAGCTGATGGAAGAATTGGAAAAGGCTACAGCTGAATCAGAAAAGAAGTCAGCTGAGATTATAGAGCTGAAAAGTTTCGAAGAGGTAGTATCTATGAAGATGGTAGCTCTCATCAAAGCTACAACAACAATGGACGAAATCATAAGTGCACAATGTCCAGCAGCACTCAAACCAGGACTGGGTTACAATGAATCGAAGGATGCCACAAACATTGCTTCCACTAGTGGAACAAAGGTAATGTTTATAAGAGCAAAAGAAAACCCAATTCCAGCAACTCAGCAACGACCGTTGAGGACATAGCAGGCATAAAAAAGGCCAGCTGTGAGACAACCTCAAGCACAGATCAGACAGCAACGTGCTCAAACTCAACAAAGACAGCAGGCTGGACAGTTCAGATACCAGCAACATCAACAACACGTCGAAAGATATCAACCGAGATATCAAAGGAGATACCCAGCTGGATATCACTCATATGATCACCAGCTGGAGCACCAATTCCAGCCGAGGTATCACAAGAGACAACAGAGACAAAGGAACGTCTCAGCTAGGTACTCAGCTGGATACCGAAAAAGACCAGGACATCAACAAAGACATCAAGCTGGGAAGATACTGAGATCAAGACCCCACCAGCAACAACCGAAGAACACAAAGAATGTGTATATCGACTCAGCTGGAAGGATCATCAGATCAAATGACCCAATTCGAGTCATCAAGCAGATCTGGGTCGTAAAAGGATCTCTGTCTAACCCACAAGGACCCAATTAAAACTGGGTACCTAAATTTTGATCTTTTTTATAGGTTGCAAGAGAACGACGCATCATTGAGGAGTCGATGAGAACGCTATGGTACTTGGACAGTGGATGTTCCAAGCACATGACGCACTTAAAGCATCTACTCCAGAAGTATATCGAGCGTCCAGGCCCACAAGTAACATTTGGTGACAACTCCAAAGGTCTAACCAAAGGTTATGGTACATTTAAAACTAAAAATATTATAATCCTCAATGTTTCTTATGTACAAGGACTGCAACATAACTTGTTTTCCATTAGCCAATTCTGCGACAACGGTTTTTCTGTCGAGTTTTATGCACAGGGATGCACAGTGAAGCACAGAGAAACCAATCAGATACTACTAAGAGGGAAAAGAGAAGGAAATATGTATTTCGCTGACTGGAACAGCAGCCCTCCTGAGACTTGTCTTGTATCGAAAAGCAGCTATGAAGTCAGCTGGCTGTGGCACAGACGGCTGAATCATCTCAACTTCAAGACAATCAACAAACTGGCTAGAAACCAGCTCGCTAATGGAATTCCAGATCAAGTTTATGACAAGAGTCATATTTGCAACGCTTGTCAACAAGGAAAACAGACAAAGATTTCATTTTCTCTCAAGCCGACGCCCTCAACTGATCAAGTTCTTCAACTCCTACACATGGATCTTTTTGATCCAGTTACTCCAGCAAGCTTAAATGGCAGAAAATATACTCTGGTCGTAGTGGATGACTTCTCAAGATTCACATGGGTGTCATTACTGTACCAGAAGAGCGAAACAAGGACTAAGCTGCCAATCATGCTGGAAAAGTTGTCAACTCAGAAGGAGTGCAAGATAATGTCAATCAGATCAGATCGAAGAACGGAGTTTCTGAATGAAACTATTTATGAATACTGCGAGAAGAACGGAGTTCAACATCAAACCTCAGCAGCACGCACACCTCAGCAGAATGGTGTAGCAGAGAGAAGAAACTGAACACTCAAAGAAGCAGCTACCTCAATGCTAGCCAGCTCTGTCATTCTAAAGAAGTTCTGGGCCGAGGCAATCAACACAGCATGCTTCACTCAGAATCGCTCTGTACTTACAACAAGGCAAGGAAAGACGTCATATGAGCTATGGAATAACAGAATACCATACATTGGATATTTCAAGGTCTTCGGATCCAAATGTTATATCCTAAACAATGGAAAAACACAGCTCAAGACGTTCGACGCGAAGACTGACCGAGGAGTATTCCTTGGTTACTCTGCTGTGAGTAAAGCATACAAAGTCTTCAACAGAAGAACTCAAACGGTCGAAGTAACTCCACATGTTACCTTTGACGAATCATCATTCGAATATAGAGATTCTATCACACGAAGAAATGAAGGAGAATCTTCAAGGCAGATTCAGACAAGAGCTCAAGAGAATCGAATCAGGAATCTGGCCGAACCATTAATATGGGATGATGAGCTAGAGGAGGAACCTCAAATCAATCGGGAAGCTCCACCAGCTAGAAATCAAGAGGAACCTCCAACGCCAAATCAAGGGGGAATGCCATCAGCTGGAAATCCAGACACAGCTAAATCCCCAGCACTATCTCCAGCAGAGCTTCTACAGAAGTCACATCAAAACTCAATCCAAGGAGAGTTTCTTTCTCAAAACTTAACTCCAGAGCAACTCCAAGCCAGACGAAATCTAGCCACTTCTAGCATCAATCAGCTGGAAGAAGAAATTCGTAAAAGAAGAAGATGGATTGAAGATCATCCATCATCAGCAATCATTGGAGAACCATCTAACCAAGTCAAAACCAGAAGCTCAGCTGCTCAAGTTACATCGGATCATCAAGAAGCAGCTGACACAGCTTAACTCGCAATAGAGCTAGAACTGACTGTCTATGATGAAGACACAGCTCTAATGGCGTGTTATGTAGCTCAAGTTCTAGAGCCTCAAACAATTCTAGAAGCCTTAAAAAGTGTACCCTGGACAAACGCCATGCAGGAAGAGCTAAATAAATTCCTCAGAAATTATGTCTGGGAATTGGTCGACAGACCTGAAGGAGTCAAAGTCATAGGACTCAAATGGATCTTCAAGAACAAACTGGATACCCTTGGAGTTATCATCAGAAATAAAGCTCGACTAGTTGCCAAGGGCTACACACAGCAAGAAGGAATTGACTTCGAAGAATCATTTGCTCTAGTAGCACGATTGGAAGCAATCAGACTTTTTCTCGCTTATGCAGCACATCACAAATTCAAGGTTTATCAAATGGATGTAAAGTGTGCATTTTTAAATGGAGAAATCAAAGAAGATGTCTATGTTGAACAACCTCCAGGATTTGAAGTAGAAGGAAATAAAGTCTACAAGCTAAAGAAGGCGCTTTATGGATTGAAACAAGCACCTCGAGCTTGGTATGATACTCTATCAAATTTCCTTGTATCCAAAGGATTCAAGAAGGGCTCAGTAGACAGAACACTCTTCACCATCAAGTTGGGAGAAGACATCCTGGTTGTTCAAATCTATGTAGACGACATCATCTTCGGATCAAGATCAACATTCTTATGCCAAAGATTTGGAGAGATAATGTCAAAACAGTTCCAAATGTCTATGATGGGAGAAATGAGCTTCTTTCTAGGACTTCAAGTCAAGCAATCAGCAGAAGGGATTTTTATAAATCAATCCAAGTACGTGAAAGACTTGATCGCCAAGTATGGAGTTTAATCCAGCAGAACAGTAAAGATTCCGATGAACACCAACTGGAAGATTGAACACAGGCCGAAGGGAAATCAGTTGATTCCAGCAAATACAGAGGGATAATAGGTTCCCTGCTGTATCTAACAGCTAGTCGTCCAGACATCTCTTTCGCAGTCGGAGTGTGTGCCAGATTTGAAGTTGATCCAAAGGAAGCACACATGCAAGCAGCCAAGAACATTCTCAAATATCTCAAAGGAACTCAGAATGTTGGGCTATGGTATCCAGCTGAAGACAATCTACAGCTGACTGGATATTCAGACTCAGACTTCGCTGGAGATCGGTTGGACAGAAAATCAACTTCAGGAACATGTCAGTTCCTAGAAAGCAAGTTGATCTCGTGGTTTTCAAAGAAGCAAACGTGCGTCGCAACCTCCACAACAGAAGCAGAATATATGGCAGCTGGAAGCTACTGCTCACAAATTCTCTGGCTGAAACATCAGCTGGATGACTATGAAGTGAAAACTGGATAAGTTCCAATTTTCTGTGATAGCTCAAGTGCGATTGCTATATCAGAAAATCCAGTACATCACACAATATGCAAACATGTGGACGTGCGCCATCACTTCATCAGAGATCACGTGGAAAAGAAGGATGTGATTGTTGAGAAAATTTACACAGACATACAGCGGGCTGATATACTCACAAAGCCGCTGATAGAAGCAAGATTCAAGATGTTGTGCGGATTACTTGGATTACTCAACCCAGACGAAGCTACATCCAGCTGAATGGAAGCAGACCAAGCTGGAATTCAGAACCAACCTCAAAGAACCTAGCTGAGAAAGAATCAAGCTCAGCCAGACGCCTAAGTTGAAGGATTATTCAGCTGAGGGGGGAACCAGCTGGAAAAACGATCACTCGACACAGGTATTCATAACCGAGGTATCAGCTGACTACAATGATCAGCTGAGAGGTTTGCAACATCATTACATACACCTACTCATTCTGTTTTAGACAGACATCAGTCAAATCATATCTTGTCATATCTAATCAAATTTAATTAAAAGTCTGCAAAGAACTGAAACATGGGAGTTTCGAGAAAAAAGTCAAAACGCCTCAACCGTCATCTCACGCGCATTAACTCGCATTTTCTAAACAAGAAACTGACATGACGCGAGAATCACTCCAAGTCGTAGATCTTCTTATCAAACTATAAATCTTGATCGTCCATTCATCAAGAAAGTTGATATAAATATGCTAGAAGAGATACGCAAACATTTGCATTAACCCTAAAAAGTTTTTTTTTTGGCACTCTTTCTTCTTCCTCCCCTTTGTATTATTTGTTCTACTAACAAAAGTTGTAGAAGAAGAACATGGAATCTAGAAAGATATCTCCAGAAGCCGATCAACATGAAGAGTCTGTCAAAGCTTCACTATGAGAGTTGCTTAACTCTCAGGAACCACAAGAAGGCGGAGTTCCAGAAGAAAATGAAGCTCATCAACAGATCCGGTCTAACGCAATGGGTGACTGCAAAACTCAAGAACATCATTCACCAAGAAGTTGTAGAATTCTTCCTAGGAATGTCAAAGGAAAAAAACCTCATTCGCCCCACCGTTTCTCTCAAAATAAAAGAGAGAACGGGACACACAACTCCCTGGGATGCGGAAATCAACGTCAACAAGATTCTGACAAAGGAATTCAACCTGAGAGGAAGCCCAGTTAGAACTGGAAGAGATGTTGATAAAGCTGGAGTCTTTAAGAGCAGACATGTCACAGCTCTTGCTCCGCCATAGGAGGCACAGAAAAAGATGCAGGAGACAAAGGAGCATGCATCTACTTCCTTCCCAGCTGGGAAGAGGAAACAACTTGAGGAGACAAAACAAACTGAAGCACCGTCTTCAAAGAGAAGACTCAAGTTAAATGTGCTCAGTCAGTCAGCCGAGAAGTCAGCTGACATTGAGAGAGAATTCGTAACTACTCTCCGAGGAGCAGAAGGTCCACAAACGGTGGTTTCTTACGGTGGAGAAGAAGTTCATGTGCCAGCGTGAACACCATCATCGCCACCACCACAACGACGTATTCCAACTGATCAACTAAGCTTAGACCCCAATCAACTAAGCTTAAACCTCACAGCAGATGGAATACTTCAACCGCCTTCTCCTCAATTTCCTTCAGCTCAACAGGGACACCAGCTTCAAAATCAACTTATGGAAGTTGAAGCTCAAGCCCCTGCACCAAGCTCAAGTGGAAAGCATCATCCAGCCAATGATCATTTGCAGCTGGATGATGAAAACATGAGCTGAACCCCATACCAACCACTTCAGAAGTGGAAGGGGAATACTTAAGTCCCTCAAGAGTTGCACGTGATGCCTCCATCTCAAGGTTTGAAGACCTCATGCTTAAAGGAGTCACAAGAGCAACTGAAGTGCTGAATCAGACTTTCTTATTCATTCTAATGAAGTCTGAAGAAGCCAAATTGCAAGGAATGAAGTTGTGCCCTACTCAGAAGATGTCATCTCCAGTGCCAACTCATACCTCCAAGCACTCAATTTGGGACGGCCCAGTGAAACGAGCCGAAGTTGTGTATGCAATCACAGCTGAGGCTAATGCTATTGAAGAAGAGCCAGCCAATGCAACAGCTGAGCCACCAAGACTCCAGACCTCGTACTCGTAGAAGCGACAACCGGCATAGCCAAACTAAACATCGCAACAGCTGATAATACAGCGAAGATCGCTGACGCAATTCAGGAAATTGCACAGCTCAATAAGACGATGGTGTGTCTCTCCCGCCTTATTGATCATGCCAAAAAGAGGGAAGATAATGAGACAAAGAAGAGGCAAACTGCTGAGCTAGAGGAACCAGCTGAATCAGCTGAAAGAGAAACGAGTCAAAAGAAAGAAGCAGCGGATGCAGAAGAGAAGACCCAGCCAGCTGGGATTGAAGATTGAAGAATTGAAGAATTTTTTTTTCCTCTTTTTTTTCTCTTTTTATGCTGTAATTTCTTACATTAATAAAACTCAATTTTCTTTGCTGCTCAAAGCTCACCCTGATGACAATTACTTTTTGTCCAGGCTCTGAACTCTAAACTCTTTTCTGCTGATTTTTTTTTTACCCTCTTAAAACATAGGGGGAAGCTAAGGGGAAGCTTCATAAGTTGTCTCAGTTAGATTTTGGCATCATTAAAAAGGGGAAATTGTTGGGAAATTATAAAGTTTTGATTTAATACCAAAACCCAACTGTTCTCCAACCGAGTAGATGATCGCATCAACCTAAGTAGTATTTTCCAGCTCGCCTGTTTGAGCTCTAGATTTTCTAAGTTTACAGGTTCAGGAAACGGAAGACAGCAGAAGCTCATGACAGCAGAAGATCCAGCTGTGTTTACAGCAGGAGTCAATTATTAGCTGAGTTTTCCAGCTGAGCTGAGTTCAAAATAGAGCATAATCAAGCTGAAGATAAATCGAGCTGAGTTCAAGACACAGCTGGTCCAGCTGTACAGAACAAAGGGAACTAATTCTGAAGACGCCACTTCAAGTCAGTTTACCCAATTCAGCTCTAAATTCAAAAACCAGCTCCAAAGGCAGAGATCCCGGTGTCAAAGAAAGTCAATATACCTCGACCAATGAGGGATTGCCAAATCAGCATCCTAGACTTCAGAACCTAGGATGTGACACTAATGAAGACAGGTGGAGAAACGCCCAACGGCAGATTTCGAATTTAAGAAGAGTAGGTAAGATTCAAACGGCTCCTCCAACGGCTAGTCTTGAATCTCTACCTATATAAACCCGTCTTCAACCTCAGGATCAGATACGAAAAACCTTCTACAAGCTTTCAATTTCTAAATTCATCAAGCCTTCAAAAGCTTACAAGCAGTTCTAAATAGTTCAAAGAACACTTTATCTTAAAGTGTTTCTATTCCAGAAACTGCCCAGTTTTTCGTCTGATTCCTAGGCAGAAATCATTGTATATCTTAAGCCTAGATTTCGAACGAGTTCATCTAACTCTAAGTTCTTCATTGTAAGAACTCGTTCATAGTTGGAACCCCAAACCAAACCCCTCTTTACCTAGAAAGGTTAGGTCAAGGTTACGCTTGCTTGAAGTGCGAAATTCAAGTGGTTGTAAGGTTTTTTCAGTACCCGTAAACTGAAAGGTTAGGCTTGACAGTGCCCGTAAACTGTTGGAACGCAACACAGGTTAGAGTTGTGAAGTTGCTTGGTACATGGAAACCAAGTGGTAGTGAATTACCAGTGAATCTGGTCGTGGACGTAGGAGGTGTTACTCCGAACCACGTAAAATCTCTTGTTATTTACTTTCTCGTTATTTTCAGATATTGTACTAATTCCATTTGCATATTGCATATTGCATCTTTATCAAATCTGCATACTCAGCTGCTCCCCAAAGACAGCTGTGTTTTGTTTATAAACTTGCATAACTTGACTAAGTCGAAAATGTAAAGAATATTTTCCAGCTGAGTTTTTCTAAGCAATCGAGCTAAGTTTTCAATCCACCACTTTCCGCACCGCCCGCTGAGTTATTAGCCCAGCTGACCTTCCTCAGCTGGATTCTTAACTGATCTCACAAACTCTGTTTTAAACTTGAAAAATTTTTTAAAAATCTATCTTTGGTGTATTCACCCCCCCTCTACACCAAAGACCCTGCTCAGGGACCATCATAGTAGAATTCCTTCATCAGCTGATCCTGTTTAACTATCTTTTCGTTGAGCGACACTATTTCTTCTTTGAGCTGTGTAGCATCAGCTGCTTCTGATGCTTCTATCTTTTTCAGTTCTACCTTCAGCTCAGCATTTTCACACATTATGACATCAAGAATCTCTTGTAGATCCTTGAAGTCATTCATGACTTTCTCTACCAGATTCCAATCTGGTTGTCCTTCTGATTTTGAGACCTGCGTAAAGTGTTCGTGTGATGGTGATGGGTTAGATACGTCCTGAGTTTTAGAAGTTACCTCATCACCGTCGAGTCCGTCTGTCTGTCCCATGAAGCAAGCATCCCAGTCTTGATCATCAAGGGCCATGAGTGCATCTTCCTCTGAGTCTGAGAAAGACATGTCATCATCTATTTTGTTGCACTCGGACTCTTCATCTGCTATATATGCTCTTCTTCTGTCAGCTGCCTTCGCTTTTAGAAGATCTTTTTCCTTCTTGGACAGTTTGGGACAATCCTGCTTGTAATGCCCCGTCTCCTTGCAATTGAAGCAGCCTTCGTCTGTCCGTTTTGAGGTGTCAGCTGATTTTTCATCAGCTGTAGTGTACTTATCTCTATACGTTTTGGCAAATTTCTTGTACTTGCCTTTGCTGACGTTGAGTCTGTTGTAATTTTTCACCAACATGGCAATTTCTTCGAGTAGCTCATCTTTGCTCATATCCTTTTTGTCCTTCTTCTTCTTGGAGGACTCAGCTGTCTTGACATGAGCTGACTTTTCAGAGTTGGCTCTGAACGCTATTTCTTTTGGAGCTGGGGTCAGTTCTCCTTCATTCTGTCTGCTTAAAGACTCTTCTTGGGTGATCTTCAAGTTATATTCGTTGGCTTTTAAGAGTGAGAACAACCTTTCTGTAGATAGATCACCCAAGTCACTTCGACTTTGGTGAACTACTTTGTAAGTGTTCCATTCAGCTGAAAGAGCTGAAAGAACCTTTAAATTCTTTTCCCGCTAGGTATACTTCCCAGTTCTGATTGTCTCTATCTCGACGACTATGTTTGAGAACCTTAGCTCCATCGTTTCGATAGACTCGTTGGCTAGCTGCTTGAAGTTGTCGAATTTTTGGCAAGCTATTGTGAATTTGTTTTCTTTGATCTCTTCTGATCCTTCCTTCACATAGATTGGCTAGGGTTTCACACATCTCTTTGGTTGTCTCGCACTTGATAATCTTACTGAGATAGGCGTTGGAGACTGTTGATGAGATGGTGTTCCTTGCAAAGCTGTCTAATCCAGCTTGCTTTCGCTCTTCTGTCTAATCCAGCTTGCTTTCGCTCTTCTGTAGAATATTCATTCTTTGGTTTGAGAATTGGCTGGTACGCTGGCTGTCCTCCATCTTGAGCTGGTACGAGTTCATTTCCTTGCTTATAAATGAGGATGGGTCCGTCTCTGATGACGTCCCACATCATGTCATAATACGCACACAGGAAGCTTTTCAATCTGAATTTCCAGATTGCATAATCATCAACCGAGAAGGTGGGCAGTTTTCTGTTAAGATAAGAATCCATGGAGGAATGTACAAAATGCACTAGGATGAGTTTTTCTGAAAAACGGATCTGTTCAGTTGACCACTGACACAGAGTTTCAAGACAAATCTCTTGATTCAGAAATAGCGGTCTTTTGAACCTCTGCTCTGATACCAATTGATAGTCCCGGAACGAGGTCTTCGGGGTAGAGGGGTGGTGAATACACCGAATAGGGATTTTTGAAAACTTTTAACAAATTAAAACAGAGTTGAGTGAGAGCTCAGTTATTAATTCAGCTGACTTCTAAAGAAGGTGGTCAGCTGGACTGATAACTCAGCTGGCTGTGCGGAATGTGGTGGTTTGAAAAACTTAGCTCGTTCCCTTTACAAGATCTCTATAAAAACTTAGTTTCAGTTTTCAGTTAAGCAGATTTGAAAATAATGCAACTGGCAGGGTCACACAGCCAGAGAACTTTTAAGCTTGAAAACTTGTGATGTGCTAATGCGGTTAGTTCTTTAAATATATAGAAAGCAGAGAATAAATAAAGCAATAAAGAACTCGGAATTTTAATGTGGTTCGGAGAGAACTCCTACGTCCACGACCAGATTTTAATTGGTAAATCCACTAAGGATTTCCACTTGGTTTACGAGTACCAAGCAACTTCGCAGCTCTAACTCGAGCTGTGTTCTAACAGTTTACGAGCACTGTAGAAGCCTATATCTTTTCAGTTTCTGGGTACTGAAAAACCTTACACTCGAATTTCGCGCTTCGAGAAGGCGTAACCTTGACCTAACCTTTTCTGGGTAAAGGAGGGTTTGGGTTTCCAACTTTGAACGAGTTCTTACAATGAAGAACTTTGGAAGATGAACTCGTTCAGATCTAGGCTTTGGATTTACTATGATTTCAGCCTATTGATCAGACGAAAAACTAAAACAGTTTCTGAAAGTAAACACTTAAAAATTTAAGTGTTCTTCAAAGAGTTAGATAACTGCTTGAGAGCTTTTTAATGCTTGAGAGATTCAGAGAAGTTCAAAGCTTGTAGAGAGTTTTTCGTATTTGATTCTGAGGTTGAAGACTGGTATTTATAGGTAGAGATTCAAAACTAGCCGTTGGAAAAGCCGTTTGAATCTCACCTACTCTCTGATCTGTCGATCTGCCGTTGAGCGTATCTTCACCTGTCTTCATCATTGTGTCAGGTCCTAAGTTCGCCTTTCTAGGATGCTGAGATGTCAATCCCTTATTGGTCGAGGTATATTGACTTCCTCTGACACCGGGATCTTTGCCTTTGGAGCTGGTTTTTGAATTTAGAGCTGGATTGGGTAAACTGACTTGAAGTGACGTCTTCAGAGTTAGTTCCCTTTTGTCTGCTCAGCTGAATCTCTTAGATTTGAGTCAGCTCAATTTACTTTGCTCCGTTGGATCTCCTTGGCTGGATCCAATCTTCTTTACTTGAGAGTAAGTCTGACTCAGGTCAGTCTTTGAACTCTGTTCAGCTGAAAAACCTTTCAGCTGACTTTGGGTCCAGCTGATTACTCAGCTGGGTCTTCTGCCGTCTTCAACTTCCTTACCTGTAAAGTTAGAGAATCTAAAGCTCAAACAAGCGAGCTGGTAAACATAACTTAGGTTTGCACATTCATCTAATAGGTTGGAGAACAGTTGGGTTTTGGTATCGAATCAAAACTTTAGAATTTTCCCAACAGTTTTAGCTACCAAACACTTGATAAACCCATATAAATAATATAGTAGGGGTTATCATACCTACCAAACACCCCTTTAATCTTTACAATAATATGTCATATTGCATATAAACAGTCAATTGATCATGATATGTTTCAGCATTTTGTTAACTTCTACAATTAAATGAAAAGGCAAATGTGAAACTAGCCTATATCGAATAAAAAGGAGAAAATACACTACAAGAAATCCGCTCATAGACTACGAGTATTATCCGTAGTCTATGTGATATGAAAACCATAGAGATTGATGGTGTAGTCTATGCTCCTGGGCATAGACTACGGGTTGAAAACCGTAGTCTATAATGTATTAAACACTACGGTTATTACCCGTAGTCCATTCATTTCAAACCGTAGTTTTAGGTTATCCAAGACTACAATTTGTGACTAAAAACCGTAGTTTTTGGTACACAATATACTACGGTTTCAACCTGTAGTTAAATCTTGAAGCCACTGTTGTCTGTAATTTTCTTAGACTATGGTCTTTTTAAGAAACCGTTGTCTTAGATATTTTATAGACTACTGTTTTTTTCAATAGCTGTAGTTATTTTGTTACCAAGACTACAGTTTTCATTTTGCAACCGTAGTTAATTTACAGTTTAATTCTAAAATCAGTAAATTTGAAATCAATTTATAAAAATAGAAATTTCATATATTTAAAATTGAAATTTCCCAATACAAATTACAAACATCCAAAATCATAATAATTTCATAACGAGAATCCGAAATATAAGTACCTAACATCGCAATATCGTTCAAAAAAATACTAAAACTTGTTTGTTTCCTATTCCCTTAGATCCTTGATCTAAAACCTATTTGAAATAATCTCACTAACACAACATGTCCAACATTGATCAATAGCTCAAAACGGGTCTCCAACACCTTCCTCACGCCAACATAACACACCTACAATATATTCCAATACGTCTCAATTAATTCACTTTCCACAAAAATTACCAACACTTCATCAATTTCAAACAACATATCACCTTAATTCCAAACACTTCATCAAAAAGATAACAATTAGAAATTAAATACACAAGAATCAAAATCCAATTAACCATAAACATTTCACCTCAAATCCTCCATAAAATACAAATTTGACCAAAAGGTATATATTACCTTGCGATTCCTATATGTGTTCGTCAAGCAAATAATCGGCCCACTCAACACGAACATCATTAATATTCTTTGGAGAATACTTTCGTTAGTCAAACTGTATATTAATAATTAACAAATTAAATATTATCATGATATGAAGAAATGGTTAAGATAAAAAAAAAAATCTTGATATAGAAATAATAAAAAATTTCTTACAAATGATCTTAAAGAAATGAAACCACTCGTTGTTATAACTTCTTCATCAATAAACCACTTAAAATATAACCTATCATCAATGAACCACTTTAAAAATAAAGTTACAGCTTGAATTTCAGAAAAATAAACATTGAATTAGACTATTAGTTGATGCTTATTAATCTACCTCCCCAGGTGTAATAAGACCTTTGGCTTCAGCATCTGTAATCATACTATATCCAATCCTGCATTGAAGAAAGCATAGATAATGAAAATACTCCCATGGAAAAAACACGGGATTGAATCACAACTGTACCAAAATCAGCTCAACAACAAAAAATATGCAACAAAGGAAACTATGCTTAGCCCAGACACAAGATTAAGAACATAATAAGATTTGTTAATCAAACAAAAAATAGATGACAATTAATCTGCAAAGACTCACTTCAATAACATCCTTAGCTATTCCAACACTTCCCTCGGCCATATTTCTCGATTAATCTTGCAAACTAATCAGAAGATCTAATAATCAAGTCCACAGCTACAATATAAGCTCTTAATCCTCAGTAAATTTCTCAAACCAACTTCTTTCCCATTCATCTGCAAAGAGCATAATCTGATCATTTTCTGTAATCAAGGCAAACCATCAAAACCAAAACACTCAAAGTAAAGATGGAGGTCTGCTAGACTATTTTGCAGCTGCATCACATTTCAAAAACAAAATCTAGTCTCACAAATCCCATAATAAATATACATACTTATAAATTATAGCATAATATAATTTGCCGTCGATTTTCGACGGGATACATACTAGTATAAATAGAAAACTAAGGGTTCGTTTGGTAGGTATGCTAGGATAAAGTAAGATAAATAATATCAAGATAAAAATAGTGAATAAAGGGATGATTGTAGTGTATTTTTGTGTTTGGTAGGTAAGATATATAATATAGATATGATAAATTCGTTGTTTGGTACCCTAGTTTAAATTTAAGATTAAATGGGAAATGACAATTATTCCCCTAACTATAATTAATTATTATTTTATAATGTTATATCTCTTTCTCTCATCTTTTCTCTCACCCATCTTTTCTCTCTCTCACTATTTCTCTCTCTCTCTCCACTCACCCATCTGCCGTTCTCTCTTTTTCTCTCTCTCACACTTTCTCACTCCACACACCACAGCCACCTACAACCACTCACCCATCTGCCCTTCTCTTCTTCGGCCTCCTCGGCGATAGGCTGGGCTGCAAGCGCGTCTACGGCCTCACCCTCGTCATCATGGCCTGCTCCATCGCCTCCGGCCTCTCCTTCGACAGTTCTCCTTCGACCTGCTCCATCGCCACCCTCTGCTTTTGGCTCGGCTTCGGCATCGGCGGCGACTACTCCCTCTCCGCCACCATCACGGCGGAGTACGCCAACAAGAAGACCCACGGCTCCTTCATCCCCTCTCTTTCTCTCTCTCTCTCTCTCCACCACACCACCACCCCCACCGTCACCGGCAGCCCGTCAGCATCTCCAGCGCCTCCTCCGACTGCGACGGGTAAAAGCAGCCACCCGTCTCTCTTCCACCGCTGTCTCCCTTCCGCCGCCACCACCACCACCACCATGCCCACCCTCGTCTCCAACCCGCCGCCATCACCATTCAAATCCCCACCATCATTTGAGAATTACCCCCACAAATCCCCAAAATAGGATGAGAATTTCTGGAAATGATTTTAGCAGGGAATTTCTAGAATGGAACGGGAGAGAAAGAGAGGGGGAGAAGGGTAATTTGGTAATCTCACACATTAATCTTGGGTACTGTTCAAATCGTGATTATGTATCTCACCAACTTGGTGAGATACATTTACTAAAGAGCTACAGTAATATAAATACGGGCCGGGCATTAATTGCGGGCCTCCGTGTTTACAATCTCGCCTACCAAACGGGTGGATAAGCCAAGATAAATAAAACAATCTTGGTTTATCTTGGCTTATCTACCCTACCAAACACCCCCTAAGTAACATGTCTTTGTTATACAACAAAACTTAATTTCATAAATTTCATAAGCTTCTAGATAATTGTCACGCCATTAGCTCTTATAAACCAAGGAAAACACAAGAAATGGAATCTTACGAAGATAACTTGGCAAAAAAAAAAATAATTAAATAAACAAACATGTGATCATCAACCAAACTGGACAGAATGAACAAACATCGGCTTCAATTCCTGATTCTCCCATACAATAAATTAATGGTCATTAAAATATTTCTCTGGCATCCTAACAAATAACGTATTGCAGCGTAGAATACAAATAAAACTTAGTAGATTGCATCAAAACTGTATCCGTATATGGTAATGTCACAGTATAATTACGAGTGTAAGCGCAAAAATCAAATTTCAGATGATCACATAAAAAATATGTTCGAAACTAAAATTCAAGCAAATGTACTCCCAAGTATTCCTACATCCGTACTTGCATTTCCAACATCCAAAATTTTTAGAATAAGACAGCTTAGAATTCACAGTCCAAGTAAAAATTTACTCGAATTCAAACAAACATTGCAATGGAGAAAGGTTTAACAGACACAAAATTCACAAAATAACTCATGGTAAAGGCAAGCATCCAACCTAACAGTAATAAACCAATTCATCAAAATCTTCAGTGCATTCCATTAGTAAGGGTTGAAAAAAGGGCGTACCTGATGTTTGGTTAAACGGCGTCGGATAGCGCGAGTCTTCTTAGGGCGGAGATCGAGGGGAAAATACTTCTTATTTTTGCAGGCTTCTCTGAGAGCGGTTTTCTGCTACTCCAAAATGACGGTGGGCACCTGTGCAATCGACAGCCTCACAAACTTGGTCTTCGAGAGCTTGTTGGAAGCCCCGCCGGCGCTGCTGCTATTTCCAAGGAGAAGAAGGGTGATCGACCGGTGGAATTTCGCCGGAATTCAAGAGGAGAAAAGAGGGGAAAATTTTCAGATTCGATTTGGAGATCTAGGGTTTGAAAATTTGGGGATTTCAGATAGATCGAAGAAAGAAATGGAAAATGGCAACGTGGTGCTACCGGAGACGCATCTCGTAAAAAAGGAGAAGAAGGGCGGCGATATTGATGAGATTTGGAAGAAAAAAAGAGTCGATAGAAAGAGGGGCGAGAGAAAATTGAGTGACAGAAGGACGACGCGAGACGAGACGGTTGATGGGTGGTCGGACGGCGGCGAAGATTCATCTAAGAAGGGAGGAACGGCTGCACAAGATTGTTGTCGGTGAGTTGAGAGAGGGAGATGATCGAGAGAGGGGAATTGAGAGAGTGAAGTAGCAGACGAGATATAAGAGAGGAGATTATAAACTTGTGTGCTACCTCTACACATGTCACTACAGTAGACAAATCGTAAATAAGTTACGAGAACATAGACTACGCAGTAGATTACAGCTGTTTTACAAACGTAGTCTTTGGACAGTTAAAACACGCTCATAGACTACGGTTAAGTAACGACTATAGTGTTTGATAATCATAGACTACGGTCGAGACTACGGTTTTGACTCAACCGTAGTCCCTAGAAAAAAAAATACGCTCATACACTACGGTTCGTCGTAAAAACCGTAGTCTGTAGAAAAACACTACGGCTTTTTAAAGAACCCGTAGTCTATTTACCGTAGTCTATGAACGGATTTCTTATAGTGATATAGCCACCTTTCAAAAAATATACAAAAACTAGCATATGTTATACGCTTATGTAAGTTAATTACACGATTACACTATTTGAAGGTTAACTTGTGTAATTGTGTATCATTTCATAAACAATACACGATTATAAGACTTGGAGGCCAACTCGTGTAATAGCGTATTGTTCATGCATGATTATACAATTGAATGAATTATAATTGTGTATTAGTCGTGGTAGGTGGAACAATTTCACAAAAAGTGGCTATATAAGTATATAGTAGTATGTTTTATTCATTTTATTATTTAAGTCAAGACTTAGTTATGATTTATCGATTATGTGACGGACACATCACGTTCGGGCTCTACTCGGAGAGCGCGTGCCTCACGTGATATTTAGCAGATATTTTGACTTTGGGCCCAAATTTGTCCTACAAACGCTACAATTCAAATAATAATATCCTAATTCAAAAGTCTGAAAAAATTTATTCTAATTTTACAAAACGCCAAAAGAATAGTGTCAGATCCATTTTTGGGCTTTTAAGTGTATTAGTTTTGGGCCATAAGTGGGCAGAATCCATTGTTGGGCTTTTAAGCCTTTGTATCGCTATTAAACCTTATTGGGCCGAGCCTAATAAAAAAATAATGGAATGACCCAAATAATAATAATAATAATAATAATAATAATAATAATAATAATAATAATAATAATAATAATAATAATCTGCCTTCTTTCATGTCTAATTTCTCATGTGTGGAAAAGATAAGCAGGATTAGATATTGGGCAAATATTGGGCTCTAGAAGAAGGTTTTTGGGCTAAAATAAATAATTGACTCAAAATAATAAAATTTTGGGCTAAAATGAAAAAGAAATACTTGGACTTGAAATTATTGGACCTAAATGAGTATCATAAATATCATTAGTACGGGTAGGCAACTTTTACCTATATCGCCAATGAGGCCTGGCCTAATTGGTAAAGCAGAGGCATTAAAGTCTCTCGTTAATAAAAGGTCTTTGGTTCAAGTTTATTATGTAGTTTATAATAGTTTGATTTGCACAACGTATATTGCTTCTTAAATCAGCATGCATAAAATCCTTTCACATATTATTTATTTAGCTATGGGCACGATAAGAACTTAAATAAAGTATAATAAATTGCTTAAAAATATTTAGAAAAAAAACGTAGCGACTTAAAACAAAATCAGGTCGTTACTGTTAATAATCTTATTCTTGATTGCGCTGCCTCTCCTTTGCAATTATCGTTTCTGAATATTCTCAATCAAACGTTGGGATGATAAGTAATGTTTCTTTTTGGAGAGTAAATAAGGAACAACATCTTTAGAAATGTGAATCGCAAAAGCGAATAAGATTAATAAACTTATACTGCATCATTATTCATTTTTTGTTGGTATAGTTAGTTGGGCAGTATCAACTTATACTGCATCCTTTCAAACTTAGATTTATTGGAATAAATAAATAAAGTTGTTTTTTGGAGAAGATATTTTGCATACGAAAATATATATCAAGCATTAAAAAAGAAGAAAAGAAAATGAAGAAAAAGATTCTAGGTGCACGTGTGTGTTCACAGGCGAAAGGAGGTTACTGAAAAAAAGACAGGGGTATAATAGTCATTTTTCATGTAATGTTGAAAAATAAAGATAATATAAATATATTTAAATACAAAAGGTTGTAATGTTATATTTTTTGGTGTAGTGGTGATTCTGGTGAAGTGAAGATAAAACTCAATCAGTAAATATGGTTGTTCATATATATTAATTCTCCCCAAAACTTGACATGCATGGACGACTAAATAAAAGGAAAAGAAGATGGAAGATAAAGAAATGAGATACGCATTGACTCGACACCACACAATAGCCAAGTAAATACCAAATCGTTTATGTCCGCAAACTTTTCACTGCCAAGTAAAAATCCAGCAACTCACAAAGCAATTCTCAACTTTCAAATGACAAAATGAAATCTCAGATAATGGTACATTATCGTCAACTTGGTCAAAATCGGGCAAATTATTACTCACAGATTTCACTCATTCACTCCCTACACTACTCCAGGATAATCACTCATAAATTCATTTCACATAATCGCAATATATAGTGGCCAATATATAACTCAAGAAGGTCTTTTCTCATTTGGCGTAATGGGGTTAGGGACCATTCAAAATTTTGGAAGGATCTATAGGGATTCTTAGGCTTAGAGAATAAGAACAAAGTATCATGCATATTCAAACCGAATCATCATCCATGAATAATAGGCATCACAAGAAGAGCCAACTAACTCATCTTGGCTAAACAAACTAACCATCATGTTCAACTCAACTTAGATGCATTTTTTTTCTTTTTCTTCTTTTTTTTTTCTATTTTTTTAGCACCTTTCTTTTCAATTGCAGAACAACGTACATTACATAACTTCAAAATACATTCAAAGATAATTAGCACAAAACATGAGTGAGCAGTCGTCTCCGTTTGGCCAAACTGAACTAAATATCAACTTTTCAGAACAAAAACTTCAGCACAGGGTTTCGTCTGGCAGACTGAATGTATAAAGATTGCCTTTTTCTCTTAAAATCTCATATGCATGAATTTTCGAATTTGAAACATGCACAATAGGGCCAAGAGAACGTAAAAAACAGGCCTTGGTTAAATATTTAGTAGCTTAAATGAAAGAACATAGTCAAGGCTTCAAAGAGGCTCATTAGGGGTTAATGTAAAGGTTAGACAATGAAACTGTAATAGCCCGCTTTTTCATAATCAATCTTATTAATTAATTAAGAGCTTGTTTAAAATAATTAAGCTGCAAGATTTTAAAATGAGAATAAGTTCCGGCAATTAAAATTTATTCGGCAGCTCTAATTTGCCGAATTTTAATAATTTAAGGAATTTAAGATTTTATCTCGTCTCGGTTAATCCGAAATGAGGTGATGAAGGTATTTATGATTATGTTCTTATATGTTTGAATTTATTGGAGAAATATATTATTTTTGAAGATTTGATTTCCTCGGAAATTATAAAAATTTCTCCGGCAATTTATTGTATTTTCGAATTTTATTTCCGAAAATTCTTAAAGAAAGCATATATATATATATGTGTGTGTGTGTGTAATTAAGTAAAGTGAATGAAGATGAAAAAAAAATCCCTTTTTAATAATTTTTCTTCGGCAACCCTAATTTTTGTCGAAAAAGTGGAATTTAATTATTTTTGTTTCATCTCGGTTTAACTGAAACGAAATAGAATTTATGTTTATTAGATTGAGCATTTATGCTTGATTTTTATTGAGAAAAATATGAATTTAATTTTCTTAATTTAATTTATTAGTAATTTATGATTAAAAATAATAATCTTATTTATTTCATAACTGATTCGTTTTTTGGTATTTTCTTCCGAAAATTTTTATTAGGGTTTGAGATGCCCTAATTGATTTTTCTAGATAGAGAAATTAGAGATTGAAGTTATGATGAGCAAGTTTAGTAATTAATTGATTAAATTAAATATTTAATTAATTAATTAAACCCTAATTATTATGTAATGCATGACCTAAGCATGTTGACTTTGGGTGATTAGTATTAAGTGTGTTGGCTAAGCCATTTCTGCCCATTCTCACGCACAATTCAGCAGCAACAACAGCAGCTCTTCCACGCACACACTTCACACACAGTTCATCCAATTTTCTTCAAATTTTGAGCTCAAGTTCAAGTGTTAATCCATCCCAAATCATTAATCAAGGCAAGATAAGTGTTTAGTGCAAGTTGTAGCTTAAAAATCAAGCTTAAATCATCTAATTTCCATTTTGATTTTTTTCAAAAAAATGGCAAATGTTAGTAGATGATCTTGATTTTAAATTATGATGTTTAATTCATTCTTAGGATGCATGATAGATCATTAAATCATGTTCAAATCAAACCCTAACCCTAAATTTAGCTATTTTTGAAAATTAAGGGAAATTAGGGCTTTTTCAATTGTGATGTTAGATGATCAAATTGATTGATTAATTGAGCTTAAATAATTATTCTAAGCATGTTTGATGTTGGAAGTAATCAAACAATCAAAGCCCTTCTATGATTTTTATTTTGACCGAAAATAATTAATTAAAATTAGGGATTTTTGATCTTGATGTTCTTTGATTAAATTGATGTTTAAATTGAGCTTATATGATGTTATTGAGCATGATTATGCATTGAATTAATTGATTGAATCATTAATTCTCTAATTTTAATTATTTTTGAAATCTAGGGTTCTTAAGATTAGGGCTTTTTGATTTTGATGTTGAATGATGAAATTGATGATAGAATTGAGCTTATGGTATTCATTTAGGCATGTGGAAATTTTGTTAGAATTTTTGGAGCTCAATTTCCTAATTTTCGAAATTTTCAGATTTTTAATAAATTAGGGCTTTTTAAATTAAAGCCTAAATTAGTTAATTGATGTTATACTTAACCTCTAGAATTTTAAATAATCAAGTTATAATTTTAATTGGAGAGAAAATAATTATTCTTGCCCTATTTATGAAATTTTCGAAAATTATTAAGTATAGGGTTTTGATTTTCCTCCAATTTATTTAAGTAATTAAGCTATAATTATAGCTTATAAATTAAATTAAGATGTTTGGAATTGATTAGAATGAAATTGGATATTTATTTTCCAAATTTTAAAAATGCCGAAAATTAATAAGGAAAATAAATGTATTAATTGATTTTTAATCAAGAAAATAATAGCATATTTGAATTCTACACAAAAAATTAAGTATTGTAGAATTTTTCAGAAATTAATTGCTAAGTATTAAGAATTTTTTATTTTTCGGCTATTTTTCCAGGTTGAAGGTTTATACGTGTACGTGATCTGAATTGATAATCTGATTGCGTAATTATGTTTCTTATTTTAAATGATGTAAGTAGAATTAATTTCGTAATTTTCAGAGCTCGTTTATCGAGTCGAAAATATTTTAAGTTAATGATATGAATAATAAATAATAAGTTATATGTTAATTACATGTTAATGACATGCTTATATGTTAATGATATGTTGATGATGAGCTTATGTGATAATAATAAGCTTAAATATTTGATGATGTGATTAGTAGAAGTATTAAAAGTTATTAAAGTGCTGATATATTTAAGTGTTTAATGTTAATGTTTATAAGTTAGATTGTTAAATAGAAATTAAGTTGAGATTTAGAAGTGTTTAGAATTTTTAAGGGTTAGTATTGAGTTAAGTCTTAGAAATTCGAAGCGAATTAGAAATTAAGTTGATCAAGATGTCATATCTCTACGCCTGTCGTTTATTTCTCGCACTGATGGTTGATAAACCCAATCTCAAATGAAGGAACGAGCTAGAGCATAAAGTCGGGAAATCAAGAACGAGAAGTGTAAGATAAAGTAGCCACTACAAAAAAACTCACTTTTACCGACGGATTTTTCCCTCGGTAAATTCATGGGATCCGTTGGCAAACAGATTACCGACGGATATATTCCGTCGTTAAATACGTTGACGGTAAATTTTTACCGACGGATTTATTTCCGTCGTTAAATTTAACAACGGAAATTCCGTCGCTGATGTTCTGTTGTTTGTATTCCGTTGGCTGACCGTAGCGACAGAATACCGACTGATTTTCCGTCGGTATATACCGACGTAATATATTCGGTCGGTAATTCCTGGGTTGTTTTAACATTTTTACCGATAGATTATCCGTTGGTAATTACAGACGGAAATAAATCCGTCGGTACGTTTCAAAGAATGAAGCATACATTTTCGACGGTCCGTCGGTAATTACCGACAGATTACGTTCCGTCGGTAATTTTTTAATTTTTTTTTAAATTATATTATATATATATTAATTTATTTATTTTTGCAATTAAAATTAAAATTGCAAAATAATTAAAATTTCCAACAGAAAACCAAACATCAGCCAAAATAATTAATTCGTATTAAAAGCGATTTGTCATATATCAAATAATATTATGTTCGACAAATATAAATAGTAAAATGTAAAGTAGTTTAAATATTCTAAAATAATAAAAATACTAAATAATTAAAAAAAATATCCAACAAATAAATTAATCATGCATCAGGACCAGGGGGTGAAGGTGGACGAAAAAACTGCCCCGACGCCACCATCTGCTGGAACTCGGCAAACTGATGCTCCAGACGTGCACGTGCCTCGCGGTCTGCCCGCTGCTCCTGCTCCATGCGGGCACGTGCCTCTCGCTTCTCCTGTAGCTGCTCCTCTAAGCTACCGATTCGTGTCTGGAACATCTGTTGTGTCAGAGCACCCGTCGAACCGGAGCTACCACTGGATGTAGCCTATCTGAGCTCGCTGTTGCCGAAGTTTCCAGTGCCGTAGCGCCTCTGGGCTGTGTGATCTCCAAATAGATCTCGTTTAAATCGGATCGTCCTTCCGCAGCATCCCGACGATGAACCTCGGCCTAATTCATAAATATTAAAGTGTTAGAAAATATATTATCATCAATTATAACAATTAGAAAAACTTAATTAAATACTTACATCAATTTTTTCATCCCTCGGCGTCAGATAAGTTCCATCGTCGTTAACGTGCAGTCGGCAGAAACTCGCATAATTCAATGCAACCAGTGCGACCCCCTGCTCTGCTGCCTATTCATGCATTGTAATAAAATTTCATATATAAGTTTTAATTATACATTAAAAAATGTAATATATACATACATATATATATATATAGTGGTTAACAAGTTAATTAAAAATTACGTAGCAACGACTGAACGAGGAGACGAGTGGATCTTGATCCTCCCCTATACTTGCTTATCCCTATGTCGGGTCCATCGGGCTCAGCCAACCGATTTGCACGAGCCTTTTCTGATCTAGAAATCACATCTGGACTCGCCCAATACTTTTGCAAACCCGTCCAAAACTCATCGGTCAAGTAAGGGGGATTGGTGTCAGGGTTTTTCTTCCACACTCTCTTCATATCATTCATCCACCCACTGTATCTGACACGTTGTATACACATATGCTTCCCATTCAGCTGGCCAACTAAAATATTTATGTTGAACAAAATATTAATTAAACCGTTAATCACATTTTAATGATAATAGTAGTAGCAAACTCCTGAAAATTTATTACCTTAAATTCTTTAAAGAATGTAGCCTTTATGCTATCTGGAATCAATTTCCAATTAAATCCTCCTGGATTAGGAATACTCTTAAAAATAATTGTAGCAATATGAGAGATCCCAGGTACCTCTAGTAGATTACTTTCCATTTGTAAAGAAAAAAAACATTAGACAATTAACATATAAATATATATATATATATAATAAATATTGAAATCTTGAATATGAATTACGATAAATAAATACATACCCCTTGTCGTCTATCTGAAAAACCATCCTTCCCGTACTATCTCTCTGGAAAACAACAGGTAGCCGACTGGAGCTGACAGTTGCTGTCTCCGGAGGGGTATCTGGTACCTGCTGTGAATATGGCGGAGTAGCACCTAGACGTGTAGCTGAGGACTCCGACTCGGGCTGACTACCTGAGCTAGAAGGAGCACGAAAACCTCTATATAGATTCATGATATCTGTTTCACAAACAACATTGAGATGTACATATATATTTGTTTGGAAAATTATAAGGTTTTGATTTGATACCATAACCCAACTGATTCTCCAACCGAATAGATGATCGCTTCAACCTAAGTTGTGTTTTCCAGTTCGCCTGTTTGAGCTTTAGATTTTCTAGGTTTACAGGTTAAGGAAGCGGAAGACAGCAGTCGATCCAGCTGTGTCAGTCGACCCAGCTGTGTCTACAGTAGGAGTTAGCTAGCGGAAGACAGCAGGCATCAACCTTCAGCTGAGTCCTCCAGCAGAGCATGATCAAGCTGAAGAGAATTCGAGCTGAGTTCAAAACACAGCCGGTCCAGCTGTACAGAACAAAGTGAACTAACTCTGAAGACATCACTTCAAGTCAGTTTGCCCAATCCAGCTCTGAATTCAAAAGCCAGCTCCAAAGGCAGAAGATCCCTGCGTCAGAGGAAGTCAACATGCCTCGACCAATGAGGGATTGCCGAATCAGCATCCTAGACTTCAGGACCTAGGATGTGACACGAATGAAGACAGGTGCATATTCGCCCAACGGAAGATCTCGAATTTAAGAAGAATAGGTAAGATTCAAACGGCTCCTCCAACGGCTGGTCTTGAATCTCTACCTATATAAACCCGTCTTCAACCTCAGGATCAAATACGAAAAACTCTCTACAAGCTTTTATTCTCTGAAATCATCATTCTTTCAGAAGCTCTCTCAAGCAGTTCTACATAGTTCAAAGAACACTTTATCTTAAAGTGTTTCTAGTTCAGAAACTGCTTAGTTTTTCGTCTGATCCCTAGGCCAAAATCTTTGTATATCTTAAGCCTAGATTTCGAACGAGTTCATCATACTCTAAAGTTCTTAATTATAAGAACTCGTTCACAGTTGGAACCCCAAACTAAACCCCTCTTTACCCAGAAAGGTTAGGTCAAGGTTACGCTTGCTTGAAGCGGGAAATTCAAGTGTGTAAGGTTTTTTCAGTACCCGTAAACTGAAAGGTTAGGCTTGACAGTGCCCGCAAACTGTTGGAATACAGCTCGGGTTAGAGTTGTGAAGTTGCTTGGTACTTGGAAACCAAATGGTAGTGAATTACCAGTAAACATGGTCGTGGACGTAGGAGGTGTTACTCCGAACCACGTAAAAACTCGTGTGCTCTTTACTTTCCTTTTAAATTCAGTTTTGTACTAACTCTTTCATTACATTGCATATTTGATCAAAACTGCATACGCAGCTGCTCTCCAAAGACAGGTGTGTCTCTCAGAAAGTTGCACAACTTGACTAAGCTGAAAACATAAAGTTAATCTTTTCAAGCTGAGTTTTTCTAAGTAACCGAGCTAAGTTTTGAAACCACCACATTCCGCACCGCCTGCTGAGTTATTTACCCAGCTGACCCTCCTCAGCTGGATCAATAACTGAGCTCACCAACTCTGTTATTTAACTTGAAAAAGTTTTCAGAAATTTATTTGGTGTATTCACCATTCCCTCTACACCAAATACCTAGCTCAGGGACCATCAATATTATATAGCTTAATAACGACATATAAATTACTTAGCTTTATTTATTACATTGATTGTAAACCAACTCAAGGCCAACTTCAAATTCAACCGACGTAAGGAAGCCTTGATTAGCACTCATTCTTACATGGACACCTTATTTTATCTCCATCTATGTACTCTTTCTTATTACTTATATACTCAATAAAACTGTCAAGTCCCTTCTCAAATGCAGGACGATCATGATAACGATGATATATCCACTGACGATTTTCGCTCATTCTTGTAATTCTAACAAAAATATAATAAATGCATTAATCAAACAAAAATTTGGCAGCATAACCCCACTATCCTAACTACAAAGTGCTCGACTCTACCAGCAACTATAGTAACCATAATGGTTCTAAACGTCTACATCTACCCCCAATGTGAATGTTCTGGTCAAAGACGTAACTAATTTGTATCCCAAATTAAGGGAATAGATCCTTATGAAATTAATTACATATTTTACCAATAAAGTTCTAAGTTCATCCCCAACATATAAATGATAAATAATGACATCTTCAACATAATATATTCACATGAATTAAATAAATAACATCACATTGTTGGGAGTACGATCCTTAAGATGTAATTAATTTCATCCCAGGGAGAGTAGATCCTTAAGAAATTAATTACATCTATCCCACTAAAACACAATAATCATTCTTCATAAAGAAAATGTTAAAATGAACAATCAAGAATAATTGAAAATCAAATTTCACTAACAAATTTCAATAACAAATTTTACTAACACTAGTAAGTATCTATCTTAGGTTAGGTAATCACAATTTTGCGATATAAATAAATAAAGGGTACAAGTATAAAAACTATTATTTTTTTCTTTTTTTATTTCCTAGTAAGTACCTATCTTAGTATATAGGTATATTAGGCATATTTCAAATTAGATTAGGTTAGAAACTATCTTAGTAAGTACAAGTATAGAAATTATTCTTTTTTTTCTTTTTTTATTTCCTAGTAAGTACCTATCTTAGGTTAGGTTAATTTTTAGTTTTAGGCATATTAGATATGTAATATTACCACATTTCCTTTCCTACAGTAAGCACAAAAACATTACATCCATAATTTCTAAAACAAATTTAATTATTATTTCACATTGTATACGAAGTTCTTTTCGTACATCGCACGGGGGACATACTAGTTCAAAACAATAACCATATGATAATATCATAATCCAAAACAATAATCATATCATAATTCACATCAATAACATCATAATCCAAAATAATAACCATATCATAACAATAATCATATCATAATTTACAACATCAAAATTCAAAACAATAAACCATATCATTATTCAATTCATATCAACCTATCATACTTCAATCTAATTAATGCTCAAATCTACAAATCTAATGATAGAGCATATGTTACCAACCTTGATTAAAGTGAACTAAAATCCGACGCGAAGCACTGTAGAGATAGAGAGAGACAGACGGAGGCAGTGTCCTGAGGCGGGGCTGTCGACGGGACGGGGCTGTCGACGGGGCGGGGGTTGGGCTGCACAATGGAGAGAGAGAGAGTGAGCAATAGAGACACAGAAAGAGAGAGACAAGAGACAGAGAGACAGACGAACCTTGTGCTCGACTGCGGGAGGTGGGAAATGGCGGCGGCGGCGTGGCAGAGAGGCGGTGGGCCGCGGCGGCGGCGCTGCAGACAGGCGGCAGAGAGAGGCGGGGGTAGAGAGAGAATGGTGAGAGAGGCGGCTAGCGACTGCACACTGTAGAGAGAGAGAGAGCGGACGACGGCGGCACGACGAAGAGGGAGACGAGGGCGGACGGCGGTGGTGGCAGAGAGAAATGGTGAGAGAGGCGCGCTGCGACGAGGCGAGTGCAGACGCAATGGAAAGAGAGAGAGAGCAGATGGCGGTGGCACAGCAGGGCGGCGGAACAGCGAGAGCGAGATGAGGGCGAGGAGAACTGTCGGATCAATGTTCTGTTTGGGGTAACAGAACGTATTTTTAGCTTCATCTTCTGCTGAAACCTCAGAATCGTCCTATTTGACGAAACTGGTTCTCTCTTCATATCCGTTTCTCGGACTCTTTTCCGACTTCTCGATTGGTAGTTCACCCAACTCCTTGCCACTTGTCAATGTGATAAAGTTCACATGTTCTCTAGAATTCACTTGAACTTGTGATGGAAATCGGTCTTGGTTCCCCTTGAGTTCATTCATGGAAGCTGAGAGTTGAGAAATTTGACGAGCTAATCCGTCCATACACACTTTTTGCTCATATTAAGTTAGTTGAAGTTGTTGCATATTGTTTTGCAAAAATTGCTGCTAGCCAATCAAATCAGCCATCATCTCTTCAAGGGACTTTCCTTTCTTTTCTTGCGAAGGATGTGGTGGTTGCTGAAATCCTCTTTGATGAGATGGTCGGTAGTTCTGTTGATGCTGCACTTGATTGCTTTGATCGCTCCAATGAAAATTAGGATATATGGTCTCTCCAACTTGGATTATAAGTGTTTGAGAAAGGATCTCTCTTTGGTGGTGGATGATCATACCAACTTTCAAATGAATTTGCTTGAGTAATGTGATTCTCTTCGTTCAATTTGCACTGCACCGTTAAGTGGTCCAAATTACCACACTTACCACATGGTTTCTCTGTCGGTCCAACACTTGCAACTTTCTTAACCACAGTATTCAACATTCTTTCCATTCTTCCCATTCTCTCATCGAACTTCTCTTCAAAATTAAAGGAACTTGTTTGTGAAGCTCTTTTAAGCAAACGAGGGCTAGGCTCCTCATATTCTCTTCTTGCTTCTACCAAGTATTGAATCAACGTCTTAGCTTCGCTCACTCTGCACTGTAAAAATCCTCCTCCACTTGATGAGTTGACAAGATTCTTTGTGTCAATGGTCATTCCTGG
Source organism: Agastache rugosa (assembly GCA_031470985.1). Lineage (NCBI taxonomy): Eukaryota > Viridiplantae > Streptophyta > Magnoliopsida > Lamiales > Lamiaceae > Agastache > Agastache rugosa. The sequence goes on from CM062604.1 coordinate 20,092,687, forward strand.
GTAGAAATACTGCAACAAGTCACCCTCATAATACTTATAGTTTGGGCAACTATCCACTAGCTTCTTAAATCTCGTCCAGTAAGTGCACAACGATTCATCATATTCTTGTTTCACTCAGCTAATCTCCTTCTTCAATGCATTATTCTTAGTCGGAGGAAAGAAGTGCTCCAAAAATAGTTTTTTCATTTCAGCCATGTAGATATGGAGTTTGCCGGAAAACTTGTGAACCAGGCATTCGCCTCTGCCGTCTGAGTGAAATGAAACGCGACTAACTTGAATTGGTCCTCACTAACTCTAGCTGCCCGTTTCTGTACCTTGCATATCTTGATCGTTGTATGGATCCTCTCCTATTTTACCGTAAAACTTAGGTAAAACATTCAGTAATCCCAGCTTGATCTCGATCGATGCCTCCAAATCTGGTATCTGTATCGGTGTTGGAGGATCATCTTCCAGATGGCTGGAAGTTCAATCTCGGATCTTCGTTTGACATGTCGCCTTCAGTGATCGTGACGAAATTAGACTCAACTTCTTCACTGGTGTCTGTTTCTGCTTCAGAAATATCTTCTGTTTGCGCAAACGGGACACCTTCAGTTTATGGAATACTACTGTCAGACTCGTAAATAGTTTCTGTCTGCGCAAATGGAGGTTCTGATTATGACAGATTCTGCTGCTTTTTCAGCTTGGTCTCTTTCCTCAACCGTTTCGCGAACTTCTCAATTTTAGTAGGATATAGAAGATCCAGTTTAGAGGCTCTGCTCATAAATAACAGAAAAGTAATAAAAGATCAATAGGAAAAATAAATTAATAAATACCGTTCCCCGGCAACGGCGCCAATTTGGTGGACGTTGTTTACCACCAAGTAATTCCTGCACCTTGCTCATAATCAAATTAGTATAGCAACAAGTAGCTAGGGTCGAACCACAGAGAACGGAAATCACTTATTTTTCCTATAAATCAGGTTTTAGTGTAGCCACCACACCTTAAATTTAGAGAATTTAATTATAAGCTAAGAAAACAAAGAAATTAACTAAAATAGCAAACAAATATTAATCAAGAGAAAAGTAATTCGGCTTCGAATTAATCTACACTAATCTAGGGCTCTGATCATCGACGTACAGATAAATTAATTCCCAAGAACCAACCAGTTATAGGGTACCGTAAATGGCAGCGGACATACCCCAATTCCTACGTACTTTATCGATAGTTAGTTGTAGACGTCAGACCTAACTATTTCTCTTATTAAAACACAACCTGGCTAGAGACGCCAGACCTAGATTTAATGCTCTAATAACTTTTAGATTTGAAGGAACCCAATTTAGACGAATTACCCAAGAATGCAAGTAATAACCCGTCTACCAATTTATTCCTACTACGAACATGGTAGCTTTATCACTAATTAGCTCTCTTCCAACAATTACGGATTGGGGGAACTAATTGACTGTAATCCAATTTAATCTAAGTTGATTAGGCTTAAATAAAATCAGAATTAACTTTAAACACAAGAAATAAATCGAAACTCTAGGAAATTAATTATACGAACAATTAGATCTCACAGATTATTAGACTAGTGATTCAATATTCTCGCCGAATAGAAAATTAGCTACGCATATTATCAAAATAAAATAAAACAAAATTTAAATAGAAGAACATTAATCTTGATATTGAGTAAACAAAGAAATAAGCTAATTGAATTATGGAGGACAAATGTACCTCGATCAAGAAAATAAATTCAGGAATAAGAAAACAATAATATATAATAATAATAATAAACCTATGTAAAACTCTCAATTCTCCAGCAAGAATTTTCGTACTCTGTTCCCCTAATGGCGGCTAAGGTAAACGAAAAATATGGAATATAAAAGTTAATCCTAATTAGCTGCCCACTTTTAATTAGATAACCTAGCTAATTAATAAACAAATAATAAAACCTCTAAATAGTCTAACAATATTATTTAATAGATTAAATATACTAAGGCCCGGCCCATTAAACTCTCTTCCAAAATTGCACATAAATTCTTCCTTCTCGATTTCTCTCGTCCAAATTCATATACTCACGAACTGTTCGATTCCTATACAAAAATACATAAAAAGTGCAAATTATATCCAAATAAAGTTATAGAAAAATTAATAATATGAACAACCAAAATACACACATCAAACCCTAACCTTTGGTCTAGTGTTCAAGCCTCCTTAAATACTATTTCACTCTTTAATTATTTTTTATTTATTTTTTTCTCCTACTATTTTGGAGCGATTTGAAAACATGAAGAGTAGAATATAAATATTATGAACTTATGAAGTTTACTTATTTTTTAGTATTTGTAATATAGTTTAAACGACATTATTATTGTATTAAAAATTGTTATTTAGTTTTAATTATTTTGGATTTTTTTTAATTATTTGGGCGCCCATTTGAGTTCACAAATGGGATATATTGACTGGCAAATTGATGTATATTTCGAAGGTTCCATATTTCAAAGGTTCTATTTTTGAAGAGCAAATCGATCTTTCAACGAATTGAGTTTAAATTGGGAGATATTGACCGGCTATTTACTGTATATTTCAAAGGTTCTATATTTCAAAGGCTCTATTTTTGAACAGCAAGAATAGTCAAACTTATAGCTAATTTGAGTTTACACTTGGGAGATATTTTGATTGGCTAGTTGCTGTATATTCGAAGAAAGAATGAGAGAGGATCTGACCTTGTTATTTTTTCTTCTTGAAATTTTTTGCTGAACTTTGAATTTTTATGGTTCCGAGAGAAATGTCTTCGTAGAACTTTGAATTTTGAACTGTTCATATCAAAAAATAAAACGATCAATGAAAATCTGTGATCAAACTGATATCAAATTAACAAACAAATATGAACACCCTAAATTCCCAATTCACACTAAAGAAATACCCCGATAAATTCTTGTGCTTGCCATGCATGCGGAATCCAGTACTTATCAATATATCTGTCTTTCTCTCAAGTTATTTGGTGGACGTCGTTTACCACCAAATAATTCATGCAACCTGCTCAGAATTAAATTAGTAAACCAACAAGCAGGGTCGAACCACAAAGAAAGGGAATTCACCTATTTTTTCTATAAATCTAGTTTTGGTGTAGCCACCACGCCTTAAATTGAGATAATTAATTAAGACTAAGAAGAACAATAAGTTAACAAAATAGTAATAAATGGAAATTCAATAAGAAGAAAAGCAATTCGGCTTCGAATAAATCCACACTAGTCTAGGGCTCTGATCATCGATGCAAAGATTAATTAATTCCCAAGAACCGACCAGTTACAGGGTACCGTGAACGCAACGGACATACCCCAATTCCTACGTACTTTATCGATAGTTAGCTGTAGACGCCAGACCTAACTATTTCCCTTATTAAAACACAACCTAGCTGGAGACGCCAGACCTAGATTTAATGCTCTAATAACTTTTAGATCTGAAGGAACCCAATTTAGACGAATTACCCAAGAACGCAAGTAATAACCCGTCTACCAATTTATTCCTACTACGAACATGGTAGCTTTATCACTAATTAGCCATATTCCAACAATTACGGATTGGGGGACCTAATTGACTGTAATCCAATTTAATCTAAGTTGATCAGGCTTAAATAAAATCGGAATTAATTTTAAACACAAGGAATAAATCGAAACCCTAGAAAATTAATTATACGAACAATTAGATCTCACAGATTATTAAACTAGTGCTTCAATATTCTAGCCGAATCAAAGAATTAGCTACTCATAATAAAATTAAACACAATTGAATAATAGAAAGAAAGCATAAAATTAATATATTGAATTAAAAAAAGTAAGAACTTGGCACCAGAAATCAATCTCCAATTATGATGCAAAGTATAACTCCAAAACTAAGAAAAATAAATAAAATAAAACTATGCTTCCAAGTCTTGTGCGTGTCCTTCTTTCCGGCGGCTAATGCTAAAATAAAAGTAAAGTATGGAATGGAAAAATATCTGTCACAATCCACCGCAAATCCTCTCTTAAATAACCTAGGAAATAATTAAATAATAGAATTCTAAATATAATAGGTATCTAAATATATTGTTTAAGGATTACAAAATAGTAAAGCCCGACCCATCCAATTTTCTTCCATCTTTAACTTCGATCTTCTATAATTGGACATAAATCCATCCTTTTCGACTTCTTTCATCCAAATATATCAACAAGCGAAATCTACATTTCCTGCATAAAAACTACACCTAATCGTGCATTATATCCATATAAAATCATAGAAAATTTAACTTTTGAACAACCAAAATACACACTCATCAAATCTCCTCACACTTGAGTCATACTTGCCCTCAAGTATGAAATGAAGATCAAACTCAATCATCAAACATGGTTGTTCAGAAATATCAAATTCCCTATGACTCAATATGAACGACTCAATAAGAAAAGAAGATGGAAAAATAAGAAATTGGACACGAACTGACTCGACACACAAAATAGCCAAGTAAATACCAAACCGTTTATGTCCGCAAACTTTTCACTGCCAAGTAAAAATCCAGCAACTCACAAAGCAATTCTCAACTTTCAAATGACAAAATGAAATCTCAGATAATGGTACATTATCGTCAACTTGGTCAAAATCGGGCAATAATATGAACACAGCTCACGGAATTCACTCATTCACTCCCTACACTACTCCAGGACAGCCACTCATAAACTCATTTCACGCAATTGCAATATATAGTGGCCAATATGTAACTCAAGAAGGTCTTTTCTCATTTGGCGTAATGGGGCTAGGGACCATTCAAATAGATTGGAAGGATCTAACAGGGATTCCTAGGCTTTGAAAAATAAGAACAAATATTATGCACATCCAAATCGAATCATCATCCATGAATAATAGGCATCACAAGAAGAACCAACAAACTCATCCCAGCTAAACGAACTAACTATCAAACTGTATGCTCAACTCAACTTAGGTGCATTTTTTAATTTTTTTTCTTCTTTTTTCTATTTTTTTGTTTTTTTTTCTGCACCATTTTTTCTCAAATTTCGAATAAACAACACTAAACATGAGTTACAGCAGTTGTCTCTGTTTGACCAAACAGAACCAAATATCAACTTTTTCAGAACATAAACTTCAGCACAGGTTCTGTCTGGGCTGACTGAACGTACAAAAATTGCCTTTTTCACTAAAATCACACATGGATGAATTTTCGAATTTGGAACATGCACAATAGGGCCAAGAGAAAGTCAAAAATAGGCCTTGGTTAAATATTTAGTAGCTCAAGTAAAAAAAATGGTCAAGGCTTCAAAATGGCTCACTAGGGGTTAATGTAAAGGTTGGGCAATAAAACTCAGGCCAAAATTGGTTCACCCTAACGTCTTCTATCATGCATTACAAAATGGCACACTCGATATTGCAACCTTGTGAATAAAAATTCTCTCAGAAAGAACAAAGTAGAGAGTGCTCTACTATTATAGGCTCAAATCTCATTTAGTGTGGGTTTAAAAATTCAATTATTACCCTTTTTCGTCTTCCCAAGTATCATTCAATAATTCATCAAAAAAAATTGCATTTCGCCATTTAAAAGCATATTGAATCAATAAGTTAATTACAACGAGCAGAGTATATCCACAAACATCAACAAATCTTGTAATATTTGGCTTTACTTGACACAAAAACTTGACTCAAATATAAAAAATAACAAACGAACTAACATAAACACACAAAGACAACCTTCTCACACTAAAGCTTTGCTTGCCCTCAAGCAAATAAAGAAAAAGCATAAACAAGGAGAATAAACAAAAAGACGCAAATACAAAACTAAAAGGAAGACAAAATAAAATAAAAACAAAAGAAAAAGAAAATTAAAAAAAATAAAATAAAAATAAAAATAAGAAAGGGAAAGAAATCACCCAAGTTGTCTTCTTCTGCATTTAGGTGGTTTAAGCTCCAACTTGGGCAGCTTCACATCCAATGGCACTGATCTGTCGCAGGGGTCCTGTTTCGGTAACTGGACCTTTTTCCAGACTCTTGAGCATCAAAAGCAGTCGTCCTTTTCATCGAAGTTAGATCTAGCTTTTCCTGCATTAATTCAGTCTCAAGATATTCTTGGACATGAGGGTCAATCACATCAATGGCATATGCACCTTTAACATCAAGAGGATTTCTCATGGTATCATCAATATTGAAAGTGAATTTTTCTCCATGATAATCCAAGCAAATAGTACCATTAAAGACATCAATGACCGACTTAGCAGTCCTTAAGAAAGGACGACCTAACAGAACACTAGCTGAATCATTCGACTGCATATTACTCATTTTAACCACATAGAAATCAGCAGGATAAACAAAATCATGAACTTTCACAAGAACATTCTCCAAAAGACCCTCAGGATAAACACATGATCCATTAGCCAACTTCATCACAACTTTTGCATCTACCAACTCCACACCAGTTAAGCTATTATAAATAGATAATGGCATGACGTTAACAGATGCTCCTAAATCACACATAGCATGCTTAAGCTTTGTACCTCCAATGTAGCAAGGCAAAGAGAACATACCTGGGTCCTTGCATTTGGGTGGCAATTTCTTTTGCATCACAGCTGATACGTTTGCAGTCATCAAAATCTTGCCAGCATACTTTGACTTTTCAGCAATGAAATCCTTCATGAATTTGCTCAACGGAGGAAGCTTGATTGCTTGAAGGAATGGAAGGTTAATTTCTAGCTTTCCGAATATCGACATAAAGTCGTTAGGATCTACCTCCGGCTTCTTCTTTTCTAATCTTCGAGGAAAAGGTACACGAATCACAATATTAGGATCATATAAACTCAAAGGTTTATGTACCTTAGTAGGCTCCTCCAACGCAAATTCCCTTTCCACTTCCTTTTCCTTCAGCGTAACTGTTGGATCAGAAAGAACTTATTTTCAGCTTCAACTTCTGTTGGAACATCAGAATCGTCCCGTTTGGTTAAATTGCTTCTCTCTTCAGATCCGTTTCTCAAACTCTTATCCGTCTTTTCGATTGGTGGCTCACCCAACTCCTTGCCACTTCTCAACGTGATAAAGTTCACATGTTCTCGAGGATTCACTTGAACTTGTGATGGTAACCGACCTTGATTCCCCTTGAGTTCATTCATGAAAGCCGAGAGTTGAGAAATTTGACGAGCTAATCCGTCCATACACACTTTTTGCTCAGCTTGAGTTTGTTGGAGTTGCTGCATATTGTTTTGCAGAAATTGCTGCGAACCAATAAACTTGGCCATCATTTCTTCAAGAGACTTTCCTTGCTTTTCTTGCGAAGGAGGTGGTGGTTGCTGAAATCTTTTTGATAAGGTGGTCGGTAGTTATGTTGATGCTGCACTTGTTAAGGTTGTTGCTGCACTTGATTACTTTGATCGCTCCAACGAAAATTAGGATGGTCTCTCCAACCTGGATTATAAGTGTTCGAGAAAGGATCTCTCTTTGATGGTGGATGATCATACCAACTTTCAAATGAATTTGCTTGAGCAATGTGATTCTCTTCGTTCAATTTGCACTGCACCGTTAAGTGGCCCAAATTACCACACATACCACATGGTTTCTCCGTCGGTTCAGCACTTGCAACTTTCTCAACCACAGTATTCAACATATTTTCTATCCTTCCCATTCTTTCTTCGAGCTTTTCTTCAAAATTGGACGAACTAGGCTCCTCATACTCCCTTGTTGCTTCTACCAAGTGTTGAATCAACTTCTTAGCTTCACTCACTCTGCAATGTGAAAATCCTCCTCCACTTGATGAGTTGACAAGATTCTTTGTGTCAACGATCATTCCTTGATAGAAATACTGCAACAATTCACCCTCAGAATATCTATGGTTCGGGCACAAATCTACCAATCTCTAAAATCTCGTCCAGTAAGTGCACAACGATTCATCATATTATTGCTTCACTCCGCTAATCTCCTTCTTCAATGCATTAGTCTTAGTCGGAGGAAAGAAGTGCTCCAAAAATAGTTTGTTCATTTCAGCCCATGTAGATATGAAGTTTGGTGGTAGACTTGTGAACCAGGTATTCGCCTCTACCGTCTGAGTGAAAGAAAATGCGGCTAACTTGAATTGTTCCTCAGTAACTCCAGCTGGTCGTTTCTGCACCTTGCATATCTTGACGAACTCACTCAGAAAGTTGTATGGATCCTCTCCTTTTTTACGATAGAACTTAGGTAAAACATTCAGCAACCCCAACTTGATCTCAATCGATGCCTCCAAATCTGGTATGATATCGGTGTTGGAGGATCGTCTTCTAGATGGCTCGAAAGTTCACTCAATCTCGGATCTTCATCTGTCATGTCACCTTCAGTAATCGCGACGAAAGTCGACGCTACTTCTTCCTCGGTTTATGTTTCTGCTTAAGAAATACCTTCCGTTTGAGAAATCGGAACACTTTCAGCTTCTGGAACACTACTGTCAGACTCGTAAACAGCTTCCGTCTGAGCAGACGGATCACCTTGCGGTTCCAACAGATTCTACTGCTTCTTAAGCTTGGTCCCTTTCCATAACCGTTTCGCGAACTTCTCAATTTCAGAATGATATAGAAGGTCCGGTTTAGAGGCCCTGCTCATAAACAACAGAAAAGTAACCAAAGATCAATAGGAAAAATGAATTAATAAACACCGTTCCCCGGCAATGGCGCCAATTTGGTGGACGTCGTTTACCACCAAATAATTCCTACAACTTGCTCAGAATTAAATTAGTATAGCAACAAGCAGGGTCGAACCACAGAGAACGGGAATTCACCTATTTTTCCTATAAATCTAGTTTTGGTGTAGCCACCACGCCTTAAATTGAGATAATTAATTACAACTAAGAAGAACAATAAGTTAACAAAATAGTAATAAATGGAAATTCAATAAGAAGAAAAGGAATTTGGCTTCGAATAAATCTACACTAGTCTAGTGCTCTGATCATCGATGCAAAGATTAATTAATTTCAAGAACCAACCAGTTATAGGGTACCGTGAATGCAGCGGACATACCCCAATTCCTACGTACTTTATTGTTCGCTATTTTCTTTCACACCGCAAGTGCACGGGTGCAATTGTGTACAGGAAAGCAAGGTCGTATTCCACAGAGATTGTGAATATTCTAGCAAGTATCACTTTCAACCATTATCCTACTATTTATTCTAGCAAGTACCACTTTCAACCACAAGAATTGTTGTGTCCAACCAATAACTAAACATGCAACTCCTATAAGCTTCTTAGATCTATTGCCCTCACACAAATCTCAAGATCTTTCGACTATATTGAAGAGTGTGTCCTATATTCTAGATCAAGCATCAATTCTCATCTTTCGAATATTGAATTAACACATCAAATATGCACAATTGGCGATCAATCAATCGAGCATGAAAAAGCACTAGAATATAGAAAACAATAGAAGGTCCCAACTGATTAATTAAATCAACATTGAATCCAAATATTCACCTACTCTCTAACCCTAGGATAAAATAATTAGCTACTTATAGTCATGATGAACACAATCCAAATATTAAATAAAAACATAAAAACCCTAAGATGAATCTTGGTCTTGAACGCCTCCAATCTTCTCTTCTCGTCTTCAATCTTTAAATCTTCTCCCAAGCATAAAAGTGTATGAAAATAAAATTGTAATGTATCTCTCTTAATGAAAAAAAACCACAAAACAATGTAATACAAGGAGTATTTATAGGTATAATTCGAATAGGGTTAGGAATTAGGCCTAGAAATGAGATAGAAACGAAAAAGGAAAGATATTGAAAGAATTCCGCAGGGCCATGCGGTCGCATGCCGGACCGCATGCGGGACTGCATGGCTGGGCTGCCCTGTTTCTGGGGGGTGTTCATGCGGCTGGTCATGCGGCTGGTCATGCGGCCGCATGGTACTGTTCACGTGCACAGTAATTTTGTTTCGGTCCGTTCTCCCTCGTTTCAACTCCGATTTTGGATCCGTTTTCGCCTACGAACTCCTATCGAACTCTACTTTTATCCTATCATGCTCAATTTGCATAAACTTTACTCCATTTGTCCTGAAGAATTAGACAAACAACGAACGAGCATCATATTTCACAAAATAACAATACTTAGGCACAAAACTCATTCTAAACATGATTTCCTACCGCAAAGTGACTTCAATTAAGCTCATATTAATGAGAAAATCCATGTTTATCAACCCCCCAAACTTAAGGGTTTGTTTGTCCTCGAACAACAAGAAGAGAAGAGAAATAAAAATAAACATGGATTGAGACGAATCGGTGACACTAATGGCTTCAGAAATTTTTAACAAAATACGAATCATGCAAGAATTCAATCAAGATTAAGTTCAAACCAATAAATCAAATATTCTAGCCTCAATAAACTTCCGAGTCCTCACGGCATGGATAATTTTCGAGTAAACTCTCAACTCTCAAGTGTATAGCATGGGAAATATATATGCTCAAATCAAGACAATACATGCAACCTACCATAAGCTTGCCAATTATCTTACCTCGCCATCGTTTAAACGTATGCTTCGAGAAAGGATCAAAAAGGGCTTTCTTTTGGTTGTAATGTTGGCTCTTTGGTAAGGTAGGGAAAATTTAGGCTAAGTGACTTATAACCTTTCAACATATTAATTTCTCAAACATCACAATAACCATTCTCAAATCTCACTACATCCAATCTTTTTTTTTTTAATCTCAAAATCTCAACACAACCTTATTTTGCACCACTATTGTTTTTCAAAACTAATACCCTCTTATGCTCCAATTTTTCTTTGTTTTTTTTTTCTTCTTATTCTTTTCAAGCAAACATCTTTTTTTTCTCTGGGAGCTTATAAGGTCTAATATCAAACATTCAACTCAAAGTGCACTTTTATTTTCCTCCTTGCATAAATTCTTTTCAACTCAACTAACCCCCAATAAAGTTATACCCAATTCACCTTTGGTTCATTAAAGAAAAGGCTCAAAACCTCAAAGAGGCAAATTAGGATAGATTTAACAATTTGGACAATAAATAGGGAAAAATTGGCTAACAAGGATGGCCTTAAATCATCTCCTAATTCTAGGCACACTAACACAATCTTGAGGAAGATTCATGGCAAGTTCTAGAGATTAACATGCATGTTTGACAAATCACACAAGAATGAAATAGACTATTAAGAATATGATAGTCTAGGCTCAAGTCTCACATAGGCTATTCCAAGTTCAAAAGGCCAAAATGCTCAATCTATCAATCCATGCTCAATCTATCATGAAATACTTGCAATCATCAATTTTCAAACCAAACCAAAACCCTCATTTTCATCACAAGCCAAGTCACACAAATCACCAAAATCATGCTTATACCTTTCAAAACAATTTCAAGACTTTAAAAAAATCGAAGCAACTCAAGACTTCATCAATTTTAAAAACAAAAATAAATACTAAAAAGAAATAAAACCACCTAAAAATTAGAAAACAAGAAAACAAATAAAATAAATAATAATAATAAAAAAAAATAGAATCAACCCTCTTCTCCATCCCCCAAACTTATTCAACGAGAAGGAAGAATAAGTTTGCAAGTAGAAGAGGAGGTTGACGAAAACAAACGCATCCGGAGTCAAGAAGGTGGTGGGGGAAAACGATCTTGGGTAGACCGCATCCAATCAAGCATACTAGACACCCCGGATTGTATCATCTCATAATTGCGCCGCATGTCCTCATTATAACGCATTTGCTCTTCATGGTGGCGGCGAACCTCCATCTCTTGACGATCAAAACGAGCATACACCTCATTAGCAGAAGTATCCAACCGAAGGTTAGTAGCTGTTGGGAAAATTATAAGGTTTCGATTTGATACCAAAACCCAACTGATTCTCCAACCGAATAGATGATCGCGTCAACCTAAATAGTGTTTTCCAGCTCGCCTGTTTGAGCCTTAGATGTTCTAGGATTACAGGTTATGGAAGAGGAAGACAACAGTCGACCCAGCTGTGTCTACAGCAGGAGTCAGCTAGCGGAAGACAGCAGTCGACCCAGCTGTGTTCTCAGCTGGAGTCAGCTAGCAAAAGAAAGCAGGCGTCAACCTTCAGCTGAGTGATCCAGCAGAGCCTGATCAAGCTGAAGAGAATTCGAGCTGAGTTCAAAACGCAGCTGGTCCAGCTGTACAGAACAAAGGAACTATCTCTGAAGACTCCACTTCAAGACAGTCCAGCTCTGAATTCAAAAGCCAGCTCTAAAGGCAGAAGATCCCAGAATCAGAGGAAGTCAACCTACCTCGACCAATGAGGGATTTCCAGATCAGCATCCTAGACTTCAGAACCTAGGATGTGACACAAATGAAGACAGGTGCAGATACGCCCAACGGCAGATCTTGTATTTAAGAAGAGTAGGTAAGATTCAAACGGCTCATCCAACGGCTAGTCTTGAATCTCTACCTATATAAACCCATCTTCAACCTCAGGATCAGATACGAAAAACTCTCTACAAGCTTTCATTATCTGAAATCATTATTCTTTCAAAAGCTCTCAAGCAGTTCTACATAGATCAAAGAACACTTTATCTTAAAGTGTTTTTAGTTAAGAAACTGCTTAGTTTTTCGTCTGTTCCCTAGGCCAAACTCATTGTATATCTTAAGCCTAGATTTCGAACGAGTTCATCATACTCTGAAGTTCTTAATTGTAAGAACTCGTTCATAGTTGGAACCCCATACCCAAACCCAAACCCAGAAAGGTTAGGTAAAGGTACGCTTGCTTGAAGCGCGTAATTCGAGTGGTTAGGTTCTTCAGTACCCATAAACTGAAGGTGTATAGGATTGACAGTGCCCGCAAACTGTTGGAACACAGCTCGGGTTAGAGTTGTGAAGTTGCTTGGTACTTGGAAACCAAGTGGTAGTGGATTACCAGTGAATCTGGTCGTGGACGTAGGAGGTGTTACTCCGAACCACGTAAAAACTCGCGTGCTTCTAACTCTCTCTCTTTACTATTGCTTTATATTCAGCTGTGTACTAACTCCTTCATATCATTGCATACTTGTTCAAAACTGCACACACTCTCTCCAAAGACAAATTTGTGTCTCTCGAAAAGTTGCACAACGACTAAGCCGAAAACGTTAAGTTAATATTTTCAAACCGAGTTTTTCTAAGTAATCGAGCTAAGTTTTCAAACCACCACTTTCCGCACCGCTACCGAGTTATTTACCCGGTGACCCTCCACACTGGATCAATAACTGAGCTCACCAACTCTGTGTTTTAACTTGAAAAAGTTTCAAAAAATCTACTTGGTGTATTCACCCCCCCTACACCAAGTACTCAGCTCAGGGACCATCAATTGGTATCAGAGCAGTGGTTCAAAAGACCACCGTTTCTGTATCAAGAGATCTCTCTTGACACTCTGCGTGTCGGTGGTCAATCGAACGGATCCGTTTTTCGAGAAAAACTCATCTTATTACATACTGCACATGTCTATGGATTCTTATCTTAACAGGAATCTCCCCACCTTCTCGGTAGACGACTATGCAATCTGGAAATTCAGATTGAAAAGCTTCCTTTGTGCACATCACGACATGATGTGGGACGTCATCACAGACGGACCCATCCTTATCTATAAACAAGGAAATGAACTCGTACCTGCTCATGATGGAGGACAACCAGAATACCGGCCAATTCTCAAGCCAAAGAAGGATTACTCGTCAGAAGAACGAAAGCAAGCTGGTCCGGACGGCTTCGCAAGAAACACCATCTCATCAACGGTCTCAAACGCCTACACGAGTAAGATCATCAAGTGCGAGACAGACAAAGAGATGTGGGAAATACTTGCCAAGCTATGTGAAGGATCCGAAGAAATCAAAGAAAACAAATTCACAATAGCTTGCCAAAAATTCGACAACTTCAAGCAGCTAGCCAACGAGTCCATCGAAGCGATGGAGCTAAGGTTCTCAAACATAGTCATTGAGATAGAGACAATCAGAACTGGGAAGTATACCCAGCGGGAAAAGAATCTAAAGGTTCTTTCAGCTCTTTCAGCTGAATGGAACACTTACAAGGTAGTTCACCAAAGTCGAAGTGACTTGGGTGATCTATCTACAGAAAGGTTGTTCTCACTCTTAAAAGCCAACGAATACAACTTGAAAATCACTCAAGAAGAATCTTCAAGCAGACAGAATGACGGAGAACTCACCCCAGCTCCAAAAGAAATAGCTTTCAGAGCCAACTCTGAAAAGTCAGCTCATGTCAAGTCAGCTGAGTCCTCCAAGATGAAGAAGGACAAAAAGGATATGAGCAAAGAGGAGCTACTCGAAGAAATTGCCATGATGGTGAAAAATTATAACAGACTCAACAACAGCAAGGGCAAATACAAGAAGTTCTTTAGGACTTACAGAGATAAGTACGCGACGGTGATGAGAAGTCGAGTGACCAACGAACAGTGAAGGTTGCTTCAGCTGCAAGGAACCGAGGACACTACCGACAAGATTGTCCAAAGCTGTCCAAGAAAGACAAAGACCAATTAAAAGCTAAGGCGACGATAAAAGGAGAGCTTATATCGCTGATGAAGAATCAGAGTGCAAGAAAATGGATGACATGCCATTTTCAGACTCGGAAGAAGAAGCACTGATGGCCCATGATGAACCTGATTGGGATACATGCTTCATGGGACAAACAGACGGCATCGATGAAGATGAGGTAACGTCTCGAACTCTAAATCTATCTAACATCTCACCATCACACGATCACTCTACACAGGACTCAGAATCTGGACTACCTGATTGAAGTCTAGTAGAGAAAGTAATGAACGATTCCAAGGAGCTTCAAGAGATCCTTGACGTCATTATGTGTGAGAATGCCGAGCTGAAGGCGGAACTGGAAAAGACAAAAGTATCAGACACAGCTGATACAACTCAGCTCCAACAGGAAGTCGTTTCACTAAAAGACAAAATAGTGAAACAAGATCAGCTGATGAAGAAAGTCAACACTGAGAAGAAACAGCTGATAGAAGATGTGGAAAAGGTCACAGCTGAATCGGAAAGGAAGTCAGCTGAGATCATTGAGCTGAAAAGCACCGAAGAGGTACTATCTAAAAAGATAGTAGCTCTCATCAAAGCCACGTCAACAATGGACGAGATCATTAGTGCTCAGCGTCCAGCAGCACTCAAAGCGGGACTGGGATACAACGAATCAAAGGATGCCTCAAACAGTGCCTCCACAAGTGGAACAAAGGTTATGTTTGTACGTGCAAATGAACCTTCAATCCCAGCAGCTCAGCATCAACAGTTGAGGACACAGCAGGCGTCGGGAAGAACAGCTGTGAAACATTCTCAAGCTCCGTTGAGGACACAGCAGGCGTCGGGAAGAACAGCTGTGAAACATTCTCAAGCTCCGTCGAGGACACAGCAGACGTCAAGAAGAACAGCTGTGAAACAGTCTCAAACTCCGTCGAGAACACAGCAGACATCAAGAAGGTCAGTTGTGCGACAACCTCAAGCCCAACTCAGACAGCAACGTGCTCAACCTCAACGAAGACCACAGGCTGGATTTTACAGATACCGACCACGGCGCGGCACGTTGATCGATATCAACCAAGATATCGAGATACCCGGTGGATACCACTCATACGAGTATCACTGGATAATCATTTCCGGCCACAGTATCACATGAGACAGCAGAGACTAAGGAACGTCTCAGCTAGGCACACAGCTGGAAACCAAAAGAAATCCAGACAACAAAATAAGAAGACACGAAGATCAAGACCCCGCCAGCAACAACAGAAGAACACAAAGAATGTGTATATCGACTCAGCTGGGAGAATTATCAGATCAAATGACCCAATTCGAGTCATCAAGCAGATCTGGGTCGTCAAAGGATCTATGTCTAACCCACAAGGACCCAATTAAAACTGGGTACCTGAATTTTAACTTTTTGTTTAGGTTGCAAGGAATCGACGCATCTCTGAGGAGTCGATGAGAATGCTTTGGTACTTGGACAGTGGATGTTCCAAGCACATGATGCACCTAAAGTATCTACTCCAGGAGTACATTGAGCGTATAGGTCCACAAGTAACATTTGGTGACAACTCCAAAGGCCTAACCAAAGGTTATGGTACATTTAAAACTAGAAATGTTATAATCCCAAATGTTTCTTATGTACAAGGATTGCAACATAACTTGCTTTCCATTAGCCAATTCTGCGACAACGGTTTTTCTGTCAAGTTTGATGCACAGGGATGCACAGTGAAGCACAGGGAAACCAAGCAGATACTCCTAAGAGGGAAAAGAGAAGGAAATATGTACTTCGGCGGCGGAACGGCGGCTCTCCGGAGACTTGTCTTGTATCAAAAAGCGACAATGAAGTCGGTAGGCATGGCACGTACGGCTGAATCATCTCAACTTCAAGACAATTAACAAACTGGCTAGGAACCAGCTCGCTAATGGAATTCCAGATCAAGTATATGACAAAAGTCATATGTGCAGCGCGTGTCAACAAGGAAAGCAAACAAGAATCTCATTCTCTCTCAAGCCAGCTCAGTCAACTGATCGAGTTCTTCAACTTCTTCACATGGATCTTTTTGGTCCAGTTACTCCAGCAAGCTTCAATGGCAGAAAATATACTCTGGTCGTTGTGGATGATTTCTCAAGATTCACATGGGTATCATTCTTGTACCAGAAGAGCGAAACGAGAACTAAGCTGCCTATCCTGCTGGAAAGATTATCAACACAGAAGGAGTGCAAGATAATGGCAATAAGATCAGATCGTGGAACGGAGTTTCTAAATGAAACTATTTATGATTTTTGCGAGAAGAACGGAGTTCAACACCAAACATCTGCAGCTCGAACACCTCAGCAGAATGGTGTAGCAGAAAGAAGAAACAAAACTCTCAAGGAAGCAGCTACCTCAATGCTAGCTAGCTCTGCCATTCGAAATAAGTTCTGGGCTGAAGCAATCAACACAGCTTGCTTCACTCAAAATCGCTCCCTACTCACATCAAGGCAAGGAAAGACACCGTATGAGCTATGGAACAACAGAATACCATACATTGGATATTTCAAGGTATTCGGATCCAAATGTCACATTCTCAATAATGGGAAGACACAGCTCAAGACGTTCGACGAAAAGACAGACCGAGGAGTATTCCTTGGTTACTCCGCTGTGAGTAAAGCATACAGAGTTTTCAACAGAAGAACTCATATAGTCGAAGAAACTCCACATGTTACCTTTGACGAATCCTCCTTCGAATATAGAGATTCTATCAAACGAAGAAGCGAAGGAGAATCTTCAAGATTGATTCAGACAAGGGCTCAAGAGAATAGAATCAGGAATCTGGCCGAACCATTAATTTGGGACAATGAGCCAGAGGAGGAAATTCAAATCAACCAAGAAGCTCCACCAGCTGGAAATCGAGAAGAAGCTTCAACGCCAAATCAAGGGGGAACATCATCAGCTGGGAATCCAAACACAGCTGAGTCCCCAGCTCCATCTCCAGCTGAATCTCTACAGAAGTCACCTCAAAATTCAAATCAAGGAGAATCAATCTCTCAAGACTTAACTCCAGAGCAACTCCAAGACAGACGAAATTTAGCCACTTCAAGCATCAATCAACTGGAAGAAGAAATTCGTAAAAGGAGAAGATGGATTGAAGATCATCCATCATCAGCAATCATTGGAGAACCTTCTGACCAAGTCAAAACCAGAAGCTCAGCTGCTCAAGCTTCATCGGATCATCAAGAGGCAGCTGACACAGCTCAACTCTCAGTAGAGCTAGAACTGACGGTCTATGATGAAGACACAGCTCTAATGGCGTGTTACGTAGCTCAAGTGCCAGAGCCTCAATCAATTCTCGAAGCTTTGAAGAGTGTGCCTTGGACAAATGCGATGCAAGAAGAGCTGAACGAATTCCTCAGAAATTGTGTTTGGGAATTAGTCGACAGACCTCAAGAAGTCAAAGTCATAGGACTCAAATGGATATTCAAGAACAAGATGGATACCCTGGGAGTCGTCATCAGAAACAAAGCTCGACTCGTTGCCTAGGGCTACACTCAGCAGGAAGGAATTGATTTCGAAGAATCATTTGCTCCAGTAGCACGATTGGAAGCAATCAGACTATTTCTCGCCTTTGCAGCACATCACAAATTCAAGGTCTATCAAATGGATGTGAAGTGTGCATTCCTAAATGGAGAAATCAAAGAAGATGTCTACGTTGAACAACCTCCAGGATTCAAAGTAGAAGGAAATAAAGTCTACAAACTAAAGAAGGCTCTTTATGGATTAAAGCAAGCACCTCGAGCTTGGTATGACACTCTGTCAATTTTTCTCATATCCAAAGGATTCAAGAAGGGCTCAGTAGACAAAACTCTCTTCACCATCAAGTCAGGAGAAGATATCCTGGTTGTTCAAATCTACGTAGACGACATCATCTTTGGATCAAGATCAAGCTTCTTATGCCAAAGATTTGGAGAGATGATGTCAGAGAAGTTCCAAATGTCCATGATGGGAGAAATGAGTTTCTTCCTAGGACTTCAAGTCAAGCAATCTTCAGAAGGGATCTTCATAAATCAATCCAAATACGTGAAAGATTTGATCGCCAAGTATGGAGTTCAATCCGAGAATCAGTAAAGATTCCAATGAACACCAACTCGGAAGATTGAACCGAGAATCGAAGGGAAGTCGGTTGATTCCAGCAAATACAGAGGGATAATAGGATCCCTGCTGTATCTAACAGCAAGTCGTCCAGACATCTCTTTCGCAGTCGGAGTGTGTGCCAGATTTCAAGTTGATCCAAAGGAAGCACACATGCAAGCAGCCAAGAACATTCTCAAATACCTCAAAGGAACTCAGAATGTTGGGCTGTGGTACCCAGCTGAAGACAATCTACGGTATTTGGATACTCAGATTCAGACTTCGCTGGAGATCGATTGGACAGAATATCAACTTCAGGAACTTGTCAGTTCTTAGGAAGTAAGTTGATTTCATGGTTTTCAAAGAAACAAACGTGCGTCATAACTTCCACGACAGAAGCAGAATATATGGCCGCTGGAAGCTGCTGCTCGCAAATTCTCCGTCGAAACATCGAGTGGATGACTATGAAGTAAAAACAGGAGAGGTTTCAATTTTCTGTGATAGCTCAAGTGCGATTGCCATTTCAGAGAATCCAGTACTTCACACAAGATGCAAGCATGTAGACGTACGACATCATTTCATCAGAGATCACGTAGAAAAGAGGGATGTGATTGTTGAGAAAATTCACACAAACATACAGCGGGCTGATATTCTCACAAAACCGCTGATAGAAGCAAGATTCAAAATGCTGTGCGGATTAATTGGACTTCTCAACCCAGACATTGCTTCACCCAGCTGAATGGAAGCAGACCAATTGAATGGAAGAGACCGAATGGAAGCAGAAACGAACGGAAGCAGACCAATGAATGGAAGAGACCAGTGAAGCAGAAGCGGACCTAGCGAATGGAAGCAGACTTAGCCGAATACAAGCGATCAACCGAAATTCGAATCAATGTCAACGATATCAGTGAAAGAATTCGGCCTAAACCGGATCTTTGAAAGGAAAGGATTATTCAGCTGAGGGGGAACCAGCTGGAACCACGATGACCCAGCACACCCACTCAACCGAGGTATCAGCTGACTACAATGATCAGCTGAGAGGTTTGTAACAACATTAATTACTCCTACTCAATCTGTTTTCTGTCAACTCACATCTTGTCATTTCTAATCAATCTTAATTAAAAGTCTGCAAAGAATTGAATAATGGGAGTTTCGAGGCAAAAGTCAAAATGCCTCAACCGTTCTCTCTCGCGCATTAAATTGACATGACACGAGAATCACTCCCAGTCGTAGATCTTCTTATCAATAGACAAATCTTGATCGTCCATTCATGAGATAACGGGACACACAACTCCCTGGGATGCAAAAATCAACGTCAACAGACCTGGACCAGATGTTGATGAAACCGGAGTATTCAAGAGCAGTCATGTCAAAACTCTTGCTCCACCACAGGAGGCACAGAAAAAGATGCAGGAGACAAAGCAGCATGCATCTAACTCCGTCCTAGCTGGGAATCGGAGACAACTTGAGGAGACAAAATATACTGAAGCACTGTCTTCAAACCGAAGACACAAGTCAAAGGTGCTCGATCGGATCGGCGGAAAGCCGGTGACATTATGAGAGAATTCGTAATCACTCTCCGAGGAGCAGAAGGCCCACAAGCGGTCGTTTCTTTCGGTGGAAGAAAAGTTCACATCCCTGCGTGAACATAATCATCACCAACACCGCAACGGAGTATTCCAGCTGAACAACCAAGCTTAAACCCCAAGACAGATGGGATACTTCAACCGCCTTCTCCTCAGTTTCCTTCAGCTCCACAGGGACACCTTCTTCGAGATCTTTCAATAAAAGATGCTCAAGTCCCTGCACCAAGCTCAAATGAGAAACATCACCCAGCCAACGATCACCTGCAGCTGGATGATGATGATATGAGCTGAATACAAGTCCCTCAAGTGCTGAATCAGACTTTCTCATTCAATCTAAGAAGTCTGAAGAAGCAAAATTGCAAGGAATGAAGTTATGCCCGACTCAGAAGATGCTATCTCCCGTGCTAACTCATCCCTCCAAGCACTCAGCTGGACTGCCCCAGCTGAATCAGGCCACGGACGCTGTGTCTGCAATCACAGCTGAGGCTAATGCAACAGAAGAAGAGCCAGCTAACACAACAGCTGAGCCACTTAGACTCTAAACCTCGCTGCTCAGAGCTAAAAACCACAGTTTCGCCAAACTAAAACATCGCAATAGCCGATGGTGTATATCTCCCACCCTGTTTTGATCATGCCAAAAAGGGGGAAGTAAGGGAGAAGAGAGACAAGTCAATGAAGAGGCAAACTATTGAGCTAGAGGAACCAGCTGAATCAGAATCAGCTGAAGAAGAGACGAGTCAAAAGAAAGAAACAACGGATGCAGAAGAGAAGACCCAGCCAACTGGGACTGAAGACTGAAGGATTGAAGAATGAAGATTTGAAGATTTTTTTTCCTTCTTTCTTTTTCCTGTGTTATAATGTATTTTCTTACATTAATAAAACACAAGTTTTTCTGCGTCATAAGTTGTCTCAGTTAGGTTTTGGCATCATCAAAAAGGGGGAAATTGTTGGGAAAATTATAAGGTTTCGATTTGATACCAAAACCCAACTGATTCTCCAACCGAATAGATGATCGCGTCGACCTAAATAGTGTTTTCCAGCTCGCCTGTTTGAGCCTTAGATGTTCTAGGATTACAGGTTAAGGAAGCGGAAGACGGCCGACCACCGTGTCTACAGTAGGAGTCAGCTAGCGGAAGACAGCAGTCGACCCAGCTGTGTTCTCAGCTGGAGTCAGCAAGCAAAAGAAAGCAGGCGTCAACCTTCAGCTGAGTGATCCAGCAGAGCCTGATCAAGCTGAAGAGAATTCGAGCTGAGTTCAAAACGCAGCTGGTCCAGCTGTACAGAACAAAGGAACTATCTCTGAAGACTCCACTTCAAGACAGTCCAGCTCTGAATTCAAAGGCCAGCTCTAAAGGCAGAAGATCCCGGAATCAGAGGAAGTCAACCTACCTCGACCAATGAGGGATTGCCAGATCAGCATCCTAGACTTCAGAACCTAGGATGTGACACAAATGAAGACAGGTGCAGATACGCCCAACGGCAGATCTTGTATTTAAGAAGAGTAGGTAAGATTCAAACGGCTCCTCCAACGGCTAGTCTTGAATCTCTACCTATATAAACCCGTCTGCAACCTCAGGATGAGATACGAAAAACTCTCTACAAGCTTTCATTATCTGAAATCATTATTCTTTCAAAAGCTCTCAAGCAGTTCTACATAGATCAAAGAACACTTTATCTTAAAGTGTTTTTAGTTAAGAAACTGCTTAGTTTTTCGTCTGTTCCCTAGGCCAAACTCATTGTATATCTTAAGCCTAGATTTCGAACGAGTTCATCATACTCTGAAGTTCTTAATTGTAAGAACTCGTTCATAGTTGGAACCCCATACCCAAACCCAAACCCAGAAAGGTTAGGTAAAGGTACGCTTGCTCGAAGCGCGTAATTCAAGTGGTTAGGTTCTTCAGTACCCGTAAACTGAAGGTGTATAGGCTTGACAGTGCCTTCAAACTGTTGGAACACAGCTCGGGTTAGAGTTGTGAAGTTGCTTGGTACTTGGAAACCAAGTGGTAGTGGATTACCAGTGAATCTGGTCGTGGACGTAGGAGGTGTTACTCCGAACCACGTAAAAACTCGCGTGCTTCTAACTCTCTCTCTTTACTATTGCTTTATATTCAGCTGTGTACTAACTCCTTCATATCATTGCATACTTGTTCAAAACTGCACACACAGCTGCTCTCCAAAGACAGCTGTGTCTCTCGAAAAGTTGCACAACCTGACTAAGCTGAAAACGTTAAGTTAATATTTTCAAATTGAGTTTTTCTAAGTAACTGAGCTAAGTTTTCAAACCACCACTTTCCGCACCGCCATCTGAGTTATTTACCCAGCTGACCCTCCCCAGCTGGATCAATAACTGAGCTCACCAACTCTGTGTTTTAACTTGAAAAAGTTTCAAAAAATCTACTTGGTGTATTCACCCCCCCCCCCTCTACACCAAGTACCCAGCTCAGGGACCATCAGTAGCAGCAAAATGATCACTAAGGCGTTGCTCATAAGCCTCAAAATAAGGAACATTCACGGATTGAGGACGAAAAATGGGCTCATGCACGGGAGACTCGTGAACGAGAGGCCCAACAAAAGGCGCATCCGCATAAGCATCATCATCAACAATGGGGCCACGAACATGCACATCTCCCGGAATAGGATCACCAGCGAGTGTTTCAGGAATAATCAATTGCTGATGTGGAACACCGATGAGACACCAATTTGCATAAAAATGCTCATCCCAATCATCAATAGCTATCAAAGAAGGATGCGGTAAAGGAAACAACTCGTCCTTCTTCAGGTGCCAAAAGAGACGGTGAGTACCCTTAAGCATCTTATGAAGACGAAGGAAAGGAACATCCACCAAAATATCATCGGAGACGGGATCACCAAGAGGAACTCCAAACTGGCGAGCAATAGGAGTGATCATGCCACCAATACAAATAGGCACCTGCTCCAACTTAGATTGCGACTCAAACTGCTCTGCTAAATAAGCCCCCACATCAAGGCGTGTACCAGTGAGCATCTCCCAGAGAAAATCCAACTCATCGGCTAGCATAGCTCCATAATTATCACGAGCAAGAAAATTCTGACTAAGCACTCGCTACAAATAACGAAAAATCGGACTATGAATGGCAAAAGCCTTGGAAGAACCCGGAGTAAAGTGACGGATAGCCTCGAGATGAATAAGGACCATCCTATGCCAAATGGTGTTGGATTCCACATGTTGAGGATCGAAAGCACAACCAACGGGCATAGATAAGATACTGTTAAGCTCATCCATAGTCAACTCACGAGGTTCATCCCCCAACTTAAACTCAATACGAACCGGCACTCGATTAACCTTAGTAACCTCTAAAGTAGAAAGAAACTCCAACGTGATACCTCGATAAGTAAGCCAATTCGCCGTCAAAATCGGGCGCAATGCAATACGATCAACAAGGTGCCAAACGGACTCCTCGATCCCCATAGCCTGAAGTGCTGCCACACAAATATATCGGCTCGACTTAAAATTCAAACGACACAACTTATCCTATCGAGCACGAGCTGGATGAGTGCGGAGCTCAATATTGTAAAACTCAGGATCATAAGGAATAGGTGGGTCATCACGAACAGGAGCTCGAGAACGAGACGAGGAAGCATGGCCAGAACCCGTGGCCTACTCCTTCTTAGTAACCCGACGAGGCCCCATAACTTACACCAAAAAAAAACCTACACACACAAAAATGAAAACTAAACAAAATTAATTAATAATAGAAAAAAAATAGTAAAACAAAATAAATGAAAAGAAAAGCAAAGATCGGAAGCATCCACCACTCTTCAAAAGAAAGAAATTTCCCCCATTAGGCACGAAGGTCACATGAATACCCCTAAACTTGACCCACAGAGAGTAGAGTAAAATTAACATCAACACCACCCAAATAACTCATTCCAACCCTTTAATTCCAATGAATTAAGCAAAATAGAGCATCACAATGCAAATAAATAAAATGCAAGGAACATGCATCCTCTACAACACAATAAAATCATAAATAAGTAATACCCATGAACTATAGAAACTAAGAAAACCACCAATTGCACAAATGAATGAAAGAAACAAAAAGTCCCAAATTTAAACCTTAGGTGTGCAAAAACGAAAATCATGGATAAAACCGAGAAATAATCGACCAAAAGATGCAAAAACATGTAGAGAATTGAAAACTATGGAAGAAAAAGAAAGAAAATCGTACCTGGAAGTAGCTTCAATGGAGGAATAAGAAGAAAGAAGAAGAAAAGTGAAGATGAAGGTGTTGGTGGGTGAGAGGGAAGAAGAAAGAAAAAGAGAATTTGAAATAAAGAAGAAAAACTTACCTTAAAACTGGATGAGGGCGGCGGGTGCGCGAACCGGGTCGGGGCGGGACTGCATCCTCGCCTGTACACTTTCGGGGAAGGGCGCATGCAGCGGGCCATGCGGCCGCATGAACGGACCGTATAGCCCTGAAGCTGTATGCGGGTGGGTATGCGGTTGACCCATGCGACCGCATGGCTCAATCAAATCGGTTTTTTTTAAGGAAAATTAAAGTAAGAAAAATAAATGCATAGAATTAAAATAAAGACTAACCTTGTTGGGCTGCCTCCCAACGAGCGCTTAGTTTAACGTCGTTAGCTCGACGAAGCAGCATGAGATTATGGTTCGATAAGATGAAGAAAAAACACCTCATTTTGTTGCTCAATTTGGAAATAAGCTTTAATCCGTTGGCCATTGACGCGAAATGGTACACCCTTGAGGTCGAGCAACTCAACAGTCCCACTTGGAAAAACTTGATGGATGAGTAACGGTCCCGACCATCGAGACTTCAACTTTTCGGGAAACAAATGAAGCCGAGAGTTGAAAAGCAATACACTATCCCCCGCCTTGAAATCTCTCTTTTGAATCAACTTATCATGTAATCTCTTCGTCCTCTCCTTGTACAAACTAGAGTTCTCATAGGCTTCAATTCTAAACTCATCTAACTCATTGAGTTGGAAAATTCGGGCTTGTTCCGCCGATGTAAAGTCGATATTCAACTTCTTCACGGCCCAAAATGCCTTGTGTGCAACTTCAATGGGCAAGTGACAAGATTTACCAAAAATCAATTGGTAAGGAGACATACCGATAGGAGTTTTGTAAGCCGTCCTATATGTCCAGAGCGCGTCATCGAGCAAGATTGCCCAATCCTTTCTACTGCCATTAACAGTCTTCTCCAAAACTTGCTTGATTTCTCGATTAGCGAGCTCAGTTTGTCCATTGGCTTGTGGATGATAAGCGGTAGTAACTCGATGCTTCACACCATATCTCTTGAGAAGACTCTCCAACCACTTGTTGCAAAAATGTGAACCTTCATCACTAATTAAAGCACGAGGAGCACCATACCTTGTAATGATGTTCTTTTGGAGGAACTTCAACACCACCTTGGAATCGTTGGTTTGAGTTGGAACGGCCTCCACCCACCTTGACATGTATTCGACTGCCAAGAGAATGTATTGATTACCAAGAGAACTAGAAAACGGACTCATGAAGTCAATTCCCCACACATCAAAAAGCTCCACCTCCACTATACTCGTCAAAGGCATCTCATGGCGCTTAGATATTCCCTCCATTCTTTGACAACGATCACAACGGCTCGTAAACTCATAGGAATCCTTGTAGATGGACGGCCAATAGAATCCACTTTGAAGCACCTTCATAGCCGTTCGATTTGCACCAAAGTGACCTCCACTTGGGGATGAATGACATTGGGAGATAATGGACTCCCACTCTTCGTCGAGCACACACCTTCGAATCACCTTGTCGGTGCACCTCCTATACAAGAATGGCTACTCCCACATATAGATTTACACATCATGGTAGAACTTCTTTCTTTGGTACCTATTCAAATCAGAGGGAGGATGAACATTAGAAGCAAGAAAATTAACATAATCGGCGTACCATGGCACTTTAGAGATGACTTGCAACACTTGCTCATCGGGAAAGCTTTCATTGATGGGAACTCCAAGCTCTTCCCCCTCGATGGGATTCTCCAACTTCAAAAGATGATCGGCCACCACATTCTCACAACCCTTGCGATCTCGAATCTCTATGTCAAATTTGATGGTCCCTGAGCTGGGTCTTTGGTGTAGAGGGGGGTAAATACACCAGAGATAGATTTGTGAAATCTTTTTCAAGTTTAAAACAGAGTTTGTGAGCTCAGTTATGAATCCAGCTGAGGAAGGTCAGCTGGGCTAATAACTCAGCTGACCGTGCGGAAAGTGGTGGTTTGAAAACTTAGCTCGATTGCTTAGAAAAACTCAGCTTGAAAATAATCTTTACGTTTTCGACTTAGTCAAGTTATGCAAGTTTATAGATAAAACACAGCTGTCTTTGGGGTGCAGCTGAGTATGCAGATTTGAAAATAATGCAGCTAGCTGGGTCATACAGCCAGTGAACTTTTAAGCTTGAAAACTTGTGCTGTATTAATGCAGTTAGTTCTTTAAATATAAAATGCAGAGAATAAATAAAGTAATAAAGAACTCAGAATTTTAATGTGGTTCGGAGTAACTCCTCCTACGTCCACGACCAGATTCACTGGTAATTCACTACCACTTGGTTTCCAAGTACCAAGAAACTTCACAACTCTAACCCGAGCTGTGTTCCAACAGTTTGCGGGCACTGTCAAGCCTAACCTTTCAGTTTACGGGTACTGAAAAAACCTTACAACCACTTGAATTTCGCGCTTCAAGCAAGCGTAATCTTGACCTAACCTTTCTGGGTAAAGAGGGGTTTGGTTTGGGGTTCCAACCATGAACGAGTTCTTACAATGAAGAACTTAGAGTTAGATGAACTCGTTCAAAATTTAGGCTTAAGATATACAAAGATTTCTGCCTAGGAATCAGACGAAAAACTGGGCAGTTTTTGGACTAGAGACACTTTAAGATAAAGTGTTCTTTGAACTATTTAGAACTGCTTGTAAGCTTTTGAAGACTTGATAATTTCAGAGAATGAAAGCTTGTAGAGAGTTTTTCGTATCTGATCCTGAGGTTGAAGACGGGTTTATATAGGTAGAGATTCAAGACTAGCTGTTGGAGGAGCCGTTTGAATCTTACCTACTCTTCTTAAATTCCAAATCTGCCGTTGGGCTTTTCTGCACCAGTCTTCATTAGTGTCACATCCTAGGTTCTGAAGTCTAGGATGCTGATTTGGCAATCCCTCATTGGTCGAGGTATATTGACTTCCTCTAACACCGGGATCTCTGCCTTTGGAGCTGGCTTTTGAATTCAGAGCTGGATTGGGTAAACTGACTTGAAGTGACGTCTTCAGAGTTAGTTCCCTTTGTTCTGTACAGCTGGTCCAGCTGTGTCTTGAACTCAGCTCGATTTATCTTCAGCTTGATCCTACTCCGTTTTGAACTCAGCTCAGCTGGAAAACTCAGCTGATAGTTGACTCCTGTTGTAAACACAGCTGGATCTTCTGCTGTCTTGAGCTTCTGCTGTCTTCTGCTTCCTGAACCTGTAAACTTAGAAAATCTAGAGCTAAAACAGGCGAGCTGGAAAATACTACTTAGGTTGATGCAATCATCTACTTGGTTGGAGAACAGTTGGGTTTTGGTATTAAATCAAAACTTTATAATTTTCCCAACAATTTCCCCCTTTTTGATGATGCCAAAACCTAACTGAGACAACTTATGAGCTTTGAGCAGCATAAAAGTTGTGTTTTATTAATGTAAGAAATTACAGCATAAAAAGAGAAAAAGAACGAAAAAAAAATTCTTCAATTCTTCAATCTTCAATCCCAGCTGGCTGGGTCTTCTCTTCTGAATTTGCTGCTTCAATTCTTCAATCTTCAATCCTTCAGCTGATTCAGTTGGTTCCTCTTGCTCAACAGTTTGCCTCTTCTTTGTCTCATTATCTTCCCCTTTTTTGGCATGATCAATCAAGACGGGAGAGATACACCATCGACTTATTGAGCTGTGCAATTTCCTGAATTGCGTCAGCAATCTTCACTGTATTATCAGCTGTTGCGATGTTTAGTTTGGCTATGCTGCGGTTGTCAGCTCTAAGCAGAGAGGTCTAGAGTCTTGGTGGCTCAGCTGTTGCATTGGCTGGCTCTTCTTCAATAGCATTAGCCTCAACTGTGATTGCAGACACAGCTTCCTTGGCCTGTTTCAGCTGGGGCTGTCCAGTTGAGTGCTTGGAGGTATGAGTTGGCACTGGAGATGACATCTTCTGAGTAGGGCACAACTTCATTCCTTGCAATTTGGCTTCTTCAGACTTCATTAGATTGAATGAGAAAGTCTGATTCAGCACTTCAGTTGCGCTTGTGACTCCTTGAGGTCTTCAAACCTTGAGATGGAGGCGTCACGTGTAACTCTTGAGGGACTTAAGTGGTTGTTATGGGGTTCAGCTCATGTTTTCATCATCCAACTGCAAGTGATCATCGGCTGGATGATGTTTTCCACTTGTGCTTGGTGTTGGGGCTTGAGCTCCAACTTCTATAAGTTGATCTTGAAGCTGGTGTCCCTGTTGAGCTGAAGGAAATTGAGTAGAAGGCGGTTGAAGTATTCCATCTGCTGTGGGGTTTAAGCTTAGTTGATTGGGGCCTAAGCTTAGTTGATCAGCTGGAATATGTCGTTGTGGTGTTGATGATGACGATGTTCACGCTGGTACATGAACTTCTTCTCCACCGTAAGAAACCACCGCTTGTGGACCTTCTGCTCCTCGGAGAGTAGTTACGAATTCTCTCTCAATGTCAGCTGGCTTCTCGGCTGACTAACTGAGCACCTTTAACTTGAGTCTTCTCTTTGAAGACGGTGCTTTAGCTTGTTTTGTCTCTTCAAGTTGTTTCCTCTTCCCAACTGGGAATGAAGTAGATGCATGCTGCTTTGTCTTATGCATCTTTTCATGTGCCTCCGGTGGCGGAGCAAGAGCTTTGACATGCCTGCTCTTAAAGACTCCGGCTTTATCTACATCTCGTCCAGTTCTAACTGGACTTCCTCTCAGGTTGAATTCCTTTGTCAGAATCTTGTTGACGTTGATTTTTGCATCCCAGGGAGTTGTGTGTCCCGTTCTCTCTTTTATTTTGAGAGAAACAATGGGGCGGATGAGGTCTTTTTCCTTTGACATTCATATGAAGAATTCTGCAACTTCCTGGTGAATATTCTTGAGCTTTGCAGTCACCCACTGCGTTAGACCGGATCTGTTGATGAGCTTCATTTTCTCCTGGAACTCCGTCTTCTTGTGGTTCCTGAGAGTTAAGCAACTCTCATCGTGAAGCTTTAACAGACTCTTCATGTTTGATCGGCTTCTGGAGATATCTTTCTAGATTCCATGTTCTTTTTCTGCAACTTTTGTTAGTAGAATAAATAATACCAATTGATGGAAGATGAAAGAGTGCCGAAAACAAAACTTTTTAGGGTTAATGCAAATGTTTGCCTATCTCTTCTAGCATATTTATATCAATTTTCTTGATGAATGGACGATCAAGATTTATAGTTTGATAAGAAGATCTACGACTGGGAGTGATTCTCGCGTCATGTCAGTTTCTTGTTTAGAAAATACGAGTTAATGCGAGAGGGAGGGCGGTTGAGGCATTTTGACTTTTTCCTCGAAACTCCCATGTTTCAGTTCTTTGCAGACTTTTAATTAAATTTAATTAGATATGACAAGATCTGATTTGACTGAAGTCTCTCTAAAACAGAATGATTAGTTGTAATTAATGATGTTGCAAACCTCTCAGCTGATCATCGTAGTCAGCTGATACCTCGGTTATGAGTAGTTGTGTTGAGTGATCGTTTTTCCAGCAAGTTCCTCCTCAGCTGAATAATCCTTCAACTTAGGCGTCTGGCTGAGCTTGATTCTTTCTCAGCTAGGTTCTTTGAGATTGTTTCTGAATTCTAGCTGGGTCTGCTTCCATTCAGCTGGATGTAGCTTCGTCTGGGTTGAGTAATCCAAGTAATCCGCACAGCATCTTGAATCTTGCTTCTATCAGCAGCTTTGTGAGTATATCAGCCCGCTGTATGTCTGTGTAAATTTTCTCAACAATCACATCCTTCTTTTCCACGTGATCTCTGATGAAGTGATGGCGCAAGTCCACATGTTTGCATCTTGTGTGATGTACTGGATTTTCTGATATAGCAATCGCAATTGAGCTATCACAGAAAATTGGAACTTGTCCAGTTTTCACTTCATAGTCATCCAGCTGATGTTTCAGCCAGAGAATTTGAGAGCAGCAACTTCCAGCTACCATATATTCTGCTTCTGTTGTGGATGTTGCGACGCACGTTTGCTTCTTTAAAAACCACAAGATCAACTTGCTTCCTAGGAACTGACATGTTCCTGAAGTTGATTTTCTGTCCAACCAATCTCCAGCGAAGTCTGAGTCTGAATATCCAGTCAGCTGTAGATTGTCTTCAGCTGGGTACCACAGCCCAACATTCTGAGTTCCTTTGAGATATTTGAGAATGTTCTTGGCTGCTTGCATGTGTGCTTCCTTTGGATCAACTTCAAATCTGGCACACACTCCGACTGCGAAAGAGATGTCTGGACGACTAGCTGTGAGATACAGCAGGGAACCTATTATCTCTCTGTATTTGCTGGAATCAACTGACTTTTCTTTAGTTCCAGGTTCAATCTTCGAGTTGGTGTTCATCGGAATCTTTACTGTTCTGCTGGATTGAACTCCATACTTGGCGATCAAGTCTTTCAAGTACTTGGATTGATTTATAAAAATCCCTTCTGCAGATTGCTTGACTTGAAGTCCTAGGAAGAAGCTCATTTCTCCTATCATAGACATTTGGAACTGTGTTGACATTATCTCTCCAAATCTTTGGCATAAAAATGTTGGTCTTGATCCGAAGATGATGTCGTCTACATAGATTTGAACAATCAGGATGTCTTCTCCTAACTTGATGGGGAAGAGTGTTCTGTCTACTGAGCCCTTCTTGAATCCTTTGGATACAAGGAAATTTGATAGAGTATCATACCAAGCTCGAGGTGCTTGTTTCAATCCATAAAGCGCTTTATTTAGCTTGTAGACTTTATTTCCTTCTACTTCAAATCCTGGAGGTTGTTCAACATAGACATCTTCTTTGATTTCTCCATTTAGAAATGCACACTTTACATCCATTTGATAGACCTTGAATTTGTGATGTGCTGCATACGCGAGAAAAAATCTGATTCCTTCCAATCGTGCTACTGGAGCAAATGATTCTTCGAAGTCAATTCCTTCTTGCTGTGTGTAGCCCTTGGCAACTAGTCGAGCTTTGTTTCTGATGATGACTCCAAGGGTATCCATCTTGTTCTTGAAGATCCATTTGAGTGCTATGACTTTGACTCCTTCAGGTCTGTCGACCAATTCCCAGACGTAATTTCTGAGGAATTCATTTAGCTCTTCCTGCATGGCGTTTGTCCAGGGTACACTTTTTAAGGCTTCTAGAATTGTTTGAGGCTCTGGAACTTGAGCTACATAACATGCCATTAGAGCTGTGTCTTCATCATAGACCGTCAGTTCTAGCTCTATTGAGAGTTGAGCTGTGTCAGCTGCTTCTTGACGATGTAGCTTGAGCAGCTGAGCTTCTGGTTTTGACATGGTCAGATGGTTCTCCATTGATTGCTGATGATGGATGATCTTCAATCCATCTTCTTCTTTTACGAATTTCTTCTTCCAGCTGATTGATGCTAGAAGTGGCTAGATTTCGTCTGGCTTGGAGTTGCTCTGGAGTTAAGTCTTGAGAAAGAGACTCTCCTTGGATTGAGTTTTGAGGTGACATCTGTAGAAGCTCTGCTGGAGAAAGTGCTGGGGATTCAGCTGTGTCTGGATTTCCAGCTGATGGCATTCCCCCTTGATTTGCCGTTGGAAGTTCTTCTTGATTTCCAGCTGGTGGAGCTTCCCGATTGATTTGAGGTTCCTCCTCTAGTTCATCATCCCATATTAATGGTTCGGCCAGATTCCTGATTCGATTCTCTTGAGCTCTTGTCTGAATCTGCCTTGAAGATTCTCCTTCATTTCTTCGTTTGATCGAATCTCTAAATTCGAATGATGATTCGTCAAAGGTAACATGTAGAGTTACTTCGACAGTTTGAGTTCTTCTGTTGAAGACTCTGTATGTTTTACTCACAGCTGAGTAACCAAGGAATACTCCTCGGTCAATCTTCGCGTCGAACGTCTTGAGCTGTGTTTTTTCATTGTTTAGGATATGACATTTGGATCCGAAGACCTTGAAATATCCAATGTATGGTGTTCTGTTATTCCATAGCTCATACGGCGTCTTTCCTTGCCTTGATGTGAGTAGAGAGCGATTCTGAGTGAAGCATGCTGTGTTGATTGCCTCAGCCCAGAACTTCTTTGGAATGGCAGAGCCGGCTAGCATTGAGGTAGCTGCTTCTTTGAGTGTTCTATTTCTTCTCTCTACTACACCATTCTGTTGAGGTGTGTGTTGGGAAATAATAAGGTTTCGATTTGATACCAAACACCAACTGATTCTCCAACCGAATAGATGATCGCGTTAACCTAAATAGTGTTTTCCAGCTCGCCTGTTTGAGCTTTAGATTTTCTAGGTTTACAGGTTAAGGAAGCGGAAGACGAATGTCGACCGACTCGTGTCTACGGCAGAGTCGCCTAGCGGAAGACAAGAAATCGACCCAACCGTGTCTACAAACCGGAGTCGGCTAGTGAAAGACAAGAAAGGCGTCAACCTTCAGCTGAGTCCTCCAGCCAAGCATGATCAAGCTGAAGAGAATTCGAGCCGAGTTCAAAACACGGTCCAACACATTGCACGAACAAAGGGAACTAACTGAAGACATCACTTCAAGTCAGTCCAGCTCTGAATTGAAAAGCCAGCTCCAAAGGCAGAAGATCCCGGCGTTAGAGAAAGTCAACATGCCTCGATCAATGAGGGATTGCCAAATCAGCATCCTAGACTTCAGGACCTAGGATGTGATACAAATGAAGACAGGTGCAGATTCGCCCAATGGCAGATGTTGAATTTAAGAAGAGTAGGTAAGATTCAAACGGCTCCTCCAACGGCTAGTCTTGAATCTCTACCTATATAAACCCGTCTTCAACCTCAGGATCAAATACGAAAAACTCTCTACAAGCTTTCATTCTCTGAAATCATCAATCTTTCAAAAGCTCTCTCAAGCAGTTCTACATAGTTCAAAGAACACTTTTTCTTAAGCCAAAATCTTTGTATATCTTAAGCCTAGATTTCGAACGAGTTCATCATACTCTAAAGTTCTTAATTGTAAGAACTCGTTCACAGTTGGAACCCCAAACCAAACCCCTCTTACCCAGAAAGGTTAGGTCAAGGTTACGCTTGCTTGAAGCGGGAAATTCAAGTGTGTAAGGTTTTTTTTCAGTACCCGTAAACTGAAAGGTTAGGCTTGACAGTTCCCGCAAACTGTTGGAACACAGCTCGGGTTAGAGTTGTGAAGTTGCTTGGTACTTGGAAACCAAGTGGTAGTGGATTACCAGTGAACCTGGTCGTGGAAGTAGGAGGTATTACTCCGAACCACGTAAAAACTCGCGTGCACTTTACTTTCTCTTTATATTCAGTTTTGTACTAACTCTTTCATAACATTGCATATTTGATCAAAACTGCATACGCAGCTGCTCTCCAAAGACAGCTGTGTCTCTCTGAAAGTTGCATAACATGACTAAGCTGAAAACCTAAAGTTAATCTTTTCAAACTGAGTTTTTCTAAGTAACCGAGCTAAGTTTTCAAACCACCATTTTCCGCACCGCCAGCTGAGTTATTTACCCAGCTGACCCTCCCCAGCTGGATCGATAACTGAGCTCACCAACTCTGTGATTTAACTTGAAAAAGTTCTCTAAAAATCTATTTGGTGTATTCACCCCCCTCTACACCAAATTCCTAGCTCAGGGACCATCAATTGGTATAAGAGCAGTGGTTCAACAGACCACCGTTTCTGTATCAAGAGATCTCTCTTGACAATCTGTCAGTGGTCATCTGAACAGATCCTCTTTGTGAAAAACTCATTTTATTACATACTGCATATTTCTATAGATTCTTATCTTAACAGGAATCTTCCCACCTTCTCGGTAGACGATTATGCAATATGGAAGTTCAGACTGAAGAGCTTTCTCTGTGCGCATCACGATATGATGTGGGACGTCATCACAGACGGACCCATCATCATCTACAAATCAGGGAACGAGCTTGTCCCAACTCAAGATGGCGAACAACCAAGATATCAGCTCATTCCCAAGCCCAAGAGTGAGCACACCTCAGAAGAAAGAAAGCAGGCTGGACTAGACAGCTTCGCGAGGAACACCATATCTTCAACGGTCTCCAATGCCTACCTCAGCAAAATCATCAACTGCGAAACCGCAAAGGAGATGTGGAAAACCCTAGCAAAGCTATGCGAAAGGTCGGAGGAGATAAAGGAGAATAAATTCACGATTGCATGCCAGAAGTTTGATAACTTCAAGCAGTTGGTCAACGAGTCCATCGAAGGGATGGAACTCAGATTCTCCAATATTGTGGTGGAAATAGAAACCATCAGAACTGGGAAATACACCCAGCGAGAAAAGAATCTAAAAGTTCTTTCAGCGCTCACAGCTGAATGAAACACCTATAAGGTGGTACACCAAAGTCGAAGTGACTCAGGTGATCTTTCAACTGAAATATTATACTCCCTGCTCAAAGCCAACGAGTACAACTTGAAGATTACAATGAAAGAATCTTCAAACAATCAGAATGATGGAGAGCTGACACCTGCAACAAAGGAGATTGCATTCAGAGCCAACTCTGACATATCCGCATACATGCAGTCAGCTGAGTCATCGAAGAAGGATAAGAAGGACATGAGCAAGGAAGAGCTACTTGAAGAAATAGCCATGCTGGTCAAAAACTACAACAGATTCAACACCAGCAAGGGCAAATACAAGAAGTTCGCAAGAACTTACAGAGACAAGTACGCAGCAGCTGATGAGAAGTCAGCTGACAAACGAACAGAAGAAGGTTCCTTCAACTGCAAGGAACCAGGACACTATCAGCTAGATTGTCCAAAGCTGTCCAAGAAAGACAAAGACCAACTGAAAGCTAAGGCAGCTGACAGAAGGAGAGCTTATATCGCCGATGAAGAATCAGAGTGCAACAAAATGGATGACATGCCATTTTCAGACTCGGAAGAAGAAGCCCTGATGGCCCATGATGAACCTGATTGGGATATATGCTTCATGGGACAAACAGACGGCATCGATGAAGATGAGGTAATGTCTCGAACTCAAAATCTATCAGACATCTCACCATCACACGAACACTCTACACAGTCTCGAATGCGGACTACCCGATTGGAGTCTAGTAGAGAAAGTAATGAACGATTCCAAGGAGCTTCAAGAGATCCTTGACGTCATTATGTGTGAGAATGCCGAGCCGGGCGTTTAACTGGAAAAGACAAAGGTATCAAATGCAGCTGATACAACACAGCTCCAACAGGAAGTTGTTTCACTAAAAAACAAAATAGTGAAACAAGATCAGCTGATGAAGGAATTCTACTATGAGAAGAAACAGCTGATGGAAGATGGAAAAGGTCACAGCTGAATCGGAAAAGAAGTCAGCTGAGATCATTGAGCTGAAAAGCACCGAAGAGGTACTATCTAAGAAGATAGTAGCTCTCATCAAAGCCACGTCAACAATGGACGAGATCATTAGTGCTCAACGTCCAGCAGCACTCAAAGCGGGACTGGGATACAACGAATCAAATGATGCCTCAAACATTGCCACCACAAGTGAAACTAAGGTAATGTTTGTATGAGCAAAAGAACATCCAATCTCAGCAACTCAGCATCAACAGTTGAGGACACAGCAGGCGTCAGGAAGACCAGCTGTGAAACATCCTCAAGCTCCGTCGAGAACACAGCAGGCATCAAGAAGGTCAGCTGTGAGACAACCCAAGCCCAACTCAGACAGCAACGTGCTCAACCTCAACGAAGACAACAGGCTGGACTTTACAGATACCAGCAACAGCAACAGCACGTTGAACGATATCAACCGAGATATCAGAGATACCCAGCTGGATATCACTCATATGAGTACCAGCTGGATAATCATTTCCAGCCATAGCATTACATGAGACAGCAGAGACAAAGGAACGTCTCATCTAGGCACACAGCTGGAAACCAAAAAAAATCAAGACATCAAAACGGGAAGACACTGAGATCAAGACCCCGTCAGCAACAACCGAAGAACACAAAGAATGTGTATATCGACTCAGCTGGGAGAATTATCAGATCAAATGACCCAATTCGAGTCATCAAGCAGATCTGGGTCGTCAAAGGATCTCTGTCTAACCCACAAGGATCCAATTAAAACTGGGTACCTGAATTTTAATTTTTTGTTTAGGTTGCAAGGAATCGACTCATCTCTGAGGAGTCGATGAGAACGCTATGGTACTTGGACAGTGGATGTTCCAAGCACATGACGCACCTAAAGTATCTACTCCAGGAATATATCGAGCGTACAGGTCCACAAGTAACATTTGGTGACAACTCCAAAGGCCTAACCAAAGGTTATGGTACATTTAAAACTAGAAATGTTATAATTCCAAATGTTTCTTATGTACAAGGATTGCAACACAACTTGCTTTCCATTAGCCAATTCTGCGACAACGGTTTTTCTGTCAAGTTTGATGCACAGGGATGCACAGTGAAGCACAGGAAAACCAAGCAGATACTCCTAAGAGGGAAAAGAGACGAAAATATGTATTTTGCTGACTGGAACAGCAGCCCTCCGGAGACTTGTCTTGTATCGAAAAGCAGCAATGAAGTTAGCTGGCTGTGGCACAGACGGCTGAATCATCTCAACTTCAAGACAATCAACAAACTGGCTAGGAACCAGCTCGCTAATGGAATTCCAGATCAAGTATATGACAAAAGTCATATGTGCAGCGCGTGTCAACAAGAAAAACAGACAAGAATTTCATTCTCTCTCAAGCCGGATTCGATCAGCGATCGAGTACTTCAACTCCTTCACATGGATCTTTTTGGTCCAGTTACTCCAGCAAGCTTCAATGGCAGAAAATATACTCTGGTCGTAGTGGATGATTTCTCAAGATTCACATGGGTATTATTCTTGTACCAGAAGAGCGAAACCAGAACTAAGCTGCCTATCATGCTGGAAAGATTATCAACACAAAAGGAGTGCAAGATAATGTCAATAAGATCAGATCGTGGAACGGAGTTTCTGAATGAAACTATTTATGATTACTGCGAGAAGAACGGAGTTCAACATCAAACATCTGCAGCACGCACACCTCAGCAGAATGGTGTAGCAGAAAGAAGAAACAGAACTCTCAGGGAAGCAGCTACCTGAATGCTAGCTAGCTCTGCCATTCCAAAGAAGTTCTGGGCTGAAGCAATCAACACAGCTTGCTTCACTCGGAATCGCTCCCTACTCACATCAAGGCAAGGAAAGACACCGTATGAGCTATGGAACAACAGAAAACCATACATAGGATATTTCAAGGTATTCGGATCCAAATGTCACATCCTTAACAATGGAAAGACACAACTCAAGACGTTCGACGAGAACACAGACAGAGGAGTATTCCTTGGTTACTCCGCTGTGAGTAAAGCATACAGAGTCTTCAACAGAAAAACTCAAATAGTCGAAGTAACTCCACATGTTACCTTTGACGAATCCTCCTTCGAATATAGAGATTCTATCAAACGAAAAAACGAATGAGAATCTTCAAGACTGATTCAGACAAGAGCTCAAGAAAATAGAATCAGGAATCTAGCCGAACCATTAATTTGGGACGATGAGCCAGAGCAGGAACTTCAAATCAACCAAGAAGCTCCACCAGCTGGAAATCGAGAAGAACCTTCAACGCCAAATCAAGGGGGAACATCATCAGCTGGAAATCCAAACACAGCTGAATCCCCAGCTCCATCTCCAGCTGAGCCTCTACAGAAGTCTCCTCAAAATCTAAATCAAAGAGAACCAATCTCTCAAGACTTAACTCCTGAGCAACTCCAAGTCAGACGAAATTTAGCCACGTCAAGCATCAATCAATTGGAAGAAGAAATTCGTAAGAGAAGAAGATGGATTGAAGATCATCCATCATCAGCAATCATTGGAGAACCATATGACCAAGTCAAAACCAGAAGCTCAGCGGCTCAAGCTTCATCGGATCATCAAGAAGCAGTTGACACAGCTCAACTCTCAGTAGAGCTAGAACTGACGGTCTATGATGAAGACACAGCTCTAATGGCGTGTTACGTAGTTCAAGTGCCAGAGCCTCAATCAATTCTCAAAGCTTTGAAAAGCGTACCTTGGACTAACGCCATGCAAGAAGAGCTGAACGAATTTCTCAGAAATTGTTTCTGGGAATTGGTCGACAGACCTCAAGAAGTCAAAGTCATAGGACTAAAATGGATATTCAAGAACAAATTGGATTCCCTGGGAGTCGTCATCAGAAACAAAGCTGGACTGGTTGCCAAGGGCTACACTCAGCAGGAAGAAATTGACTTCGAAGAATCATTTGCTCCAGTAGCACGATTGGAAGCAATCAGACTCTTTCTCGCCTATGCAGCACATCACAAATTCAAGGTCTATCAAATGGATGTGAAGTGTGCATTCTTAAATGGAGAAATCAAAGAAGATGTCTACGTTGAACAACCTCCAGGATTTGAAGTAGAAGGAAATAAAGTCTACAAGCTAAAGAAGGCTCTTTATGGATTGAAGCAAGCACCTCGAGCTTGGTATGACACTCTGTCAAATTTTCTCGTATCCAAAGGATTCAAGAAGGGTTCAGTAGACAGAACTCTCTTCACCATCAAGTCAGGAGAAGATATCCTGGTTGTTCAAATCTATGTAGACGACATCATCTTTGGATCTAGATCAAGCTTCTTATGCCAAAGATTTGGAGAGATGATGTCAGAGAAGTTCCAAATGTCCATGATGGGAGAAATGAGTTTCTTCTTAGGACTTCAAGTCAAGCAATCATCAGAAGGGATTTTCATAAATCAATCCAAATACGTGAAAGACTTGATCGCCAAGTATGAAGTTCAATCCAGCAGAACTGTAAAGATTCCAATGAACACCAACTGGAAGTTGAACCAGGAACTGAAGGGAAGTCAGTTGATTCCAGCAAATACAGAGGGATAATAGGATCCCTACTGTATTTAACAGCAAGTCGTCCAGACATCTCTTTCGCAGTCGGAGTGTGTGCCAGATTTCAAGTTGATCCAAAGAAAGCACACATGCAAGCAGCCAAGAACATTCTCAAATATCTCAAAGGAACTCAGAATGTTGGGCTATAGTACCCAGCTGAAGACAATCTACAGCTGACTGGATACTCAGACTCAGACTTCGCTGGAGATCGGTTGGACAGAAAATCAACTTCAGGAACTTGTCAGTTCTTAGGAAGTAAGTTGATTTCATGGTTTTCAAAGAAGCAAACGTGCGTCGCAACTTCCACGACAGAAGCAGAATATATGGCCGCTGGAAGCTGCTGCTCACAAATTCTCTGGCTGAAACATCAGCTGGATGACTATGAAGTGAAAACTGGACAGGTTCCAATTTTCTGTGATAGCTCAAGTGCGATTGCCATTTCAGAGAATCCAGTACTTCACACAAGATGCAAGCATGTAGACGTACGACATCATTTCATCAGAGATCACGTAGAAAAGAGGGATGTGATTGTTGAGAAAATTCACACAGACATACAGCGGGCTGATATTCTCACAAAACTGCTGATAGAAACAAGATTCAAAATGCTGTGCGGATTACTTGGACTACTCAACCCAGACGATGCTTCACCCAGCTGAATGGAAGCAGACCCAGCTGAATGCAAGCAGACAGCTGTAACTCAGAATCAACGTCACTAATATCAGCTGAGAAAGAATCCAGCTAAACCAGATGTTGAAATTGAAGGATTATTCAGCTGAGGGGGAACCAGCTGGAACCACGATGACCCAGCACACCCACTCAACCGAGGTATCAGCTGACTACAATGATCAGCTGAGAGGTTTGCAACAACATTAACTACACCTACTCAATCTGTTTTTTAGTCAACTCATATCTTGTCATAACTAATCAAACTTAATTAAGAGTCTGCAAAGAATTGAATCACGGGAGTTTTGAGGCAAAAGTCAAAATGCCTCAACCGTCCTCTGTCGCGCATTAACTCACATCTTCTAATCAAGAAATTGACATGACGCGAGAATCACTCCTAGTCGTAGATCTTCTTATCAATAGACAAATCTTGATCGTCCATTCATCAAGAAAGCTCTATAAATATGCTAGAAGATATACGTAAAGCATTGCATTAACCCTAAAAAGTTTTTCGGCATTCTTTCTTATTTTCATCAATTGGTATTATTTGTTTCTATTAACAAGAGTTGTAGAAGAAGAACATGGAATCCAGAAAGATGTCTCCCGAAGCCGATCAAACTTGAAGAATCTGTCAAAGCTTCAAGATAAGAGTTGCATAACTCTCAGGAACCTCAAAGAAGACGGAAGTGCAGAAGAAGGTGAAGCCCATCAACAGATCCAGTCCAACACAGTAAGAGACTGCAAAGCTCAAGAACGTCATTCACCAGGAAGGCGCAGAAAGCTTTCTGGGAATGTCAAAGGAAAAAGACCTCCTCCGCCCCACTGTTTCTCTCAACATAAAAGAGAGAACGGGACATACAACTCCCTGGGATGCAAAAATCAACGTCAACAGACCTGGACCAGATGTTGATAAAGCTGGAGTATTCAAGAGCAGTCATGACAAAGCTCTTGCTCCACCACAGGAGACACAGAAAAAGATGCAGGAGATAAAGCAGCATGCATCTATCTCCGTCCCAGCTCGGAATCGGAGACAACTTGAGGAGACAAAACATGCTGAAGCACCGTCTTCAAACAGAACACTCAAGTCAAAGGTGCTCAGTCAGTCAGCCGAGAAGCCAGCTGACATTATGAGAGAATTCGTAATTACTCTCCGAGGAGCAGAAGGCCCACAAGCGGTCGTTTCTTACGGTGGAGGAGAAGTTCATGCGCCTGCGTGAACATAATCGTCACCAACACCTCAACGGAGTATTCCAGCTGGTCAACCAAGCTTAAACCCCAAGACAGATGGAATACTTCAACCGGCTTCTCCTCAGTTTCCTTCAGCTCCACAGGGACACCAGCTTCGAGATCTTCCGATGAAAGATGCTCAAGCCCCTGTACCAAGCTCAAATGAGAAACATCACCCAGCCAATGATCACCTGCAGCTGGATGATGATGATATGAGCTGAACACAAGTCCCTCAAGTACTGAATCAGACTTTCTCATTCAATCTAAGAAGTCTGAAGAAGCAAAATTTGCAAGGAATGAAGTTGTGCCAGACTCAGAAGATGCTATCTCCTGTGCCAACTCATCCCTCCAAGCTGGACTGACCCAGCTGAATCAGGCCAAGGACGCTGTGTCTGCAATCACAGCTGAGGCTAATGCTACTGAAGAAGAGCCAGCTAATACAATAGCTGAGCCACTTAGACTCCAAACCTTGCTGCTCAGAGCTGAAGACC
This sequence comes from Agastache rugosa, assembly GCA_031470985.1. Taxonomy (NCBI): domain Eukaryota; kingdom Viridiplantae; phylum Streptophyta; class Magnoliopsida; order Lamiales; family Lamiaceae; genus Agastache; species Agastache rugosa. The sequence goes on from CM062604.1 coordinate 20,134,322, forward strand.
ACAGTTTCGCCAAACTAAAACATCGCAACAGCCGATGGTGTATCTCTCCCACCCTGTTTGATCATGCCAAAAAGGGGGATGTAAGGGAGAAGAGACAAGTCAAAGAAGAGGCAAACTGTTGAGCTTGAGGAACCAGCTGAATCAGAATCAGCTGAAGAAGAGACGAGTCAAAAGAAAGAAGCAACGGATGCAGAAGAGAAGACCCAGCCAACTGGGATTGAAGACTGAAGGATTGAAGACTGAAGAATTGAAGACTGAAGATTTGAAGATTTTTTTTTCCTTCTTTCTTTTTCATGTGTTATAATGTATATTCTTACATTAATAAAACAAAAGTTTTTCTGCGTCATAAGTTGTCTCAGTTAGGTTTTGGCATCATCAAAAAGGGGGAAATTGTTGGGAAAATTATAAGGTTTCGATTTGATACCAAAACTCAACTGATTCTCCAACCGAATAGATGATCGCGTCAACCTAAATAGTGTTTTCCAGCTCGCCTGTTTGAGCTTTAGATTTTCTAGGTTTACAGGTTAAGGAAGCGGAAGACAGCAGTCGACCCAGCTGTGTCTACAGCAGGAGTCAGCTAGCGGAAGACAGCAGTCGACCCAGCTGTGTCTACAGCTGGAGTCAGCTAGAGAAAGACAGCAGGCGTCAACCTTCAGCTGAGTCCTCCAGTAGAGCATGATCAAGCTGAAGAGAATTCGAGTTGAGTTCAAAACACAGCCGGTCCAGCTGTACAGAACAAAGGGAACTAACTGAAGACATCACTTCAAGTCAGTCCAGCTCTGAATTCAAAAGCTAGCTCCAAAGGCAGAAGATCCCGGCGTCAGAGGAAGTCAACATGCCTCGACCAATGAGGGATTGCCAAATCAGCATCCTGGACTTCAGGACCTAGGATGTGACACAAATGAAGACAGGTGCAGATTCGCCCAACGGCAGATCTTGAATTTAAAAAGAGTAGGTAAGATTCAAACGGCTCCTCCAACGGCTAGTCTTGAATCTCTACCTATATAAACCCGTCTTCAACCTCAGGATCAAATACGAAAAACTCTCTACAAGCTTTCATTCTCTGAAATCATCAATCTTTCAAAAGCTCTCTCAAGCAGTTCTACATAGTTCAAAGAACACTTTATCTTAAAGTGTTTCTAGTTCAGAAACTGCTTAGTTTTTTTGTTTGATCCCTAGGCCAAAATCTTTGTATATCTTAAGCCTAGATTTCGAACGAGTTCATCATACTCTAAAGTTCTTAATTGTAAGAACTCGTTCACAGTTGGAACCCAAAACCAAACCACTCTTACCCAGAAAGGTTAGGTCAAGGTTATGCTTGCTTGAAGCGGGAAATTCAAGTGTGTAAGGTTTTTTTTCAGTACCTGTAAACTGAAAGGTTAGGCTTGACAGTGCCCGCAAACTGTTGGAACACAGCTCGGGTTAGAGTTGTGAAGTTGCTTGGTACTTGGAAACCAAGTGGTAGTGGATTACCAGTGAATCTGGTCGTGGACGTAAGAGGTGTTACTCCGAACCACGTAAAAACTCGCGTGCACTTTACTTTCTCTTTATATTCAGTTTTGTACTAACTCTTTCATAACATTGCATATTTGATCAAAACTGCATACGCAGCTGCTCTCCAAAGACAGCTGTGTCTCTCTGAAAGTTGCACAACTTGACTAAGCTGAAAATCTAAAGTTAATCTTTTCAAACTGAGTTTTTCTAAGTAACAGAGCTAAGTTTTCAAACCACCATTTTCCGCACCGCCAGCTGAGTTATTTACCCAGCTGACCCTCCCCAGCTGGATCGATAACTGAGCTCATCAACTCTGTGATTTAACTTGAAAAAGTTCTCTAAAAATCTATTTGGTGTATTCACCCCCCCTCTACACCAAATACCTAGCTCAGGGACCATCAGTTTAATGTTGAACTCCATTTTTCTCGCAGTATTCATAAATAGTTTCATTTAGAAACTCCGTTCCTCGATCTGATCTGATTGACAGTATCTTGCACTTCTTCTGAGTTGATAACCTTTCTAGCAGGATTGGCAGCTTAGTCCTTGTTTCGCTCTTGTGGTACAGGAATGACACCCATGTAAATCTTGAGAAGTCATCCACTACGACCAGAGTATATTTTCTGCGTTGAAACTCGCTGGTGTTACTGGACCAAAAAGATCCATGTGAAGGAGTTGAAGAACTCGATCAGTTGACTGAACTGGCTTGAGAGAGAATGAAATTCTTATTTGTTTTCCTTGTTGACACGCGCTGCACATATGACTTTTGTCATATACTTGATCTGGAATTCCATTAGCGAGCTGGTTTCTAGCCAGTTTGTTGATTGTCTTGAAGTTGAGATGGTTTAGCCGTCTGTGCCACAGCCAGCTGACTTCATTACTATTTTTCGATACAAGACAAGTCTCAGGAGGGCTGCTGTTCCAGTCAGCGAAATACATATTTCCTTCTCTTTTCCCTCTTAGTAGTATCTGCTTGGTTTCCCTGTGGTTCACTGTGCATCCTTGTGCATCAAACTTGATAGAAAAACCGTTGTCGCAGAATTGGCTAATGGAAAACAAGTTATGTTGCAGTCCTTGTACATAAGAAAACATTTGGGATTATAACATTTTTAGTTTTAAATGTACCATAACCTTTGGTTAGACCTTTGGAGTTGTCACCAAATGTTACTTATGGGTCTGGACGCTCGATATACTTCTGGAGTAGATGCTTTAAGTGCGTCATGTGCTTGGAACATCCACTGTCCAAGTACCATAGCGTTCTCATCGACTCCTCAATGATGCGTCGTTCCCTTGCAACCTATAAAAAGAATCAAAATTTAGGTACCCAGTTTTAATTGGGTCCTTGTGGGTTAGATAGAGATCCTTTTACAACCCAGATCTGCTTGATGACTCGAATTGGGTCATTTAATATGATGATCCTTCCAGTTGAGTCGATATACACATTCTTTGTATTCTTCGGTTGTTACTGGTGGGGTTTTGATCTCAATATCTTCCCAGCTTGATGTCGTTGTTGATGTCCTGGTCTTTTTCGGTATCCAGCTGAGATGTTCCTTTGTCTCTACTGTTTCTTGTGATACCTCGGCTGGAGTTGGTGCTCCAGCTGGTGATCATATGAGTGATATCCAGCTGAGTATCTCCTTTGATATTCGGTTGATATCTTTCGATGTGCTGTTGTGGTTGCTGGTATCTGAAATGTCCAGCCTGCTGTCTTTGTTGACTTTGAGCACGTTGCTGTCTGATCTGTGCTTGAGGTTATCTCACACCTGGCCTTTTTGATGCCTGCTGTGTCCTCAACGGTCGTTGCTGAGTAGCTGGAATTAAGTTTTCTTTTGCTCTTACAAACATTACATTTGTTCCACTTGTGGAAGCATTGTTTGAGTCATCCTTTGATCCATTGTAACCCAGTCTTGCTTTGAGTGCTGCTGGACGTTGTGCACTTATGATTTCATCCATTGTTGTTGTAGCTTTGATGAGGGCTACCATCTTCTTAGATAGTACCTGTTGGGAAAATTAATAGAGTTTTGATTGGATACCAAAACCCAGCTGACCCCAACCGAGTAGATGATCGCACAAGCCTAAGCATTTTTCAGCTCACCTGGTTGAGCTTATAAGAGTTTTTTAGTTTACAGGTAGAATCGCTGAAGACAGCTGAAGACAGCAGAAGACACAGCTAAGCAGACAACTTAAGAACTCGGCGGAAGCGGACTCGGCGAGCAAGACCAAGCAGAGTCAAAGATCCTACAGTATCAAGACCCAGCTCGGTGACGGAAACCCAGCTCAGTGTCAAAGACCCAGCTCAGTGTAAAAGACCCAGCTTAGTGTCGATGACACAACTCAGGTCTAAAACACAGCTCTGGTCAGTGACACAGCTCAGGATGAAGACACAGCTCAGGTTGATGATACAGCACAGGTCTAAGACACAGCTTAGAGTCAAGACCCAGTAGAGTCCAACACGCTGAAGATACAGCAGAGACGCTTAGCAGCTCGAAAATGAAGACCTTCTCAAAGACAAGATCCCGATGTCAGAAGATCTTATCTGACGCAGACAGATCAGAGAAGAACTAGCTTCTACAGATGCAGACCTACTTCGTAGGTAAAGGCCAGAAGTCAATGAGAGTAGGTAAGATTCAAACGGCTCTCTTCCAACGGCTAGTTTGAATCTCCACCTATATATATCTCCTCACCATTGACGAAGAAGAGGACGAGACGACTGAAGAAATAAAAGAGCAAACAGAAAAATGAACAACGATCTTCAAAGCCAAATCTTTCAAGAACACCTAGCCAGTCAGCTGTGTTCTTATATTCAGTCTTAGGCAGAATAGATCAGAATATAAATATCTCAAGCCTAGTTTGAACGAGTTCATCATACTCCTTGTTCTTTATTGTAAGAACTCGTTCATAGTTGGAAACCCCATACCCAAACCCAAACCCAGAAAGGTTAGGTAAAGGTACGCCTGCTCGAAGCGTGTAATTCGAGTGGTTAGGTTTTACGATGCACATGTAAGGAAGGTTCTTCGATGCAAACTGAAGGTGTAGGCTTGACAGTGCCCGTAAACTGTTGGAACACAACTCAGGTTTGAGTTGTGAAGTTGCTTGGTACTTGGAAACCAAGTGGTAGTGAATTACCAGTGAACCTGGTCGTGGACGTAGGAGGTGTTACTCCGAACCACATTAAAATTGCTTTGTTCCTTACTGTTTAATTTATGCATTCAGCTAACTTCTCGCGCATACATCTCAAGCTGCATAAACTGACTAACTGAAAAGTGAAACAAAGATTTGCAATATAATTTCAAGCAACAGACGGACTTTCCAAACCTACCAACTTCCGCACACACTCACACAGCCAGCTGTGTCGATCAAGCTGCCATCCAGCTGGATCGAACACAGCCAGCTCACTGAAAAGAGTTTTAACTTGGAAAAGTTTTAAACCTTGGTGTATTCACCCCCCCTCTACACCAAGGTATCCGTCTTGGGACCAACAATTGGTATCAGAGCAGTGGTTCAAAAGATCACTGTATCTGTCAAGACAGCATTTCATTGCTGATAGTGGTCACCTGAACAGATCCTTCAAAGCTTCAAATTTTTTTTCATTATACTGCATATTGTCGTGAATTCTCCCTTGTGCAGGAATCTCTCAATAGAGGAGCTCTTGAGAAATCTTGAATCTAGACATTTGTCCAAGATGCGAATGTTACAGGAACTATCTCCATGACTTGGGGGTACGAAGAACAAGATATCAAAGTATCTTGGAGCACTGGAGAGAGGAATTTCACTCAGCAGCAAACCAGATGGACTGTGATGCAATCATCTCAAGCCACCAGGAGATGAGAAGAACAGAAAGGCTGATTGACGATTTGGAACGTCTCATTCTCAGAGTATATGACACCATGAGAGACAACCACCAAAGTCATCACAATATCTGACGAAAGCTTAGAAGAAGCTCAATCAGCTCAGCCTGGAAGGACCAACAAGGAGCACTGAAATATGAGCAAAGGAGATGAAGAAACCCAGCTAGCTGACTGGGACCAGCTGTGAAATAAAGACAGCTGGATGCATAACGGAAGATGTAGCCAGTCATATAGCTGAGTACAATGGTCTCAAAGAAAGAATAAAGAAGCAGCATATGAATCGGCTGGAGTTGGAACAGCTGACTACCTGCTATACAATCTGAGACCTCTTAAAAGAAATGAGCCGATGGTAAGAAGATCCGTTTAGTAGAAGGATGTAGGATGCAGCTGAAGAAAAAGCCACCTACTATCAAATCGAGGGGGAACTCTACATAGCTGGAAAGAATCAGCAAAATCAAGTAGAATACCCAGCAGGATGCACTTACCAAGATAGACTCAGCTGGAGTCCCCAACTGGAGGAAGCACCCATGCTGAAATCTAAGTCAAGAAGGTGTGAATTAAAGCTGACGGCTCAATCCTAATGAAAGAAAAGTTCATCCTACTGAGGGGGAACAAACCCAGATGAATCCCAAAAGCTCAGATTAGAAGAATTATCCAGCTAAAAGAAAATAAAGCTCAGCTGGACATCAATCGAAGAGTTAAAGGGAACTCAGCTGAAGAAGCCTCAAGCTAATCACCAAGATACTCAGCTGAGGAGTACCTTCAATCTAGCAGAAGAGAATACAGCAGTGGTATCAGCTGACTATAATGATCAGCTGACGGGTTTGCAGATTTTGTTTATTATATTCCCTGTTGTAATATGCTATGTAAGGATAAAATTATTTGAATATTAAATCAAACATCCAAACATTCCTTAAATGGATTATTCTGCAAGCTATCCATCCCATCGCATTTAATGAAAAGCATGCAGAATACTGTAGCTCAAGAGAACTGAGTCAGAAGTCAGAACGTTTTGACTTCCTCACGCGCGCGAGACCTACACTCAATATTCACACGTCATAGGACGTGTTGCGTAAATTCTCTCTCAGCCGCAGATCTTCAATACAATTGCCAAGATCTCAAACATTAATCAAAATGGGCAATTGATATATCTATCAAAAATTTGCAAATCTTCACCATATTTTCTTTCGCTCATACTTATCTGAAATTCATATATCAGATTCTGGATTATCTTTTTGCTAATACGCTCCCCGAGTATCTTCGTCTTTCTAAACTCTTGCAACAGAAGAAAATCATGGCACCAAAGAAGACGACACCAGGAGCAAGCCACACTGAGAACTTGATGTCAAAGCTTCATTTTGAGAGTTGTCTGACTCTCAAGAACTACTAGAACTCAGAGTTCCAGGAAGTTCTGGATCTCATCGAAAATACCGGACTTTTGCAGTGGGCGACTGCAAGACCGAAGACCATCTTCCGTCGGGAAGTGGCAGAGTTTTTTTTAGAGATGTCTAACCGAGACGATCGACTCCGTTCCAACGTCTCTCTGCAAATCAAGGAGAAGACTGGACATACAACTCCGTGGGACGTTGACATCAACATCAACCGAATGTTGAACAAGCTGTTTGGCTTGAAGACTCTTGGGGACCGCTCCCCAGATAATTACACCAGAGAAGAAATCCAGATCGAACTAGATAAGATGCTGTTCAAGCCAGAACCATACAGGGTGAACATGTCCAAGCTCCTACTCAAGCCCAAGTACAGATTACTTCTGGATGTCACCCAAAAGTGCATCCTCGGTATTGCTGGATCTCAAGGAGAGATCAGCATACCCAAACTGAAACCAATGATAGCCATCCTCAGAAATGACCCTGTGGATTGGTTCTCATTCTTCATGGGAAAATTGGAAAAATAATCTAAAAAGATTCATTTTGAAGATGACATCTTCACCCGGTATAGCTGTAGAGAGACAATCTATCTATGCACCAAAGTAGCGTGCATAATAGAAAGCTATTCTACCGGAAGACAGATCAAGTGGCATAACGCAGAAGAATTTTCTGTGTCCAGAATACTGTTCGAGAAGCCAAGTCAGCTCACTGACTTGTTGAAAAAGGCAGCCCCTGAAGGGAAGAAGAGGGCACAAGAGGCAAAGCATCAGACTGCCTCTCCCTCTCAAGCAAGAAAAAGGAAGCAATCAGAGGAGACACAGCCAGCTGGATCTCCACCTGCCAAGAAGAAGCTGAAATTCAAAGCAGCCATCAAACCAGCTAAGGAGGCAGCAGAGAAACCAGTTGTTGAGCCAGCTGGATCGGAATCCACTCCCACAGCTTCCACTGTCCAAAAGATGAAAACTGAATGAAGACTAGTCACTGAGGAGACAGCTCAGGGATCCTCCTCCAGCTCAAACAATGGAAGGGAGTTCGTGAGAACAACACAAGAAGTTGAAGAACGTCAAATAGTGGTCTCTCTCCCCGACCCAGATAATGCTATTCCCTTTCACCAAATTCTTCAAGCATTCTCACAACCCACTCCAGCTGACTACAAATCAGCTGGAATTTCTCATCAACAAAATCTTCTTCCACCCATCCTCAGGTACACATCTCAGATTTCCCTTTCAATTCTTCAGTACCTGAAACCTCCTTGCTTCCACACACCCAAGATTCTGCACCTAGCTGACAGATATTCAGTTGGCTGAAGCATCTTCACAGCCAGCTGACTCCCAAGATGAACTATCTCCTCTTTCCAGCTCACCTAAAGAGCCCCATCCAGCTGATGTTCCTTTGCAACTGGATGATGAAAACCAAACTGAACCTTCAAGCCCCACTACTTCTGAGGAAGTTAAAATCCTCAGTCCCAGAGCCGTTGCACGTGCTGCCACCATCATGAGGTTCGATGACCTCAGGCTTCAAGAAGTAAAGAGCGCACTGCAACAATACCCGTCTCTTGTTTCGCACCCCGCCGCATTAGTCGCCCTAAGTGACTTCAAATTTTACCTTGCTACCAAGATGACTACTTGGTACGCAAATGAGGAACTTGTGGAGGTCTACTCCTTCAACAAGCTCAAAGCCGAAGAAGCAGCTCTACAAGAGATCTTCGGATTTGGAAGTCTTCAGGATGCCTTCTTGCATCAAGACGAGCTAATCCAAACTCTCATCCAGAAGACTAAGCAAGATGAAGTATCACCATCTGATGAGGTAATCGCGAGAGCCAACTCCTACCTCCACACTCTCAGCTGGATTGTTCCAGTTAAGACTGCCAAGGAAGCTGTACATACCGACACAGCTGAGGCAATGGTGATTGAAAATGAGCCAACTTCTGCAACAGTTGAGCCCACAGAACAGATCAACCTCGTCACAGCAGACAACACAACCAAGCTTGCTGATGTTGACAAAGTCCTGGCCCAGCTAAAGGAGACAATCGTCAACCTATCCTCCACCCTTCTTGATGATACCAAAAAGGGGGAAGATAAGGGGGAAGGTAATGATAACAGAAAAACATCAAGGGCAGGCAAAGGAAAAGCTGTAGCTGAAGATGAAATCCAAGTGCTGCAGTCTGGCATTGATGAAGTTGTTGCTGAGCTGGAAGCAGAAGAACCATCTGGACGGAGAGGAAAATGGAGTAAAATGATCATCCCTCTTGCCAAAGCTAGCGGAGCCAAGCCAGAAGAAATGAATGATACTCAATGGCTCTGCAACTTTGTAAATAAACAAAAGCAAGAAATGAGGAACTTTCAAGAGCAGCAGAAGAAGAAGGAAAGCTTGCTCGATGCTGAAGCAAAGAAGCACAAGAAGAAAAGAGCTAACATCAGAGCATCGAAGAAAAAGTCTCAGATGCCAATGAACTGGAGAAGAATAGATGAATGGATACCAGAAGAGCTAAACGACGACTGAAACATACAAAATTCGAGTTCATTGAAGATTACTACTATCTGGGAGCCTACCCAAATACGCCTCCAGATGTTGCTTTCAAGATGCATCTAAATGAGCTCTTCCATCAAGATAGGATGACTGCGAAAGCATTCTTCAATGCTGCAGAGACCGCAAAGATCCAATTCTCTGCTCCCCATCTGTATCATCTCCAGTCTACACTGATACCTGGAACCGATTTCCCTGATAAATCGCAAATAATCGCAGAAGTGAATAAATGGGCAATCAGGAAAAAAAATTCCAAGGTAAGTAATGAAGAAGAATATAGGAAGCTAGAACGGATGATCTTCAACCGGTACAGGTTGAGAACGGATGAACAGCTTGATGAAGAAAGACTGAAGAATCAGCATCAGAAGAAGCTTAGTTGAAAACCCAGCCATCTGGGAATTTTTGTCTTTTGCTTTTTTCTAAAATTGTAACATTTTCTTTTATTAATGAAAAATTCGTTTTTGCTCTCAAGCTCATCCTGATGACAATAACTCTTTGTCCAGGCACTGAACTCTGAATCTGATATACCTGTTGTGTATGTTTAAACTTTTGAAAACCCGTTTTCTTGTTAAGGGGGAAGTAAATTGTTTTTCAGTTAGGTTTTGGCATCATCAAAAAGGGGGAAATTGTTGGGAAATTAATAGAGTTTTGATTGGATACCAAAACCCAGCTGATCCCAACCGAGTAGATGATCGCACAAGCCTAAGCGTTTTTCAGCTCACCTGTTTGAGCTTATAAGAGTTTTTTAGTTTACAGGTAGAATCGCTGAAGACAGCAGAAGACACAGCTAAGCAGACAGCTTAAGAACTTAGCAGAGCAGACTCAGCAGAGCAAGACCAAGCAGAGTCAAAGATCCTACAGTATCAAGATCCAGCTCGGTGACAGAAACCCAGCTCAGTGTAAAAGACCCAGCTTAGTGTCGATGATACAGCTCAGGTCTAAAACACAGCTCAAGTCAGTGACACAGCTCAGGATGAAGACACAGCTCAGGTTGATGATACAGCACAGGTCTAAGACACAGCTTAGAGTCAAGACACAGTAGAGTGCAAAACGCTGAATATACAGCAGAGACGCTTAGCAGCTCGAAAACGAAGACCTTCTCAAAGACAAGATCCTGATGTCAGTAGATCTTATCTGACGCAGACAGATCAGAGAAGAACTAGCTTCTGCAGATGTAGACCTACTTCATAGGTAAAGGCCAGAAGTCAATGAGAGTAGGTAAGATTCAAACGGCTCTCTTCCAACGGCTAGTTTGAATCTCCACCTATATATATCTCTTCACCATTGAAGAAGAAGAGGATGAGACGACTGAAGAAATAAAAGAGCAAACAGAAAAATGAACAGCGATCTTCAAAGCCAAATCTTTCAAGAACACCCAGCCAGTCAGCTGTGTTCTTAGTTGTTCACATATTCAGTCTTAGGCAGAATAGATCAGAATATAAATATTTTAAGCCTAGTTTGAACGAGTTCATCATACTCCTTGTTCTTCATTGTAAGAACTCGTTCATAGTTGGAAACCCCATACCCAAACCGAAACCCAGAAAGGTTAGGTAAAGGTACGCCTGCTCGAAGCGTGTAATTCGAGTGGTTAGGTTTTACAGTACCCGTAAACTGTAATGAAGGTTCTTCAGTACCTGCAAACTGAAGGTGTAGGCTTGACAGTGCCCGTAAACTGTTGGAACACAACTCAGGTTCGAGTTGTGAAGTTTCTTGGTACTTGAAAACCAAGTGGTAGTTAATTACCAGTGAACCTGGTCGTGGACGTAGGAGGTGTTACTCCGAACCACGTTAAAATTGCTTTGTTCTTTACTGTTTTATTTATGCATTCAGCTAACTTCTCACGCATAAATCTCAAGCTGCATAAACTGACTAACTGAAAAGTGAAACAAAGATTTGCAATATAATTTGAAGCAACAGACGGACTTTCCAAACCCACCAACTTCCGCACACACTCACACAGCCAGCTGTGTCGATCAAGCTGCCATCCAACTGGATCGAACACAGCCAGTTCACTGAAAAGAGTTTTAACTTGGAAAAGTTTTAAACCTTGGTGTATTCACCCTCCCTCTACACCAAGGTATCCGTCTTGGGACCAACAGTACCTCTTCGGAACTTTCCAGCTCTATAATCTCAGCTGGCTTCTTTTCCGATTCAGCTGTGGCCTTTTCCAATTCTTCCATCAACTGTTTCTTTTCGTAGTAGGTGTCTTTCATCAGCTGATCTTGTTTCACTATTTTGTCTTTTAGTGAAATAACTTCCTCTTGGAGCAGTGTTGTATCAGCTGCTTCTGATACCTTTTTCTTTTCCAGTTCCATCTTCAGCTCGGCATTCTCACACAGTATGACGTCAAGGATCTCTTGAAGATCCTTGGAATCGTTCATAACCTTCTGTACTAAACTCCAATCAGGTAGCCCTGATTCTGAAACCTGTGTAGAGTGTTCGTGTGATGGTGAGGGATTAGATAGATTTTGAGTTCTTGACATTACCTCATCTTTATCGAATCCGTCTGTCTGTCCCATGAAGCATGTATCCCATTCAGGTTTATCATGAGCCATCAGTGCTTCTTCTTCTGCGTCTGAAAATGGCATGTTATCATCCATTTTGTTGCAGTCCGACTCCTCGTCAGTGATGTAGGCTCTCCTTCTGTCAGCTGCCTTAGCTTTCAGTTGGTCTTTATCTTTTTTTGGATAGCTTCGGACAGTCTAGCCTGTAGTGTCCCGGTTTCTTGTTGTTGATTCATCCATCGTCTGTTCGTTTGTCAGCTAACTTCTCATCAGCTGCTGCGTACTTGTCTCTGTAAGTTCTTGCGAACTTCTTGTACTTGCCCTTGCTGGTGTTGAGTTTGTTGTAGTTTTTTACCAGCATGGCTATCTCTTCAAGTAGCTCTTCCTTGCTCATGTCCTTCTTGTCCTTCTTTGATGACTCAGCTAACTACATGTATGTGGATTTTTCAGAGTTACCTCTGAACGCAATCTCCTTTGGCGCAAGTGTCAGCTCTCCATCATTATGATTGCTTGAAGATTCTTTCATGGTAATCTTCAAGTTGTATTCGTTGGCTTTGAGCAGGGAGAATAGTCTTTCAGTTGAAAGATCACCCAAGTCACTTCGACTTTGGTGTACTACCTTGTATGTGTTCCATCCAGCTGTGAGCGCTGAAAGGACTTTTAGGTTCTTTTCACGCTGGGTGTATTTCCCAGTTCTGATGGTTTCAATTTCTACCACGATGTTTGAGAATCTGAGTTCCATCCCTTCGATGGACTCGTTGACAAGCTGCTTGAAGTTATCAAACTTCTGGAAGACGATTGTAAATTTATTTTCTTTTATCTCCTCCGACCCTTCGCATAGCTTGGCTAGGGTTTCCCACATCTCCTTTGCGGTGTTGCAGTTGATGATCTTGCTGAGGTAGGCGTTGGAGACTGTTGACGAGATGGTGTTCCTCGCGAAGCTGTCTAGTCCAGCTTGCTTTCTTTCTTCTGAGGTATGTTCATTCTTCGGCTTGGAAATGAGCTGATACGTTGGTTGTCCACCATCTTGAGCTGGAACAAGCTCGTTTCCTTGTTTGTAAATGATGATGGGTCCGTCTATGATGACGTCCCACATCATGTCATGATGCGCACAAAGAAAACTTTTTAATCTGAACTTCCAGATTGCATAATTGTTGACCGAGAAGGTGGGAAGGTTCTTGTTAAGATAAGAATCCATGGAGATATGCACAATATGAAATAATATGAGTTTTTCCAAAATAGGATCTGTTCAGTTGACCACTGACAGATTGTCAAGACAAATCTCTTGATTCAGAAACAACGGTCTTTTGAACCACTGCTCTGATACCAATTGATGGTCCCTGAGCTGGGTCTTTAGTGTAGAGGGGAGGGTGAATACACCAGAGATAGATTTGTGAAATCTTTTTCAAGTTTAAAACAGAGTTTGTGAGCTCAGTTATGAATCCAGCTGAGGAAGGTCAGCTGGGCTAATAACTTAGCTGGCGGTGCGGAAAGTGGTGGTTTGAAAACTTAGCTCGATTGCTTAGAAAAACTCAGCTTGAAAATATTGTTTACGTTTTCGACTTAGTCAAGTTATGCAAGTTTATAGATAAAACACCGTTGTCTTTGGGGTGCAGCTGAGTATGCAGATTTGAAAATAATGCAGCTGGCTGGGTCACACAACCAGAGAACTTTTAAGCTTGAAAACTTGTGTTGTGTTAATGCAGTTAGTTCTTTAAATATAAAATGCAGAGAAAAAATAAAGAAATAAAGAACTCGGAATTTTAACGTGGTTCGGAGTAACTCCTCCTACGTCCACGACCAGATTCACTGGTAATTCACTACCACTTGGTTTCTAAGTATCAAGCAACTTCACAACTCTAACCCGAGCTGTGTTCCAACAGTTTGCGGGCACTATCAAGCCTAATCTTTTAGTTTACGGGTACTGAAAAAACCTTACAACCACTTGAATTTTGCGCTTCAAGCAAGCGTAACCTTGACCTAACCTTTCTGGGTAAAGAGGGGTTTTGTTTGGGGTTCCAGCTATGAACGAGTTCTTACAATGAAGAACTTAGAGTTAGATGAACTCATTCGAAATCTAGGCTTAACATATACAAAGATTTCTGCCTAGGAATCAGACGAAAAACTGGATAGTTTCTGGACTAGAGACACTTTAAGATAAAGTGTTCTTTGAACTATTTAGAACTGCTTGTAAGCTTTTGAAGACTTGATAATTTCAGAGAATGAAAGCTTGTAGAGAGTTTTTCATATCTGATCCTGAGGTTGAAGACAGGTTTATATAGGTAGAGATTCAAGACTAGCCGTTGGAGGAGCCGTTTGAATCTTACCTACTCTTCTTAAATTCCAAATCTGCCGGTGGGCGTTTCTGCACCTGTCTTCATTAGTGTCACATCCTAGGTTCTGAAGTCTAGGATGCTGATTTGGCAATCCCTCATTGGTCGAGGTATATTGACTTCCTCTGACACCGGGATCTCTGCCTTTGGAGCTGGCTTTTGAATTCAGAGCTGGATTGGGTAAACTGACTTGAAGTGACGTCTTTAGAGTTAGTTCCCTTTGTGCTGTACAGCTGGACCAGCTGTGTCTTGAACTCAGCTCGATTTATCTTCAGCTTGATCCTGCTCCGTTTTGAACTCATCTCAGCTGGAAAACTCAGCTGATAGTTGACTCATGTTGTAAACACAGCTGGATCTTCTGCTGTCTTCTGCTCTGTTATCCACTGCTGTAAAACACAGCTGGATCTTCTGTTGTCTTGAGCTTCTGTTGTCTTCTGCTTCCTGAACCTGTAAACTTAGAAAATCTAGAGCTCAAACAGACAAGCTGGAAAACACTACTTAGGTTGATGCGATCATCTACTTGGTTGGAGAACAGTTGGGTTTTGGTATTAAATCAAAACTTTATAATTTTCCCAACAAAACTATTGGAGCAAAAGGATCCACCGAATCAATCTTAGCTTGGCATCCTTCTTGTCGAACAAGTATCGAATCGCTGCATGATCGGTGTAGACAATCGACTTCGTCCCAATCAAATATGATCGAAACTTGTCAAAAGCATAAACCACGGCCAACATCTCTTTCTCCGTCGTGGTGTAGTTGGATTGAGCCTTGTCAAGAGTTCTACTAGCATAGTAGATAACTCGGAATATCTTGTCCCTCTTTTGTCCCAAGGCGGCCCCAACGGCTATGTCACTAGCATCACACATCAACTCGAATGGTTGAGACCAATCCGGCACCACTAAAATAGGAGCACTCACCAACGCCTTCTTGAGCTTTTCAAAGGCCACCACACAATTTTCATCAAAGTTGAACTTGGTATCCTTCTCGAGCAATTGGCACATAGGCTTGGCTATCTTGGAAAAATCCTTGATAAACCTCCTATAAAATCCGGCATGTCCCAAAAAACTCCTCACCGATTTCTCATTTGTAGGTGGTGGCAATTTCTCTATAGCAACGATCTTGGCTTGATCAACCTCCAAACCTTCACTAGAAACTTTGTGCCCAAGAACTATCCTTTCTCTCACCATAAAATGGAACGGATATGTGTCATCTTCGCCTAAGAATGCATACTTCAAGTGCCCGGGAAGTGGCTTGAGCTCGAGCTTAGGTGTTTCACCTTTCACATCCTTCTTTTTTCCATCTCGTTGAAGTTCCAAAAATCTCTCTCTTCTCCTTGGAAGTTCCTTTGAGCTATCCAACCTCATGCAAGACTCAAGTAAATCCAAATCAAAAGAGTTTGTATGCAAATTCAAATCAAATTGAGAAGAAACAAGAGAGTTAGAAATACAAACCTCCATGGGATCGTAGGATGATCACCAAACCTCAGGACTAATGCATGAATCGATCACACTGAGCACTTTATATTCCTCCATAGCTTGAGACTCCACCTCGTCATAGAACATCAAGGCATTGTAGATCGAAAAAGTATGGCTCTCATCATTTACCCTTAAAGTAAGCTCTCCATTAGCAACATCAATGAGTGCTCTTCCTGTCGCCAAGAACGGTCGACCAAGAATCAAGGGCATATCCTTATCTTCCTCCATATCGAGAACAACAAAATCAGCAGGAACGATAAACTCACTAACCTTCACAAGAACATCCTCTACAACTCCTCGTGAATAAGCAATTGATCTATCCGCCATTTGTAGGGCAATGGTGGTAGGTTTGATCTCTCAAATTTCCAATTTGTTGAAGATGGACAAGGGCATGAGATTTATACTTGCCCCCCAAGTCACATAGAGCTCTTCCAAAAGTTTTTCCTCCAATATCACAAGTGATGGTAAAGCTCCCCGGATCTTTTGTCTTGGCTGGCAACTTCCTTTGTAAAATAGCACCGAACTCCTCATTGAGATTGACGGTCTCAAAAGCTCCCAACTTCTTCTTACGAGAGATCACATCCTTGAGGAACTTGGCATAATTTGGCATTTGTTGTAAAGCTTCCACCAATGGAATGTTGATGTG
This sequence comes from Agastache rugosa, assembly GCA_031470985.1. Taxonomy (NCBI): domain Eukaryota; kingdom Viridiplantae; phylum Streptophyta; class Magnoliopsida; order Lamiales; family Lamiaceae; genus Agastache; species Agastache rugosa. The sequence goes on from CM062604.1 coordinate 20,150,530, forward strand.
AACCTTCCTAAAAATATCCAAGAACCTCAAAAATTGTTCATCCGTTTTCTTCTTTTGATGCCTTTGAGGAAACGGCATTGGAGTCACCATAGCTTGTGGCGGAGTCGCCTCTTTGGTTGTTTTCTCCAAATCAACCACTTTCTCTTGGTTGTTCTTCTCCCTTGAAACTTGAGACTCTTCCTTCTTTTTCTCTTCAACCTCGATCATCTCTGGCTCATCAACTGGCATCTTAGGACCCTCGTAAGCAGTGCCACTCCTTAATGTGATAGCCTTGCACTGTTCTTTTGGGTTAACCACTGTGTTGCTTGGAAATTATCCTGGTTGATGTTGGTTCGTCAAGGTATTGGCAATGTGGCCAATTTGCTTCTCAATAATCGACATACTTGTATCCATGTCCTTATTTCTGACATCATTCTGCTGCATGTATTGGAGTAATAATTCCTCCACTTTTGGCTTTTCTCTTCATTGATCTCTCCATTGGTCACAGAAAATCCAGGAGGAGGTTGCAGAGAGTTGTTATAATTGCCATAAGAAAGGTTAGGATGAGTCTTATTACCTTGATAATAGCTTTGGGGCCTTTGGCTCGTTCCATATGCTCCTCCGGGATAATAGCCATACGGTTCCTTGAAGTTTTCATAGCCCATTCGATTGACAAAATTGACTTCTTCAGCCCCCGATGCATCTTCAAGAAGAGGTTCGGATCTCTGAGCTAGCATGCCTTCGAGCTTTTTCATGAAATTGGACATCTGAGCAGTTAACTTGGCAATAGGATCGTCATTTGTCATCATAGCCACTTTCCTTGGATGATCCCTGGGCTCCGGCCATTGGTGATTGTTGGCTGCCAACTTCTCAATTATATTTGTCGAAACAGCATGTCCTCGATCTAAGATATCTCCTTGTCCTACTGCATCTAACAAATTCTTTATCGCCACCGAGCATCCATTATAGAACAACATCACCTTTTCATTGGCTGAAATCCCATGATTTGGACACTTGCGAAACATCCCCTTGAATCGCTCCTAAGCTTTATAAAATGATTCTCCCTCCATTTGTCGGAATTGTTGAATTTCTGACCTCAACTTCATCGTCTTGCTTGGTGGGAAGAACTTGTAAAGGAAAAGATCCACCAAATCGTTCCATGTAGATACTGCATCCGCATCCAATGAGTGGTACCAAAGTTTGGCTTCATCCCTCAATGAGAAAGAGAACAGGTGCAGCTTTATAGTGTCATGTGGAACTTGGTTTATCTTGATGGTGTTGCAAATTTCCAAGAATTGATGGAGATGAGCGTGGGGATCCTCTGCTGGTCGGCCTCCAAATTGATTATGATGCACCATTGAGATAAGTGCAAGCTTAAGCTCGAACGAAGTTGCATCAACTCCTGGACCGAAAATTCCTCTTTGTTGCACCACCGGTTGAAACACACCCTTGATAGGGTCTTCAACTTTCTCCTTCTGTGCATTCATGAGTTGTTGTAATTGCTCTTGCAAAGTCCTGATGGTCTCCTCCGTTGTTGGCTCGTATGCATCCATGTTCTTCTCTTTAGCCCTTCTTCTTGAGTTGTTACGACGACAGGTAGCTTCAATCTCCGGATTATAAGGTACCAGTGGAAAACTTTGTGATCTTCTTTGCATACACTACCTGTCAATCACAACAAAAATAAAACACAAAAAAAATTAGTAAACTAATAAAATATGTCTAAACTAGTATCAAACAATCTAATCGTAATATAACTAGAATAAAAACAATCCCCGGCAACGGTGCCAATAACTTGTTCGTTATTTTCTTTCACACCACAAGTGCACGGGTGAAATTGTGTACAGGGAAGCAAGGTCGTATTCCACAGAGATTGTGATTATTCTAGCAAGTACCACTTTCAACCATTATCCTACTATTTAGACTTTTGAACTTTTAGATTTGATTAAACTAATGATGCAAATAATTAAATAAAAATGAAATAAACAAAGGCAAGGAAAAATATTTAGAATTAAAGATAGAGAGAAAATATCCTAAGGTTTCGATTTCAGTGAATACTCAAATTCAAATTCAATTTAATCAACCAATTGGTTTGTCAGACTCGACTTTTACTAGGACGATCACAAAATTAGCCTAGACCTACTGTCGTAGCGAATAAATCGTGGATTACATGCAAGAATTATTGTGTCCAACCAATAACTAAACATGCAACTCCTATAAGCTTCTTAGATCTATTGCCCTCACACAAATCTCAAGATCTTTCGACTATATTGAAGAGTATGTCCTATATTCTAGATCAAGCATCAATTCTCATCTTTCGAATATTGAATTAACACATCAAATATGCACAATTGGCGATCAATCAATCGAGCATGAAAAAGCACAAGAATATAGAAAACAAAATAAGGTCCCAACTGATTAATTAAATCAACATCAAATCCAAATATTCACCTACTCTCTAACCCTAGGATAAAATAATTAGCTACTCATAGTCATGATGAACACAATCCAAATATTAAATAAAAACATAAAAACCCTAAGATGAATCTTGGTCTTGAACGCCTCCAATCTTCTCTTCTCGTCTTCAATCTTTAAATCTTCTCCCAAGCATAAAAGTGTATGAAAATAAAATTCTAATGTATCTCTCTTAATGAAAAAAAACCACAAAACAATGTAATACAATGAGTATTTATAGGTATAATTCGAATAGGGTTAGGAATTAGGCCTAGAAAGGAGATAGAAACGAAAAAGGAAAGATATTGAAAGAATTCCGCCGGGCCATGCGGTCGCATGCCGGACCGCAAGGCTGGGCTGCCCTGTTTCTCGGGGGGTGTTTATGCGGCCGCATGGTACTGTTCACGCGCGCAGTAATTTTGTTTCGGCCCGTTCTCCCTCGTTTCAACTCCGATTTTGGATTCGTTTTCGCCTACGAACTCCTATCGAACTCTACTTTCATCCTATCATACTCAATTTGCATAAACTTTACTCCATTTTTCCTGAAGAATTAGACAAACAACGAACGAGCATCATATTTCACAAAATAACAATACTTAGGCACAAAACTCATTCTAAACATGATTTCCTACCACAAAGTGACTTCAATTAACCTCATATTGATGAGAAAATCCATGTTTATTATTTATCCATGTTTATTATTTTTCTCCCTCGGTTTCTGTTTCTGCTTCAGAAATACCTTCCGTTTAGGGAAACAGAATACTTTCAGCTTCTGGAACACTACTGTCAGACTCGTAAACAGCTTCCGTCTGGGTAGACGGATCTCCTAACGATTCCAACAAATTCTGCTGCTTCCTGAGCTTGGTCTCTTTCTTCAACCTTTTCGCGAGCTTCTCAATTTCAGGATGATATAGAAGGTCCGGGTTAGAGGCCCTGCTCATAAACAATAGAAAAGTAACCCAAGATCAATAGGAAAAATAAATTAATAAACACCGTTCCCCGGCAACGGCACCAATTTGGTGGACGTCGTATACCACCAAATAATTCCTGCAACCTGCTCAGAATTAAATTAGTATAGCAACAAGCAGGGTCGAACCACAAAGAACGGGAATTCACCTATTTTTCCTATAAATCTAGTTTTGGTGTAGCCAGCACGCCTTAAATTGAGATAAATTAATTAAATACTAAGAAGACAAAGAAATTAACTAAAATAGCAAACGAGAATATAATCAAAAGAAAAGCAATCCGGCTTCGAATAAATCCACACTAGTCTAGACTCTGATCATCGATGCAAAGATTAATTAATCCCCAAGAACCAACCAGTTATAGGGTACCGTGAACGAAGCGGACATACCCCAATTCCTACGTGCTTTATCGATAGTTAGCTGTAGACGCCAGACCTAACTATTTCCCTTATTAAAACACAACCTAGCTGGAGACGCCAGACCTAGATTTAATGCTCTAATAGCTTTTAGATATAAAGGAACCCAATTTAGACGAATTATCCAAGCACGCAAGTAATAACCCGTCTACCAATTTATTCCTACTACGAATATGGTAGCTTTATCACTAATTAGCCCTATTCCAACAATTACGGATTGGGGGAACTAATTGACTGTAATCCAATTTAATCTAAGTTGATCAGGCTTAAATAAAATCGGAATTAACTTTAAACACAAGAAATAAATCGAAACCCTAGAAAATTAATTATACTAACAATTAGATCTCACAGATTATTAAACTTGTGCTTCAATATTCTAGCCGAATCAAAGAATTAGCTATTCATAATAAAATTAAACACAATTGAATAATAGAAAGAAAGCATAAAATTAATATATTGAATTAAAAGAAGTAAGAACTTGTCACCAGAAATCAATCTTCAATTATGATGCAAAGTAGAACTCCAAAACTAAGAAAAATAAATAAAATAAAACTAAGCTTCCAAGTCTTGTGCGTGTCTTTCTTCCCAGCGGCTAATGCTAAAATAAAAGTAAAGTATGGAATGGAAAAATATCTGTCATAATCCACCGTAAATCCTCTCTTAAATAACCTAGGAAATAATTAAATAATAGAATTCTAAATATAATAGGTATCTAAATATATTGTTTAAGGATTACAAAATAGTAAAGCCCGGCCCATCTAATTTTCTTCCATCTTTGACTTCGATCTTCTATAATTGGACATAAAATCCATCCTTTCGACTTCTTTCATCCAAATATATCAACAACCGAAATCTACATTTCCTGCATAAAAACCACAATGGGTTGTTGGATTATCTTCTGATTGAGTCTATAGTTTCTCTTGCTCTTCTGAAGCAAAGGCAGCTCGGAAGATCGAAGAGGAGACCTACAACCTGACTACTACATCTCCGATGGGCTACCCTTGACTTGAGACTTGATTAGCTATATCCATATAAAATCATAGAAAACTTAACTTCTGAACAACCAAAATACACACTCATCATTATTCTCGTGAAAAATGGAGTCCGCGTTTCCTTGGAGCTTCACTACTTTAGCTATAACTCTTCTTCTACCTATAACTCTCTTCTTTATGAGGAGAAATTCTCGGCCCGTGAAATGGCCACCTGGCCCAAAAACCCTACCCATAATCGGAAACATGCACCTCGTGAGCTCTCTGGCCTTAAAGTGTATACTGTAAAGCAAACCTTTTGTGCTTGTATACACGGTTTCTATTTCCGCTATTTCTCCTATACCTGATTTGATTGTTTGTCGCATAATACATCATGTCCCATTATCTAGTGTTATAGATTAAATGGTGTGTTGTAGATCACAGAAGATCATTTAATCAGTTTCTCATGAGATATTAACCAGTATTCACGGCCGAAATAACTTTGAACAAGTTATCGATTTAGGCTGTAGCATAAAACGGAAAGTAGTTTATCTTGACTACTTGTTTATGCTAATACATACACCTACGTATTGAAAGAATCACAGTGAGACGTGTTCTTCTATTCTGACCGTTTGAGAAGAACCAAGGTCTCGGTGACTCGATAGATCTAAATCCTAATAAGTTATTATGTGTGTTCAAGTGTCTTTCTGTCACTTTGACTTACCATGGGTGAGAGTTATGAGTTAGCTCAATATGCCCCGTATCTTGGGTGACAGTAGCATTTGTTCGATACTTAATTAACTATATTAGAGAACCATGTCCTGGAGACCCCAGGTTGATGACATTCCCTTCAGGAGCTCATTAAGTTTATCGTACTAAATCCTGCAGGTGAATTTAGTTATCCGATACGATAATAATGTTGAGTGGTACTACTTAAGGAATTAAAGATATTAATTAATTTAAGCTATCAGTAGCTTCAATTAATTAATGAATGTTCGACATTTTAAACATGGAGATTATCGAAGTTAAAATTAGAAGCCCTGATTCATCAGTGGGCTAGAGCGGCAGTGCATCACTAATTCTTTAGTGGAATGAATTAGTGATTATATGCTTGTAATTATTCTGGGCTTGAATAATTGAATACAAATATATTGGAGGCCCAACTCTAGCTTTCTAGTAGATCCCTAGGATGGCCCAAATGTCTCACAATTTCAAGCCCAAACCCCCCTAAGTCATAATGGGCCTTGGCCCATGGATTGACCCATAAAACTACAAGTTCTCTCATCAAACCCTAATCTAAGCTTCCATTTTGTTAGCCACTAACTTTGTTAGCCACTAACAAGGGTTTGAGAGAGAAAGTAGTGTGGTTTGAGGAGCATCTTGAGGATCTTGGAAGATTGCTAACCACGTGGCATCCGAGATCGAGACGGGACACATCCTAGAAGATCAACTAGTAGAATCGTTCCACGAGCTCCGAATCCAAGAGAACGGTACATCGAAACCTTGTATGGTTGTCTTTAAATTAATAGGAGCATGCTTGGGAAGATTCTTGTACGTCGAGTTAGATATCCGAAATAGATCCGTGGGCAAAAGTGGATCGGCTTTCACTAGCCGTTCCAAATGGCCTTCCGCTCTTTCGTCAATTTGTCGAAAAAGTACGGCCCACTGATGCGGCTGAAGCTGGGCAAAGTCGAGACCATCTCGTCGCCAGAAGTAGCCAAAGAAATCTTGAAACAACACGATGTCTAAAGGAAGAAGGAGGTGTTGCTCTTGTTGTTTCACTTCCTCGGTATCAACAGGAAAGCGGGGAGGTCTTCTTCTAGCTCTCTCAACATATCGTGAGAGGGTTTACTCTCTTCTGTGCAGCCTGATTCACATTTCGTAAATAGAATAGGCTTCGCTTCTCCTGTTGCGAGAAGGCCAGGAAAAACCCTTGGAATTGCGGACTGAACGTTTGGCGTTTTCCTTCTTCATACCAAAAAAGAAGGATTCACGGTATGAGGTATTCCCGGACATGATCAAGTATGAGGCAATGGTTTCCGTCCAAGGGTTTCAAACCAAACAACGGGTACTTTGTTCGACATGTTGACACTATGAGTGGGATCGGGAGGTCCCAGCTATGCCGACAGGCCGGACACGTTGGCAATGAAAATCCTTTGGTACAATAACATTGCGTTCAGCCCGTACGGCGATTAGTGGAAACAGATGCGCAAGATCTGCGTGATGGAGCTGCTGAGCCCCCGAAGCGTTTGATCGATGGGGAGGATCAGGAAAGACGAGGTTTCTGCTCTCATCGACCGCCTCCGCCGGAGACCCAATCAACCTAACCTACAACATCTTCTCCACGATGAGCTCCGTCACCTGCCGCGCTTCTTTCGGCATGGTCACAAAGGATAAGGACGCACTGATCAGAATATCCAACCAGGGGATTCGGATGGCCGGCGGCTTTGAGATCGCTGATTTCTTCCCCTCGTCGGCCATCATCAACACCCTCAGCTTGGCTAATCCGAGTCTGCGGAGGTTGCGGCATAAGATCGATGCGATTCTTGATGATTTGATCGACCAACATAGAGTTAATCTGGCGACGATGCCTAAAGGAAGCGGCAATGGGGAGTTGGGGAATGAAGATCTTTTTGATGTTATGCTCAGGCTTCAGGAGACTGGAGGCCTCCAGTTTCCGATCGGAAATGACAACATCAAAGCTGTTATTTTTGTGAGTATAATCAGATACTCTATCCCACCTTTTTGCAATTTGGATAAATTCTAATTATATACCGAAACACCAGAGAATGAAATTGAATGAAATAATAAAAAAATTGAAGGTGGCCCACAAATAAGATTTTGTGTTATCTGAAAATTTAAGTATGGTAATTAAAGTTTATTCCATCCAACTATATATGGTATATAATTATTACTAAATCGACATATATCATATTCAACAAAGATAATAGATATATTTCAGTTAACAATTGACAATTAGGATTGATTATTCTATTGTTAGGGTATATAATTTTTTATGCTTCAATCCTTGATAATAAATTATTTCTAATTCATTATATTATAATATGTATTATGCCTAAAAATTGTAATATGAAACTAATTCACAAAGAACTTCAAATCGAAGGAAAGACTAAAAAAGCTTTTAGGACACAAAAATTTGTGGGAAAGTGTCGTATCGGATAGTCTGACGTGACTTTTTAATTTTATATACATGCAGGACTTATTGGTTGCTGGGTCAGACACAACATCGACAGCATTAGACTGGGTGATGGTAGAGCTAATGAGAATTGGATAAGGAAAGAAATTTACGTTACATCTTCTTTTCCTTATCCACATAGGTTTTGGAGAGAAACACGCATGTTGCCCCCAGTATATTGTCTTTTCTGTTAGCACGTCTTCTACTCTGCTTCCTGCCCAAAATGATAGACAAGGCCAATACTGCATCTGGTATGGAAATTGAGCCAGCGAATCCACTCAACAACTACGCGTCTGATGTTATCATACTTTCCCAAGCTGGAGGTTCATTGGTTGCTCACTGCCTCGTATCGATGCTTGTACCATTTCAGCAGTATTTAACCCTGTCTGGCCCTCTAATGCTCTTGCCCTGTTCAGATCCACTTGTTGCCCAAATAGTGTCGCAGCCCGGCTTTGAATTTAGATGACAAAGCCGGTGGGTCCCACGACATACACAATTTATGATTAACCAAAGGATAAGATAGCGACCCGGCTATCAGTTAATAAGAACAAAGATGCTCAATGATTTCTCAACTTAGAATAAATATGACATACATGTCTCAAAATCAACGAATATAACTTAATCAGCTCGGAATTTAATAGACCTGTTCAACCATATTATCAACAAGAAACAAGAAGACGACAAGCTGATTTTAGGATCAAGAAAGCACGATAAAGAAAACTGTTTCAAGTTCGACAAAGCTTTCTCAAGCAACGAACAACTTATATGTGTATATATATAATCAAGTAGCTGAGTTTCAAAAGAACTTGACAAAAAGAGAATTCGACTTTAGAATTCAAACGGCTTAAACATAGTTTGACTCTAGAATCCAACATCATTAACATCAAATTTCATAAACTTTCTCAAAACAACCATCTTATCATAGCAGCGGAAAAACGAAAGAATATATGTATGAAGACATATATTCTAGGTCTAACTTCTCAAAACAACCTTTAAGTATTTAACAACAACATCATCCATCCAGCACACATCATCCTCATTCCAGCTAACCTGCACATTTAAAAAAATATATACAAGGGGCTGAGTACAAAGTACTCAGTGGGCACATGCCAAAAATACTTAAAAATTTACTTCTTGGAGTTAGGGATTAAACTTGCCATAGAGCATAAGCACAAGTAATTTTTCTCAAAAACAAACCTGTGCATGCTCAACATTTTCTTTTCTGTAAATCATATTTGTCTGGCCAGACATATACTTTATGAGGTATGTACCAGATCTATAATCACATAGTGATAGTGTTGAGAAGGAGGCCTCCTTCTCAAACACTTGTAATCGGCCCATCTTTATGAAGGCACATGATTACATCTAAGTGTACACAAATCCTACCTTGCGTAGGACTGAATTCATCTTGCTACAGTAGATGGTATCATACAAACATTAGGCAAGTTAATCAACTTAAAAACATCACATATATATATAATCATATATATATATATCATTTGTCATTTCTTTAGTTAGAAAAGCCCACCTGAATTGAAGCTACTTTAACTACACTTTTGCTTCTCGGCATTTCCCTCAATTTACGGTCCCGCTCGAGCCTTCATTTAAGAATTTGGTTTTAACATAAGAGCGAGAAGAATTAAACAAAGAAATGAGCGATGCACTGCTGCCATAATACGAATTCTCTACTTCGACTCGGCTTTCTAAGTTTTCTCTCGGCAATGTAAAACTTAACTTTTCTAATACTTTTTCTACTTTACTTAACTCTTTAATCGATAGCTAATCGATTACAACTTCAGGAAACACTTATAAACATAAAATCACATATTTCATCATTAACCACTTAAGCTTATCATTAGGAAAATAGCTAACATTTTAACTTTTGAGTTTACGAAATAAACAACTGAAAACAAGTTGAGCAAAGATCAGCTGGATAAATCAAGCTGTCTGGAAAATCAAGCTAGCTGGAAAAACTGAGTTATCTGGAAAAGCGAAAGCCGGAAAACAAGTTGGAAAACCAAGTTGGCTTAAAAATTAGTGAAAACAAAAATTTGGACCGAGTTAATCCAGTGGCCAGTTCAGTAGTAAATCCAATTGTGAGTTCAAAGTAATTCAGTGAGTTCACTTGTAGGTAATTCAATTGATCGGGTCCAATTTAGGTAATTCAATGATCGAGTTCAAGTAAATCAGTGATCGTTCAGTTGGTAATTCAATTGGAGTTCGGGTAAATCCAATTGAGTTCAGTAGGTAATTCAGTGAGTTCAATTTAGGTAATTCCAATTGTGAGTTCAGTGAGTAAATCCAAATTGATCGGATCCAGTGAGTAATTCAGTGAGTTCAATTGAGTAATTCAATTGTCGAGTTCAGTGAGTAAATCCAATTGGATCCAGTGAGTAATTCAGTGATCGAGTTCAGAGTAAATCCAGTGACTTAATCAAAATTTGTTGGATCCATCTGACTTAATCCAGCAATTTAAACTCTAGAAACTCTAAATTTCAAAACTTTGTATTAAAATTCCGAAAAATTCTACGTCACTTAATTTTTAACGTAGATTCCATTTCTGTCATTATTTTCTTCATTAAAAATCAAATACATGGCTTTATTGCACATATATATTTCGGTCCTTTTGATAAATTAAGAATTTAAAATCCAAATTTCATTCTAATCACTTCCAATCATGTTAATTTAAATTATAAACCTCAATTATAACATAATTACTTAAAAATTCATTCTAGGCTTATTTCAACTTCATAAACATTAATCCATTATCAATTTCATCATAGGATCAAAGGATCAAAAACTCCTAAATTTAAGCTACATTTCGAAAAAATAATAGAAAATTAGGTTTAGGGTTCTTCATGCTTAATTTAATCATACCAATGATCATCTAGACATCATATAAGCATCATACTATCATATCAAGATCATTCAACCATTTCTTAATTTCTTCCAAAAATGATCGATCGTATATATATATATATGAGCTAGGGTTTCTCATGCATCATTTAAATTCATAATTGATCATCTAATCATGATATAAACATTTTATAAACATCATACTAAGATATGAACATCATCCAATTACTTCCACACTTTTTCCTAATTTTCGAAAATATATACATATATTTATATAGAAAAGATTTCCACCATGGAAAGAAAACTAAGAACTTGGAAGAACATAGATCCAACCTTGATTATAGATTTAAGGATGAATTGATCTTGCTTCTTGAGCTCAAAGATTGATCATCAATGGAGTGTGTGCATGTGTGTGTATGTATCGAGAGAGAGAGGAATGAGAGGGGTGAAGATGAAGATGATAATCTCATATATATAGATAAGTTTAGATTACTATTCATCATAAATATCTTAGATATTTATGATGAATAGTAATTAGGATAATTAATTAAATCCTTAATTAATTCAATTAATTAATTACTAATTACTCATTAATTAAACTTCAAATTTCTCAACATAGGAATTTAATTTAGGGTTTGACGAACCCTAGATAAAAATTTCACAGAAAGAATCGGAGATTCGAAATATTTTCAAATCGGCCGAAACTAAATTTTTAAGTGATAAATTACGTAAAATTTCACGTAATCAAATTAAATTCTTCTTTCAGTCAATTTATGACTAAACATTTATCATTTATTGATAAATGTAAAAACTTCTTCGTTTCGGATTAACCGAGACGATCATTCTTAATTAAAACTCATTTTTCCGGTAGAATATATCTGCCGGATAAATGTTCTTAACGAAAATTTTTCTTTTACTGAAATCTTATCTTTCTTACTAATTTAATAAATCTTAATACTCAAGAAAGACGAAATACTACATTAATGAATTAAACATTATGCATATAATTATTAATTTAAATTGATTATTTAATCCATTAATCAATCAAACGTTAATCAGTTAATAATAACGGCTTTAATTAAAAAGCTCTTGAACTATAAAAATTATTAGAGTTTCTCCAACTCCAATATAAGCTTTCTCTAAAAAAATTTATGGAAATAAAATCCGAAAATAAAATAAATTGCCGAAACTTATTTTCTTTCTAAGTTCTCACAACTTAATTCTTTTAGACGAGCTCTTAATTAATTACTAAGATTGGTTATGAAAAAGCGGGGTACTACATTCTCTCCCCCTAAAAATAAATTTCGTCCCGAAATTTACTTATCTCGAGGGAAAAGCTCGGAAATACTTTCATTCATCTTATCTTCAAGCTCCCACGTTGTTTCCTCTGGCCCGTGGTGTCTCTATTTAACCCTTACTAACGCGATCGATTTATTTTTACACAGCTGGACCTTTTGATCCAATATCGCATCCAGTTTTTCTTCATAACTGAGGTTTGGTTCTAGGGCCACTCCTTCTTGATGATTCTACCAGTGATGATAGCCAGATTTTAAATCAATCTTTGAGGAAATACGCTCCTCCGAGCCTGATCAAACAGATCATTTATCCATGGCAAAGGATATCAATTCCTCAACATCAACTTATTCAACTCTCTGTAGTCTAAACACATTACCCTGAGGTATTGGCTTTAACATAAACTCTTCTGAGGTATGGCAAGAAGGTTTGCTGACATCTTAAGGGAATCAATTTCAAATTCTAGATTAGGGCAAACATGTGTGGATGAGGTAGCTTTACCTATCGGGTCGATACTCTTAAGTTCTGGCTAGCTAGTTCTAACTTAAGGCTAAGAGTATCTACGCATGAACTCAATATAAAGGAATGTGATGCACCAGTATCTAAAAGAATTATTACAGGTACATCACTCATCCAACCCATACCTGTTAGATTGCCCTGGTCCTTGATGCATGTTTCCTGATTGAGATCAAAATCTCTCTGATGTTGCTGCTGCTCCTCTTGCTGTGGTGACTGCTGCTGATTTGGCTGAGGGACTCCTTCCATGGCCTTTAGATACTGAGGCTGAGACTGATTTGGTCTTCCTCCACCAGTCATTTCTTGCTTATTTGGGCATTGATAAGAGTAATGACCGGGTTGCCCACATGCATAGCAGCTGTTACTTCCTGCTCTGCAAATTCCCTGGTGCATTTTTCCGCACTTAGAGCATGGAGAAATTCCTTGCTGTCTCTGAGACGAGCTACCTTGACCAACAATAGGAGGTCTATATTTTTCTTGGGTCGATTGCTGGTGACTCTGCCCATACCATGACTTCTTGCTAGGTTGATTTTCAGCATTCCACTTCCTTTTTCCCTTTTGAATATGAGTTTGGTGCGAAGCTTGCGATTTATCGGCCATTGGGGATTGATTTGGGGAAGGTGCTGGAGTCTGAACTGGTTTTTCTGGCTGCATTGCCAACTCCATATCTAAGGCTCGATTTAACGCTTCAGCGTAGGTCATAGCACTCTGACTTGCTAAGACCACTTTTATATCTTGTCTAAGTCCGGCACGAAAAAGTTCGGACATCTTCTCATCTGAATCAACTTTATCAGGGGCGAAACGAGCTAACTCACAAAATTCACGATCGTACTCTGACACCGTCTTATTCCCTTGCTTGAGACTTGCAAATTCGTTTTCTTTTTGCTTGCGATAACTTCTCGGAACGTACTTCTCAAAGAGGGCTTCTTTGAATTGCTCCCAAGTGAGATTTTCAAACTGTTCGGGAGTATAAATTCTCTGACGGGTTTCCCACCAATAGTCGGCAGATCCTTTCAGCTGATATGTCATACATGTGAGACGCTCATGGTCATCACATCGAAGAAACCTAAAGATTCGTTCTAAAGCGCGGATCCACTCTTCTGCTACTGACGGATTTCCTTTTCCGTCGAAGGTCGGAGGATTTTGTCGAAGAAAAAGTTCTTCGACCCTCCTTTCAGGCTGAGGAGGTGGGGTAGGTTCTCTTTCTTGCTCGCCATCCACCCTTTCTCTTCCTCTACCTCTTGGTATATTTCTTGGTGGCATTCTGATTAAACAACTAAGGGTTTGCTGAAGAATTCTACTTTCTTTAAAACGAATTTTACTTTCTAAGTTGGTTAATTAGTAAAATTCTTACTTTCTTTAAATTAAAGAGATAAAATTTTTCTAGGTTTTAAAAAACCTTAGAAAAATTCTTAATCACATCATACATAACATGCTCATCATAATTAATGAATCAACCGATTTACTCTCATTATCATAAATAATGAATCACACGATTCATTTTCTTCATATAATCACTTCAATAATTAAGCATAAAAATAATTCAAGTAGCAATTATTTTTCATGCTCAAAATTGCTAAATATAATTAGCTCATGCATTCTGAATAACATCATCTTGACATATAAACTTCATTATAAATTCTTTTGAGATATTAACTTCATCTCAAACCTTTTTCTAAATCATAACTAAAATATAACTAACAGAAAATAAAACAAGAACACAACAAAACAACCAAGAACTAAACTAACAATGAATGAAATGAATAGCGGACGACAAATGAAACAATGATGAATGGAACGAATGAAGAATGGAATGGACGAAGAAAACCTGGGCTGACCTGCCCAAGTTCAGCGTTTGCTGGGCTCAACCATGGCTGACCTTTCATGGTCAGTGGTCGCTCCTGCCCAACTGACGCTGAGTCGAGTTACTGTACTGCTTCTTTCGATCTTTCGTACTTTAAGCTATGTTTTCACCCTTCATTATTTTAATTCTCTTTTTCATACTCATTTTTCTTCTTTTTCTCCGATTGCTTTCATCTTCTTGTCGTTTTCCAACGGTGTCTCCCGATCACTTTACTTCCCAACAATAAATAATCGCCTTGCTTGAAACTAATTCATCATCTCGTTTTACGAAAGCTCCTCACATAAAGGATCTCAAGCTTACATCGATGAGTAAGAATTTGATTTAGAAAGTTCCAAGAAATCAAAATAAATTGATTAAACTTGAAAGAAATAGTTTATAGAAAAATCTGCACAATTGTAGCAGATTGAAACTGAATTTCAGAACAGAATATTTAGAACCAGGGGGCGTCCAGGGTACCATTAGAAAGCCACGGATGTCTAGTTTCTAACCCAATTTACGGATCTGAATTCTGTTAAACGAACAGGAAGTTATGGTCTCCGGAGTAAAAGGTGGCAGAACAGCCGCCGCCCAGGTCAGCGACCGCTGGGACTCAGCGGACGCTGAGTTCCGGTGTCCTGCTTCCTTCAGCGAGTGCTGAGTCTAGGAGATGGCTGACTTCTCGCCCTGTATTAATTTCGAGAAATCTCTGAAGTGCAGCCGTTTCTGACTTTTATGACTGAAATTTATCCTTCGATTCTTTATGCTCTCAACGAACTTTCATTCTTTCAATTCTTGTTTTAACGCTTTATTTACTAAAATAAACTTTATTTTACTTAAAAAAAATTTTTGTTTCATTAATTCATTTTTAAGATATAATATCCGACGTAAATACAAAACTCGGAAATTTTCTAAAATGACTGCTTTGGCCATACTTCTTCTTATAACGGAAAAATTTACCTCTTCGAGAACTGTTTCAAAAACGAGGGATTTTTCTCTATACAAAAACTCCCCATATTAACCGTGATTTTAGGGCATCACACAAAACTACTTTCTCGGAGCGGAATTCTTCATCGCTACCGAATCTTTGAAAACTTAACATTTTATGCATCTTTATACGAAAACCTACTAAACAAGCGTAAAATTTGTTCGATTATTAATCTATTAAATTAACGCCACTCTAGAACCCTCTCTCTCTACTTATTCTCTAATGGATCTTCTTCTTCTTTTTCTTCCTTACTTTCAAACTCGGTACTCTCCTCGGCTTTCTCCACTTCATGTAACGTCAAACGGACAACACTCACGTCGACCATACCCGAAAAAGGCCTAAAACTAGGCTGAAATCCTTGATGGCTAAACGGCATACAACGAAGATAAAAATATCCTTCGGTTTCTTTGACCTCGGGGTCAACGATCTCCTCGTTATTGAAATGATGATGCGGTCCAGACGTACTCCTCTCGTAGAAACGAAAGAAACAAGTCGAGTTCCAAAGAATTAATCAGGCTTTGAAGAATTCAAAACTTGAAGAGTATCCAAAGAAGGATTTAATGGAACTATATCAATAGAGGGAGCTGGAACCAAGCTGTTCACCGAAGCAAAAGGCTCGGAAACAGAAACAAAAATATTTAATAAAGGTGGAGATGAAACATAGCCATTCGACAACGGCTGAGAAATAAATAAGTTTTCATCAAAACTATATTCATTAGAACGAGGAGAAATAATGACTCGAAATTCCCTTAAGGAATAAGAAAAGGAATTGGGTTGTCTTGCGACATCGAATCTTGAAGTCCTGCTCCATTCACTCGTCGGGAAAAAGAGGAAATAAATCTTACTATTTTGAGAACTCCTGAAATAATAGTCTTATTAATATCCATGCAACCACGATGGAAACATGCTGAAGCTAACGTCTCTATGTACTCATACGCATATGCTGAAACTCTCTCATGGCCTCGTCACTTCGAGAAGCTAATTTCGCTTCCAAACGATGGTACCAAACTCATGGTACATTCCAAAGTTAAACAACCAACTTACTTGCACAATTATTCACCAACTTACAACCTCATTAAGGTCTCAATTCCACTACACAATCTCATATCTCAAACTTTCTAACTTCATCTCATTAATTAACTTTATTATTAAAGCGGAAGAACCATATTACTGAGTTTCTAGTTATGTGGGTTGATCAGGTCCACATAACAGTCCGTCAGTCACATAGAACTTCAAATTTTAATTTTTTTTTTAAACATAGAAAACTTTTAAATGCGTACCTGGTTTGCCGGATGAGATGAGGTGCTGGAATTTCGTTGTTGTTAAAACTCGACTAGTCTAGAATTCAAACCAGACTAGACTTTAAGAAATATAAACTTCGAGCAACAGACCTTGCTCTCGATTAGTCTAGGAATTCAAACTAGACTAGACTTTTAAGAACTAACTCAGAGCAGACAGACCTGCTCTGATACCACTCTGTCGCAGCCCGACTTTGAATTTAGATGACAAAGCCGGTGGGTCCCACGACATACACAATTTATGATTAACCAAAGGATAAGATAGCGACCCGGCTATCAGTTAATAAGAACAAAGATGCTCAATGATTTCTCAACTTAGAATAAATATGACATACATGTCTCAAAATCAACGAATATAACTTAATCAGCTCGGAATTTAATAGACCTGTTCAACCATATTATCAACAAGAAACAAGAAGACGACAAGCTGATTTTAGGATCAAGAAAGCACGATAAAGAAAACTGTTTCAAGTTCGACAAAGCTTTCTCAAGCAACGAACAACTTATATGTGTATATATATAATCAAGTAGCTGAGTTTCAAAAGAACTTGACAAAAAGAGAATTCGACTTTAGAATTCAAACGGCTTAAACATAGTTTGACTCTAGAATCCAACATCATTATCATCAAATTTCATAAACTTTCTCAAAACAACCATCTTATCATAGCAGCGGAAAAACGAAAGAATATATGTATGAAGACATATATTCTAGGTCTAACTTCTCAAAACAACCTTTAAGTATTTAACAACAACATCATCCATCCAGCACACATCATCCTCATTCCAGCTAACCTGCACATTTAAAAAAAAATATATACAAGGGGCTGAGTACAAAGTACTCAGTGGGCACATGCCAAAAATACTTAAAAATTTACTTCTTGGAGTTAGGGATTAAACTTGCCATAGAGCATAAGCACAAGTAATTTTTCTCAAAAACAAACCTGTGCATGCTCAACATTTTCTTTTCTGTAAATCATATTTGTCTGGCCAGACATATACTTTATGAGGTATGTACCAGATCTATAATCACATAGTGATAGTGTTGAGAAGGAGGCCTCCTTCTCAAACACTTGTAATCGGCCCATCTTTATGAAGGCACATGATTACATCTAAGTGTACACAAATCCTACCTTGCGTAGGACTGAATTCATCTTGCTACAGTAGATGGTATCATA
The DNA here is from genome assembly GCA_031470985.1 of Agastache rugosa. Lineage (NCBI taxonomy): Eukaryota > Viridiplantae > Streptophyta > Magnoliopsida > Lamiales > Lamiaceae > Agastache > Agastache rugosa. Next base: position 20,168,471 of record CM062604.1, read on the forward strand.
CAAACATTAGGCAAGTTAATCAACTTAAAAACATCACATATATATATAATCATATATATGTATATCATTTGTCATTTCTTTAGTTAGAAAAGCCCACCTGAATTGAAGCTACTTTAACTACACTTTTGCTTCTCGGCTTTTCCCTCAATTTACGGTCCCGCTCGAGCCTTCATTTAAGAATTTGGTTTTAACATAAGAGCGAGAAGAATTAAACAAAGAAATGAGCGATGCACTGCTGCCATAATACGAATTCTCTACTTCGACTCGGCTTTCTAAGTTTTCTCTCGGCAATGTAAAACTTAACTTTTCTAATACTTTTTCTACTTTACTTAACTCTTTAATCGATAGCTAATCGATTACAACTTCAGGAAACACTTATAAACATAAAATCACATATTTCATCATTAACCACTTAAGCTTATCATTAGGAAAATAGCTAACATTTTAACTTTTGAGTTTACGAAATAAACAACTGAAAACAAGTTGAGCAAAGATCAGCTGGATAAATCAAGCTGTCTGGAAAATCAAGCTAGCTGGAAAAACTGAGTTATCTGGAAAACTGAGCTGGCTGGAAAAACAGAGCTGGCTGGAAAACTGAGCTGGCTTAAAAACTGAGCTGGCTGGAAAACCGAGTCAATTGAGTTAATCCAATCGGTTCAGTGGTAAATCCAATTGACCGAGTTCAGGTAATTCAATTGATCGGGTTCAGTGGGTAATTCCAATGATCGGTCCAAATGGGTAATTCCAATTGATCGAGTTCAATTAAATCCAGTGAGTTCAAATTTAGAATCCAATGATCGAGTTCAGTTGAGTAAATCCAATTGAGGTTCAATTTGAGTAATTCAGTGAGTTCAATTCTGAGTTCTAAATCCAATTGATCGGATCCAATTGAGTAATTCCAATTGGCGAGTTCAGGTAATTCAATTAGAGTTCAGCTGAGTAAATCCAGCTGACTGGATCCAGCTGAGTAATTCCAGCTGACTGAGTTCAGCTGAGTAAATCCAGCTGACTTAATCAAGCTGGCTGGATCCATCTGACTTAATCCAGCAATTTAAACTCTAGAAACTCTAAATTTCAAAACTTTGTATTAAAATTCCGAAAAATTCTACGTCACTTAATTTTTAACGTAGATTCCATTTCTATCATTATTTTCTTCATTAAAAATCAAATACATGGCTTTATTGTACATATATATTTCGGTCCTTTTGATAAATTAAGAATTTAAAATCCAAATTTCATTCTAATCACTTCCAATCATGTTAATTTAAATTATAAACCTCAATTATAACATAATTACTTAAAAATTCATTCTAGGCTTATTTCAACTTCATAAACATTAATCCATCATCAATTTCATCATAGGATCAAAGGATCAAAAACTCCTAAATTTAAGCTACATTTCGAAAAAATAATAGAAAATTAGGTTTAGGGTTCTTCATGCTTAATTTAATCATACCAATGATCATCTAGACATCATATAAGCATCATACTATCATATCAAGATCATTCAACCATTTCTTAATTTCTTCCAAAAATGATCGATCGTATATATATATATATGAGCTAGGGTTTCTCATGCATCATTTAAATTCATAATTGATCATCTAATCATGATATAAACATTTTATAAACATCATACTAAGATATGAACATCATCCAATTACTTCCACACTTTTTCCTAATTTTCGAAAATATATACATATATTTATATAGAAAAGATTTCCACCATGGAAAGAAAACTAAGAACTTGGAAGAACATAGATCCAACCTTGATTATAGATTTAAGGATGAATTGATCTTGCTTCTTGAGCTCAAAGATTGATCATCAATGGAGTGTGTGCATGTGTGTGTATGTATCGAGAGAGAGAGGAATGAGAGGGGTGAAGATGAAGATGATAATCTCATATATATAGATAAGTTTAGATTACTATTCATCATAAATATCTTAGATATTTATGATGAATAGTAATTAGGATAATTAATTAAATCCTTAATTAATTCAATTAATTAATTACTAATTACTCATTAATTAAACTTCAAATTTCTCAACATAGGAATTTAATTTAGGGTTTGACGAACCCTAGATAAAAATTTCACAGAAAGAATCGGAGATTCGAAATATTTTCAAATCGGCCGAAACTAAATTTTTAAGTGATAAATTACGTAAAATTTCACGTAATCAAATTAAATTCTTCTTTCAGTCAATTTATGACTAAACATTTATCATTTATTGATAAATGTAAAAACTTCTTCGTTTCGGATTAACCGAGACGATCATTCTTAATTAAAACTCATTTTTCCGGTAGAATATATCTGCCGGATAAATGTTCTGAACGAAAATTTTTCTTTTACTGAAATCTTATCTTTCTTACTAATTTAATAAATCTTAATACTCAAGAAAGACGAAATACTACATTAATGAATTAAACATTATGCATATAATTATTAATTTAAATTGATTATTTAATCCATTAATCAATCAAACGTTAATCAGTTAATAATAACGGCTTTAATTAAAAAGCTCTTGAACTATAAAAATTATTAGAGTTTCTCCAACTCCAATATAAGCTTTCTCTAAAAAAATTTATGGAAATAAAATCCGAAAATAAAATAAATTGCCGAAACTTATTTTCTTTCTAAGTTCTCACAACTTAATTCTTTTAGACGAGCTCTTAATTAATTACTAAGATTGGTTATGAAAAAGCGGGGTACTACAAATAGTGTCCTCTCAGACATCAAAATAATACAAAAAGACATACAAAGACTCAATCTAGACTACCTAAACACACACAAAATGAACACAAAATATGGGTTCATCAAATATATATATATATACATAATTCATGAATATTAATACGTATTTTAGCTATGTAAATTTCACATAATCTCTAAATAAAATTAATTATTATTATTATTATTAAATAAATATAATATCATATCTAGGGGCGCGACTTAGACTATATCAAAGCTCGATTAAATTAAATTTCACACATTAGCAAAATAAGAAAATACATTTAAAATGATTTAACAGGTATATTTGAAAATCAGGTTGTTACAGTACACATACTTTTCACATGAGAATATTTTAATAATATAAATTTATATTATTAAAATATTCTCATGTGAAAAGTATGTGTACTACATGTACACCCATAATAGAATTTTTCTTTTCGTAATTATGGTAAAAATCCTCTCTAAATATTATAAGCCGCCAAGATTTACTTTAATAACCTAGAAAATAATAATAAAATTTCCAATACCAAAATATATCTCAAAATATTACGGTTTAGGGTTACATGCATGAATATATTACAAAGGCTCTACTTTTGAAGAGCAAGAATCGAACTTTGAGTTTACAATTGGGAGATTTTGATTGGCTAGTTGCTGTATATTCGAAGAAATAAATAAGAGAGGATTTTCTCTTTTTATCTTTTTTCTTCATCTTGATATTGATTGCTGAACATTCAACGAGAGAGAGAAAGACGTAATTATGGTCTGGAGAGAAATGTCTTCGGAGATCGAATGATCTAATTCAACGGTTTGCTGTTTATGAGCTTGTTTTTTCTTCTAATTTTCTTTTCTTTCTCTTCTTATATTCCATTTCATTTACTACTTCTCTTTGTCTTTGTCGTTTAATAGTGTGGTTAGAGCTTAGAAGATAAGTGAAAGGTAGATAAAACGAGAAGACAGAAAGTTAATGAACTAAGTGGTCTTTTGCTTGTCGTGATCCAAAAATATCAATATGCAACACTATCTGCATCATTTAGTTTCATTGCACCAAAAATTAATTTCTCTTTCTTCATTTCTCTATTCAACTCCCTTCGCTAATGAATACTTTAATTACTGCACAAAATCACACTTAAAGTGCATGCATGTAAGATTGTGAGTTTAATTTTACTCATTAAGTATTAACAAGTTTATGTAGTCAAAAGTTTTAACTGAAGACATCAAACCGCTGCGAGATCAAAGTCTCATACGTGTGCTTCAATTTGTGCTTACATGGTACAATTATTTGATTACTTACCTTATCTTAATCACGGGATTCTTTCCATATATTCTAAGATGCAGAAAAGAAGACAATTTCAGCAGATATGTGTTCTACTGGCTTATTTTCAAGGAAGGTTTCTGTTTTCAATGAAACTAGGTAAAAGGTGGTGGAGATTATTTTTAGGATTTTCAACTAGACCTATAAATACATTGAAAAATCATTGAAGCTTGCTGATATTTTTTTCATTTGATAGCATACTTTCGTGTGAGAGTATTTTCATTGTTTACACACACTTGAGAGTTTATTCATAGACACTATTGTGAGGATTAAGTGTTGACGTGACTCAAACTTTGATTGTTAGTGGTCCACTTCCAGTCATCAATTCACAGAAGATTAGGAAGGATATGAGTGAAATGGTAACATAAGTTGGTCATATGTGTAAGATCATTTGTAGTCACATCTTATAATAGTGGATTGTTTATCTCTAAGGCATGGTCTCCAGAAGTAGGTTATTTAACCAAGGGAAGAAAGTTAAAATAACCATTTTGAAAAAGCAAAAATAAATTCTAACCATTAATCTTTAAAAGATAAATACTAACCAAAATTTTTACATCTTTACTATTTTGCCTTTATACATGAAAGTATACATGACATACACGAACACATACATAGTAGTCAAATATTTTTTCGGTGACTTTTTCCGACGAAAAATATCGGGCAACTTTTCCTGCAAAAAAATTCGGCGAAAATTTTCGGCAAAAAACAGATTCAGAAAAAAAAATCCGGCCACTTTTTTCAAGAGAAAATTTCCGGCGATTTTTTTCCGGCGAAAAACAGATTCAGAAAAAAAAATTCTGGCAACTTTTTTCGGCGAAACAAATATACAGAAGGAAAAAAAAACACACACATACATGTATTCGTGTATGTCATGTATGAATTCATGTATGTCATGTATGGATTAATTTACACACACACACCCTTACATGTATTCGTGTATGTCGTGTATGGATTTATGTATGGAGTCATGTATAGAGGGGCAAAATTGGAAGAGTGGACATTATTTATCTTTTAAAGATTAGTGGTTAGAATTTATTTTTGTTTTTTCAAATTGGTTACTTTTGCACACTGTTTCTTTAACCAAACTGGATTACCATTTTTGGTGTTCTTTACTTTGTGTAGTTTATAATTCTTGTGCAACTAACTGTGCTAAGTTTTGCAGTAACCGGTTTAACTTTACATGAATAAAGTATCTGTTTAGTAATTTCAACCATTATTCCGGCATTGCAGACGCGATGATCGAGGATCTACGGCCATACAGATCTGGCCATGAGCGAGTGGAGCGAATGGTGATGTGTGTGAATTCACTTATATATATTATATGACTTGAACAATTAATTTTTGTATCTCAAAGAATTTTCTAATTAGATCTTAAAAAATGGACCGCCTTGGTTGTGCGCATCTGTTAAGCGTCACATTAAAAATCTTAGAAATAGATGTGTGGAAAAATAATGGCAAACTTTTCCTTGCATTCTTTCCAAGCTTCAAAGTCAAACAATTTATACGGGTAAATCGTATAATTTTCTTGAAGAAAATTCTTGAAGAGGGAAAAATGAAAAAAACTTGGATGTTAGGTTTAATATTCTATTATTAAATATTTTCAATTAATTACTACTCCATCCGTCCACGAATATTGTGGTCAATATTCTTTTTTCATCCATCTACGAAAATTATGGTTTTTCTATTTTTGGATATGACCCTACACACTCCGTTACTTTTTAAACCTTATTCCATCAATTTATTTACAAAAAATCAGCCTCTGACCCACAATAATAAGCTAACAATACAAAAGTGGTGTGGTAGGACTATTTATCCACTAAAAAAATATCTACCTAACTTTATTTCGTCCTGATTTTGATGTCCAATATTGATGAATAGACGGATTAATTAATAGGCAGCCACGTAGCTAGGAATGGGCCGAGAAATCAACTTCATATGATAGACACGTGCAACTTAGCCGTTCGGGCCTAAATCTATCCTGAGGATGATGAATTTTAAAGTTTTTGTCCTAAAATTTGAAGCCTGAAAAAATTTGTCCTATTTTTGCAGAACATCAAAATCTACGGTCCTAAAAAAACGATGGACTCTAACTTTTATTAAAACTCATGTAACTATATATCCAATAACCACAATTATTGTGAACGGACGGAGTTATATATTAATTAATAGTTTTGTTTTTTGATATTGAAAAATAAAACGATATGATACTGATACATGAGGACCCTAAATTCAAAATTCACTAAAAAAAATACTTTATAAATCTTGTGCTTGCCATGCAGCAGCATCCAGTACTCATCACTCTCACTCTCCCCGTCTCTCTAGATACTCTCGGGAAAAATGGAGTCTGGGTTTCTTTGGAGCTTCACTACTCTAGCTATAACTCTTCTTCTACCTATAACTCTCTAATTCTTTACGAGGAGGAATTCTCGGCCGAAAACCCTACCCATAATCGGAAACATGCACCTAGTGATCTCTCTGGCCTTCCGCTCTTTCACCGATTTGTCAAAAAAGTACGGCCCACTGATGCGGCTGAAGCTGGGCGAAGTTGAGACAATTGTCGTCTCGTCACCAGAAGTAGCCAAAGAAGTCTTGAAGCGAAACGATCCCAGCTTCGCCGACAGGCCGGACACGATCGCAATGAAAATCATGTGGTACGACTACGTGGTCATTGCATTCTGCCCGTACGGTGATTACTGGAAACAGATGCGCAAGATCTGCGTGATGGAGCTGTTGAGCCCCCGAAACGTTCGGTCGATGGGAAGGATCAGGTGTAATACCCCGCTTTTTCATAACTAATCTTAGTAATTAATTAAGATAATTATTTAAAATAATTTTATAATGCGAGGATTAGAAGGAAATTAAGTTCCGGCATTTCAAATTTTTCGACAGCTTTAATTTGCCGAATTTTGATGATTTAAATTTTATTTTCATTTCGGTTAATCCGAAATGAAATATTAAGACTGTTTATGATTATGTGTCATTATATGTGCATGATTTGAGAAATATGTGCCATTTTTGAAGTATTTGAATTTTTAGAGATTTATGAATTTTCACCGGCAATTTATTTAATTTCTGGATTTTATTTCCGGAAATTTCCAGAGGAAGTTTATATTAGGGTTTGAGAAACCTTGATAAATTTTTATAGATCGAGAGCTTTTTGATTAAAGCCTCTATGATTATTTATTTGATAATTGATTAATTAATTAGAGAATTAATTGATCGATTAAGATAATATTTCTATGCTTAATGTTTAATTAATTAATTAGATATTTAATTAATTAATTAATTAAGCTAAGAAATTAAGCATAAATTTTCCTAGGAAATAAAGCTTATATTATAAGCTTAATTATTATTTCCTAGATAAATCTTGATTATCAATATTTAATGATTATTTTAATCACTAGTCTAAGGTAATTAGGACATGTGTTAGTAGTTAGCACTAACACTTATATATTATTTAATTAATAAATTGGTGCGACCTAGGCATGTTCCCCAACAAAATGATGAGAGATGTTGGTGACTAAGCATACATGTAGTAATATTCAATGTATTTGTGGGAGAAGTTAGCATTTAAATTAAATGCATCTCTCTTCTCTCTCAACTCTCTCGCATGAACACAACACACACACTCAAACACACACGATACACACACAAAACAGAGCACACACACACCTAATTCAAGAAAAGGAATTAAGCTTTATTGATCAAAGAAAGTAGTACTAAAACCATCTCAAAAGGTGAGATCTCTTATTAGTTAAGCATATAACTCAAGATTACGCATGAGATTCCATTTATTTTATTTATTAAAAATTTCAAAAATTTCATATATGATAGAGGATGGATTTGATCTTCAAGTATGATGATTAGTGGTGGACGTCGTATACCACCAAATAATTCCTGCAACCTGCTCAGAATTAAATTAGTATAGCAACAAGCAGGGTCGAACCACAAAGAACGGGAATTCACCTATTTTTCCTATAAATCTAGTTTTGGTGTAGCCACCACGCCTTAAATTGAGATAAATTAATTAAATACTAAGAAGACAAAGAAATTAACTAAAATAGCAAACGAGAATATAATCAAAAGAAAAGCAATCCGGCTTCGAATAAATCCACACTAGTCTAGACTCTGATCATCGATGCAAAGATTAATTAATCCCCAAGAACCAACCAGTTATAGGGTACCGTGAACGCAGCGGACATACCCCAATTCCTACGTGCTTTATCGATAGTTAGCTGTAGACGCCAGACCTAACTATTTCCCTTATTAAAACACAACCTAGCTGGAGACGCCAGACCTAGATTAAATGCCCTAATAGCTTTTAGATCTGAAGGAACCCAATTTAGACGAATTACCCAAGAGCGCAAGTAATAACCCGTCTACCAATTTATTCCTACTACGAACATGGTAGCTTTATCACTAATTAGCCCTATTCCAACAATTACGGATTGGGGGAACTAATTGACTGTAATCCAATTTAATCTAAGTTGATCAGGCTTAAACAAAATCGGAATTAACTTTAAACACAAGGAATAAATCGAAACCCTAGGAAATTAATTATATGAACAATTAGATCTCACAGATTATTAGACTAGTGCTTCAATATTCTTACCGAATAGAAAATTAGCTACGCATACTATCAAAATAAAATAAAACGAAATTTAAATAAAAGAACATTAATCTTGATACTGAGTAAACAAAGAAATAAGCTAATTGAATTATGGAGGATAAATGTACCTCGATCAAGAAAATAAATTCAGGAACAAGAAAACAAATATATAAAATAATAATATAAAACCTATGTAAACTCTCAATTCTCAAGCACGAATTTTCGTACTCTGTGGTTCCCTAATGGCGGCTGAATCAATTCAAGGTAAGGTAAAGTATATTCCTAATTAATCTCCTAATCCTAGACTAAATAGATAACAGCTGCTCTACCAAAAATAAGGGCTTGGGCTTGGGCTTAATTAGGACACTTTTAATTAGCCCAATAATAATAAAACACTACAAGTTAATATCCAAAATTTAATTACAGCCCATCTCTTCCTTGCATCTTTAATCCACAGCAAAATCATGCAAAATATACTTCTTTTCCGATTTATCTCGTCCAAATCCTTGCACTCATAAATTCTCCAAAATCCTGCACAAGACACACTAAAACGTGCATTATACTCGCATAAAATGAAAGAAAATCCCAACTTCTGAACAACCAAAAACATACACATCAAATCTCCTCACACTTGAATCATACTTGCCCTCAAGTATGAAGAGAAGATAAAACTAAATCATCAAACATGGTTGTTCAGAAACATCAAACCCCCAAGACTCAAAACAACGACTCAATAAAAAGAAAAGAAGAATGGAAGGTAAGAAATGAGACACGAACAACTAACTAGACACACAAAACAGCCAAGTAAATACCAACATGTCCGACTGCAAACTACTTCTGCAAGCGAAAGTCAAGCAACAAACAAAAGATTCTCAACCATCAAATGAACGAAACGTAATCTCAAGTATGCCTCATTATCATCAACTTAGTCAAAATCGGGCAACAATCAAACATCTCACAGATTCACTCATTCACTCCCTACACTACTCCAGGACAGTCACTCATTCACTCCCTACACTACTCCAGGACAGCTACTCATGAACAAATTTCACTCGATCACGATATAAAGCGGCCAACATGTAACTCAAGAAGGACTTTTCTCATTTGACGTAACGGGGCTAGGGACCATTCAAAATTTGGAAGGATCTAACAGGGATTCCTAGGCTTCAGAAAATAAGAACAAAGTATCATGCATGTCTAAACTGAATCATCATCCATGAATAATAGACATCACAAGAAGAACAAACTAACTCATTTGGGCTAAACAAACTAACCATCAAACTGTTTGTCAACTCAACTCAGGTGCATTTTTTCTTTCTTTTTCTTTTTTTCCTGTTTTTTTTTCGTTTTTCTTTTTTTCCATTTTTTTTTTGTGTCAGCACCTCTTTTTTTCTTCAAATTTCGAACAAACATACAATTCATCACTTCAGAATACATTCCAATGATAAGCAACACAACACATGAGTTACAGCTCCTCTCCGTTTGGCCAAACAGAACCAAATATCAACTTTTTCATAACAGAAACTTCAGCACATGGTTCTGTCTGGGCAGACTGAACGTACAAAAATTGCCTTTTTCACTAAAATCACATATGGATGAATTTTCGAATTTGAAACATGCACAATAGGGCCAAGAGAAAGTCAAAAATAACCTTGGTTAAATATTTAGTAGCTCAAGTCAAAGAAATGGTCAAGGCTTCAAAATGGCTCACTAAGGGTTAATATAAAGTTGGGCAATGAAACTCAGGCCAAAATTGGTTCACCCTAATGCCTTCTATCATGCATTACAAAATGACACACTCGATATTGCAACCTTGTGAATTAAATTCTCTCGGAAAGAACAAAGTAGAGAGTGCTCAACTATAATAGGCTCAAATCTCATTTAGTGTAGGTTTAAAAATTCAATTATTGCCCTTTTTCGTCATCCCAAGTATCATTCAAAAATTCTTCAAAAATTAATTACATTCCACCATTTTACAGCATATTGAATCACAAGTTCATCACACAACTCAAACAAGTAGAATGCGTTTACAAAGTCAAACAAATCTGATAATACTTGGCTTTACTTGACACAAAAATTCGACTCAATAATTAAAAAAAACATAACAAACAAACTAACGTAAACACACAAAGACAACCTCCTCATACTTAAGCTTTGCTTGCCCTCAAGCAAACAAAGAAAAAGCATAAACAAGGAGAATAAACACAAAGACGCAGATACAAAACTAAAAGAAAGATAAACTAAAATAAAAACAAAAGAAAAAATAAAAATAAAAATAAAAATAAAAATAAGAAAGGGAAAGAAATCACCCATGTTGTCTTCTTCTGCATTTAGGTGGCTTAAGCTCCAACTTGGGTAGCTTCACATCCAATGGCACTGATCTGTCGCAGGGGTCCTGTTTGCGTAAACTGGACCTTTTTCCAGAATCTTGAGCAGCAAAACCAGTCGCCTCTTTCATCGAAGTTAGATCTAGCTTATCCTGCATTAATTCAGTCTCAAGGTATTCTTGGACATGAGGGTCAATCACATCAATGGCATATACACTTTTAACATCAAGAGGATTATTCATGGTATCATCAATATTGAAAGTGAATTTTTCTCCATGATAATCCAAGCAAATAGTACCATTAAAGACATCAATGACCGACTTAGCAGTCCTTAAGAAAGGACGACCTAATAGAACACTAGCTGAATCATTCGACTGCATATTACTCATTTTCACCACATAGAAATCAGCAGGATAAACAAAATCATGCACTTTCACAAGAACATTCTCCAACAAACCTTCAGGATAAATACATGATTCATTAGCCAACTTCATCTCAACTTTAGTATCTACCAACTCCACACCAGTTAAGCTATTATAAATAGATAATGGCATGACGTTAACAGATGCTCCTAAATCACACATAGCATGCTTAAGCTTTGTACCTCCAATGTAGCAAGTCAAAGAGAACATACCTGGGTCCTTGCATTTGGGTGGCAATTTCTTTTGTATCACAGCTGATACGTTCCCACTCATCAAAATCTTCCCAGAATCCCTTGACTTTCCAGCAATGAAATCCTTCATAAATTTGCTCAACGGAGGAAGCTTGATCGCTTGAAGGAATGGAAGATTAATCTCTAACTTTCCGAATATCGACATGTAGTCCATAGGATCTTCCTCCGGCTTCTTCTTCGCTAATCTTCTGGGAAAAGGAGCAGGTATCACAATATTAGGATCATATAAACTTAAAGGTTTATGTACCTTAGTCGGCTCCTCCGACGCAATCTCCTTTTCCTTTTTATTCAGCACAACTGTCGGATCAGTGTTTTGTTTAGGCAAACAGAACGTATTTTCAGCTTCATCTTCTGTTAGAACCTCAGAATCGTCCTGTTTAGCCGAACTGGTTCTCTCTTCAGATCCGTTTCTCGGATTCTTTTCCGACTTCTCGATTGGTAGCTCTCCTAACTCCTTGCCACTTCTCAATATGATAAAGTTTACATGTTCTCGAGGGTTCACTTGAACTTGTGATGGTAATCGGCCTTGGTTCCCCTTGAGTTCATTCATAGAAGCCGAGAGTTGAGAAATTTGACGAGCTAATCCATCTATGCACACTTTTTGCTCATTTTGAGTTTGTTGGAGTTGCTGCATATTATCTTGCAAAAATTGCTGCGAGCCAATCAAATCAGCCATCATCTCTTCAAGGGACTTTCCTTTCTTTTCTTGCGAAGGAGTTGGTGGTTGCTGAAATCCTCTTTGATGAGGTGGTCGGTAGTTCTGTTGATGCTGCACTTGTTGAGGTTGTTGCTGCACTTGATTGTTTTGATCGCTCCAACGAAAATTAGGATGGTCTCTCCAACCTGGATTATAAGTGTTCGAGAAAGGATCTCTCTTTGGTGGTGGATGATCATACCAACTTTCAAATGAATTTGCTTGAGCAATGTGATTCTCTTCGTTCAATTTGCACTGCACCGTTAAGTGGCCCAAATTACCACACATACCACATGGTTTCTCCGTCGGTTCAGCACTTGCAACTTTCTCAACCACAGTATTCAACATTCTTTCCATTCTTCTCATTCTCTCATCGAACTTCTCTTCAAAATTGGAGGAACTTGCTTGTGCAGCTCTCTTAAGCAAACGAGGGCTAGGCTCCTCGTATTCTCTTGTTGCTTCTACCAAGTATTGAATCAACTTCTTAGCTTCGCTCACTCTGCAATGTGAAAATCCTCCTCCACTTGATGAGTTGACAAGATTCTTTGTGTCAACGGTCATTCCTTGATAGAAATACTGCAACAATTCACCCTCAGAATATCTATGGTTCGGGCAACTATCCACCAATCTCTTAAATCTCGTCCAGTAAGTGCACAACGATTCATCATATTCTTGCTTCACTCCGCTAATCTCCTTCTTCAATGCATTAGTTTTAGTCGGAGGAAAGAAATGCTCCAAAAACAACCTCTTCATGTCAGCCCATGTAGATATGGAGTTTGGCGGGAGGCTTGTGAACCAGGCGTTCGCATCTGCCGTCTGAGTGAAAGGAAACGCCGCTAACTTGAATTGTTCCTCAGTAACACCAGCTGGTCGTTTCTGCACCTTGCATATTTTGATGAACTCACTCAGAAAGTTGTATGGATCCTCTCCTTTTTTACCATAGAACTTAGGTAAAACATTCAGCAACCCTAACTTGATCTCGATCGATGCCTCCAAATCTGGTATGAGTATCGGTGTTGGAGGATCATCTTCTAGATGGCTCGAAAGTTCACTCAATCTCGGATCTTCAGCTGCCATGTCGCCTTCAATAATCGCGATGAAAGTCGACTCTTTTTCTCCTTCGGTTTCTGTTTCTGCTTCAGAAATTCCTTCCGTTTAGGCAAACGGAATACTTTCAGCTTCTGGAACACTACTGTCAGACTCGTAAACAGCTTCCGTCTGGGCAGACGGATCTCCTAACGATTCCAACAAATTCTGCTGCTTCCTGAGCTTGGTCTCTTTCTTCAACCTTTTCGCGAGCTTCTCAATTTCAGGAAGATATAGAAGGTCAGGGTTAGAGGCCCTGCTCATAAACAATAGAAAAGTAACCCAAGATCAATAGGAAAAATAAATTAATAAACACCGTTCCCCGGCAACGGCGCCAATTTGGTGGACGTCGTATACCACCAAATAATTCCTGCAACCTGCTCAGAATTAAATTAGTATAGCAACAAGCAGGGTCGAACCACAAAGAACGGGAATTCACCTATTTTTCCTATAAATCTAGTTTTGGTGTAGCCACCACGCCTTAAATTGAGATAAATTAATTAAATACTAAGAAGACAAAGAAATTAACTAAAATAGCAAACGAGAATATAATCAAAAGAAAAGCAATCCGACTTCGAATAAATCCACACTAGTCTAGACTCTGATCATCGATGCAAAGATTAATTAATCCCCAAGAACCAACCAGTTATAGGGTACCGTGAACGCAGCGGACATACCCCAATTCCTACGTGCTTTATCGATAGTTAGCTGTAGACGCCAGACCTAACTATTTCCCATATTAAAACACAACCTAGCTGGAGACGCCAGACCTAGATTAAATGCCCTAATAGCTTTTAGATCTGAAGGAACCCAATTTAGACGAATTACCCAAGAGCGCAAGTAATAACCCGTCTACCAATTTATTCCTACTACGAACATGGTAGCTTTATCACTAATTAGCCCTATTCCAACAATTACGGATTGGGGGAACTAATTGACTGTAATCCAATTTAATCTAAGTTGATCAGGCTTAAACAAAATCGGAATTAACTTTAAACACAAGGAATAAATCGAAACCCTAGGAAATTAATTATATGAACAATTAGATCTCACAGATTATTAGACTAGTGCTTCAATATTCTTGCCGAATAGAAAATTTGCTACGCATACTATCAAAATAAAATAAAACGAAATTTAAATAAAAGAACATTAATCTTGATACTGAGTAAACAAAGAAATAAGCTAATTGAATTATGGAGGACAAATGTACCTCGATCAAGAAAATAAATTCAGGAACAAGAAAACAAATATATAAAATAATAATATAAAACCTATGTAAACTCTCAATTCTCGAGCACGAATTTTCGTACTCTGTGGTTCCCTAATGGCGGCTGAATCAATTCAAGGTAAGGTAAAGTATATTCCTAATTAATCTCCTAATCCTAGACTAAATAGATAACAGCTGCTCCACCAAAAATAAGGGCTTGGGCTTGGGCTTAATTAGGACACTTTTAATTAGCCCAATAATAATAAAACACTACAAGTTAATATCCAAAATTTAATTACAGCCCATCTCTTCCTTGCATCTTTAATCCACAGCAAAATCATGCAAAATATACTTCTTTTCTGATTTATCTCGTCCAAATCCTTGCACTCATAAATTCTCCAAAATCCTGCACAAGACACACTAAAACGTGCATTATACTCGCATAAAATGAAAGAAAATCCCAACTTCTGAACAACCAAAAACATACACATCAATTAGTGAGTGATTTAGATCACATTTCTGTCATTAAATCATAGAGGAATTAAATCCTAACCCTAATTGCCTTTTTGATCGAAAATTATGATAATAATTAAGGGTTTTTATTTTTGATTGTATGATTGAATTGATGATTAATATGAGCTTCTATGATGATTATAAGCATGTTGGATAATTGGATTGAACAAGAATAATCATTTTAGTTATTTGTTTCAAAATGGCCGAAGGTTTTGGCCAAAAATAAGAATATTTGATTTTGATGTTCTATACTTGAAATGATGATCAATGTAGGTTTAAATGATGTTATTGAGCATGATAATATATGGTTTTAATGAGTTGAAATTTCCCTTTCCCTAATTTTATTAATTTCAAAATTTCTAGGGTTTATAATTGGGAATTTTTGATGATAAATTTTTATGATAAAATTGATGATGAATTTGGGTTTAGAATGATGAAATAAGGTTATAATGAATTTATGAGAATTTTTTAAGCACATATGAATGAAGTTGGAAAATTAAAGTTTGCTTAAAATTAGGGGTTTTTAATTGAAAGCATAATTTGATGAAGTAATGATATATTTGAGCTCATGGTATTTATTTAAAATATGTGGGAATTTTGTTAGAATTTTTGGAGCTCAATTTCATAATTTTAGAAAATTTTCAGCAATTAAAAATAAATTAAAAATAATTATTTAGAGCTTAAATTAATCAATTGAGATTATAATTAATCTCTAGAATATTAATTAGACATGTTGTAATTTGAAATGGATAAAAATAAGCAATTGTGCCCTATTTCTCATTAAAGTCGAAATATATATATATAATAGGGTTTTTATTTTTATCCAATTAAATTAAGTAATTAAGCTATAAATATAGCTTACAAATTAAATTAAGATGTTTGAAATTGATTACAATGAAATTGGATATTTATTTTCCAATTTCTAAAAAGGCCTAAAATTATTAAAGAAAATAAAAGTATTATTTGATTTTTAATCAAGAAAATAATGGTAGAAATGAATTCTACGATAAAAATTAAGCATCGTAGAATTTTTCGGAATTTTAATACGAAGTTTTGAGATTTTTCTATTTTCCGGCTATTTTTCGAAGTCGGAGGTTTATACGTATAGAAGATCTATTTTAATAATGTGAATATGTAATTATGTCACATTTAGTATAGAACGTACAAGGAATTAATTTGAAATTTTTCGGAGCTCGTTTGTCGAGTCGAGAAATATTTTTAAGTTAAAGATATGAATAGTAGAAATTAAATATATATTAAATGAAGGATAATGATGATATTAATCATCAATTAAATGCTAATGATGATTTTAGCTATTAATTATATATGTTGATGGTCATTAGTTACTAATGACGCGCTAATGACGAATTAAGTATTAATGATACGTCATTAATAAATCAATATGTCAAAGACATATTTTATTAATAAGATGTTATTATTATTATATGTTAATAAAGAAGTTAAGCATTTTATATGCTTAATTAATTAAATGAAGTGCTTAAGTATTAATTAAATGTTTATATGATTAAAGGATATGTTTATTATCTTGGAATGATAAGATGATTATGAATAAGTTTAATTGATGGATGAAGTGATTAATATGAGTTTAATTGTTAATTATATGTTTATATGTTTATTTATGAAGTTAAATGATGAATTATATGTTAATATGTTTATTTATGAAGTTAAATGAGAATTATGTGATTATATATTTTTAAATATTTTCTAAAGTTATAATCGATTATTTATCGATTAAGAAGTTAAGTAAGTAAGAAGTTAAGTAAGAAAGAGGCTTTCGCCTTTTCTCCTCTTTCTTCGCTAGCGACGCGGAACGAACTAATCCGCGACCAGCAAGTTTTCCGAAAGCAAACTGAATGGAATTGTTACTTTCCTAAAAACTTGCTGAAAATCAAAGAATAAGTAATTAGAAAAGTTTATTTCCTAATTGCCGAGATAAAAACCCTAGAAAAAGCCGAGACAAATTAGAGAAATTTTAAGAATAGCAGCGGCATCCCTCATTTGAATATTTAATTTTTCTCGCTCTTATGTTTAAATTTAATTATTAAATGAAGGAACGAGCGGGACCGACAAGTGAGGGAAAAGCCGAGAAGTTAAAGTATAGATAAAGTAGCTTCAGTTCAGGTGGGCTTTTGAACTAAAGAAATGATGAATGTGATATTATGATTGTATATATGATGTTTTTAAAGTGATTGACTTGCCAACTGTTTAAAGTTTTTGTATGATACCATCTACCAAGGAAAGACGAAATCGGTCCTACGAAAGGGGTAGGATTTGTGTACACTATTTTGTAATCGGGAGCCTTCCGAAAGGAGTGGACGATTACAAGTGTTTGAGAAGGAGGCCTACTTCTCAACACTCAAAAGTTATAGTAGATGTGGTACATACATGTTAAAGTATTTGACTCGAGTCACTTATAATGAAAGAAAAAGTTTTGGCAGGCACATGTTTGTTTTTAATATATACTTGTGCTATGCTTTATGGCGAAGATTCAATCTATAGCTCTAAGCAGCAGTTTTCAATTATTTTAGCATGTGTCCACTGAGTGCGAAAGTACTCAGCCTTGCATGTTATTTCTAAAATGTGCAGGCTGGCTCGGATGAAGATGGAGTGTGTTGGACGGACTTTTGTTGTTGACCTCTTAAGTCTTTGTTGATGTTGAGCAGGGTTATATGTCTTCATACATATAACCAAAGATATGCCATGATGTTTTCCGCTGCAACACTCTGAATTTATTCAGTAGTTGTTGTCTTATTATGATGTTGAAGCTATGACTTGATAAACTTCGTTTCCGTTGCTAAACTCTGATACGAGATGGTGTTGTCTTTTGACCATCCTCGACTATTTTGATTTTAAACTTAAATTATAAATTGTTATTGAGGTCGTTGATTGATATTTGATTCGACTTGGTTTGACTTGAAAGTATGATTTAATGTTTGATGTGTTTTTGTTGGATAACTGGGTCGTTATCTTGTTCCTTGGTTAATCATAAATGGTGTACGTCGTGGGACCCACCGGCTTGGTTATCTTCATTCTAAGTCGGGCTGCGACATCAGGAAAGACGAGGTCTCTGCTCTCATCGACCGCTTGCACCTCTCTGCCTCTGCCGGAGACCCAATTAACCTCACTGACAACATCTTCTCCACGATGAGCTCCGTCTCGTGCCGCGCTGCTTTCGGCATGTTCTCAAAGGATAAGAACACATTGATCAGAATATCCAACCAGGGGATTCGGATGGCCGGCGGCTTTGAGATCGCCGATTTCTTCCCCTCGTCGGCCATCATCAGCATCCTCAGCTTCACTAAGCTTAGGCTGCGGAGGATGCGGCACAAGATCGACGTGATTCTTGATGATTTGATCGACCAACATAGAGCCAATCTGGCGACCATGACTAAAGGAAGCGGCAATGGCGAGTTGGGGAATGAAGATCTTGTTGATGTTATGCTCAGGCTTCAGGAAACTGGAGGCCTCCAGTCCTCTCGGAAATGGTAACATCAAAGCTGTTATTTATGTGAGTGTCATCAGATCCTCTCTATCCCACTATTTTTCGACTCCAACTCATCACTTGTGTGCCACTATTATTTTTAATTATTTTCACAATTTTTTTGTTCAATTTCAATCTGTGTTGGGTTGAATTTTCAAATTATTACTTTGAATTTATTATACCTAATTAGGGTATATAATTATTTTTAGTATTTTATTTCAATATATATTGTTTAGTTAATAATTTATTATTAGGACATATCCTTCTATCATGGGTATTAATTTTTTTATACTTCAATTTTTAGTAATAAATGTACATTCAATTTTTTTTACATCTAATTTATGTCATTTCAGATTGTGTGACATGAGTTTTTATGTTTATGCATGCAGGATTTATTGGCTGCTGGGACAGACACAACATCGACAGCAATAGATTGGGCCATGGTAGAGCTAATCAGAAACCCACGTGTGATGGCCAAGGTGCAAGCCGAAGTATGTCAAGTGCTCAATGACAAAACGATCGGAGCTATGGACGAGAACGATCAAAGATTGAAATATCTGAATCTAGTTATCAAGGAAACATTGAGGCTGCACCCTCCAGCTCCGATCATTCCAAGGGCGTCTAGGAAAGAGAGCGAGATCAACGGATACAAAATCCCGACGAAAGCAAGGGTACTAGTGAACATTTGGCGGATGCAAAGGGATCCCAAGTACTGGAAAAATCCGGAAAGCTTCGAGCCTGAGAGATTCCAAGACTGCTCCAAGGAGTTTTTGGGTGCCGATTACGATTACCTACCATTTGGAGCTGGAAGAAGAATGTGCCCTGGAATCACATTTTCCATTACTGGTGCCCAACTTGTTTTAGCTCAACTTCTCTATCACTTCGACTGGATGCTTCCAGATGGAGTTAAGCGTGAAACCTTGAACATGATTGAAGCTCATGGTCTCACTTCTTCAAGAAAGGAAAGCCTTTATGTGATACCTACCCCTTACAAGCATTAATTAATAATCACGAGATCAGATGAAATTATCTAAGTATGATATTAGAATAAGTGTATCACTATACTCTATGGCCTTGTTTGGTTTGATTGATAAATAATCCAACATAATCACTTGTTTGGATTGAATAATTTAGTGTGTACGTGATGGAAAATTGATGGCCCCACATTCTTATCCAGCAATTGAGTGATAATATATCAATATTATATATCATCTCAAATTTCACTACTAGAAAAACGGTCATACATGACATGGAAAGAACGTCATCTATGAGCGTGCCGAAGCGTCAAGTAGGCGGGTGTAATCTATAGTGGTACTATAAATGACATTAAGTAAGCGTCATCTGTATTCCTATTCATGACGTTAAATCAACGTCATATATGTGCGTGCAACACTATTGTGGATGAGCATGTTTGATTTTAATGAGGTAAATACATGATAGTCATTTTCCGTTATCTTTGTGTTTCGAATTGTCATATATTTTGAATACTATAGTTGATCCTTTTTCTGGAACCGTCATCTAATGTCTACATTTTTTTTATTATTTTAATATTTTTGATTTTTGAATTATTTTTTGTTTCCCTATTTTATTTTCAAGAAACCAATAATTCAAAATCGTAATAAAATCCAAACATCCAAAATTCCATATAATTAAACATCTCAAGTACATATATTCATCCATACATAGTCATATCATCCATACATAGTCATTAAGTAACAACAATGTATTTGAATCCATAATTACTAATCTAAAAGGTACAATACGATCTTCATACAAAAATCTCTCTCCATTAGCCATCGTTCAAGAACCTGTCACATATATATATTACGAATACCCAACAAGAACAACAAAATCAGCAATAAACAATATTACGAGTAGCTAACAAGAACAACATAATCAATTACCAAGCCAGAATCATATTAGAAAATACAAGAATCTACCACATTATAAACAATATACTACTAAGGCAGTATTACAATATAATTTGTCAAATGAAATATATACATGTACCTCTTAGATGATCAATTACACATGTAGCCCACTCTTCACGAACCTCATCGATCTCATCCCCATGATAACTCTCTTTTTTTTTGGAAACTATGGAAGAAGATCACAAAAATATTTCAGTAAACAATTAAGTATAAACATCATGTACAAAGGCCGAGATATTATAAAAAAGTTATAAAAACTTACGTTTTCACCACGAATTTCCAAGTGCCATCATGATTCCATGAGCAAGAGGGTCCATCTTACATTTTCACCATGAATTTCCAAGTGCCATCACGATTCCATGAGCAAGAGGGTCCATCAAGAACGTTGTAAGATTCGATGATTGTTAGAATCCAATGTTCACTATCGATATGAGCATACACATAGGTTAATTCATATCAAAATAAGCAAATTAATTCACAACAAGCACACCAAATCAAATACACATAAACATGTTGATGGAAACCTAATTTTTCCAATAGGCGTGTCAAAAATAGGAATTCTCGATCCATCACCAAAACCCCAGAATATGCGCTCCAGTGCAGTAGGCATGATTTTCCTATGATTTCCTAGGAAATGACCTTGACAATCAAAAAAACAGAATAGTGTAGTATAAGGTATATATATCCATCTCTCTCTATAACCCCATCACTAAATGGACCTAATATTTTGCAGCTATAGCAGCAAAACGATCAACTTCAGGAGATGGGATAATATATGGAATCGGCACCGTAGATTAGTAATCGTGTACTCTGAATTTGAAATTCTCTGTTATGTCTATGTATCACTAAGTTTCAAAGGAAAGTGTCTCATTTCTATCATGCCAACTCGTAGATTTTTTCAGCATTAAGCTAGCTTTTAGCAACATTTTCATTACATATATCATTAGATATATGAGATTAATTCATCTAGGTAGTGAGAAGATGTTTAAGTGAACTGCTGGTAGAGATCCGCCGGGAGCGATTAAAGTTTACTCACGGCGCAAGAATAGGACCAAAGATGCGGCAGCAGCAGCAAATTAATTTATTAAGAGTTTGGTTTGGTTAGGAGTTCTTATTTTAATTGTTAAGTATATTTACTTTATTTTGGGCCTTATGTTTATGCATGGGCTTTAGTAGGGCATAGTATTTATACTTGCCTTTCTAAGTAATTAGGTTTATCGTTTCGATCATTGAATTTTAGCAGCCTACGCTGTGGACAGAACCTTTCAGTTTCTGTGGCATCGTTTGAGGAGTTTCTTTATTTTCTTCTCTATTATAATTCAGTTCTGAGTTTGCTTCATCGTCTTCACTCTATCAAATTGGTCCGACCTTGCCGGTTCATGCCCAAAACCCGCCATCAAGTCAAGATGGAGAAGACGGTTGAAGAATTGCAGGAGTCCATGTTGGCGATGACTTCTAGGGTTTTGGCAGTGGAAGGAGCGCTGGTTTCCATGGAGCAAACCCTAGGTCGTCATGACAGTCAATTTACGGCAATTATGGATCAGTTGAAAGCCATTGGCTCCCAGTTAGGGTTGAAAATTACTCAATCAGGTGGCGACAAAGAGCAATCCAGCAGCAACGAATCCAAACTACCGGAGGGCTCAACACTGCCGGTGAGTGCGCCACGGATGGAGCTACCATCCTTCGATGGGACAGATCCGATCGCGTGGTTGGCTCAGGCGGAACAATATTTTTTGGTTCACCGGACGCCGGTGAATGATCGGGTTCAATTGGCACTAATCGCCATGTCTGGCAAAACGATGTTTTGGGCGCAATGGGTTTTACGTAGAGCATCTGCAATTACCTGGGTTAAGTTTACGGCTGAGTTGATCGAGCGCTTTGGCGACAGCTCAGCGATTAATGCATATGAAGCCATGCAACTCACGCGTCAGACTGGATCGTTGGAGGATTTCGTGTCTTTATTTGAAGAACGGATCGCACAACTTCCACCGTTACCACAGGAACAATACCTGGGCATGTTCTTGGGGGGTTTGCAGCCATCCATTCGCGACCGGCTACCCGAGTCCGAGTGCAGCGATGTTTTTGCAGCAATTAGAGCAGCCCGACGACTTGCTCGATCGAGCAGAGCTCCCAGCTTACAGCAGAAGTCAGCATTCAGCCCTAGCACATTCACCCGACCTACATCTACTTTTCAGAACACTAGGCAAACGTCGAGTGGTCCGCAACTGCCTGGATCACAGGTGTCCTCGGTACATCCTTCTAGGCCACCGGTACACCGCAACACCCGCCACCTCAGTGAGGCTGAGGTCAGAGAGCTTCGTGCAAAAGGGAAGTGCTACCGGTGTGGCTTGACATATAGCCCTTTACACAAATGTCATGCCAAATCGTTGGCAATAATTCTCGACGCTGAAGACGATGGCCCGGACGACGAGCAAGAGACGCCGGAGTGTGAGCACGTTCTGGAAGTCGAGGAAAAGGACCCCACGGCTGAAATGACACAACTACAACTTTCTCGGATGTCTTCCAATGGATTCGACGGAGTTCAAACCTTGAAGTTGTTTAGCGGCGTGGAGGGTCGTCGTTTATTGACCATGATAGACAGCGGAGCAAGCCATTGCTTTATCGCCGACCATGTAGTTCAGGCTTTGGGTTTGGCTGTGGATTCCACATCTTCTTTTGCGGTGGTGCTGGGGGACGGCACGAAAGTAAAGACCAAAGGAGTTTGTAAAGCAGTTCCCTTTATCATCTCTGATCATTTATTTTATATCACTTGCTATGTGTTTTCCCTCCGCAGTGTCGACGCTATTATGGGGGTCTCATGGCTTGCCCAATTGGGCGATATCACTGCCAATTGGGCTAAGCTCTCAATGAGGTTCCAGATTGATGGAAAGGAGATAAACTTACAAGGGGACCCCTCCTTGACTCGGCGGGCCTGTGAACGGGCTGATCTCTGCTCATTTGAGTCAGGTGAGGAGGCATGGCTGTTATGGACTATGGATGACGGCAGGTTGACGTCTTTCGGCACTTCCCCTTCACTTACCATCGCACAACGCAGAGAGCTGGAGGTGCTGATTTCAGATTTTGATGCAGTAATGCAAGTACCTACAGGTCTGCCACCATCGCGGCGCAGCGACCATCGTATTGTGTTGCACGATGGCACGCCGCTTGTTTCTGTCCGCCCATATCGATACAATCACCAGCAAAAAGACGAGATGGAGAAGTTAGTTGCTGAGATGCTCGCCGCGGGCATTATTCAGCCAAGTAACAGTCCTTATTCCAGCCCGGTATTGTTGGTTCGAAAGAAAGATGGATCGTGGCGGTTTTGCGTTGATTATCGGGCCTTAAACAAGGTCACGGTGGCAGATAAGTATCCCATTCCAGTGATCCAAGAGCTACTTGACGAGCTCTACGGCGCGTGTTGGTTCAGTAAGCTCGATTTGCGAGCCGGTTACCATCAGATCCGTATTGCGGAGGCGGATGTGCCGAAGACGGCTTTTAGGACTCACTCCGGCCACTATGAGTTTCTGGTGATGCCGTTTGGGCTTACTAACGCACCAGCAACATTTCAGTGCCTCATGAATGACATCTTTCGCCCACATCTCCGGAAGTTTGTGCTCGTGTTTTTTGACGACATCTTGGTATACAGCACTTCTTGGACTGCCCATCTCCAGCACTTGCGCCAGGTACTCGGTATCCTTGCTAGTCACTCTTTAATTATTAATCCCAAAAAGTGCATGCTAGGCACTTCGCATGTCGAATATTTGGGTCATATTGTGTCTAGCCAGGGCGTACAAATGGATCCGGTCAAGATTGGTGCCGTGTTGAAGTGGTCAATTCCGACATCTCTCAAAGGGTTGCGTGGGTTTCTCGGCCTCACGGGCTACTATCGTCGTTTTATTTGTGATTATGGAAAGATCGCTGCACCCTTGACAGCTTTGTTGAAGAAAAAAGAGGGCCACGGTGTTTGGACGTGGCCTGTGGAGGTGGAGGCAGCATTTCACAGCCTGAAAGAGGCTCTGACCACAGCCCCGGTTCTACGCATGCCAGATTTCTCAAAACCCTTTATTATTGAGTGCGATGCTTCGGGGCGAGGTATAGGCGCAGTCCTTATGCAAGATAAGCAGCCCATAGCCTATTTCAGCAAGAGTTTTGCAGGCAAAATGCTCTCGAAGTCAGCTTATGAGAAGGAACTTATGGCTCTTGTCCTCGCGGTCCAGCATTGGAGACCTTACTTACTTGGGAGAAGATTTGTAGTTCGGACAGATCAGCGAAGCTTGAAACATCTTTTAGCACAGGCTCTGACCACACCGGCTCAACAAAACTGGGCAGCTAAACTATTGGGTTTTGACTTCGAGATTGTGTATAAGGAGGGCAGACATAATCGGGCGGCCGATGCCCTTTCCAGGCGAGATGAGGAACTCGAGTTAGCCGCGGTGTCTACTCCACAATGGATGGATTGGAGTGCTGTAAAACAGGTGGTAATGGAAGATCCTGTACTCTCTCGGATCAGGACATCGCTAGAGATGGGTCAAGAGGCGCCAAAGCATTACAACCTTTCGCAAGGGGTTTTGTTTTACAAAGGGCGCATTGTGATACCCCAAACCTCGCCATGGGCATCCAAATTAATTGCGGAATTCCATGCGACGCCAGGTGGAGGCCATGCCAGGGCGTTCCGGACTTACAGGAGCTTGGCGGCAAATTTATATTAGCCGGGTATGACCAAAGCAGTTGCTAAGTTCGTGGCTGCATGTGAGGTGTGCCAGCGCAACAAGTATGAAACGAAGAGTCCAGCAGGCCTGCTCCAACCACTTTCGATTCTGCAGCAGGTTTGGGAAGACATCAGTATGGATTTTATTACTGGGTTGCCTCGTTCCGGTGGATTGGATTGTATCTTGGTTGTTGTGGATCATTTTTCTAAGTACTGTCATTTTTTGGGGGTGAAGCATCCTTTCACCGCAAGGTCAGTGGCAGATTTGTTTGCCAAGGAAGTAGTGCGGCTCCATGGTATGCCTGGTTCGATTGTGTCAGATCGTGATCCCATTTTCTTGAGTTCGTTTTGGAGAGAGTTGTTTAAATTTTCAGGTACTACGTTACGTATGAGCTCTGCATATCATCCGGAAACGGATGGGCAATCGGAGGTGATGAATAGGTGCTTGGAAACTTATTTGCGGTGTTTTGCTTCAGAGCAGCCTAAGAGTTGGGCGAGATGGCTCTCTTGGGCTGAATATTGTTTCAATACAGGGTTTCTGTTGAGTACGGGCATGACGCCATTTGAGGCAGTGTATGGGCGGCCTCCTCCACCTCTTGTACAATTTCTTCCGGACGAAGTTCGGGTGCAAATCCTGGCCGAGACTCTTCGAGAGCGGGATGATATTATTACTCATCTTCGGGAAAATTTGGAACGAGCTCAGCGGAGAATGACTAAGGAGGCAAATAAGCACCGTCGGACATTGGAGTTTGCGGTGGGAGATAAGGTGTATCTCAAATTCAGACCGTATCGGCAACGCAGTCTTTTTACTAGGCAGAATGCTAAGTTGGCTCCTCGTTTTTTCGGTCCGTTTGAGGTAATTGCGCGTATTGGCTCAGTGGCGTATAAATTAAAGTTGCCGGATGACTCGCAGATTCACCCGGTGTTTCATGTATCATTGCTGAAAGCTGCGGTAGGATCTGCATTGCCACCGTCTGCGTTGCCCGAGGAGTTGTTAGCAGTTGATCCCCCATTTGTTCCGATTGCCGTGTTGCAGCGTCGTACGGTTTCTCGCGACGACAGCACTGTAGAGCAAGTTTTGGTTCAATGGCAAGGGTTCGGGTTGGAAGAGAGTTCGTGGGTGGATGTGGAGGTTATGTTTGGCCAATTTCCGGACTTCCGCCTTGAGGACAAGGCTGTTTTGCCGACGGGAGTAATTGGTAGAGATCCGCCGGGAGCGATTAAAGTTTACTCACGGCGCAAGAATAGGACCAAAGATGCGGCAGAAGAAGAAAGAAATTAATTTATTAAGAGTTTGGTTTGGTTAGGAGTTCTTATTTTAATTGTTAAGTATATTTACTTTATTTTGGGCCTTATGTTTATGCATGGGCTTTAGTAGGGCATAGTATTTATACTTGCCTTTCTAAGTAATTAGGTTTATCGTTTCGATCATTGAATTTTAGCAGCCTACGCTGTGGACAGAACCTTTCAGTTTCTGTGGCCTCGTTTGAGGAGTTTCTTTATTTTCTTCTCTATCATAATTCAGTTCTGAGTTTGCTTCATCGTCTTCACTCTATCAACTGCAAGGATAGACCAACTAATAATGTTTATCCAGAATTCCAAATTAACATTTAAAGAAAAAGTTTTCAAATTAGAAATGGTAAGACTCACATCACTCTACCGACATATGGCGCTCTTGTCAAATATACTTCATGCTGCATTTCATGATAAAAATACCTGAACATCTCAGCAATGACAGCAGCCTCGAAGTTCATCTAGTGTTTGTCTCATCACTTGGGAGAATAGAGAGTGTGGGTACAATTTCAATTTCTATAGAACTGCAGGCTCTTAAGACATGGATAGTGGTGCGAGAGGTGAAGGTTTACTCAAATTGCAGTCAAGTCGAGAATATTAATAAACAACTACTCCAAGTTCTTTCCAAACATATATATAATCCTTTATTCATGTAATATAAGCTTCCTCAACCGAATTTCATCTAGAGACAAACATAATATTTCAATGAATTTTCTCCTTTGATATAAATTTAAAAAGATTAATGCAAATGTATGCTAATCAAATATCTTTCACCTTTTCACTATAAAGATGCTTGCGTATATAACACAAGCAACCTGTAAAGACTATTAGCCATAATATCCTCTTTACCGTTTTTCTCACTCTTTCTAATCTTCCTTAATAAATGGTTGGGACACAACCTACTTGCAGTGAAAGACATCGATCCTTTGCAATGCAACTAAAGAAACATCAGACATCAACCCAATAAACCCTTGAAATTTCCTTTTTCCTTAATTCAACCCTAAACCTCACATAATTTCAGACATCAACATAATTTAGAACCAGTTAAACCAATTGCAGTCATCTCTCTTCAGCACTCAACTTTAATTCCAGAATAATCTAAAAACATTTTAACAACTTAAGACCACTTTTTCACCGAAGAATCCAATAATGGTTTTCCTTTATTCTTTAACAAAGGTCGAAGCTTTGGCAAGTGACACAATAATCGAATCCAAGCTCCAACTCATACACGAATGCAAGTAATCACAAGAGAAAATTTTTTAAAAAATAAAGAAATAAATAAAGAAAAGGAAACTAACCAAGTGTGGTGGGGGTGTCGTAGAAGATGATGGCCGCCTGGATGTCGGTGGGGCGAACAGTGAGGCCGATGGCGTCGGCCTCCATGTCCACCTCGGCAAACATAGGGCTCTCGTTAACCGCGAGATTTGGAACTGCTAGCTGTTATGGAATGGACATCAACGGCTCTGCAAAATTGTAGGTGAATAGATGTATGGCTGGAACAAAGCTGAGTCGCAAAAACCTCGGTGATGGAGGTGAGTTCGTGCCACAGGTGGGTTTGCGTCGCCGAGGAGATGGTCCGGCCGCTTGTGGTCGTCCACTCGGAATTCTCGTCAGAGATATAGAGATTGAAGTTCGAGATTTGAAGACTGCCATGGAAGAGGTCTCGCCGGTGGAGAACGTCGTCGGTGGAGAGAACATCGTGCGGTGAAGAGAAACGCACGATGGAAAGGTCCAAATCAGGGATTTGTTGAATTCAATTTGGGGATATTCTCATATTTAGTCAATTTTTTGGTATTCTGATTACTTAATTGTGTTTTTCGATTATTTATTTATTTTTTATTTTTAGCTAAAGCTATATATGACACTTGAACATGACAATATAACAAAATAGTCATGTATGGGTACATAATACATGACAGTCTTATAGATAACGTCATCTTTACCTTATGAGGCACGTTCATAAATGACGGTTTATTTTTACAAGTGTCATGTAACCTAAAAAAACGCATATAGATGACAGTTTGACAAAAACCACGTCATCTATGCAGTGTAATGTATTTGCATTTTTCTAGTAGTGTTTGGATTGATTATTTATTAACCATACATATACTATCCTATCCTATCAATATTATATCTAAAAAATACTCCAAACCAAATGAAATCTATTTATATAGTTTGTTTCAATTTGTTATGATGCATGGGGTAACTATTCCAAACCATATATATGATGCATATTGTCTGCAGAAGAGAAGAAAATTTGCTCAACTCTTTTAATTAAGATGATTGTTACCAAGATATGGAAGAGATTATGGTGGGTTTCAGCACTTGGCATCCTCAGGATTGGTGTCTTACGCGTGTCCTATAATCTATAATATTTAATTTGTTTGTTTGTTGTCATTTTTTTCTTCAATTTAAATCTATAATGTTTTAATGTAATTTACAATTATTAACTAGGGTTAATCCATTCGAATAGTATTTATATATATTTTTACGTTTAATTTGTATTTTTAATTTCAATAAAGCTATCCGGCCACACTGTGGCCGGCCACACGCGTAAGAATAGGAAAGTTAACTGTAAAAATGGAAATAATCACATTTCCCCTTAGGGCTTATGATTCCCCTATTAGAGTATATTTCCTTTTTCAAAACTTATATTACTTTTTTTAACTAGTGTGGTTGGCCACAGTGTATTCCAATAACACTACCCACTATTAATTTTTAATTGATTATTAGAGTTCATTATTCCAAAATTAGGGTATATAATTTTTTATAATAAATATTAATTAAAGTTCATTATATATTACTAAATTTTATTATTAAACAAATACTTTGAAAATATTAAAATTAATAGTAGAACACGGAGAATGGCATGACGAACTTTCAGTGCTGTGCTGCTACTGGACTTTTCCATTTTTTTATACATAAACCCATAAGCAGTATTGGGAATTTTCTTTTTTTTTTCCCTAGCTTATTAAACCTTGGCGGCTAACTAAGGAGGACTTTATCTCGACACAGCCGCAAAGGATGACTTGTTTTTACGTAAAAAATTTCAAATATTACTTGTCTATTAACTATATATACTAAAACAAAGTAGCTAATAGTAATTTTCCCACCTAAAATTTCTTTCCAGGTCTCTTCACTTTCTCAATCTCTCTTTAATGTATTTGTCCCTTCGATTCCCAATTGAATTTCACAATAAATTCATCCTGAATTTTTTAGCGTTTTGAAAATGCTTTTGCAGGTGTTTAAAATTTTCATCTGCTAGCATAAATAGACGTCATTTTGTGTGATCAATTTCTCATCTTCTATATATCCTGATTCAACTCTCCAACAATTCTTTTTTTTTTCTTTTTCTTTTTAGCACTTATATCTCCTTTTTTTGTTAAATTTTGTTCCTATAAATGTGCTATATATCCTTTCAAAAATACATAAATGTTCACTACTATAATTGGCGAGGGATTGCCGATGAAGGGTTCTATATTAAGAGGAAGAGTCGAGTAACACTCATCTCAATGCATAATTTTTTTCTAAAAGTCGATGATGTTTGTATGAAGTTCACAAAAATGATGTACAGTTCTTGTGAAGATTTTCTTTCCATTTTATTTCAATGTGGTCTTGAGAAGCTTTGTATATTCTTGTGATTTTTAATTTAGAAAAGATGGGTATAATAATAGAAGAAGAGAAGCGGCGATGACAAAGTAATGGGGTTTCTGCCTTTTTTTAACTCTTAATTTTCCGTTGCATTTTCTTTTTTCATTTTGTACTATTATTTTTTCTTTAACTCTGTATTGCTTTAAGTTTTAGATACGTGGGTTGTAGCATAAATTTAACGGCATTTGTAATGCTACTGCTGTATTCATCGGTCTTTGTTATTTTAGTTCCTTTTTTTCCGGTTGTTATTAAATGATTATTTAGTTTAAGCATATTTATATAACCAAACCCTTTGTAATCAACTTAAGGAAGACAAGTACACCTAAGAAAAGATAACCTAAGCAAAATTTGATAGATGTTCTCATATAAGTCGGTAAGAATAAATACTGAAGATAAATATTTAATTATATTGCATAAATACTTAGTAAATAAAATATATATATATATATATATATATCGAGAGAGAGAGAGAATAACAGAATATGTGCACATATTTAAATTGTAGCAAATAAATAAATAAATGATACAAGAAATAAAAGTTGGGATTATTCCCCTCATTCTTATGTTTTAAATGTTGTATATATATGAGGGGTTACAAAAAATTTAGTTGTATTTCATAGTTTATATTATTTTTATTACAATTTTATTTTTGATGTATAATAATTAAGTTGATAGTGTTACATAAAAAAATATTAAATACTCCCTACGCATTCCGGTGTACAATACTAGTTTTCCAAACACCCCACTTTTAATAAGTTTTTTTTTTCAATTATTTTTTTCTTTTTACAAATTACATATATTTGCGTGAAAAGATTTAGCTCTGTCATGCTCGAACTAATTTGACTGGACTATAGGGAGAACAGGATTTTCGATCACGTTCATGGTTTAAGGCTTAACTCCATTTGGAAGCTTCCAGTCAAATCCTTAGAAATTCGACGTGGATTCTTTTTATTTCCATGTAGCTTTTTTATTTTCAGGTACATTTTTTATATCATTCAAAATTATCTCTTTCAAGCATTTCAGCGAATAGTTTTCGGACCCATAAAATAGAGGAGGTATTAGGGGCATATTTCTGGAACTGTCAAGTCGGTAACTCCCGATGGCGGATTGCATACGATCACTCGTTATGAGATGACTTATCTCCGCGCTGTGTGTAGGTCAAGACTGCTTAAGGGAGCTTTTTTTTCGTCTTCGTCGTGTCTAGAAGCCTAGCTGGCGTGGATGGTGGAGTTCTTGGAGAGTAATTTGGAGGCTAAGTCTAGGGTTCACAAGGATGCTACATTGAACTCTATTTTTATGATGATCAACAACGATAGGTATATTCTGCAGAAGATCGAAATAAAAAAAAAAAAAAAAAAACAACGTGGAGATTAAAAAAATCTACGTCGGATTATTGATTGCAATAAATCAATAGGTCGGGTATGACCTAGCTACAGTTGAAAGTAATGTTGTAAATTGCAGTTTGGATCAAACGTTGTAAATTGAAATACAATTAATTGTTTTACTTTAATATGTTTCATATATCACTACTAGAAAATCGTTGATACATAACAGTGCATATATAACGGTTATTTTTGTAAACCGTTATATATGTGCGCATTTTTCGTAAATATAACGCTTCTTAAGAAACCCGTTATATATATGAGTGTATCTCTTTACATATATAACGGTTATTTACAATTCGTCATGTATGATGTACATTTTATAACAGAGTTTATAACGGTTTTAATTGACCGTTAATATTGGTTAATATTATTTTATTTTTGATTTTTTTATAATTCATAAATTGTAAAATAATTTGAGAAAAGAAACGACGACAGCTTAAGTCTTTATCATCTTCATTTTTGGCTAAGTACCTTTCCCCCAAATTCAGCCCTAACCCAATTGAAACCATACCTTCCCCCAAATTCCCATCGCTTCCTCTCACCGGCGGTGACGTTGCTGATCTCGACGGTGCCATACGAAGTCCTCTCAACGGAAACTTACTCTCGCCGACAATGTTGCGACTGTTGCAAGTGACAGAGGTTTAATTTTGTTGCTACTGCACACGACTCAGATCTTGCCTACGCCGCCACCCTACCGCCCTGCCGCACCGTCGTGCCACCCACCAGCCAGGTACTTCCGCCTCCAGACATGTCTCCTTCATCTCTCTCCTTAAAAACAAATTATTGCATGTGTGTGTCTCTATCTCCCTCCCTATTTTTTTTCTGAAATTTGATATCTCATACTTAAATCTCATCTTAAAATCTTTGGAACCACTGGAGTACTTATGAATTGGAGGAACTTTAGACCAGATTTTATTTGGATAGTTGTATTATAATCGTCAATTTTAGATTCACAGAAAGTGCATCTAAAGTAAGACTTTAATGAAAGAAATTTTAAAAAAAATCATGTTTTCATTCCAAAAACAATGTCTGCCATTATTTCAATATATTCTTGTCATATCTCTGATTTATTTGTCCAGAAAGGAAAATGTTATTTTCTGTTAATCCTGCATCTGAATGTTGGATGAACTGAGGAAGGTCAGGAAGTAAATGTCAATTAAAAAGAGCATTTACTTCCTGGAATTCTTTGTTTGGTAAAATAAAGCTTTGTAGCAGTTCTTTTCAAATAGTATAGGATCATATTGACTTGATCCTGTCTAGATAAAGTCTTCTTGAGGAAATGAACTAATTGTAATTAAGCTGCTAGTTGGCCTTTAATCATGCAATCATCATTACATATTATTTGCCAACTTGATTAAAGTATTAAGTGAAATTATATGATCCGGTTTTGGTGCATGTTCCATCTAAATAAGGATTTAAGAAACAAAGAACACTAGACTAGACATAATTTAGATACGTAGGTTATGAAAGAAAAAACGAAGAAGGAAAAGAAACATCTTTTAGGGTTGAGGACTAGACGATATATATGTCTATGTGCTATTGTTGAGATGTGTCTCTGCTGTACAAAAAAATAACTAGTATTAAATTAAAAATTGAGTTCTTAACTGGTTTTGCAACAACTTTTTCAGCAAACTTAAATATTGAAGTGGATGGAGCTCTTGAAATACTGATTCTATTAATAGAGCAAGGAGTGCTTGGAGAAAATTGCAAAAACTGTCAAGTTTCTATAAAAAACAAGAGCTTCTTACCTGCCATTACTTACAGGTAGACTTTTCACTCTCAATTTGTTTGATTGAACCTGTTCAGATAACGGAATATTTTTCTGCATGATCAAAATGGAGCTGCTGAGTATTTGTTTGATTATGTAATTTTGATTGGTTGTATGTAATATCCTATATATTATCTGTTATTTGAATAATTAATGAAATATTAGTCATAATTTGTAGGATGATAACATATTCATGGATTGGGTATTTGGAGTTGCTTCAATTGTATTCTTTTTTGGGAATGAGTTTGCTTGATTTTGGAACTGTTTGTGCATTCGTTACGGCATTTAAATGTGACTGTCCTGTGGACATTTATATTTGGAGCTGAACTTAGCATTATTTACGGTTTGCTCTTGTGTTCTGCTGGGTGTAATTCTTGTTTTCTTACCCAATGCTGTTAGTGGACATTAACATGCTAGATTGTAGCATGTTTTCAAACTGATTTTAGGTTGTACCAAACTGAATTAGTTAATAATATGGTAATGTGTTATTTATTCATTTAATTATGGAAAAGATATTAGGCATAGTGCAGCTGCAGCCCATTATATATAGTTATCAAGGCTGGTTTTTATTCTTATAAAATACTTCTAGGATACTAATATCAATTGTAAATTATTTGATTTTCTCTTAACGGTTTAGGTATACACTGGTGGTTAATTTGTTCATTCATAATATGGAAAAATTATGGATGTCACTGAATAGATTATCAAAAGAGTATGAGGAAGGGGTTGAGTCTTTCTTGAATTTTGCATTGCAAAATGGGAGTGATGCTAACTCGATGTTATGCCCTTGTGCTAACTGTGCTAACACTAGCAAGAAAAAAATTAATGCCGTAAGGGCACATCTGATCTGCTATGGTATGGACTTGACATACAAGAAGTGGATATGGCACGGTGAAGGAAGGACATCATCACGATTAACACGTGATAGTAATCCAGTTGGGCAAAGTTATGCAAGCTGCAATGTCGAAGAACCAATAGATATGATTCATGATGCGTATGATGCATATGAAGATAATCCAACTAATTTTCAGACGTTGCTTGAAGATGGTAAAAAGCCTTTATATCTTGGATGTAGTAGATTTACAAAGCTGTCTGCTACGATCAAATTATACAATTTGAAGGCAAAATACAGTTGGAGTGATACAAGTTTTAGTGATCTATTAAGTCTGCTAAAAGAACTGCTCCCTCAATTCAATGAAATGCCCCCTTCCTTATACGATGCAAAGAAAACTTTAGGCACGTTAGGGCTAGATTATGAGAAAATCCATGCTTGCCCTAATGATTGCATTTTATATCGAAGGGAGTACAAGGATTTAAATGATTGTCCTACATGTGGGATTTCAAGATGGAAAATGGACAAAAATAGAGTGCCATCAAAGGTTTTGTGGTATTTTCCACCAATACCAAGATTCCGAAGAATGTTTCGAACGGCTGAAATTTCTAAGGAACTAACGTGGCATGTCGATGGAAGAACTCGTGATGGTTATCTTCGTCATCCAGCTGATGCACCTTCTTGGAAACTAGTAGACAATAAATGGCCGGATTTCGGTAAAGAATCGAGAAATCTCAGACTAGCTTTAGCAGCAGATGGTATCAATCCACATAGTCTTATGAATTCTAGCTATAGTTGTTGGCCAGTTGTACTTGTCACGTACAACTTACCTCCTTGGTTATGCATGAAGAGAAGATTTATGATGCTAACTCTGCTGATTTCTGGTCCTAAGCAACCAGGAAACGATATTGATGTATACTTGGCACCTCTAATAGATGACTTGAAAGAGTTATGGGAGGTAGGCGTCCAAGCATATGATGGATATCGTGAAGAGAACTTCACATTGAGGTCTGTTCTTCTATGGACAATCAATGACTTTCCTGCATATGGAAATTTGTCTGGATGTGTTGTTAAAGGATATAAAGCATGTCCCATTTGTGCGGACAAAACCCATGCTAAGTGGCTACCTCACAGTAAAAAGATATCCTATACAGGACATAGACAATTTTTACCCGAACATCACCCTTATCGAAGACAAAAAAAAGCTTTTGATGATACACAAGACTTCAGACCTGCCCCAAAACCATTGACTGGCCATGAAGTATTGGAACAAATGCATATGTGCACTTGTGTGTGGGGAAAGATGAAAGGTAAAAAACCAGCAGATGCAGAGTGTTCTAAGAAGAGGAAGAAGAAGGAGAAGAATGAGAATGAGTCAGCAATGCCTTCAGCGGAAAACTCATGTTTCAAGAAGAAGTCGATATTCTATGAGTTGGAGTATTGGGAACATTTGCATATTCGTCACATACTTGATGTGATGCACATTGAAAAAAATGTGTTTGAAAGTCTAATTGGCACGTTACTTGATATCCCTACAAAAACAAAGGATGGAATTGCTGCGAGAATGGACTTGGTTTCTATGGGTGTGAGGAATGAATTAGCACCAGATGTGGTTGGAAAAAGAACATTTTTGCCTCCCGCATGCCATACATTAAGTAAACAAGAGAAGATAAAGGTGTGTACTTCATTTCTTGGGATGAAGGTGCCTGAGGGATATTCTTCAAATGTTAAAAGTCTTGTATCGATGAAGGACTTGAAACTCATTGGACTTAAATCACATGATTGTCATGTATTGATGCAGCAACTACTTCCAATAGCTATTCGTGGTGTTTTGCCTAAGCATGTGAGGATTGCTATCACCAGGATGTGTCTCTTTTTCAACGAGATATGTAACAAGCAGATAGATGTCCCCAAGTTAGAACAAATTCAAAATGAAATCGTGACAACATTATGCTTGCTTGAGAAGTATTTCCCTCCTTCTTTTTTCGACATAATGGTACACTTAACAGTGCACCTTGTGCGAGAAGTTAAGTTATGTGGACCAGTATGGTACAGATGGATGTATCCATTTGAGAGATTCATGAAAATTTTGAAGGGGTATGTACGAAATCGTCATCGACCTGAAGGTTGTATTGCCGAGTCTTATATTGTAGAAGAAGCTGTGGAATATTGCTCGGAATATTTATCAGATGTACACACAATCGGGATCCCATCTACCAATCTTAAGACCGAGCGGACAATGTCTTTATCAACATCCAATATAAAAACAATCAGTGATGAAGAATGGGAGCAAGCTCATCGATATGTGTTGACAAACGACGCCGATATTGATCCTTATATTGAGTAAATTCTCAAATCTGAAATTATTTTCTTTCTTAACTCACATTATCTTATGAGATCCTAATAATATATTTTATAGGAAACATAAGGAACATTTGGCATCAATGTTTCCTAAGAAAGCTAAGTTGAAAAAATGGCTTCAAGACGAGCACAATAGGTCATTTACCCGCTGGATGCGTGAACATGTAAGGTGGCTGATCAACCATTATTGTTACTGCCTTAAAGATTAAACTTACATTTATCTTTAATTTTTAATGTAGGTTGCTGTGACAATTGACAATCCAAGTCATATGTTATCTGACAAGTTCAAATATTTGTGTTACGGGCCTAGTAAACAAGTAGCAGAATATTCTAGTTACTTGATTGATGGTGTAATATTTAACACAAAAAAACGTGATGAGATACGAGTTGTTCAGAATTCTGGAGTTAGCATAAACGCAAATATTATGCAAATATCTAGTGCAAAGGATAAAAATCCAATTGTATCGGATATGCTATTTTATGGAACAATTGAGGAAATATGGGAGCTTGATTACACTAAATTCCGAGTTGTAGTGTTCAAATGTAATTGGGTGGACAACAAGAGTGGGCTTAGGATAGATGATACTGGTTTTACCTTGGTCAATTTGAACAAAATAGGATACAAATCTGATTCCTTCATTTTGGGAAATCAAGCCAAACAAGTGTTCTATATTGAAGACCCCGAATGTCACGGATGGTCAGTAGTACTTGTTAGTCCTAACAAACGATACACCGAAATGATAAATCGTGATGATTTGGGAGACATTTCTATCGAACTCCAAAGTTTTTCTAAAGGAGTGCCAAGTGTTGATACAAATAATGAATCAGATGATGAAGAAGAACCACCATGTGTTCGTACAGACTGTGATGGGATTTGGTTAAACACTACAAATTTATAGTTTGGTATGGATATTGTCTTTTGAAATATTATATGCAATTTAGTATTGCTTTATATCCTTTCTTATTTTATTTATCATGTCTGCTCTTAGTGCTTTAACACAACACAATAATTTGTTTTACAGGTTTGTAGATTATGGCGTCAAAGGCTAGTGATGATTCGACAATGGCATCTAAGGATACACAGTCTACTGGTACTAAGGCCAAAAGGGGTAAGATTTGTTTGCATAATCTGGCGAAGCGAAGGGCTAAAGGAATCCGCATGGATGTAAAGTTCAATACATATGGGCAGCCAGTGGGCAAGAATGCAGCCGAACTGCAAAGTTATATTGGACTTCTTGCACGTGAGCATGTTAAAGTAAATATTGACAGTTGGAGAGAAGTATCAGCAGAAGTGAAAGAGCTAATTTGGGAAACAGTGAAAGTAAGTATTTATATAATTATATTGTTGTTTTTCTTTGTTTTGTTGTATAAAATTGTTTGTAATTAATATTTGTATAGTCATCTTACAATATTCCCGAGAGATGGAAGTCTGGATGCCTGCAATCAGCAAGTGTAAAGTGGCGAACGTGGAAAACGCGGCTTTATAAGGACTTCATTCTGCCCAATCAAGATGATAAAGTCAAATTGTCTAAACCACCACCAGACACCGGTATTCTTCCAGCGGACTGGAACGAGTTTGTAATTACTCGCATTTCAGATGCATTTAAGGTAATTAATGTCCTTCATGTAGTTTGAGCATATTTAAATCGTTTCTAGCTGCATCTAATACCATTTTATATTAACAACTTTGTAGAGATTGAGTGAGAAGCAGAAGGAGAGGAGGAAAAAACATATATACCCCCATCGTCTTTCTCGTAAAGGGTATGCAAGATTTGCCGAAGAAATCAAGGTTCAATGCGAAAATCTGAAATCTGATAATTATTATTTAGATAATCTGAAATCTAATTATGTTTTAAATATTTACTTATGTATTATGTTTTACTTGTAGAATTCGGAATCGTTGGGTAACGAAGATGTAGACAGGGCTATGATGTGGAAGAAAGCAAGATTGAATAAGGATGGAGAAATTGATAATGAAAACGTCAAGATGGCCGTGCAAAAAATTGTATGATGACACCACTATTTATTTATGTTTTGATAGTTATTCATCTACTTTTTATCAAGCTATTGTTTGAAAACAACAGGATGACTACATACGTGAAAAGGAGGAAGGAAAGTTTGAATCAAAAGGGGGGTCTGATGATTTGCTTTCACGTGCTCTCGAAAAACCAGAGCACTCAGGTCGTGTGCGAGCTGTTGGGGCTGGTGTAAACCCGAGTACATACTTCAAATGTACTGGAGAAAGGAGACAAGTAATGGATGAGAAATCACAACATCAATTAGAGCATGCAACAAAAAGAATGGAGGAACAAGATGAACGCATACATGTTCTAGACAAAGTTGTGATAGAGTTATTGGGTAGAATTGCAAAACTGGAAGACCAAGCTGTTGTGGCTGAAAAAGATAAGACATCTGAAGTAAAAGATAGTTGTTCAGTGAAAGCTCCATTACGCGAGAAACCCAATGATGACGTGTTACTGGTTGAGAAATCGGCATTCTTACAAGTATGTGTTTCAACATTAAATAGCGATAACTGAGTTTATTTTTATATTCTATTGTTTTTATTAGTTGTAGTTATTATCTACAGATTCTAAACATTTGTTTTGCAGGGGAAGACAGTTGCATTGCTGCTAGAATCCTCCAAAGCAATTGTAGGGTATGGAACGGTGGTTCTTGCTGGCGATCTCCTACATGGTGCTCCAATGCCTAAAGATTGCTTTCGTGTATCGATTGATGAAGTTGTGGATGAAAATGCACCATTGCCGTTTCGTATTTCAGATGAGATGCAGACGGTAGGAAGTGCATTCGCAACACATGTGGCATGGCCAACCCATTTGGTGGCAGAGAGATCAAATGAGGTAAAAGTATATGTACATGTTCTTGTCTTTCTTTCATCTTTATGTTTTTTTACTGACTCTAGTGAACATGTACAACATAGTCACAAGCTAAGAAAAAGGTTGGAAAAAAATTGTTCAAGGAAGCTGTGGTAACGAATGTGGCCTCGTTGCCTTCATCGCTGGTTGCATTACTCTACGTAATAAATAAGTCGTCTGATGATGGAAAAGGATTAGGTATTGAAATTGATGTTGATGTCTTTGGGGTTGATGTTTCTATTTGGATTCTTGGGGAAGATGTCATTCCTTTTAGTAACTTGGAACCGATTACAGGAAATTGCATCGCTGTCTATATATGGTAAGGCTATTGTTATGTCCGTTAGTATTGTTTCTTATGAAATTTAGTGTTATTTGCTAATATATATTAAACTTTATTTGTAGGCACCTGTATAAAATGATGAAGGAAAATGAAACGAATGACAGGTTTCTATTTGTAAATCCATTTAGTGTATCGCATGCACTAAGGTTGTCACGTGATGATAGGGCACGCATATTATCAAAAAGATTACTTGATGCAACCCTAAACCAACTTGTACTCGTGCCTTGCAATTTGGGGTAAGTGAATATTATGAATATTCTGCCTTATAACCTCGAAGTCGGTAGAAAATCTGAAATCTGAAATTTGAAAAATTCTATCTTATTTTGCTACATACTAATATAATATTCTGCCTTAGTGAACATTGGATTTTGACCATCATCCAACCTCACAAAAATAAAGTCTATTTGATGGACCCTCTTGGTAATCGGATTCGTGATGGTACATGGAAATCTGTGATCGACATGTAAGTTTTAGAATTTTGAAGTAAGCATATATGCATTGGTACATGACGTTAGTGTTAATGTTAATTTCTTTGTTTTGAAGCGCGATGAGTATTTTCAATGCAAATAATTCCAAGAGTGTCAAAAAAGGACCAATTTGGGAAGTCATAAAGGTTTGTATTTTTATTTAGCTAATTAATACTTATTCTATACACACTAATCATTTTTTTTTTTAAATATGATAGGGTCCTAAACAACCCGATTCTAAGCAATGTGGCTATTATATATTGCGGTACATGAAAGAGATAGTGAAAGGGTTTGAAAATGATGACTCTATTTCCATGGCATCTTTGGTAATAAAATAAATACTCAATTTCAATGTAATGCTGCACTTTTTTTTATATATTTCTCAGCTGACCACTCAGCATCATTTATTTTTATTCATAGTTTAATAGCAGTCCTCTATCATATCAACAAGCTGAAATCGATGAAGTTCGTGAGGAATGGGCTAAGTGTGTGATTTCACATCTCATGGACTAAATCTCAGGTATTGATGTTATCCTATTTATCTAAGTTTATAGATTCAATATTTGTATCTACTTTGTTGATATTTCTGTGCTTTTGAGGTTTTTGTGTTGTTCACATTAGTGTACTAGTGTTGAGATGGGAGTATTGTGTAGTTATGGACTGTTGAGATGTACTCCAATTGATGAATATATATTGTTAATTGCCGTATGCCTATCTGATTTTGGCTGTCTCGCTATGGCGAATACATATATTTTTGGAAAATTCCATGATGCTCGAGCTATTTCTTTCCCAAGCGTGCTATTTCATTAAGAAACCTTATTTGGATGTTCTTGCATGTCCTTGTCTTGCTCGTCTCTTCTACGTCAGTTTCATATTTAAATCTTGGTTGATTTATGGCATAACTAATCGCATTTATTATGTATTTATTATTCTCCACCTGCTGCTACAGAAGGTCTGGCCATCTCATCAAGCATTAATCATCGACGGTTGGAGCTTTGCTCGTGATTGGCTGAAAAAGATCTAGTTTGATGCACCTGTAATATGTTTACATTTTAATTACTCTCCTATTCAGACATAGAATCATGTGGTATTTTGACTATAATGTTATGTAGAATGTTGGATGATATAATATATGCAGACTTTATTTGGATGGTAATATGCGCAACATTTTGTCATTTTTTTATTATTTTTTGAAAATCAAAAACAAGAAAATTGGAAAAAAAAACAATAAAATTAATACATAAATGTAATGGTAAACATAACGGTACAAAATTAGTAATTCTTAACGGTTAAAAACCGTTATATTTAATGACCAATGATAACGGTCAGTGAACGTTATGTCAGCTGAAGAAATGTGTTATCTATAGAGACAATATAATACGTTTAGGTGCATTTCATAACGGTCAAGAACCGTTATGTTTTAGACACAACCATAACGGTTGGTTACCGTTATGTAAAATGAAAAGTGTGTTATCTATATAGACAATATAATACGGTTAAGTGCATTTTATAACGGTCTAGGACCGTTATGTTTAATATCCAAAGATAACGTCTAAAAAAGTGTTATATATTATTATCAAACGTTATGTATAACGGTTATAGATAACGGTTATTAACCGTTATGTATGAGCGCACTTTTTATATCATACCTATATATGTCGGTCTTTTGGGGTCATACATAACGGGGAATACCCGTTATGTATCAGCGAATTTCTAGTAGTGTATGAAATTCATGGGCACAATTTTTAAAACAAAATAACATTAAAATAAGTATAACAATTCTTAGAAAAAAAAACTACATATTGATCACGAGCCACAAGGCCCACAACCACGATCTGCTTCCCCATTCACATAATACATGCATGAGGATAACACAAAGGCCGTTGCTCCTAAAAATAGCTGAAATGCATACATACTTGCAATTATTTTGAAGATTTCATGAGTTTTCATCTATATATCACTCTTTATTATAACACTGATCATGCTAAACGAGAGATTATGTTAAAAGGATAATTTGTATCCAAAGTGATGTTCAAACTACCCATCTCTAGAAGATTGAAGAACTTGGATGGTCAAAAGTCTGATTGGAATGAATCAGAGTTAATGTTAGAAGCATTAATTGTAATCAAAGAGTCACTTTTGTAATCCTATAAATAGTTGTCATGTTCTTCCATTTGATGTACCGGAGCGAACAAGAATCATCTATTCAAGAGAGTTTATAATTATTCCAAAACATCTACTGCATACATATCAATATTTTCCTCCAAATTATATTTGATCTTGTTTCACTTATAAATCACAAACCCCCAACAGATTACACGTGCAACACACTTACTCGTGAGCCACAACCACCACTTGCTTTCCTGTATTTTGACCGGAGAAGAGCCCTACTAGAGCAGCTGGTGCATTTTCAATACCTTCAACTATATCTTCAACATATAGAATCTTTCCCTCTTTCAAGAGGGGCAACACAATCGCCAAATATTTGGGGTAGAAATTATCAAGAAAGTCCAAATATAGAAATCCCTCCATCTTTATTCTCTTTGTTATCAAACACATTAAGTTTCGAGTAGCTTCTTGCTCATTAAGGTTGTACTGCGAGATCATCCCGCAGACGGCTATGCGGCCGTGGACTCTCATGTTGAGAAGAACTGCGTCGAGCATCATTCCTCCGACATTCTCAAAGTAAATGTCGATCCCATTAGGAAAATACCTAGAACACACTCATGAGTAGCAGATGGGAATAGTCCAAAAAACAAAAACAAAAACAAAAAAAAAAGTAGTTTTTTTCACATTGCACTCACCTCTTTAAAGCTTCATTGAAGTCGGGTTCTTCTTTGTAGTTGAATGCATCATCAAATCGAAATTTGTTCTTCAAAAGATCCACCTTCAATAAAATAAAAATAATAATTAAAATAAAATGTAGATCTTTAACGTATCATAGAATAAAAATAATAATTAACAGTAATAAATAAAATAAACTTAATAAATACAATAAATTGGAAAAATAGGGTTAATATCATATTCTATCCCTAACTTTAGTATTTTTATGTTGACCTTTAAAAATAGCAACACAATCATGATCTTTGGATATATATTATCAGGCCAAACTCCAATGTGGATTTCAACCCAAAAAATGATATCAACAAATGGAAAAATAAAAATCATCTGATATAAAGAAGGGGTTGTTCTTTAAGACCATCTATCAAATACATGAATGGCATAAAGTAGGGGCTGATTTTAAACACGTGTGAAGTATAGAATTCACCAATAATTCAATTAAAAATGCTCCGGTCCTTCCAACTATTCCAACCTTGTCACTTGGAGAAATATTGGTGGATTCTATAATTCATAGTTGTTAGAAATCGGCCTCTTGCCTCTAGCTACTTACTGCCAACCAAATGTTCGATAGATGGTCTTGATGAACAACCTCTTCTTTTAATCTGATGCATTATTTTTCCATGCGCTGATATCAGGCTTTGGGTAAAAAGCCAAGTTACACGCTGGTCCACCATATCAATTTTAGGCCGCCTAAGAGATGTTTGGATGATAGATTTGATAATCTATCCAAAGGTCAGATATTCTAGTTATTTCTTAAAGATCGGGATAGATATGATAAAAACGCTAAAGGTCGAATATAATCCAATATTAACCCAAAAATCTCATATATATATATATAGGGATCGGGTGATAACACATCTTATATGAGAAAATAAGAACAATGCATTTTTATTACATCGGAGATGCATAAAATGCAGAAACTAAATGCATAAATTATAATAACTTCATGCATTAACATTTAAATGCATAAATTATAGTAACTAAATGCATGGTTAAATCTGAACCGTAGATCAACAAGGATCAATGGACCAGATTTGTTCTTATTTCTCACCTAAGAAAGTGTTCTTATTTGATCCGCGCTCTATATATATATATATATATATATATATATCAATGAAAATGATAAGACTTTAATATAATATTATATACATATATTTGGCGTAGACTCAATAAAGCTCTAATAAAGTTGTGAATATTGAACGCATTCAGAAACGAA
Organism: Agastache rugosa; assembly: GCA_031470985.1. Taxonomy (NCBI): domain Eukaryota; kingdom Viridiplantae; phylum Streptophyta; class Magnoliopsida; order Lamiales; family Lamiaceae; genus Agastache; species Agastache rugosa. The sequence continues at coordinate 20,212,793 of CM062604.1, forward strand.
GTTTGCAATCAACGAAATAATAAACTAGTCAAGTTTGAGCTCGATAATACTTTAGGGTTCAATTACTGATTTCTCAAACATACAAGAGAAAATATTAAAATCTCACATTGATTTCGCACACACTCCAATCAACTTATAGTTCTTGAATCTACTCAATAATAATTACGTACTAAAATGAGTTGAATAATTTTCAACTCATGTAATAAAATAAAAACAATAGTCATGTCATCTATACCTTATCTTTGGTGCCTGCACTTCCAACAACATAGCACCCTAACAACTTAGCAAACTGCCCAACAAGCTGACCTACGGCTCCCGATGCTGCGGTTATGAAAACTGTTTCTCCCTTTCTGGGACGACAAACCTCATAAAAACCGGCATATGCAGTCAAGCCGGGCATACCTGTAGGGAAGCACGTAAACTAACAACTTGAGTTAACAAATTCAGAAAAACGAGAGACAGATATCAAGTAGTTGCCAATAGAGGCGACGCCCCTTAATTAGGCCTCGGGACTTACAAAGGGAAATTCTATTATACCTCTCTCACATGATAATATTTTTATTAATTAATATAACACTCAACTCAGATTATAATATTATATTAATATAATTTATAGTAATATAATATTATATGTGAGAGGTGGTGTACTACATATACACCTCTAATAGATTTTTTCCTTTAAAAAAAGTAACATACCTAGAATTCCAGTGTAGTAGGAGAGAGGTACATTGGCGGAAGGAACTTTGAAGAGGGAGTGTGTAGATTTGATGAGGGTGTACTCCTCCCACCCAACTATGCCCCAAACTATATCTCCCTTGTTGAAATTTGGATTAGTAGAGTCCACAATTTTGGCTACTCCATATCCCATAATAGTCTATTTAGTAAAAAAAAAAGATGTAATCATTTAGAAGCGGGATATGTATTTTATTGTCCGACATTCAGTGACAGGAGTAATTCCAAAAATAAAGAGAGTTGCATCAATTTTCCGTGTAGTTACTCCACCATCGAGCGTCCGACAACATTATTAAAATCATGAGCGGACAGCCGAGGACACGGGCTTTAGAAGGCTTAGTCAATTAATTAATTTTGAATTACAACAATGAACGAACAAACTTTAATTATAAATAACACATTGAAAATATATGTCGACAAAAAATTGATAAGTTTTAAGAGTTATGGTCAAATTAAAAACAAAAAAAAAACTTTAAAGGTTGGGATATATACTATAATTAACCCGGCCACATTTATAATTGTTGCAATTATACCACATTTTAATATGTACCAATTAATTTTTTCTTTTCATTATCCCATGTGTACTGCTAAAATGACATCTAAATGTTGAAATGATGTTGTTTTGAAAAACTAAAAAATTAAGAAAACTATACAATTAATTAAGATACTATACTGTGTGCGGATATACGGATAACGGTTGAAATATTTGAAAAGGAATAAAAAAAAATTGAAAATCTCTGGTTTAGCAATGGAAAGTTTAGACTCGTCACACACTCCGTCACCATACAGAGGTACAACATGGTAAAGCACACGGTACAACAACTTGATCATGCGAAAACAAAAAAGATAATCTACGGGAGCCGAAAATGAAATCCCAGAAAAGCCCATCAGTGACCTCGAGAAATCACTCACCTGGACAGGGGTAAAAGAGTCGACGTAGCTGCCCTCCATTTTCTCCATGCATAATCGCATGTAAGGGTCGCAAGACAAGTACAGGTTCTTCACCATAACGGCGCCGTTGCAGCCGTCAGGGACCTTCAGCTTAGCAATTGAAGTTTCCAGAATCATATCAGATTCCTTTGGAAAACCGTTTATGTAGTGTTTGAGTATTATCTGCTTGTTTCTCATCTCCTCCCCCATTTTCACTGTGTGTTTTGTTTAAGTGTGTGGCTGTGTTTTTTTCTAGGCAATCCATATATATAGAAAAACCTTTTCTTTCAGAGAGCACTTTTTTAATGAAAACTTCTTTTGATTTATTTTATATTTTAGTCTCTTCCATTATGCCTTGCACGAAAGTGTGGACTACTCATGCACCGTGCACGTGAGATATTACTTTAGTAATACGTACTCTAAAAATAAATAAATAAATAAAAATGAATTAATCAAACCTATCCATCAAATCTATATATATATATAGGGGAGAGTTCATATAGAAACTAATTTCCCCGTAAAAATGTTAACCTTTTTTCAGCCGTTGATTTAGTGAGATGAACGGTTATAATTATTTCTGATTTTCAGATTATTTTAATTTGCTTAAGCATTATTAGGTAATTGAATATATATTGTAACCCCCCACATCCTTTAATTTAGGGATTTCATTTGGATTTTAATTTGCAGTTACATTTTCTCTTTCTTCTATGTTCAATATTTATGTTTTATTTTTGCACATTCACGTTTTTTGTTGGCCAAAATTTGGATATACTTTTGCATTTTTTTAATCCTTCAATTAACTCTGTCGGCAATAATTTTAATTTTCAAAAACTATTTTCCTAGTTTTAAATTTTATCAACTCACTTTCCAAATATTAATTTAGATAGCAAACCATGAAGAATTTAATGCATTTACAAATAATAAAATATGCATTATGAATGATCCGAAATTGCAATGTGAAAATCGTCATGTAATGTGCATCACATTAATACATAATAGAATAGCTAAGTATGCATTACAATAACAACTAATTTCACAATAAAATATTTATATAATGTCTAATAAAAATGCACAATAAATGAACAAGAATATTTTCCTAATTTCAAATTTTACCACTTCCCTTTCGTTTTTTTTTTCCTTATGTGGTAAAATATTAATCTTGATATATAGCAAACCACGAATAAATTAATGCATTTACAAGTAACAAAAAATGCATTATGAATGATACTATGAAATTGCACTGTGAAAACCACTACAAAAATCGCGCAATTTACCGACGGAAAATTCCGTCGGTAAAGTCATCAAAATCCGACGGTAAAGAACTTACCGACGGAATTACCGACGGAAATGTTCCCTTGTGATTCGATTCGTAGGTAAAGGATTTACCGACGGAATTAAATCCGTCAGTAAATTTACCGACGGAAATGTGACGGATAATCTGTCAGCAAATTCTCGTTTGACGAACTGGTTCCCCGAACGGATTTGTGACGGATTACTGACGGAATATCCGTTGGTAAATACCAACGGAATTATATCCGTCGATAATGTTTGACGAATTGGTTTTCGTCAAATTTCGATTTTACTGACGGAATAGTGACGGAATTTCCGTCAGTAATTACTGACGGATTGCGAATCCGTTGGTAATTACTGAGGGATTTAAAATCCATTGGTAAATTTCGACGTTCCTAATTTCGTCACGTTGGAAATATTGTGACGGTTTTGTGACGGAATTTCCGTCAGTATTTAGCTACGGATCAAAATCCGTCGGTAATTTTTTTTTTAATTTTATCCGTCGGTAATCCGTCGTTAATTTTATGATATTTTTGGAATATTTAATTATTTAATATTTTAGTCCGGTTTTTACTAATTAATTTATTAATATTTTAGCCCCAATTTTTAACATACGAAACAAGTAATTTATAATATAAAACATAATATAAAAGTCGCTCGGTAATATAGTAATAAGAATCTGATATTTTTGGCAACAAAGTACGTACAAATATGAAAGAAATATTAAAGTAAAAGAGTGTTTGTTCTACACTAACTAAAAGTTACGGACTAGGAGGGCGGTTGCAACGAGCCATGAAGTCCTGCATCATCTTCTGTGTAGCCTCAAACTGGGCTTGTTGAGCCAGAAATTGTGCTTGAAGAAGCTCTCTGCCCTCTCTCTCCCGGCGCAGCTCCTCCTCAACCGCCAACCTCTCTGGCGCTCCTCCTCCTCGTGTACCGCTCTCCTCTGGCGCTCCTCCTCCAGCTGCTGCTCTAAAGACCCAATGCGGGTCTGAACAAACTCCTGTGTCATGAGCTGATGAGAACTACCCCCACTACCACTCGAGCCATCGCTGAAAAGGCTCGATCCGTGTGTTCCAAAGGAGTACACCCTCTGCTTATGAGCTAGCTCGTACTCCTGCACCACAGTCTTGTAGATCTCGTTCAGATCTGCCCCTTCTCCTTGTTCAGCAGCAAGCTGTTTAATCCGTCTCTGCAATTTACATTTGAAAAATTATAAGTATTATGAATATATAACTTAGTTAATAAAATGTAATAATTAGAAAATATTTAAGAATACTTACATCAATCTTTTCATCCTTTTTAGTCAATGGAGTTCCATCAGCTTTCATGTGCTGATGTAGGAAAACGTCATGCAATAACTGGGTTGGTGGGACCCCTCGAGTCCGGGACTATTCATGTAAGATAAACAAAATAGATCTTTAGTTAGCAAATATATATAAGTAATAAATTAATAATTAAATAATAATTTACTAACCATCTGGTCAAGAAGTCGACGAACAGGCCTGGAACCACCCTTGTGTTTGCTAATCCCCGTTCCTGGCCCATCTGGCTCCGACAACCGGTTTCTACTAGCTTTTTGACTCTTCTCAACGACCTCAGGACGATCCCAATAGTCACACAAACCATCCCACATCTCTTCATTGATATATGCCGGCTTATCTGGACGCTCTCCCTTCAAATAATTAATCCAGCCGCTGTATCTTTGACGTGCCTTGGGCTCCCATCGCTTGTACACCTGAGTTTCCCACTCAGGTTCCCACGTGTAATATTTCTGTTTAACATCATTTACAAAATTCAATAGTTAGATAAAAAAAAGTTAATTAATCAATAAATATGAAATATTAATTGTTATTTACCTTAAATTCATCAAAGTACTTATCTTTCACCTCTTTTGGTGTCAACTTCCAATTGAAGCCTGTAGGATTCTCAACCCTCTTAAAAATTGCAGTGCACGTCTGGGCAATATTGCCATCATCCAGTAATTCCCTGTGGAGAGAAGCAATTAACATTTAGCAAATTATAATAAATCAACAAAGTAATTATAAATAATTAATACTAACCCATTAGGCCCAAGCCAAAAAGCAGCCCTCGCTGGAACGCCTCGTGACGGTGCACTAGACCCAGTCTCGCCCACTGGCGTCTCTGGTGTCTCAGGTACCGACTGTGAGGAGGACGAACTACGGCGGCGGCTCAAAGACATATCTGCATTATTAAGTAACATACAATAAAAGAAATCCAGCGGCAATCAATATATATATATATTCATCATCTAAGAAAAATAAGTTAACAAATATTTCAATTCATCATCATCATCACTACTACTAAAAAAAATATTTCAAAAAAACAAAAAATTACAAATTAGTGTATGCTCTTACTCATCATCATCATCACTACTTTCATCATCAGACGAAAATATTTCTTCGTCATTAGATTCACCCTCGTTCTCATCGATTTCTACCATCCCACCTCTTGGATGATGAACTATTGTAGTGTCATCATCCTCATTCGGTCTGTCACTATCCATTTGTGTCAAAACCACATCATCTTCTTGGAAAGGTTCATCTAATGTTGAAGCAGATGTCATGACTTGTTCAGGTAATTCTACATTAGATCTTGCTTTGATTTTACACACTTCCCACCAAGACTTCTTAGCTTGATTCATGCTAGGATAAGGACAATAGCATACTTGAGTGGCTTGGTGTGCTAGAACAAATGGATCGTACTTTTTGTATCTACGGGTGTGGTTAATTGAAACCAACTTGAATTCTGGATGCACTGAAGTCCCCAAATGTCGCAGCCCGAACCTCGATATTAGATGTCAAGGCCGGTAGGTCCCACGACTTACACAATTTATGATTAACAAAGGAATTTAAGATAGCGACCCGGCTATCGTTCAAAAGAATAACCATACTCAACAATTCATCATTTTAGAATAATACGACATATATGACTCGAGACGATCAACTGAATTCAATATGACATACATATCAATAAACATAACTCAAATCACTCGGAATCAAAAGACCTGATCAACCAAATAACCGACAATTGATCAAGAAGATGACAGGATGACTTGAGGATCAAGAAAACAAGATAAAGAAAACTGTTTCAAGCTCGACAAAGCTTCTCAACACAACTAACAACTTATGTACATATGATTCACTGGTTGAGTTTCAAAAGAACTTGACAAAAGAGTTCGACTTTAGAATTCAAACATTATAATAATATCGATTTCATTTTCTTGCAGCGGAAAACATGAGAATATATGTATGAAGACATATATTCTAGGTCAACTTCTCAAAAACGACTTTCTTTACATAAACAACGTTTAACAACAACAATAATCCATCCAGTACTCATCATCTTCATCCCTGATAACCTGCACGTTTTAGAAATAACATGCAGGGCTGAGTACTACGTACTCAGTGAACACATGCCGAAAACATTTGAAAACTTTGCTGAATACAGCTATATATGAAAACTTGCCAGAAAACATAATACGAGGATTTTCTGAAAACAACTCGTAAAATGCTAAAAATACTTTCTTTTCTCAAAATCATTTGTCTGCAGACATTTATAACAGTATGAACCATATCTACAATTAACTCATGGTGATGAGAAAGAGGCCTCTTTCTCAATCACTTGTAACCGGCATATCAAGGAAAGGCTCACGATTATGAATAATCGGCCTATCAAAGAAATGCGCACGATTACCAATGTGTACACAGATTTCACCTTGCGTGAAACCGAATTCGTCTTTCTGAAGTAGATGGTAACATACTTAAACATTTTTAAAATCATTTGGCAAGTATCAAAACTTTGTAAAACATACGATATCATGCTTTTCACATATTTTAGTTTAGAAAGCCCACCTGATATATTTAAGCTTTAAACTTTAACTTTATCGTTTGAAATCCTTTTACTTCACGTTCCTGCTCCCGCTTCCGCTTACTCCTTTAAATCGAAACGGAATAACGATTTTAGAACGAGAGCTTCTATCGACTAACTACTTCGATAATCTTAACGAAATTCCATTCGAATTTCTACGCCGTAACTTGATGAAATTCGAGAATTCCTATCTTAACTTTTCAAACATTCTTAATCTATTATATCTTAATTCCTTATTAAGCATCAACATCAATCAATCTCATATAACATTAATATTTATAATTTACTATTTATCACAACTGACTAAATCGATTTTAATCCGTCTAACGGATTCGAAAAATTCTCAATTTAATTCTATACCTTTATTTAATTATAACAAACATAATTATACTTTAAATACACACATTAACTCAATTAAACATATAAACTCCCAAATCGGGAAAATCAACCATAAATAGAAAAATCTTTATTACTTTGAATTAAATTTCCAGAAAATTATATAACACTTAATTTTTATTAAGAAGTTCATAAATGCAATTAATTTCTTAATTAAAATTTAATTAATATTTTATTTATTTATTTAAATTTTTCGGTAGTTTTCATTTCTAGGATTTCTAGAATTATTTTCTCTTCTTTTTAATTTCTATTATACTTAATTATCATCTTAAATTCATTTCTTCATTTAATTTCATTCAATTAAGTATTAATCTTCCAACCCTAATTTAAGAACCCTAATTCGATTTTCTAGGGTTTCTAGGGTTAATCAAGCTCATTTTTTTCATTATCTCTTGATCTAAAATACTTCATTAATCTCATATATCTTTAATTGAATCATCCAATTCATCATATAACATTACATTATTAAACCCTAATTTATATTCTTATTTAATCGGTTATTTTCTCAAAATGAAATTGGTTGGAAATTTTTAATTACTTCCAACATGAAACATTCTTAAAATACTTAACTAAACTCATTTATATCATTAAATCAATCATATAATTCATGTATTCATTATTTCCCATTTTCTTCTCATTTTCGAAAATTGCCAATTGATAGCTAGGGTTTTCCATGCTTAAATCTAATTACATATTTGATCTTATAATCATATTCTAAGCATAATTCATGAAGAACAAATCATCATTCAATGCATGAATTAAAATTTGACCATTTCCTCATATTTTCGATTTTCCCAAAAAATTAGGGTTAGGGTTCTTCATGCTTTATTGAATCATACTAATGATCATATAATCACAATATAAGCATAATATTAAGACATGAAGATTAACTAACCATTTCTAGGGTTTCTCCCAAATTAATCGAAACATATATATAAATATAATTAAGGTTTTTCATGCATCAATTTATCTCACAATTGATCTTCCTAACATCATATAACCATCATAAAAACATCATACTAAGATATGAACATCATCTAACTACTTCTTCAATTTCTTCCCAAAGTTGTCGATATATATGTATATATTGAAGAAAATGATCTCAAGTATGAATTTAAGTTGAGATTTTGAAGAAGAAAGAGATTCATCCTTACTTACTTGCTTAAGAAGGATTGCTAGAAGTTGTACTCTTTGAGCTTGAAGATCAAGATGGTGTTCTTAAGTGTGTGTGAGTGTGTGTATTGAGAGAGAAGAGAGAGATCGAGAGGGAGAGAGAGAGGCTGCTGTTTGCTGTTGTTTGTTGTGTGTGCGCGTGTGGTGAGATAGAGAGAATGAGATTATATGCATGTTAGATGCATAGGATAGGTTAGACTAGGTTTAATATTTTAATTTAACTTAATTCCTAAGTTTTAGTAGTTATTTAATTCCTTTCTCGACTCACCTAATTAACAACGACGAACCCTCCGATAAACTCTTAATTTCTCAACACAGTAATTTAGATTAAGGTTTCACGAACCTTAGATAAAAATTTCACAGAAAGAATCGGAGATTCGAAGCATTTTCAAATCGACCGAAACTAAATTTTTAAGCGATAATTTACGTAAAATTTCACGTAATTAATTTAAATTCTTCTCTTAGTCAATTAACGACTAAACATTTATCATCTATTGATAAATGTAAAAACTTCTTCGTTTCGGATTAACCGAGACGATAGAAATTAATTAAAACTCATTTTTCCGGTAGAATATATCTGCCGGATAAAATTTTCGGAAAGAAAATCTTTATTTTACTAAAATTCTTGTCTTTCTCAGAAGATTAATTATTTTAATTACTTAAGAAAGACGGGATACTACATTCTCTCCCCCTAAAAATAAATTTCGTCCCGAAATTTGCTTACCTCTCGGAAGAGTTCGGGATACTTTTCTCTCATTTTGCTTTCTAACTCCCATGTTGCTTCTTCTAGTCCATGATGCCTCCATTTGATTTTTACTGACGTGATCGACTTATTTCTAAGTTGCTGGACCTTACGATCCAAAATCGCTTCAGGTTTCTCTTCATAACTGAGATCTGGTTCAAGGACTACTTCTTCTTGATGAATAACGTGCTTAGGATCAAACATATATTTCCGTAACTGAGATACATGGAACACGTTATGTGAATTTCCAAAACTTGGCGGTAAGGCTAATTTATACGCTACTTGACATATTCTTTCCAGAATTTCATATGGTCCTATATAGCGAGGCTTAAGCTTTCCTTTAACACCAAATCGTTGAATTCCTCTTGAAGGCGAAACTTTCAAGAAAACTTTATCACCCACATTGAATTCTAATGCTGATCTTCTGACGTCAGCATAAGACTTCTGACGGTCTTGTGCTTCTTTAATTCTTTGTTTGATTTGACGCACAATCTTTATCATTTCTTCCACTGAATCAGGCCCTAATATTTTTCTCTCGCCCACATCATCCCAATGAAGTGGAGATCTACACTTCTTTCCATAAAGGGCTTCGTAGGGCGCCATGCCAATCGTCATTTGATAACTGTTGTTGTAAGCAAATTCAACAAGAGGTAAAATTTGCTCCCATTGACTTCCTCGATCTAGAACAACAGTTCTCAACATATCCTCCAAGATCTGAATGGTTCTTTCTGATTGACCATCCGTTTGAGGATGAAAAGCCGTACTGAAGTTCAATTTGGTACCTAATTCTTCTTGCATACTTCTCCAAAAATGAGAAGTAAATTTTCAGTCTCGATCAGAAGTGATCGACTTAGGTACTCCGTGCAATCGCACAATTTCTCGCACGTACAACTGAGCTAACTTATCTGCGCCATAAGTTATGGGAATAGGTATAAAGTGTGCAGATTTTGTCAATCTATCCACTATTACCCATATCGCTGTATTCCCTCGTTTGGATCTAGGTAACCCAGTTACAAAATCCATGGTAATTTTATCCCATTTCCACTCTGGAATATCTAAAGGTTGTAGCTTCCCATAGGGTCTCTGATGTAATGCCTTTACTTGCTGACAGGCTAAACATCTTTCTACAAAAGAAGCTATGTCTCTTTTCATTCCTTCCCACCAAAATGTTTGTTTCAAATCTTGATACATTTTGGTGCCTCCAGGGTGAGCTGAATAAGGAGTTTCATGAGCTTCGCTCATGATTTCATTCCTTAATTCTTCATCATTCAGCACACAAATTCTTCCTCGATACAGGAGAATATTATCTCCTGCCTCCTTAAAATTTTTATTTTTCTCTTGACGAATTTTCATTCGTAACTTTTCCAATTTCTCGTCTTTTCTTTGAGCATTGGAAATTCTTGATCTTAGGTCTGGAATTATTTCCATGGCTGTAATCATTTGCTCAACAGATTGCGGAGGTAGAATTACTTCTAACCTTAGTTCTCCGAAACTCTTAATGAGTTCCTTCTCTTGAGTTAGAAGAAATCCTAATTCCGATTTTCCTTTTCTGCTCAACGCGTCAGCGACTACATTTGCTTTTCCTGGATGATAGGAAATTTTACAATCGAAGTCTTTAACTAACTCGAGCCATCTTCTTTGTCTCATATTTAATTCTTTCTGCTCAAAGAAATATTTGAGACTCTTATGATCTGTGAAGATTTCACATTTTGTTCCATAAAGATGGTGTCTCCAGATTTTTAAAGCATGTACTACTGCTGCTAGTTCCAAATCATGAGTTGGATAGTTTACTTCATGAGGTCTAAGCTGTCTAGAAGCATAGGCAATAACTCTTCCTTCTTGCATCAGGACACAGCCTAGTCCGTTCTTTGATGCATCTGTGTAAACAGCATAATCTTTATCCGAATCTGGAACTGATAGCACTGGGGCAGTGGTCAATCTCTTTTTAAGTTCTTGGAAACTTTCCTCACATTCTTCTGACCACTTGAATTTTGATTCTTTCTTTAGGAGATGGGTCATTGGCTTAGCTATTTTGGAGAATCCCTCGATAAATCTCCGATAATAGCCTGCTAGACCTAAGAAACTCCTAATTTCATGTGGTGTGGTTGGAACTTTCCATTCCTGAACTGCTTGTACTTTTGAAGGATCAACTTTGATTCCTTCAGAAGATACAACATGTCCAAGAAAATGTACTTATCTTAGCCAAAATTCGCATTTACTAAACTTGGCATATAATCTTTCGGTTCTCAACCTTTCCAGAACAGTTCGTAGATGTTCCTCGTGTTCTAATTCATTCTTTGAATACACGAGAATATCATCAATGAAAACTACGACAAACTTGTCCAAGAATTCATGGAATACTCGGTTCATGAGATCCATAAATACGGCTGGAGCATTTGTCACACCAAATGGCATTACTACAAACTCGTAGTGGCCATATCTTGTTCTGAAAGCTGTCTTGGAAATATCTTCTTGCTTAACCTTCAATTGGTGATAACCAGATTTTAGATCAATCTTCGAGAATACACTTGCTCCTCTGAGCTGATCAAATAGATCATCTATTCTCGGCAAAGGATATTTGTTTTTCAAGGTTAATTTGTTTAATTCTCGGTAGTCGATGCACATCCTCAAACTACCATCCTTCTTTTTGACAAACAGAATTGGTGCTCCCCACGGAGAAACACTAGGTCTAATGAAACCTAGGTCAAGTAACTCTTGCAGTTGAATTTTCAATTCTTGCAATTCCTTTGGAGCCATTATGTATGGTGCCTTGGGAACAGGAGCTGATCCTGGTTCAAGATCTATTGTGAACTCTACTTGCCTATCTGGTGGCAATCCTGGCAAAACTTGTGGAAATACGTCTTGGAATTCTTTTACTACAGCTACATCTTCAATGCTGCTCTCCTTATCTTCCTTCTTGTTGAGATAGATAAGATATGCTTTCACATCTTTCTTTTTCAACACTCTCCTTGCTTGAACTGCCGAAATAATCGGCGATTTCTTACAACTTCTTTCTATCCCGAAAAATAGAGTTGGTTCCTGACCAGGCATATGAAATGAAATTTGCCTTTGCTTGCATTGAATGCTTGCAAAATTCTCGGTCAACCAATCCATTCCCAAGATAATATCTACATCCCACATTTTAATTAAATTTAGGGTTTTCGCTAACATCTTGAGAGATCCTAATTCAATCTCTATATTAGGACAGATGCGAGTAACTGAGGTAGATTTACCTAACGGTGTTGTTACCCTCAAGTCTTGACTAGCACGTTCTACCTTAAGACCAAGATTATCTACGCATGCATTTGATATAAATGAATGCGATGCACCAGTATCAAATAAAATTATAACAGGTATGCCATTTAATTGACCCATACCTGTCAAATTTCCTTGATCTTTGTCGAACGGTTTCTGATTAAGAGCAAAAACCCTTTGATATTGCTGCTGGGGTTCCATTCTCAATTGCTGGGGTTGCTTTTGCTTTTGCTGGAATCGCGGCCCTTGGCGATTTTGTTCTTTCTTGCCGTTCTTTGAGGAACAATTTCTATTGCCTTCAATTTCTGAGGCTGGTTCTGAAATGTTCTATTCCCTCCTGCTCCTTGCGCTTAGTTGGGCAATCGATACGAATAATGACCAACTTGACCACAAGTATAGCAGCTATTACTTCCAGCTTTGCATATCCCTTGATGCATCTTGCCACACTTGGAACATGGAGACATTCCTTGATAAGTTTGAGATGAACTGCCTTGATTGACGAAAGGCTGTTTGAATCGTCCCTGATTAAATTGCTGCTGTTGATGACGTTGTTGTCCTTGCTGTCCTTGCCAGGGCTTCTTACTAGGTTGATTTCCAAAATTCCATTTTCGTTTCTGACTTTGGTTGAACGACTGCGGATTTGTCACTGTCGCTGGAGCTTGAACTTGCGTAGCTGTTGAAGTCTGAGAAGACTTATCTGGCTGCATAGCCAATTCCATATCCAGTGCTCTATTTAAAGTCTCGGCATATGACAATGCACTTTGACTGGCCAGAACGATTCTTATTTCCTGCCGTAGACCTGCTCGGAAAAGTTCAGCCATCTTCTCGTCTGTGTCCACCTTATCTTGAGCAAAACATGCCAAATCACAAAATTCGCGATCATACTCAGCTACTGACTTCTTGCCTTGCTTGAGATTAGCAAACTCATTCTCCTTCTGCTTTCGATAACTTCGAGGAACGAATTTTTCGAACAAAGCATCCTTAAATTGTTCCCACGTCAGGTTCTCTAGTTGTTCAGGGGTATACGCCCTTTGACGAGCTTCCCACCAGTAATCCGCAGATAAGACATGCATGTTAGACGTTCTTGATCCGTACATCGAAGAAAACGGAAAATTCTTTCCAGCGCACGAATCCACTCTTCGGCTTCTGAAGGACTTCCTCTTCCATCGAGAGTTGGAGGATTTTGCCGTAAAAATAATTCTTCTATTCTCCTTTCGGGTTGAGGAGGAGGTGGGGTAGGTTCTCTTTCGGTTTCATCTTCAACCCTTCCTCGACCTCGGCCTCTTGGTCTACCTCTTGGCGGCATTTTCTGATTAACCAGGATTTTCATTCGAATTATTCTTTCTTTCTAACAAAGTCTTATTCTTTAATAAAAATTCTTCTTTCTTTAAATGTATTTTAAAGGAATTAAATTTTTCTAGGTTTTAGAACTTAGAAAAAATTTTCTTATCACCTCTTTAATGCATAATATACTCATCGTACTTTTAATGAATCGCACGATTCATACTCATTACTATTCATGCTTATCAAAACATTCAATTACATCTAACAGGCTCATACTATTTAATGAATCTAAGATTCACAAACATCATCATACATTGTAATCCCATAATTTAACTTCTTATTATCATCATGAACAATTTAAACAATTCACTATTGTCATAGATAATGAATCAATGATTCATTTATTTCATATAATTACTATAATCACAAAAATATTTCAAGAACACATATTTTTCATACTTATCTTTGCTAAATAAAATTTAGCTAATATATATTCCTAATATTTCAAGGAAATAATAGCATCATCTTGGCATATAAACTTTATCATAACTTTAATGAATCAAAAGATTCACGCTTATCATCAAATAATCACTAAAAAAAATTTTCCAGTAGTAATTATTATATATATACCTATTTATTTGCTAAATTTAATTAGCTCTTCATTCTTTATAATCAAGAGATGAATAATATCATCTTGATGTACAAACTTCCTCATAAATCTCTTTTGAGATTTTTAACTTTATCTCAACATTTTTTTTTTCTAACTAAATAATTACTAACTAAGCTAACGATAGCGAATAACTAATGGAACGAATAAAACGAACGACGCACTAAACTAATGATAGTCGAATAATGAACGAAACGATTAACGGACGAAACTAACGAAGAATGGAATGAACTACAACGAAATGAACTACGAACAAAATAAACGAAGAATGAACAACTACGAACGACAACGGAATGGACGAATAAACCCCGGCGCTGGATCGAACCATCCCGCGCCAAGATCGCCGTCCCGCGCGCAGACATCGCGCGGCCAAGAAGAAATTTTCTTCATGCGCGCGCGACTTGACCTCCGGCGGATTGTCCCGCGCCACTCCAAACCGCGCCCGATGCTAATATCGTCGTGGGGCTGGCGCGCCGCGCGCTGTGGTCGCGCCCGGTGCCGGTTCGACGCTTTGTCTTGTTTTCTTCGTCCGAGTTTTTAATCGATCTTTTTCCATTCCTTAAACCTCACTTCTTTACTTTAACTTCTATTATCTAAACTTCATCTTACTTCGTCTTTAAAACGATTCTACGAGAATTTTTAACGTCGAAAATTTTCGATAACTTGGAAATGTATCAAATGACCCAACATGGTCATATTTCTTCATTTAGTAGGAAAAAGGTAGGGAATTATTTACATCCAAAAATTCCCTATATGAACCGTGATTTTCTAACATCACGCAAAATGTTTTTATCGGAGCGGAATTCTACGTCGCTTCCGATTTGCTATGCTATCATATTATGCTTCTATGTACGAGAGCTTATTTACAACAACCGATAAGACGTACAAGTTGTTTAAGTAACTATTCTATTACATTCTATTTACATCGTTATCTTCTTTTTCATCAACTTCACGACACTTCTCTTCACTGCTCATCCTCTGACGGATCCTCTTCTTCTTCCTCCTCTTCGTCGTCTCTCGGATCCTCCTCACTTGGATCTTCTTCTTCCGTTTCCGTGCTCTCCTCTGCCCTCTCCACTCCGTCCAAAGTCACACGAGGGGCATAAGTAATATCCTCTCCCGGCGACGGCCTAAAGCTAGGCTGAAAACTTAAATGAGTAAACGGTATTCTACGGAGGTGGAAGTATCCTTCGGTTGGTCCAACTTCTGGATCAATGTTATCCTCGTCACTATCATAGTGACGTGGTCTAGAGGTGCTAGCCACATTAGGGTCAAATAGAATAGGTCGGGCTCCAACTATGGCATCAAGCTCTGAAGAATTCAAAGCTTGCAATGCATCAACGGAAGGATCATTTGGAACTTCCTCAACAAAAGAAGCTGAGGCTACTCCGTTAGGCAAAACAGAAGGCTCAGGAATAAAGGTTTGAGTCTCGATTTGGGAGGGAGACGAAACATAGCCATTTGCCGATGGCTCAACAAGAAAAGAGTTAGCATCAAATCCATTATTTCCATGGATGGGAGAAGCAATAGGTTCGGGATTTTCTGGAGGATTCTGATCCAAGATAGGATAATCTTGGGACATGAGATGTTGTAAACCAAACTCACCAACAGGAATCAATGGCTGATATGGTCCAGGAGGTGGGTACGAGAAACACATATATTGAGTACTAATTGCAGCTATGAACGCTCTGCAATCTCCAAACAAGACACCATCTCAATATTGGGGAGTGACGTACCTTGCAGCAATCGATACCGCCCACTCCTGCCAATCCTCAGGAAGCAGAGGAACTAGCCTAACTATACCAATAACTCCCGAGATATTTGATTCATGGATGTCCATCCAAACCCTATGGTACCGAGCTAAAAACTCTGCTAGGGTTTCTGTGTAGCTCATATGTATGTGGTGAAATTCAATCATCGCTGCTACGCTTCTAGAGTTGGACATCCTATAAAAGAAAAATTTAAATAATCAACTAAACTGAAATTACGAATAGTCTTGAGAATCCACTGTCTCAACATACTCAATGTCGCTTCCAAAAGGGTGTTCTGGGCTCATGTTACATTCCACAGATAAATACTCAACTTGCTTGCACAACTGATCCATTATCTCGCTTATGATCGATCACCAACAACCAATCACATTAGAGGCTAAAACACAACAATTATATATATACTTCAACTTCCAAACTTTATAACTAGAAACATTTGAAATTCGTACCTGGATAGCTGGATGAGATGAGAGATGCTGGACTTCAGTTGTTGTTAAAAACTAACCAGTCTAGGAATTCAAACCAGACTAGACTTTCAGAAATAACAACTTGGAGCCGAAGACATTGCTCTAACTAGTCTAGGGTTTCAAAATAGACTAGATTTTAAAAAAATTATTCAGAGCAGTCAGACCTGCTCTGATACCACTCTGTCGCAGCCCGAACCTCGATATTAGATGTCAAGGCCGGTAGGTCCCACGACTTACACAATTTATGATTAACAAAGGAATTTAAGATAGCGACCCGGCTATCGTTCAAAAGAATAACCATACTCAACAATTCATCATTTTAGAATAATACGACATATATGACTCGAGACGATCAACTGAATTCAATATGACATACATATCAATAAACATAACTCAAATCACTCGGAATCAAAAGACCTGATCAACCAAATAACCGACAATTGATCAAGAAGATGACAGGATGACTTGAGGATCAAGAAAACAAGATAAAGAAAACTGTTTCAAGCTCGACAAAGCTTCTCAACACAACTAACAACTTATGTACATATGATTCACTGGTTGAGTTTCAAAAGAACTTGACAAAAGAGTTCGACTTTAGAATTCAAACATTATAATAATATCGATTTCATTTTCTTGCAGCGGAAAACATGAGAATATATGTATGAAGACATATATTCTAGGTCAACTTCTCAAAAACGACTTTCTTTACATAAACAACGTTTAACAACAACAATAATCCATCCAGTACTCATCATCTTCATCCCTGATAACCTGCACGTTTTAGAAATAACATGCAGGGCTGAGTACTACGTACTCAGTGAACACATGCCGAAAACATTTGAAAACTTTGCTGAATACAGCTATATATGAAAACTTGCCAGAAAACATAATACGAGGATTTTCTTAAAACAACTCGTAAAATGCTAAAAATACTTTCTTTTCTCAAAATCATTTGTCTGCAGACATTTATAACAGTATGAACCATATCTACAATTAACTCATGGTGATGAGAAAGAGGCCTCTTTCTCAATCACTTGTAACCGGCATATCAAGGAAAGGCTCACGATTATGAATAATCGGCCTATCAAAGAAATGCGCACGATTACCAATGTGTACACAGATTTCACCTTGCGTGAAACCGAATTCGTCTTTCTGAAGTAGATGGTAACATACTTAAACATTTTTAAAATCATTTGGCAAGTATCAAAACTTTGTAAAACATACGATATCATGCTTTTCACATATTTTAGTTTAGAAAGCCCACCTGATATATTTAAGCTTTAAACTTTAACTTTATCGTTTGAAATCCTTTTACTTCACGTTCCTGCTCCCGCTTCCGCTTACTCCTTTAAATCGAAACGGAATAACGATTTTAGAACGAGAGCTTCTATCGACTAACTACTTCGATAATCTTAACGAAATTCCATTCGAATTTCTACGCCGTAACTTGATGAAATTCGAGAATTCCTATCTTAACTTTTCAAACATTCTTAATCTATTATATCTTAATTCCTTATTAAGCATCAACATCAATCAATCTCATATAACATTAATATTTATAATTTACTATTTATCACAACTGACTAAATCGATTTTAATCCGTCTAACGGATTCAGAAAATTCTCAATTTAATTCTATACCTTTATTTAATTATAACAAACATAATTATACTTTAAATACACACATTAACTCAATTAAACATATAAACTCCCAAATCGGGAAAATCAACCATAAATAGAAAAATCTTTATTACTTTGAATTAAATTTCCAGAAAATTATATAACACTTAATTTTTATTAAGAAGTTCATAAATGCAATTAATTTCTTAATTAAAATTTAATTAATATTTTATTTATTTATTTAAATTTTTCGGTAGTTTTCATTTCTAGGATTTCTAGAATTATTTTCTCTTCTTTTTAATTTCTATTATACTTAATTATCATCTTAAATTCATTTCTTCATTTAATTTCATTCAATTAAGTATTAATCTTCCAACCCTAATTTAAGAACCCTAATTCGATTTTCTAGGGTTTCTAGGGTTAATCAAGCTCATTTTTTTCATTATCTCTTGATCTAAAATACTTCATTAATCTCATATATCTTTAATTGAATCATCCAATTCATCATATAACATTACATTATTAAACCCTAATTTATATTCTTATTTAATCGGTTATTTTCTCAAAATGAAATTGGTTGGAAATTTTTAATTACTTCCAACATGAAACATTCTTAAAATACTTAACTAAACTCATTTATATCATTAAATCAATCATATAATTCATGTATTCATTATTTCCCATTTTCTTCTCATTTTTGAAAATTGCCAATTGATAGCTAGGGTTTTCCATGCTTAAATCTAATTACATATTTGATCTTATAATCATATTCTAAGCATAATTCATGAAGAACAAATCATCATTCAATGCATGAATTAAAATTTGACCATTTCCTCATATTTTCGATTTTCTCAAAAAATTAGGGTTAGGGTTCTTCATGCTTTATTGAATCATACTAATGATCATATAATCACTATATAAGCATAATATTAAGACATGAAGATTAACTAACCATTTCTAGGGTTTCTCCCAAATTAATCGAAACATATATATAAATATAATTAAGGTTTTTCATGCATCAATTTATCTCACAATTGATCTTCCTAACATCATATAACCATCATAAAAACATCATACTAAGATATGAACATCATCTAACTACTTCTTCAATTTCTTCCCAAAGTTGTCGATATATATGTATATATTGAAGAAAATGATCTCAAGTATGAATTTAAGTTGAGATTTTGAAGAAGAAAGAGATTCATCCTTACTTACTTGCTTAAGAAGGATTGCTAGAAGTTGTACTCTTTGAGCTTGAAGATCAAGATGATGTTCTTAAGTGTGTGTGAGTGTGTGTATTGAGAGAGAAGAGAGAGATCGAGAGGGAGAGAGAGAGGCTGCTGTTTGCTGTTGTTTGTTGTGTGTGTGCGTGTGGTGAGATAGAGAGAGTGAGATTATATGCATGTTAGATGCATAGGATAGGTTAGACTAGGTTTAATATTTTAATTTAACTTAATTCCTAAGTTTTAGTAGTTATTTAATTCCTTTCTCGACTCACCTAATTAACAACGACGAACCCTCCGATAAACTCTTAATTTCTCAACACAGTAATTTAGATTAAGGTTTCACGAACCTTAGATAAAAATTTCACAGAAAGAATCGGAGATTCGAAGCATTTTCAAATCGACCGAAACTAAATTTTTAAGCGATAATTTACGTAAAATTTCACGTAATTAATTTAAATTCTTCTCTTAGTCAATTAACGACTAAACATTTATCATCTATTGATAAATGTAAAAACTTCTTCGTTTCGGATTAACCGAGACGATAGAAATGAATTAAAACTCATTTTTCCGGTAGAATATATCTGCCGGATAAAATTTTCGGAAAGAAAATCTTTATTTTACTAAAATTCTTGTCTTTCTCAGAAGATTAATTATTTTAATTACTTAAGAAAGACGGGATACTACACCAAAGGTGACATGTCAAACCATTCACATCTAAACAAACTAATTGTTTTCTTAGCATGACCAGGATACTCCAGCACACAGACCTCCAACAAGCGGCCATAATAGTCTTGCACATCACTGCCATAAACTGAGCCTTTTATGCATACTCCACTGTTCATAGTCTTCTTATCTAAAGCATGATCTATCGTATGAAACCTATATCCATTAACATAATATCCAGAATATGTATCAACCCCTAATAATGGCCCTTCTGCAAGATCCTTGATATTTCGGTTCACCGACGTAGAAGGACGTCTAACCTGTGATAGTTAGATTATTAGCATTGTTTAAATATATACAAGTTACGTACACTAAAATATATTTAAGCTTACATATTCTTTGAACCAACGGGCGAACTCCTCATCAAACTTTTTATCTAAATCGGATCATGAGATTAAAGGCAATTTTTCTCGCACTTCATCTTGAAACAATCTTCAAAAATTAAGCAGATTTTAGTTAATAATATGTAAGCAATTCATAATATGTATTGAACATGCATGTTCATACTCACTTCACATATGTGTCTGCAACCTCGATGCAATTGGATAGAATATACAGATGTGCTGCATTGTTCTCTTTACTATCCAAGTATCTTTTTATCTTTGTTCCAAGAGGACGTCCTACACCTTTAAAAATGGACAGCAAATCAGGATCGTCATTATCAGCTCCCCCATCATCATTAACCATTACGCATGTTCATCAAATTAATGCATGATAGAATAGTTAAATATGCATTACAATAGCAACTAAATTGACAAAAAATAATATAATTTTTAACAAAATTGCACTATAAAATAACAAGAAATGCACAATGAGCAAGTAATGAATGCATTACATAATGTCTCAAAACCAATTTAATGCATAATGTAAATAACTTAAAAAATATATTTAATGATACGCATCATTTCCTTTTTTCATAAACGAAGAAATTTTAGGAAACAATATTTGCTCCCTGATTATTCGCATATAAGGATTTTGCATTTTTATAAAGAGACCATTTTATCCTATTTTAATATAAAATTAGTTTAAAAATAACCAATCAAATCAATCTTGACAGTTAATCTAGATTTAATCTATGGTGGAGAAAAGGTTAACATTTCTACTCTAGAATAAGTTTCTACATGAACTTACCCCTATAGAGCGCAGATCAAATAAGAACACTTTCTTAGGTGAGAAATAAGAACAAATCTGGATCCTTGATCCTTGTTGATCTACGGTCCAGATTTAACCGTGCATTTAATTACCCTAATTTATGCATTTAAATGCTAATGCATTAAGTTATTGTTGTTGGGAAAATTATAAGGTTTCGATTTGATACCAAAACCCAACTGATTCTCCAACCGAATAGATGATCACGCCAACCTAAATAGTGTTTTCCAGCTCGCCTGTTTGAGCCTTAGATATTCTAAGTTTACAGGTTAAGGAAGCGGAAGACAAGAATGACCCAAATTGTGTCTACAAGCAGAGTCACTAGCGGAAGACAAGAATAACCCCGTGTTCACAATGGAGTCGCCTAGCAAAAGACAAGAAAGGCGTCAACCTTCACTCGAGTGATCCAAACAGAGCTCGATCAAGTCGAAGAGAATTCGAGCCGAGTTCAAAACACAATGGTCCAAATTGCATGTAACAAAGGAACTATCTCGAAGACTCCACGTCGAGACAAATTACGAATTCAAAAGCCGGCTCCAAAGGCAGAAGATCCCGGAATCGTATAAGTCAACCTACCTCGACCAATGAGGGATCGCGGATCAGCATCCTAGACTTCGAACCTAGGATGTGACACAAATGAAGACAAAGCAGATACGCCCAACGGCATCTTGTATTTAAGAAGAGTAGGTAAGATTCAAACGGCTCCTCCAACGGCTAGTCTTGAATCTCTACCTATATAAACCCGTCTTCAACCTCGTGATCGACACGAAAAACTCTCTACAAGCTTTCACTTTCGAATTCCTTATTCTTTCAAAAGCTCCCAAGCAAGCTCTACATAGATCAAAGAACACTTTATCTTAAAGTGTTTCTAGTTAAGAACCGCATAGTTTTTCGTCCGTTCCCTAGGCCAAACTCATTGTATATCTAAAGCCTAGATTTCGAACGAGTTCATCTCTCTCGAAGTTCTTAATTGTAAGAACTCGTTCACGCTTGGAACCCCATACCCAAACCCAAACCCGTAAAGGTTAGGTAAAGGTACGCTTGCTCGAAGCGCGTAATTCGAGTGGATAGGTTCTTCGCACCCGCAACCGAAGGTGTATAGGCTTGATGCTGCCCGCAACCGTTGGAACACAGCCGGGTTAGAGTTGTGAAGTTGCTTGGTACTTGGAAACCAAGTGGTAGTGGATTACCGAACCCGGTCGTGGACGTAGGAGGTGTTACTCCGAACCACGTAAAATCTCGCGTGTTTCTCTCTCTCTCTCTTTACGTTTGATTTATATTCAGCCGTGTACTAACGCCTTCATATCATTGCATACTTGCTCAAAATCGCACACACAAATTGATCTCCAAAGACAATGTCTCTCGAAAAGTTGCATAACCCGACTAAGCCGAAAACTATAAGTTAATATTTTCAAACCGAGTTTTTCTAAGTAATCGAGCTAAAGTTTTCAAACCACCACTTTCCGCACCGCCACTCGAGTTGTTTACCCAGCCTGACCCTCCCTACCGGATCAATAACTCGAGCTCTCACTCAACTCCGTTTTAACTTGACAAAAGTTTAGAAAATCTACTTGGTGTATTCACCCCCCCTCTACACCAAGTACCCAAATTTCGTGGACCATCAATTGGTATCAGAAAGGTTCAAAAGATCACCGTTTCGTATCAAGAGATCTCTCTTGACACTCGCGTCGTTGGTCAATCGAACGCATCCGTTTTTCGTAAAACTCACTCTAGTGCATTCGTACATCTCTTCATGGATTCCTATCTTAACAGAACCTTCCCAACTTCTCGCTGATGATTATGCAATCTGAAATTCGATTGAAAAGCTTCCCGTGTGCGCATCACGATATGATGCGGGACGTCATTTCGTACGGACCCATCCTCATTTATAAACACGGAAATGAACTTGTACCGCTCAAGAAGGACAACCAGAATACCGGCCAACTCTCAAGCCAAAGAAGGAATATTCTTCCGAAGAGCGAAAGCAAGCCGGTCCGGACAAACTTCGCAAGGAACACCATCTCTTCAACAAGTCTCAAACGCCTACCCGAGCAAAATCATCAATTGCGAGACCGCCAAAGACATGTGGAAAACCCTAGCCAAGCTATGTGAAGGGTCAGAAGAGATCAAAGAAAACAAATTCACAATAGCTTGCCAGAAGTTCGACAACTTCAAGCAGTTAGCCAACGAGTCCATCGAAGCGATGGAGCTCAGGTTTTCAAACATAGTCGTTGAAATAGAAACAATCGAACCGGGAAATATACCCTGGAAAAGAATCTAAAGGTTCTTTCAAACTTTCACCGAATGGAACACTTACAAGGTAGTTCACCAAAGTCGAAGTGACTTGGGTGATCTATCTACGTAAAGATTGTTCTCACTCCCGAAAGCCAACGAGTACAACTTGAAGATCACTCAAGAAGAATCTTCAAGGCATGTAATGACGGAGAACTCACCCTACCTCCAAAAGAAATAGCTTTCGAGCCAACTCGAAAAGTCACCATGCCAAGATGTACCGAGTCCTCCAAGATGAAGAAGGACAAAAAGGATATGAGCAAAGAGGAGCTACTCGAAGAAATTGCCATGATGGTGAAAAGTTATAATGTACTCAACACCAAAGAAGGGCAAATACAAGAAGTTCTTCGTGAATTACGAGACAAGTACGCAAAGAACGATGAGAAGTCACCGACAAACGAACCGAAGAAGGTTGCTTCAACCGCAAGGAACCGTGACACTACCGACAAGATTGTCCAAAGTTGTCCAAGAAAGATAAAGACCAATTAAAGGCTAAGGCAAATTGACCGCAGTGAGAGCTTATATTGCCGATGAAGAATCGGAGTGCAATAAAATGGATGATATGCCATTTTCGTACTCGGAGGAAGAAGCCTCGATGGCCAATCATGAACCCGATTGGGATACTTGCTTCATGGGACAAACAGACGGCATCGATGAAGATGAGGTAACATCTCGAACTCTAAATCTATCTAACACCTCACCATCACACGAACACTCTACACAGACTCGAACTGGAGTACCTGATTGGAGTTTGGTAGAGAAAGGAATGAACGATTCCAAGGAGCTTCAAGAGATCCTTGACGTCATTATGTGTGAGAATGCCGAGCTAAAGATAGAACCGGAAAAGACAAAAGTATCGACACAAATGATACAACTCAACAGAGGAAGTCGTTTCACTAAAAGACAGACTAGTGAAACAAGATCACCGATGAAGAAAGTCAACACCGAAAAGACATACCGATAGAAGATGTGGAAAGTGGTCACAAATTGAATCGGAAAGGAAGTCACCGAGATCATTCGAGTCAAAAGCACCGAAGAGGTACTATCTAAAAAGATAGTAGCTCTCATCAAAGCCACGTCAACAATGGACGAGATCATTAGTACTCAGCGTCCAAGAAAGACTACAAGAGCGGGACCGGGATACAACGAATCAAAAGATGCTTCAAACATTGCCTCCACAAGTGGAACAAAGGTCATGTTTGTACGAGCAAATGAACCTTCAACCTTAGCAAACAAAGATCAACAATCGAGGACACAAGAAAGGCTCGGGAAGAACAAATATGAAAAATTCTCAAGCTCCGTTGAGGACACAAGCAGACGTCAAACGAATCAAATGAAAATGGGCTTCAAACTCCGTCGAAGACACAAAGAGACAACAAGAAGGTCACCAGGCGGCAACCTCAAGCTCAAATTTCGACAAGAACGTGCTCAACCTCAACAAAGACCACAAGCCGGATCTTACAGATACCAGCCACAAGACTAAAGACGTTGATCGATATCAACCAAGATATCGTAGATACCCACGATACCACTCTTACGAGTATCACGGATAATCATTTCCACCACAATATCGTAGACAAGCAGAGACAAAGGAACGTCTCAACTAGGCACACACTGAAATCAAACAAGATACGTACAACAAAACAAGAAGACACGAAGATCAAGACCTCGCCAAAGAATAAAAGAAGAATACAATGAATGTGTATATCGACTCGACTGAAGAATTATCGATCTAATGACCCAATTCGAGTCATCAAGCGTATCCGGGTCGTCAAAGGATCTATGTCTAACCCACAAGGACCCAATTAAAACTCGGGTACCCGAATTTTAACTTTTTGTTTAGGTTGCAAGGAATCGACGCATCTCCGAGGAGTCGATGAGAACGCTTGGTACTTGGACAAAGGATGTTCCAAGCATATGACGCACCTAAAGCATCTACTCCAGGAGTATATCGAGCGTACAGGTCCACAAGTAACATTTGGTGACAACTCCAAAGGCCTAACCAAAGGTTATGGTACATTTAAAACTAGAAATGTTATAATCCCAAATGTTTCTTATGTACAAGGATTGCAACATAACTTGCTTTCCATTAGCCAATTTCGCGACAACGGTTTTTCTGTCAAGTTTGATGCACAGGATGCACAGAAGAACAAGGGAAACCAAGCAGATACTCCTAAGAGGGAAAAGAGAAGGAAATATGTACTTCGCCTGACCGGAAGAAGCCCTCCGGAGACTTGTCTTGTATCAAAAAGAAGAATGAAGTCACCGTCGTGGGTACGTACGGCCGAATCATCTCAACTTCAAGACAATCAACAACCGGCTAGGAACCAGCTCGCTAATGGAATTCCGTATCAAGTATATGACAAAAGTCATATGTGCAGCGCGTGTCAACAAGGAAAACAAACAAGAATTTCATTCTCTCTCAAGCCAGCACAGTCAACTGATCGAGTTCTTCAACTTCTTCACATGGATCTTTTTGGTCCAAGCTTACTCCAAGAGCTTCAATGGCGTAAAATATACTCGGTCGTTGTGGATGATTTCTCAAGATTCACTTGGGTATCTTTCTTGTACCAAGAGCGAAACGAGAACTAAGCCGCCTATCCCGCCGGAAAGATTATCAACACGAGAAGGAGTGCAAGATAATGGCAATAAGATCGTATCGTGGAACGGAGTTTCTAAATGAAACTATTTATGACTTTTGCGAGAAGAACGGAGTTCAACACCAAACATCTCAAGCTCGCACACCTCACAGAATGGTGTAGCAGAACGAAGAAACAGAACTATCAAGGAAGCTACCTCAATGTTAGCTAGCTCGCCATTCCAAAGAAGTTCGGGGCAAGCAATAACACAAATGCTTCACTCGTAATCGCTCCCTACTCACATCAAGACAAGGAAAGACACCGTATGAGCTATGGAACAATGAATACCATACATTGGATATTTCAAGGTATTCGGATCCAAATGTCACATTCTCAATAATGGGAAGACACACCAAGACGTTCGACGAAAAGACGTACCGAGTGAGTATTCCTTGGTTACTCCGCCGTGAGTAAAGCATACGCGAGTCTTCAATGTAAGAACTCAAACGGTCGAAGTAACTCCACATGTTACCTTTGACGAATCCTCCTTCGAATATAGAGATTCTATCAAACGAAGAAGCGAAGGAGAATCTTCAAGATTGATTCAAACAAGGGCTCAAGAGAATAGAATCAGGAATCTGGCCGAACCATTAACTGGGACAATGAGCCCAGGAGGAAAGTCAAATCAACCAAGAAGCTCCACCAAGCGAAATCAAGAAGAAGCTTCAACGCCAAATCAAGGGGGAACATCATCAGCTGGAAATCCAAACACAGCTGAGTCCCCAACTCCATCTCCAGCTGAGCCTCTACAGACATCTCAAAATCCAAATCAAAGAGAGCCAAACTCTCAAGATTTAACTCCAGAACAACTCCAAGACAGACGAAATTTAGCCACTTCAAGCATCAATCAACTGGAAGAAGAAATTCGTAAGAGGAGAAGATGGATTGAAGATCATCCATCATCGGCAATCATTGGAGAACCTTCTGACCAAGTCAAAACCGTGCTCGCTTGCTCAAACTTCATCGGATCATCAAGAGGTACCGACACAACAACTCTCGCAGAGCTAGAATCGACGGTCTATAATGAAGACACAGCTCTAATGGCGTGTTACGTAGCTCAAGTGCCAGAGCCTCAATCAATTCTCGAAGCTTTGAAAAGTGTGCCTTGGACAAATGCCATGCAAGAAGAGCTGAACGAATTCCTCAGAAATTGTGTCTGGGAATTAGTCGACAGACCTCAAGAAGTCAAAGTCATAGGACTCAAATGGATATTCAAGAACAAGTTGGATACCCCGGAGTCGTCATCGAAACAAAGCTCGACTCGTTGCCAAGGGCTACACTCAAGCAGAAGGAATTGACTTCGAAGAATCTTTTGCTCCAAAGAGCACGATTGGAAGCAATCGACTATTTCTCGCCTTTGCAAGACATCACAAATTCAAAGTCTATCAAATGGATGTGAAGTGTGCATTCCTAAATGGAGAAATCAAAGAAGATGTCTACGTTGAACAACCTCCGTGATTCGGCGAGAAGGAAATAAAGTCTACAAACTAAAGAAGGCTCTTTATGGATTAAAGCAAGCACCTCGAGCTTGGTATGACACTCTGTCAAATTTTCTCTTATCCAAAGGATTCAAAAGGGCTCAGACGAACTCTCTTCACCATCAAGTCCGGAGAAGATATCCCGGTTGTTCAAATCTACGTAGACGACATCATCTTTGGATCAAGATCAAGCTTCTTATGCCAACGATTTGGAGAGATGATGTCGCAGAAGTTCCAAATGTCCATGATGGGAGAAATGAGTTTCTTCCTAGGACTTCAAGTCAAGCAATCTTCGAAGGGATCTTTATAAATCAATCCAAATACGTGAAAGATTTGATCGCCAAGTATGGAGTTCAATCAAGCAATCGTAAAGATTCCAATGAACACCAACCGGAAGATTGAACCCGGAACTCGAAGGGAAGCCGCTGATTCCAAAGAAATACAGAGGGATAATAGGATCCCCGTCGTATCTAACAAAGAAGTCGTCCGTACATCTCTTTCGCCAATGCGGGTGTGTGCGGATTTCAAGTTGATCCAAAGGAAGCACACATGCAAGCAGCCAAGAACATTCTCAAATACCTCAAAGGAACTCGAATGTTGGGCCGTGGTACCCACCGAAGACAATCTACACCGATCGGTTACTCGCATTCGTATTTCGCCGGAGATCGATTAGACGTAAAATCAACTTCGGGAACTTGTCGCTCTTGAGGAAGTAAGTTGATCTCATGGTTTTCAAAGAAACAAACGTGCGTCGCAACTTCCACGACGTAAGGAATATATGGCAAAGCCGTCGTCGCAAATTCTCCGGCCGAAACATCACCGGATGACTATGAAGTAAAAACGGGACAGTTCCAATTTTCTCGTGATAGCTCAAGTGCGATTGCCATATCGTAGAATCCAAGATTTCACACAAGATGCAAGCATGTAGACGTACGACATCATTTCATCGTAGATCACGTAGAAAAGAAGGATGTGATTGTTGAGAAAATTCACACGTACATACAAATGGGCCGATATTCTCACAAAACCGCCGATAGAAGCAAGATTCAAAATGCCGTGCGGATTACTTGGACTTCTCAACTCAGACGATGCTTCACCCAAATTGAATGGAAGCAGACTCAAATGGAAGCAGACCCGACTGATCGGAAGCAGACCACTGATCGAATGGAAGGCACTCCTGAATGGAAGGCACTCACGATCGGAAGGTACCACCGAATCTAAACCGTATGCCGAAAGGAAAAGATTATTCACCGAGGAACTTACTGAACCACGATGACCCAAAGACACCCACTCAACCGAGGTATCACCGACTACAATGATCACCGAGAGGTTTGAAATAACGTTAATTACAACTACTCAATCGCTTCCGTCAATTCACATCTTGTCATTTCTAATCAATATTAATTAAAAGTCTGCAAAGAATTAAATAATGGGAGTTTCGAGGCAAAAGTCAAAGCGCCTCAACCGTTCTCTCTCGCTCATTAAATTGACATGACGCGAGAATCACTCCCGCCGTAGATCTTCTTATCAACGTACAAATCTTGATCGTCCATTCTTTCAAGAAATCTCTTTAAATATGCTAGAAGATATACGCATCAAAAGTAGAATGTTTTGTTTTGCATTCTTTCTTATTTCCATCAATTGGTATTACTTGTTTCTACTAACAAAAGATGCAGAAAAAAGAACATGGAATCCGTAAAGATGTCTCCCAAAGCCAATCAAACCCGAAGAATCATCAAAGCTTCAAGATAAGAGTTGCTTAACTCTCGTAAACCTCAAAGAAGACGGAAGTCCAAGAAGGTGAAGCCCATCGACGAGAACCAAAGCAACAGAAGAGAGACCGCAAAGCTCAAGAACGTCATCCACTGTGAAGGTGCGTAAAACTTTCGGGAATGACAAAGGAAAAAGACCTCCTCAAACCCACTGTTTCTCTCAACATAAAAGAGAGAACGGGACACACAACTCCCTGGGATGCAAAAATCAACGTCAACAGACCCGGACCAGATGTTGATGAAACCGGAGTATTAAGGAGCAGTCTTGTCAAAGCTCTTGCTCCGCCTCAGGAGGCACAGAAAAAGATGCAGGAAACAAAGCAAAGATGCATCTAACTCCGTCCCACTGAATCGGAAACTACTTGAGGAGACAAAATATACTGAAGCACCGTCTTCAAACCGAAGACTCAAGTCAAAGGTGCTCAGTCAGTCAGCAGTGAAGCCAGCTGACATTATGAGAGAATTCGTAATCACTCTCCGAGGAGCAGAAGGTCCACAAGCGGTCGTTTCTTTCGGTGGAAGAGAAGTTCACGCCCCAACACCGCAACGGAGTATTCCAGCTGATCAACCAAGCTTAAACCCCAAGACAGATGGAATACTTCAACCGCCTTCTCCTCGCTTCTTCACCACAGGACACTACCTTCAAGATCTTCCGATGAAAGATGCTCAAGTCCCCGCACCAAGCTCAAATGAGAAACTTCACCTACCCAACTATCACCGCGACCGGATGATGATGATATGAGCTAAAGACAACTCCTCAAGTGTCGTATCGACTTTCTCATTCAATCTAAGAAGTCTGAAGAAGCAAAAGTGGCAAGGAATGAAGATTGTGCCCGACTCAGAAGATGATATCTCCCGTGCCAACTCATCCCTCCAAGCACTCACTGACCGCCCAACCGAATCAGCCAAGGACGCCGTGTCCGCAATCACAGCTCGAGGCTAACGCAACCGAAGAAGAGCCGCCTAATACAACTGAGCCACTAAGACTCTAAACCTCGCCGCTCGTAGCCGAAAACCACAAGCTTCGCCAAACTAAAACATCGCAACATGGTGGATATCTCCCACCCTGTTTTGATCATGCCAAAAAGGGGGAAGAAAGGGAGAAGAGAGACAAGTCAATAAAGGCAAACTGTTGAGCTAGAGGAACCAAACCGGATCGAATCACCGAGAAACGAGTCAAAAGAAAGAAGCAATGGATGCGGTAAGAGAAGACCCAACGAAAGGATCGAAGACCGAAGATTTTTTTCCTTCTTTCTTTTTCCCGTGTTATAATGTATTTTCTTACATTAATAAAACACAAGTTTCTTTGCATCATAAGTTGTCTCAGTTAGGTTTTGGCATCATCAAAAAGGGGGAAATTGTTGGGAAAATTATAAGGTTTCGATTTGATACCAAAACCCAACTGATTCTCCAACCGAATAGATGATCACGCCAACCTAAATAGCGTTTTCCAAATTTCGCCCTGCTTGAGCCTTAGATATTCTAAGTTTACAGTTAAGGAAGCGGAAGACAAGAATCGACCCACCGTGTCTACGGCAGAGTCACTAGCGGAAGACAAGAATAACCTACCGTGTTCACAAATGAGTCGCCTAGCAAAAGACAAGAGGCGTCAACCTTCACTCGAGTGATCCAAATAGAGCTCGATCAAGTCAAGAGAATTCGAGCCGAGTTCAAAACACAAATGTCCACCGTACGAACAAAGGAACTATCTCTCGAAGACTCCACGTCGAGACGGCCTCGAATTCAAAAGCCGCCTCCAAAGGCGAAGATCCCGGAATCGAGAGGAAGTCAACCTACCTCGACCAATGAGGGATCGGCAGATCAGCATCCTAGACTTCGTAACCTAGGATGTGACACAAATGAAGACAAAAGTATACGCCCAACGGCGTATCTTGTATTTAAGAAGAGTAGGTAAGATTCAAACGGCTCCTCCAACGGCTAGTCTTGAATCTCTACCTATATAAACCCGTCTTCAACCTCGTGGATCGACACGAAAAACTCTCTACAAGCTTTCACTTTCGAATTCCTTATTCTTTCAAAAGCTCCCAAGCAGCTTCTACATAGATCAAAGAACACTTTATCTTAAAGTGTTTCTAGTTAAGAACCGCATAGTTTTTCGTCCGTTCCCTAGGCCAAACTCATTGTATATCTAAAGCCTAGATTTCGAACGAGTTCATCTCTCTCGAAGTTCTTAATTGTAAGAACTCGTTCACGCTGGAACCCCATACCCAAACCCAAACCCGTAAAGGTTAGGTAAAGGTACGCTTGCTCGAAGCGCGTAATTCGAGTGGATAGGTTCTTCGCACCCGCAAACCGAAGGTGTATAGGCTTGATTGCCCGCAACCGTTGGAACACGGCTCGGGTTAGAGTTGTGAAGTTGCTTGGTACTTGGAAACCAAGTGGTAGTGGATTACCAAGAACTGGTCGTGGACGTAGGAGGTGTTACTCCGAACCACGTAAAATCTCGCGTGTTTCTCTCTCTCTCTTTACGTTTGATTTATATTCAGCTGTGTACTAACGCCTTCATATCATTGCATACTTGCTCAAAACTGCACACACAGCTGATCTCCAAAGACAGCTGTGTCTCTCGAAAAGTTGCATAACCTGACTAAGCTGAAAACTATAAGTTAATATTTTCAAACTGAGTTTTTCTAAGTAACTGAGCTAAAGTTTTCAAACCACCACTTTCCGCACCGCCAGCTGAGTTGTTTACCCAGCTGACCCTCCCCAGCTGGATCAATAACTGAGCTCTCACTCAACTCCGTTTTAACTTGACAAAAGTTTAGAAAAATCTACTTGGTGTATTCACCCCCCCCTCTACACCAAGTACCCAGCTCAGGGACCATCAATTGTAGTTTATGCATTAAAATATTTATGCATTTAGTTTCTGCATTTTATGCATCACCGATGTAATAAAAATGCATTGTTCTTACGTTCTTATATAAGATGTGTTCTTACCAGATCCACTCCCTACCCCTATATATATATATATATATATATATATATATATATATAGAGGGAGAGAATCAAATAGGAACTCGTATTTATATAAGAACTATGAACCAATCCATGTCATCCATCCTCTAAGATCTATGGATATGATTTAATCTCATAACTAATTGGTCAAACCCACTTTTTTTTATTTAAGTAAGGTTACTATGGTCATTTTCATTATTTTATCCTGTGCAAAATCGAGATGCACAAAATAGTATAAAGTAATGTATTAATTAGCGTAAAGCGATGCATCAATATCACATTTTTGATGCATCTATTATTTTTTTATTATTATGAAACAAATAATGTTTTTTACACGATTTATAAAGAACAAACAAGTTTTGTAAAGTGTGTGCTTATAGAATTAAAGCATTACGTATATCGTATTCGTATTTATTACATGATAATCTGGGCACAATTTATGATGCATTAATACGATTTACTTGATGCATCAATATGAAAATGTAAATGTACATAATAGAAAAGGACTTATTACAATAATTAATGCATTACGTATATGGTATTTGTGCATTACATTATTTAGATTTATGCATTACATTGTGTATTTTTTTTTGCATATTACAATTAATTATTATTATTGCTTTATAATGCTTCTTATTTATTTGCTAATTTCAAACAAGATTATAGAGTGTATACACATAATACATTATGCATATCGTATTCGTATTCGTATATGATATCACAATTAATGCATACATATAATGTATTCATATTTTTTGATATTTTGGCACAATTTTATACTGCATTAACACCATTTACGTGATGCATTAATATGAAACTTTAATGTACATAATTGGGAAATACCAATTACCACAATTAATGCATTATGTATATGGTATTTGTGCATTACATTATTTAGATTTATGCATTTCATTGTGTATTTTTTTATCGTACAAATATTTCAAAAAAATATAACTTATTGCAAAGACTCTTGGTAAAGCTATTGAGAATAGTTACGATGTGTTTTTGTATCCAATTGAGTTAGTGTGGCTTTATTGGAAGGAATGGAAAATTGATTGATGATAGGTGAAACGATGATGTATTTTATGCATTAGGTGTAGAAAGTTGACGTATTGTGTATATAAAATTAATGCATCAAATCCACAAAACTCATGCACAAATACACTATCTTTTTGTTCTAAAATCCACACATTTTTGTACAGATCCAACAAATGTCACAGCACCAGCAAACAACTCCAAGTCCCTCCATCTTCTATCTCTCATAGCCACACGCCACCTTCGATTATTTATGCTAATTAAGGTTTTGCATTTTGTGATATATTGATTAGGTCAAATCCTTCGACGATTCCATCGGTTGCGACACAAAAAAGATGAATTAATTCCCTTCTCTCAATCAATTGATCAAAATTGAATTATAAAGCTATCCATTATCGACTACTCCCTAATTTATTCTGTTGGAACAAATTTAAACCCAATTATCATAAGCTTCAGAGAGAGAGAGAGAGAGAGAGAGAGAGAGAGAGAGAGAGAGAGAGAGAGATATGATTACAGTAGTGTGCACGGTGACGACGACGGTGGTGGCAGCAGCGGCGGCGCCGATCGATAGTGGCGACGACAACGATAATGGTAGGTGATAGTGGTGGTAGAGAGAGAATGTAATACCCCGGTATTTCTAATCTCGTCATAATTAAAATTTTGTTAATTAAGTATGAATTTTGCATTCCTAAGTTATTAAAAATAAATATAAGATTTTAGGCGCGATCCGTTTCTGAAAATTAATTACAGAAATCGAGT
The DNA here is from genome assembly GCA_031470985.1 of Agastache rugosa. Lineage (NCBI taxonomy): Eukaryota > Viridiplantae > Streptophyta > Magnoliopsida > Lamiales > Lamiaceae > Agastache > Agastache rugosa. The sequence continues at coordinate 20,247,057 of CM062604.1, forward strand.
AACCGGATACAGGATTATGATTTCGGCGCCCGATTAATTTTTCGTTCGAGACATCGGAATTGAGCAGCGTCTGCATTTCCATTCACTTATTTCTCGATACGAATCTTTTTCCAAAAAGTCAGTTTTTGTCATTTCCGGATATTTTTATCGACCCGTCGTGTCTCGACTTTTTCTTATTTTTCGAAAAATGAACCGGCATTCCCGACTAATTAAAATATTTCGGATTCAATGGTCTCGACCATTTTCGTCAAAAATATTGTCGTCTAAGAATCTCGTTGCTCGTTTTAATTCACGGTTTAAAACTTAAATATCTAGATATTAAATTAAATAAAATCTATCCTAAATAAACATATTAAAAACAACTCTCTCTCTCTCATTCACCCCCCCAAACTGCCGTCCCTCCCCCCATGAGCAACAAACTCCATTTTCTTCCATTTCTTCAATTCTTCAAGCTTCAAGTCTCGATTACTCTTCCGTCTACCGTCCGATTTTCGATCCGAGTTCGATTTTGACAAGGTAGGAGTTTCTTCTTCATTCCCAACCAAACAAAATTTCATTCTTTCAATCTTGAAAATTTCGAAATTTTTGGAGGATCATTGGATTGATGTTTGAGCTTTTAATTAATGTTTAAATGTTGATTGGGAGTGTTTTTAATAAAAGAATTAAGGTTGGATCCAAGTTTTGCACATTTTTTGTGCTATGACCGAAAATCTTAGAATTTTAGGCTTTTTATTTTAGCTTTGATTCTTGATAAATTGTTTATAGATTATGCTTCTATGTGATGATATAAGCATGTGTTAATTATTTGGGATTTTTCTAAAAATATTTTATTTATTGAATGAGATGAAGAATGTGATGTAGATTGAAGTATGATGAGGATATGAGGAAAGTGATTATGGGTATGAGCATTAGGAAGCATGTAGTTGAACATATATTTAATTTAGATTTTTCTAAAAATAAAATATAAACCGTTGGAGACGAACATTTGATAAAAATCGAAGGAATAAAAATAGTTTGGAAGTTGTGTTTGCATAATTGGTCACTAGTAAGCATGATGATTATTGAGTAAATTAATTAGAATTTTCTAAGAATGTTTTATTTTTCGTTGGAGACGAAAAATCGAGAATATATTAAAAGTTGTTTATGATATGATCATATTGGTTGCATATTAGTTAATCTCGTAGCTTAATGATCATAATGTATAAGTTTGAGAATTTTCTAAGAATATTTCTCGTTTGATAAGAGACGGATAATCGAGCAAAATTATCGACTAAGTTTTTGTAAGAGAAAAGTAATTGGATATTAGTAGTTATCTATGCTAAGAGCTCGTTGTGTATTTGTTTGAGAATTAACGGACTAACTTTGTTTAAAAGTATATCAAAGATCGAAATTGTTGAGAAATAGATTAAGGGTTTGATTTGGTGAGTTAAGCATGTTAATATGTTTATGTTAATGTTATAAGATAATGGAAATTGAAAGAAAATGAAAAGGAATTATAGAACTTGGTTTTATAATTAAAGTAAGTAAGTACTTGGACAAAGAATAGAGAAAACGAAGCTTTATATGTTATCTTTTGATAACGTTGTTCATGTATTGTTAATAAGCATGTAGGTGAATGTTTATTGTGATTTTATTAGAATTAATAAAAATGTTTTGGAAAATCGACTACGCTCGTCGTTGCTCGATAAAAGTTGTATACGTGTTTTGTTTAGAACTTTGATTGTGGATTTGATTATGTTGTTAGTTGATGATCAAATGATTAGTTGGTGATCATGTCATTAGATGATTGGATAAAAAGTTAGATTATATGATTATATGTTTTGTTAGATTTTGCAAAAATATGTTAAGTATGAAAATGTCGAATTTGAGAATCGAGAAGCATGATGTTTTGTGCATTAAGAACCTAAGATTTGCATGCTATGGTTGGTATGGTTGCATGGCTTAGCTTGGATGTCTATTAACGAGCCTAGGAAACCGTGCATCGAGGGTTAGGGTTCGCCGGATTTCTGGCAGTTCTGCCACCTTTTACTCCGGAGGCCATAACTTCTTGCTCGTTGGACGAAATCCAGATCCGTAAATTGGGTTGGAAACTAGACATCCATGGCTTTCTAATGGTATTTTTCCCATCCCCTGTTTCCAGATACTCTGTTCTGAAACTGCCTTAGAAACTGATGCACTTGCACAGTTTTTCCGAACTCTTATTTTCCTTCAAGTTAAATTGTTTTAACTTGATTTCTTGGAAACATCTAAGTTGTTTTTAATTATCGACTATTCCTTAAGAATGTTCTAACCGTCGAGTAAGAACCGAGTTGGTTTTCAATCGATATTTTCCCAAATCTCTTTACTTTTAATAAGAGATTAATCAAGTGCAAGTCCTAAAATTAAATAGTTATCGAGTCCGTTTTTCGTTTTCATTTTCCATCTCGATCTTTTTCTAAGATTTGATTATTTACGATTAAAGGAGGACATCGTACATAGAAGAAAGGACGGAAGACTGAAGCTTGGTTTCCGTTCTGTAAATTGTTAAGGTGGGCTTTTCTATTATACAAATAAAATGTGGCTATTCTATTTACTGAATAACTCGAGCTTTGCTCTGTTTTTCTTATCGCTTTAAAAATCATGTTTTAAAGTGATTATCTTGGCATAAAAGAATTTGTTTTGTGAGTTCTATTATGCCTATCTGAGTTGGTTCGCCAACTAGTAATCGATCGGATTCTGAGTTAGCCAAGAGGGTGCTTTCCAGAATTAGTGTACACGGTAGCCGAAGTGTATGGTACTCTGTTGAGGGGTAGCCAGCCACGGTGAGGAGCGACCGCGGAAGAAGGCCTTCTTCCCCGGCGTTATTCAGATTTGGTCATATTGAATTAAAAGTAAGAAAATGCTTGCAAGCGATTATGAAAAGAAGTTTTAGTAAGCACGGGCCTTTAATGAAAAATCCCGTTGTGTTACTGTTGAGATGCCTGATAAATCCATTTAATCTATTATATGTTTTTGGCATTTGTTCACTAAGTACTTTGTACTTAGCCCTGTATATGTTTATAAATATGCAGGTTGAGTGACGAGTGACGGCGGAAGTTGAGTGGTTGTGAAATGTTGAATAAAGCTAATCGAGCCTCGACTTCACATCTTCATATGTGAAGTCAATCTACGTCTTTTCCGCTGCAGACACTCTTTATGTTATAACATTTTTCGGTTTAAGTATTCTATACTTGAAACTCTAAATAGTACTAAGCTTCTATGTCTAACAATCTTTCAAGATTGTGTTCCTCTCAAATAAACAAAGTACTTTTCAGTTTATATCTTTCACTGATCAAGATATATTCCTCATTTATTCATTAATCCCCCTTCTTCCCCGCTTCTTAATTCCAACCCCTAGTCGCACCCCGGCTTAGCCGTCCTTCGGAATTTGGGGCTGTGACAGAGTGGTATCAGAGCATTTCGTTTCTCTGAACCTGAGTCTTCTTTTAAGTAAAGTTTAGTTTGAATCACTAAACTTGGAAAACATGTTACCAACTCAACACCCCGTTACGTCGGCTCAACCGAAAAAAAAAAGAGGTGAAGTATTTTAAAAGTTCTCATTCTTTTCAAAAGTCTCGAAATGCATTGAAAGCATGTTTTAATTATTATTCTAAGCATGAGGTGCTTGAATTTATTTTCTTGGAATTATTTGAGTTATGATATATTTTCTCAAGAAACATGTTGGCATGAGAATTTAGAAATATTTTCTAAGGTTTTTCCCGATTCTGTAAGAACCTAGACTTATAAGAAGCTTTGGTTTCAAAGTGGTAAAGAAGATAGAGATCGAAAGAGGAAAAAAAAAATGAAGATAAGAGAAGCAAATGCAAATGGAAACGAATGTCGCTAACATACATGTGACATGAGCATAGTCATCTTCATTTGGGGTTTGATTTTCGTCGGAACTCCAAAGTGACTTTGTTTTCCCTTATAGAGAACCGTTTAGTTTTGCTTGTTGAAAATTTGCTAGTAAGCTTCTGCTAGTGTTTCTCTCGTCGAAACTCAAGAAGTTTTAAGTTAAGAGTCGAGTATAAAAAGTGCTTGAGTGAAGCTGTTACACAATTATATAAATGAAGGACCAAATGAATTTTTTTCGAGTCTTTAGTCAGAATAGTAGCGGATGCTATAGGGATTTCACTTATCCTATTTTGATGAGAAAGAACATAGAAGTTAAAAGAAAGACGTTATTCCAAGTTGAGATACGATTAACTGGAACTCTAAGTTTGCGAAAACATGAAGTAATATGTAAGTACTAATTTTTGTCAAGACTCTATAAAAACATAGGATTTGTCATATTGGGATTGTAATCCCATATGGCGAGTTCGTCAAGCGGGACTGAATTCCCCTATGACTGAGAAAATGTTGTGTTGGGCCTGATCAACCCACATAACCAGAATCTCGGTATGTTGACGTAGTGAATTTTTTGACCTTAAGACGTATTAATGGTTCGGAAATAAGTTGTCATATCTCATTTAGTCAAATATTGTAATAGAATTACAATCTCTTACGACTAGCTAGTTATTGTAGTAAGGTCTTCTCAACCTTCTTAACCAATAAGTTAACCACTTTAGAGTTTTCTCAACTAAGTGGTAAAGTATTATACAGAGTTATGAAACTATGCGATAGAGTACCCATAATAAGTTCTCTCACATGCGTTAACACAAAGATAAATACAATAGGTGGATTCAAGTTTCCACCTAGATACCATAATAAGCAAGTGTAGTCTTCTCGTAGCTAGAAAGACACACTAGAATTTTGATATATTTATGGACTAAAAGACTTATACAATGTTGATGTTGCTTTTAAAGAATATAGAAAAATACAAGAGAGCATAATGTAAATTACTCTGATGAATTCAACTAATATTATTCGTGTACTCTTATACAGTTTTATCCAAATAAGAATTTTGGTTCTTTACAGACGATCGAATAGTTGAGACGCCAAAATACCAGACGATGAGGCATTTTTATGCTAAAATATCAAGTGAAACGTAAGACAAATGTCCTACCTGTTTCATTAAGTGATCAACATAATAAGAAATAAAGATAGACTTATCCCTGGAGAACGAGTCCTTTTGAATCGTAATAAGAATGAAAATTTTGTTAAGGAAAAATCACCTACTTATATTAGAACGAGTCATCCGATGGTTAGAACTTGAATTGGATCAATCATTCCCTAATGATATAACGAGCCATAGTTACTAAGATAAACGAGAGATCGAGACAAATAAAAAGATAACTTGAATTAGTTAAGGACTACAACTGCAATATCAGCTGGCAGGAAATAAAGACGAAATACTCGCTCACTCAAAAGAATATGTCCATTCAAGAGTTTTAGACATTGAGAATTGAGGAGGTGAAACCACCCGAAATAATAGAGAGGATCACATCGCAGCCTTGGTAACTTGACCAGACCTCAGTGATAGAATTGATCAAATTGCTTAATGATTAACCTTGCCATCCAAGTTTACTAAGTACGGATAATATTTTAACATCTTCCAACTTAGAAAGTACGCATTTTATCGGAAGCTTGTAATTACACATGGAGAATTTTTCCTTAACCAAGACTTAAGTTATGAATAAAAGACCACCTACCTTGAACGAATAAGAAATTCAATGATTACCAAGAAGTGGAAAGGAACTTAAAAGAAAAGAAAATTTGACCTTATGGAATTGGAGTATCAGAGAAGACGAAACAATATAGTATAATAACAGAACCACTAGATTGATTTCTAGTGAAAATTTATACGAGCACATAATCTCCACTATAAGTGAAAGCACTCATTTAAAAGGATATATATATTTTTCTTTGGTAGAGAAGTATACCCCAAGAACTATCATGTGAGAAAAGAGACCACGATTAAAAATCTGTAAAAAAAAAGTAAAGAAAAGAAAATGACAATCAAGTACAAGAGAACCGTTAGTTAACGATTATATTATACTCTATATCTAGTATAGAGAACGAAGGAAAGAAGTGCAAAGTATTGAACAAAGTACGGTACAAGATAGAGGCGACATTAGTTAATAAAGAGTTGTCAACCTGTTCTTAAGTATTTAACAAATCTCACGAAATCTGGGGGAAATAACAAGTTGTGGGAGACCGAAGTGAAAGAAAATCCGACCATAGAATTAAATTTTAAAAAAAAAGTTATATGAAAAATATGAAAAAGGGGAAAAATAATTAATTAAGGAACATTGACCTAAGTACAAATATAGGACAAAGTCCTCCTCCACCGAGTCCTTATTTACTCAAAGATAAAAACAGGAAAATGAAATAGAAAGTTGAGGTTTAGAAATAGAGATAAATTTCGAGATTTGTGAAGGTTAATTGCACTAAAAAAAAAGGATTAATTAGAACCATATTATAAATTTATATGCATTTTGAGCATACCTAATTGTTGATGGTAAATGAATTTAATAGAATTCAGATAATGAATGTGTTAGGATAACATGGTGCAACTAGATGTCATGAAGACGAAAAATTATAATCCAAACTACGAGTATAAATAAGGTTAGTCTCCAAGTAAGAGAATTAATACGAACGAACCCATCGCTACAATCTTCTAGACCGTTAATGATTTATAAAAAGAAGAATGCAAAGTTAAAAACTTGGCAATGAGTTCAAAGAAAGAAGTAATGTTAAAAGATGAATATATGGTAAGGTAACATACTCGGTTAAAACTCCGTAGATCAATAAAAATTGCCTAGAATAGGCAAAGCAAAGCTTATCATGGTGTCAAAAACATGACTCTAAGTAACCTAAAGCAATTATTGAACCGGAGGTTCAGAATATCGAGTTAATGAATTTAGATTCAATATAACTCAATAGATCTATGAAGAAAAGTCGGTCTTATTTCATGAGGAAGAAGGATAATGCACTTAAATGTTTATTGGATTAAGAAGGGCAAACATAAATCACCATCAAGAATAGATTTCTCTTTTAAAATGGAGGCAATAGATTTGACAAGTCGAAGGGAGTCTTCTAATTATTACCTACTTAAGATGAGAAAAAAAAAAGATTATTTGTTTGACTATATCAAAAAAAAAAAAAATGGACATTATAGGGTCATCGGATGCCCTTTAGAAAACCAATAGATTCGTAAGTAAATGAATAATTGGTACCCAAGTTATTGATAATACTCTCATTTATTTAAAAAAAAAAAACATTGCAAGGAAACATTCGGACTCAAGAATAAAGCATGGAAAATGTTGGGCGTCATATCCTTAATTATGAGTTTCCCATAGGAAAGTGATGTTTCTTGGGACATCGTACAAAATAATCTGAAGTAATTATGTCTTGTTAATAAAGGATATTGAAGTTAACCCGATAAAGGTCAAGGCATTTAAAACTGGAATACTCCATCCAGATAATTACAAACAATCAGAAGAATATTTCAAAATTTGGCCAAGACAGCGACCAAAGTAAAAATAAAAATAAAAAAAGAAAATTAAGGAATTAAAGTCAAGGTTAACTATGACTCAAGTGTTCACATTCCTAGTCGGGAATGAAGAATTGATAAGTTAGCAGATATCCTTAATATAAGCTAGGCTACACGCTTTTAAAGAAATGAAAGATTACATGTTGCTCGTCACATCAGTTAAGGACATATGAACTAAACTATCCCACTTATGACCATGAGTTAGTTGCATGGTTGCATGCACTAAATTTATAGAAGCACTACTCTATAAATGAGAATGTGAGATCTTCACCGACTTTAAGAACCTCAAGTACTTTCTCGAGTGGAGAGACTTGAGAATAAAACAATAGAGATGACAATAATTAGTTATAAGAATTAACTATAAAGTATCGTCCATGATAGACGAATATAGTAACTAGTGCTTGTAGTCAAAAGATCAAGATCAAGAAGAATAATTGCTTATTTGAGAGAAAGAACTTACAACATATAGAGAAACTAAAATTAGTAATGGTCTACCTGTCGAGCCGATCAAAGTTCCATTATAGATATAAGTGCCAACCACGAAAAATGATGATAATTTTTTTTTAAGCTCGATAAGGAGATGAATTTTTTAGAAAGTATGCGCTTTGCCTCAAGGCTGTATGAACACTAGTTATTAATTGAAATTAGAGATAGTTCCATAAAATTAACAAAAGTATTGTGAACGCCCAAACGAATTTTTTTTCTTTTGAAATGCAAGAAGAAATATATTATCATTTGTATATTGATAAATTACTTGTGAGCATGTAAGAAACCCCACACTAAAGACCATATAGAATGTTTAGACCACTACCGATCTAGAAGTAAGAGAAATAAACTATAAGTAAATGCGTATTATGTCAATAGGAATTAATTGGCGCGTAAGAGCACGACCATTTGGATCATATGGGATCAAAATTAAAAAGATAAGGCATTTTTCTTCGGATAAAAAATGGGGTTAATTAAATAAACTTGCAAAAGTTTTATGCAAAAAAAATCGTACGCCCTTATGAATTTACCAATCTCAAGTCGGTCTAATGTAACTCTAGGTTCACATCACATGTTAACAAGATTATGAAAGATTGATTAATCATTTCAAATTTTAGAACAATATCTCAAGCCGATGAACAGTCGGAAATGATAAATCAAAACTATAAAAATACTTTGCGAGTTTTAGTTGCCAACATCAATAAGAATATGTTCTTGTAAGGCTAAGGATATAGATCACTCATATTTTTGTATGAGATAATGGAAGGGAGAAAAACTCTTTGGCCCATAGTCAAATACAGTAAATGGTTGAGGAAGTCAACCTAACTTAAGCAGAAAATCAAAGAGATGGAGAAATGGACATATAGCTTATACAAATAAGTGTAGATATGAGTTAAAGATTTGAAGAAGGTAAAATATGATGCTTGATGCCAACAACCTATATCGATAAGTGTAATTCGAACAAAAAGACTAAAGTGACAATCTTACTTTCTTTCAAAAAAAAAAAAAATCTTTTCTAAAAATGTTGTACGTATTGAAAAGAATAAAAGTTAAGAATTATCATTTAAGACTTGTCGAGATCCTAAGTAGTGTAGGTCCAACAGCCTATGAGTCGGCTTTGCCACTAAGAAAGAGGAATGTATGTATTTTATGTCTCGTACGTTAAGAAATGAGTATTGATCCAAAACCGACGATCATACACTATATATGAAGTAATCCTATGTAAGAACTTGTGTTATAGAAGAATACAAGTACAAAGTTCGAGGAACGAGTAGATTCCTTCAGTTAACCTCCGATGAGTTTGTCACGGACGAGACGAAGAGTTATAAGCAAAACTATGACAAGAAGAAAGTCCAGTGTCCCTAATAAAGTGCAGAAGATATGCAAATTTCGGGACGAAATTTTTTGTTAGAGGGGTAGGATGTAATACCCCGGTATTTCTAATCTCGTCATAATTAAAATTTTGTTAATTAAGTATGAATTTTGCATTCCTAAGTTATTAAAAATAAATATAAGATTTTAGGCGCGATCCGTTTCTGAAAATTAATTACAGAAATCGAGTAACCGGATACAGAATTATAATTTCGGCGCCCGATTAATTTTTCGTTCGAGACATCGGAATTGAGCAGCGTCTGCATTTCCATTCACTTATTTCTCGATACGAATCTTTTTCCAAAAAGTCAGTTTTTGTCATTTCCGGATATTTTTATCGACCCGTCGTGTCTCGACTTTTTCTTATTTTTCGAAAAATGAACCGGCATTCCCGACTAATTAAAATATTTCGGATTCAATGGTCTCGACCATTTTCGTCAAAAATATTGTCGTCTAAGAATCTCGTTGCTCGTTTTAATTCACGGTTTAAAACTTAAATATCTAGATATTAAATTAAATAAAATCTATCCTAAATAAACATATTAAAAACAACTCTCTCTCTCTCTCTCATTCACCCCCCCAAACTGCCGTCCCTCCCCCCATGAGCAACAAACTCCATTTTCTTCCATTTCTTCAATTCTTCAAGCTTCAAGTCTCGATTACTCTTCCGTCTACCGTCCGATTTTCGATCCGAGTTCGATTTTGACAAGGTAGGAGTTTCTTCTTCATTCCCAACCAAACAAAATTTCATTCTTTCAATCTTGAAAATTTCAAAATTTTTGGAGGATCATTGGATTGATGTTTGAGCTTTTAATTAATGTTTAAATGTTGATTGGGAGTGTTTTTAATAAAAGAATTAAGGTTGGATCCAAGTTTTGCACATTTTTTGTGCTATGACCGAAAATCTTAGAATTTTAGGCTTTTTATTTTAGCTTTGATTCTTGATAAATTGTTTATAGATTATGCTTCTATGTGATGATATAAGCATGTGTTAATTATTTGGGATTTTTCTAAAAATATTTTATTTATTGAATGAGATGAAGAATGTGATGTAGATTGAAGTATGATGAGGATATGAGGAAAGTGATTATGGGTATGAGCATTAGGAAGCATGTAGTTGAACATATATTTAATTTAGATTTTTCTAAAAATAAAATATAAACCGTTGGAGACGAACATTTGATAAAAATCGAAGGAATAAAAATAGTTTGGAAGTTGTGTTTGCATAATTGGTCACTAGTAAGCATGATGATTATTGAGTAAATTAATTAGAATTTTCTAAGAATGTTTTATTTTTCGTTGGAGACGAAAAATCGAGAATATATTAAAAGTTGTTTATGATATGATCATATTGGTTGCATATTAGTTAATCTCGTAGCTTAATGATCATAATGTATAAGTTTGAGAATTTTCTAAGAATATTTCTCGTTTGATAAGAGACGGATAATCGAGCAAAATTATCGACTAAGTTTTTGTAAGAGAAAAGTAATTGGATATTAGTAGTTATCTATGCTAAGAGCTCGTTGTGTATTTGTTTGAGAATTAACGGACTAACTTTGTTTAAAAGTATATCAAAGATCGAAATTGTTGAGAAATAGATTAAGGGTTTGATTTGGTGAGTTAAGCATGTTAATATGTTTATGTTAATGTTATAAGATAATGGAAATTGAAAGAAAATGAAAAGGAATTATAGAACTTGGTTTTATAATTAAAGTAAGTAAGTACTTGGACAAAGAATAGAGAAAACGAAGCTTTATATGTTATCTTTTGATAACGTTGTTCATGTATTGTTAATAAGCATGTAGGTGAATGTTTATTGTGATTTTATTAGAATTAATAAAAATGTTTTGGAAAATCGACTACGCTCGTCGTTGCTCGATAAAAGTTGTATACGTGTTTTGTTTAGAACTTTGATTGTGGATTTGATTATGTTGTTAGTTGATGATCAAATGATTAGTTGGTGATCATGTCATTAGATGATTGGATAAAAAGTTAGATTATATGATTATATGTTTTGTTAGATTTTGCAAAAATATGTTAAGTATGAAAATGTCGAATTTGAGAATCGAGAAGCATGATGTTTTGTGCATTAAGAACCTAAGATTTGCATGCTATGGTTGGTATGGTTGCATGGCTTAGCTTGGATGTCTATTAACGAGCCTAGGAAACCGTGCATCGAGGGTTAGGGTTCGCCGGATTTCTGGCAGTTCTGCCACCTTTTACTCCGGAAGCCATAACTTCTTGCTCGTTGGACGAAATCCAGATCCGTAAATTGGGTTGGAAACTAGACATCCATGGCTTTCTAATGGTATCTTTCCCATCCCCTGTTTCCAGATACTCTGTTCTGAAACTGCCTTAGAAACTGATGCACTTGCACAGTTTTTCCGAACTCTTATTTTCCTTCAAGTTAAATTGTTTTAACTTGATTTCTTGGAAACATCTAAGTTGTTTTTAATTATCGACTATTCCTTAAGAATGTTCTAACCGTCGAGTAAGAACCGAGTTGGTTTTCAATCGATATTTTCCCAAATCTCTTTACTTTTAATAAGAGATTAATCAAGTGCAAGTCCTAAAATTAAATAGTTATCGAGTCCGTTTTTCGTTTTCATTTTCCATCTCGATCTTTTTCTAAGATTTGATTATTTACGATTAAAGGAGGACATCGTACATAGAAGAAAGGACGGAAGACTGAAGCTTGGTTTCCGTTCTGTAAATTGTTAAGGTGGGCTTTTCTATTATACAAATAAAATGTGGCTATTCTATTTACTGAATAACTCGAGCTTTGCTCTGTTTTTCTTATCGCTTTAAAAATCATGTTTTAAAGTGATTATCTTGGCATAAAAGAATTTGTTTTGTGAGTTCTATTATGCCTATCTGAGTTGGTTCGCCAACTAGTAATCGATCGGATTCTGAGTTAGCCAAGAGGGTGCTTTCCAGAATTAGTGTACACGGTAGCCGGAGTGTATGGTACTCTGTTGAGGGGTAGCCAGCCACGGTGAGGAGCGACCGCGGAAGAAGGCCTTCTTCCCCGGCGTTATTCAGATTTGGTCATATTGAATTAAAAGTAAGAAAATGCTTGCAAGCGATTATGAAAAGAAGTTTTAGTAAGCACGGGCCTTTAATGAAAAATCCCGTTGTGTTACTGTTGAGATGCCTGATAAATCCATTTAATCTATTATATGTTTTTGGCATTTGTTCACTAAGTACTTTGTACTTAGCCCTGTATATGTTTATAAATATGCAGGTTGAGTGATGAGTGACGGCGGAAGTTGAGTGGTTGTGAAATGTTGAATAAAGCTAATCGAGCCTCGACTTCACATCTTCATATGTGAAGTCAATCTACGTCTTTTCCGCTGCAGACACTCTTTATGTTATAACATTTTTCGGTTTAAGTATTCTATACTTGAAACTCTAAATAGTACTAAGCTTCTATGTCTAACAATCTTTCAAGATTGTGTTCCTCTCAAATAAACAAAGTACTTTTCAGTTTATATCTTTCACTGATCAAGATATATTCCTCATTTATTCATTAATCCCCCTTCTTCCCCGCTTCTTAATTCCAACCCCTAGTCGCACCCCGGCTTAGCCGTCCTTCGGAATTTGGGGCTGTGACAGAGAAAGAGAAGATGGAGGAAGAAACAGAGATTGAACGAGCAGAAACAAGATAGTGTTGTGGATTTTTTGTTTCCCAAAATAGCCTTTCTTTCCTTATTTTCAATCCATGTTAGATATTTAGATTTAATTCTAGCCACACATTATGTACAAATGAATGGTCAAGATTAGTTCTTAGTTCTCATATAAAGAGTGGTTCTTAACAGATCCACACCCTATATATATATATATATAGAGTGGATCTGGTGAGAACCATCCCTTATGTGAGAAATAGGAACTAATCCTGACCACTCATTTGCAAATAATGTGTGCCCACAATTAAAACTAAACATTTAAAATGGATTCAAAGATAAGGAAGGATGTCTATTTTGGAAAATTATTATTTTCAGCAATACTCTCGTTAGATACATTCATATTCCTTCCTCTTCAATCTTTCTCTTTACCACCACCACCCACCATAGTTTCTCTCTCTCTCTCTCTCGAGAAAAGTACACGAGCTCATCATCATCATCATCCCACAACAGCAACACCCCAACAATAATAAAGATCGCAGCTTTCTTCTCCTTCCTCTCTCTCTTTCTCTCTCTATTTTGAAATTCATCTTGATTTTGATTATGTACTAGATGACGAAAGTGATGATTAGAATTTAATAGTGATGGTGAACGTAACCTGATCTAATCAACAATTGTTATGTTTTTCTAGGTTTCTTTTTTATTAATCCTTCTATTTTGTTAATTTTTTCTGATTTTTTTCTTTTCAATTTTTGTTATTTTTTTATTTTTGTGATTATTCAATTCGAGTAGGGAGTCGATAGGGACATCAATCGAGTTAAAGCTGTGAATTCTTGTGATATTTTCTTAATCAAGGAAGAAAGAGACGACTTGCGCCAAATCATACGTCGTAGAATTCTTGAGAGAATGTTGGGGTAGTTATTCGTGGTCAATTGCACTAATGCATAAATTTAAACAATGTAATGCACAAATGTCATACACGTAATGCATTAATTGTGGTAATGAGTCTTTTCCTATTATGTGCATTTATAGTTTCATATTGATGCATCACATAAATCATATTAATGCATTATAAAATTGTGTCCAGAATATCAAATAACAAATAGGAATTCGATATAATATTATGTTTTAGATGCAAAAATTAGAACAAAGAAAAAAAGATTTTGTTGTTGGTGTAGTAATCCGTGGCGAAACACATTAATACTTAAATCTAAACAATATAATATCAAATATCATAAATGTAATGCATTTATTATGGTAATAAGTCTTTCCCTAATATGTGCATTTACAGTTTCATATTAATGCATCACGTAAATCATGTTAATGCATTATAAAATTATGTCCAGAATATCAAATAACAAATACGGAATATGTGATGCTTAAATTGTATAAATACAAACTTTATAAATCTTACTTGTTCTTTATAAACCATAAATAAGGTGCAAAAATATTACTTGTTCCAGATTAATGACAAAAATTAATGCATCAGAAATGAAATATTGATGCATCACTTTACACTATTTTATGCATCTCGTTTTTGCACTGAATAAAACAGCGAAAATTACTATACTAACCTTACTTAAGTGAAAAAAGCGGGTTGACCAAATTAAAACGGGTTTGACCAATTAGTTATGAAATTAAATGATATCCAAAGATCTTAGAGGATGGATGGCTTGGATTGGTTCTAGTTCTCATATAAATAGGAGTTCTTATTTGATCCTCTCCATATATATATATATATTAAAACAAAAAAGTAGAATTGCAAATCAATTCAATTTTGATGGGCAATTTTATTAATTATATATAGTTAAAGGTAACAAATTCTACACAATATTCTGTATAAAAAATATATTAAAATAGAATTGAGACAATTTAAAATAGAGTATATTTTTTTTGAAATAAATCTAAAAATATTTTATAATTTTGAATATGTGTGTTTTGAATTAATTATTATTATTTTAGTTCCTATTGAATTATTTTGTTATTCTCTTTAGATTTTTAACCTATTAACTCATTTTATCTTTAAATAAAATATTTTTACTATTCGAATTTATGACATATCTCTTATTCGTGCATCGCACGGAGGGCAATACTACTTCTTAACTAAATTAAAATATGAGAATTAACTCCAACACTACTCCATTTCAATAAAATCAGTTAAGTTTTTACACTAAATTACTTGTAATACCCCGTTTTCGTGAATAATTAAACCTAGTATTTCTTTAATTAAATTAAGAGTATGAAGATGAAGAAAAATTCCCTTTTTAATAATTTTATTCGGCAATCCAAATTTGTGCCGAGAAAGTGGAATTTAATTATGTTTGTTTCGTATCGGGTTAACCGAAACGAATTAGAATTTATGTTTATTAGATTGTGCATTTATGCATGATTTTTAATTGAGAAAATTATGAATTTAGATTCTTAATTTAATTTATTAGTAATTTATGATTAAAAATAATAATCTTATTTATTTCATAAATGATTCGTTTTTCGGTATTTTCTTCCGAAAATTTACATTAGGGTTAGAGATGCCTTAATTGATTTTTCTAGATCAAGAAATTAGAGATTAAAGTATCGATTAGCAAGTTTAGTAATTAATTAATTAATTAAGCAATTAATTAATTAATTTAACCCTAATTATGACATAAGCATCGACCTAAGCGATGATGTAAGCAATGACATGTATTAGTTGACTAATGTGGATGATTAAGTGTGTGTTAGAAGCCATTAAACCATCCTTATCACTCCATTTCTCACGCAAACAACAACAAGAACAGCAGCACACACACAACACATACACGCACACCTTCATCCATTGATCTTCAATTTTTGAGCTCAAATTCAAGTTTTAATCCATCCCAAATCATTAATTAAGGTATGAGAAGTGTTTAGTTCAAGTATTTAGCTTTAATTCAAGCTTAAATCCTCAATTTAATTATTTTAAGTATTTCGAAAAATTTGAAGAATGTTAGTAGATGATGTTAATTTTAAATTATGATGTTTAATTCATGCTTAGGATGCATGATAGATTATTAATTCATGATTTATTCAAGCTTTCATCTTTTTCTCATAATTGTCGAAAATTTAGAAAAATTTGAGATTTTTGATTTTGATGTTGTATGATCAATTTGATTGATTATTTGAGCTTAGATAATTATTCTAAGCATGTTTGATGTTGGAAGTAATCAAAGAATCAAAACCCTTCTATGACTTTTAATTATAGCCGAAAATTATGATTAAAATTAGGGGTTTTTGATCTTGATGTTCTTTGATTAAATTGATGTTTAAATTAAGCTTATATGATGTTATTAAGTATGTTTATGCATTGAATTAATAGATTGAATCATAATTATTCCAATTATTGGAATTTTTGAAAGTTAGGGTTCTTGAGATTAGGGCTTTTTGATTTTGATGTTGAATGATGAAATTGATGATAGCATTGAGCCTATGATATTTATTTAAGCATGTGAGAATATTATTAGAATTTTTGGAGTTCAATTTCTATTATTTTAGAAATTTTCAGCTTTTAATTAATTAAGAAATAATTAATTTAAGGCTTAAATGGATTAATTGAAGTTATAATTAATCTCTATGATTTTAATCAAGCATGTTATGAATTGATTTGAAGAGAAAGTAATCATCATATATTATATATGAAAAAGCCGAAATATATATATATGTGGAATTATGATTTTATTCAAGTTATCCAAGAAATTAAATTATAATTATAGTTTATAATTTAATTAAGAATGTTTGGAAGTAATTAGAATGAGATTGGATATTTAATCCAAGAGTTGAAAAATGGCAGCCCCTTTAATCTTAATTTATAAAGATTATTTGATTTTTAATCAAATAAATAATCATAGATATGGATTCTATGTTAAAAACTAAGTGTTGTGGAATTTTTCGGAAATTTAATACGAAGTTTTGATAATTTCTATTTTCCGATGAATTTTTCCAAGTTGAACGTTGATATGTTTGTATGATATGAAGTGATGATTTGAATATGTAATTATGCTTATTATGGTTTAGTAATAATAAGGAATTAATTTGAGAATTTTCAGAGCTCGTTTGTCGAGTCAAATCCGTTTCGTATTTAAAGATATGAATAGTAATTAATGTATGATTATGTTAAGTGTGATTTTGGTTAATGATGAGTTAAGATAGAGTAAGAGCGTTTAAGAAGTTAAGTTAGAAATTCTCAAGTTTCGTCGAGTTTCGACGTAGAATTTCGAAGTAAATTAGAAGTAAAGAATATCGAATTCGTTTATTCGATAGTAGTTAATTCTCGTTCTGAATTCGTGAATTCTAGTTCGAATGAAGGATCGAGTGGAAGTGTGAATCCGAGAATTCAGAATCGATAAAGGTTAAGTCCAAAGCTTCAGTTATCAGGTGGGCTTTCTAAACAAAGAAATGATGAATGCTATATATATATAATTATATATATGTGATGTTTTAAATTGATTAACTTGCCAAATGTTTTAAGCTTTGTATGATACCATCTACTCAAGAAGGACGAATTCGGTCCCGCGCAAGGTGGGATTTGTGTACACATTAGTAATCGTGAGTCTTTCTTTGATGGGCCGGTTACATTGGTAATCGTGAGCCTTTCTCTGATAGACCGGTTACTAGTGATTAAGAAAGAGGCCTCTTTCTCATCACTACTATTTATAGTAGATATGGTTCATACTTGATGAGTATTTTGACTGCAGTCACTTATATCAAAAGAAAATGCTTGAGCAAGCACAAGTTTATTTTCAAAAAGTTACTTGTGCAGTGCTTTATGGCAAGTTTAATCTATAGCTTTAAGAAGCAAGTTTTCAAATGTTTTTGGCATGTGTCCACTGAGTACGAAGTACTCAGCCCTGCATGTTATTTCTAAAATGTGCAGGTTAGTTCGGATGAAGATGGGAGTGTGCTTGGACGGACTTTTGTTGGTTGAGTCTTTTGAAAGTTGTTTAAACTAGAGTTGAGTCATATGTCTTCATACATATGATTCTCTATATTTTTCCGCTGCAACACTTTGAAATATATGTTGAAGAATGAAGCATGTTCTCGACTTTGAAGTCGTTAATGTTATTTGTTAAGGTTTCAACTGCAAACTTGTTTTATCTTGAAAATAAGTTATCAATCCTTTGTTGAGATCTTTTAAATCATACGACCCTCTTTTATCATGTTTTCTTGATCTAATGGACTTCTTGTCGATATTGATCTCTTGGCATCGTTGGTTGTACGATACTAATTCTTGGTTGGAATTGTTGAGCATGTCGTTGAAATGTTGTTCAAGAATAAGTTTAACTCCCGGTATCGTTGTTTGTTAAGAATAGTTTGTCAAATGTTTGATTTTGTTGGATAACTGGGTCGTTATCTATTCCTTGGTTAATCATAAATTGTGTACGTCGTGGGACCCACCGGCTCGGTCATCTTTATTCTGAGTCGGGCTGCGACATTACTCCAACGGTTCTGTAGTAAATCTCATCGATTTAGGGTGCAACACTAAATTTAGTGCATCACTATTCATATGCAATAATTTATGGAACCATATTGTGTTCTATATATTACTGAACTAAAAAAATCAGACTTTCAACCTCCTATCATAGTAGTTGTAAACAATTTAATACATTTAAACTAACATAATATTGATAACTTATATGGTAAAAGACATATTATTCAAATTTATCGAATTAATCTTATCTCATATTATCAAGAAAACGAGTCCACTAATATAGTACAAACAATTGGAGTTGGCCTAAATTATATTATCTGTTGAATGGGAGGTTAATGGTGTTTCAATTTTAAAATAAATGCTACTGAACACTATTTTAGAAATAAAAAATTTAATCGCAAATATTTACATGCCCTTAATTAGGGTTGACTAGTAGTAATTAATTAGTATTCCCCTGTCGCAGCCCGACTCAGAATAAAGAGGACCGAGCCGGTGGGTCCCACGACGTACACAATTTATGATTAACCAAGGAATCGATAACGACCCAGTTATCCAACAAAACCAAACATTTGTCAACTATTCTTAACAAACAACGATACAGGGAGTTAAACTTATTCTTGAACAACATCTCAACGAATATGCTTAACAAGAAATCAATAACATGCTCGACAATTCCAACCAACAATTAGTATATATCGTACGACCAACGATGCCAAGAGATCAATATCGACAAGAAGCCCATTAGATCAAGAAAGCACGATAAAAGAGGGTCGTATGATTTAAAAGATCTCAACAAAGGATTGACAACTTATTTTCAAATTAAAACAAGTTTGCAGCTGAAACCTTAACAAATAACTTTAACGACTTCAAAGTCGAGAACATGCTTCATACTTCAACATATATTTCAAAGTATTGCAGCGGAAAAACATAGAGAATCATATGTATGAAGACATATGACTCAACTCTAGTTTAAACAACTTTCAAAAGACTCAACCAACAAAAGTCCGTCCAAGCACACTCCCATCTTCATCCGAGCTAACCTGCACATTTTAGAAATAACATGCAGGGCTGAGTACGAAGTACTCAGTGGACACATGCCAAAAACATTTGAAAACTTGCTTCTTAGAGCTATAGATTAAACTTGCCATAAAGCATTGCACAAGTAACTTTTTGAAAACAAACTTGTACGTGCTTGCTCAAGCATTTTCTTTTGATATAAGTGACTGTAGTCAAAATACTCATTAAGTATGAACCATATCTACTATAAATAGTAGTGATGAGAAAGAGGCCTCTTTCTCAATCACTTGTAACCGGTCTATCAGAGAAAGGCTCACGATTACCAATGTAACCGGCCCATCAAAGAAAGACTCACAATTACTAATGTGTACACAAATCCCACCTTGCGCGGGACCGAATTCGTCCTTCTTCAGTAGATGGTATCATACAAAAACTTAAAACATTTGGCAAGTTAATCAATTTAAAACATCACATATATATAATCATATATATATAGCATTCATCATTTCTTTGTTTAGAAAGCCCACCTGTCGAGTGCTGCTTTATCTTACTTTTCTCATTTTCGATTTCTCAACTTTACGCTCCCGCTCATTCCTTCATTTGAAATTATGGTTTACCAACCATTAGAGCGAGAAACAAACGACAGGCGAAGAAACGCTATCTCGAACAACTAAATTTCTATTTTGCCTCGATTCTTTAACGCTTAACTTAATACTAATACTTAAACATTCTAAATACTTTTAAAACTCTAACTTAACTACTAATTAACTTTCTACTTACATCTTTTAACATAATAAACATAATTACTCAATCATATTATCAATCCAGATCACGTACACATATAAACCTTTAACTTAGAAAAATAGCCGAAAAATAGAAAATTCTTAATACTTTGTATTTAATTTCTGAAAAATTTCACAATACTTAATTTTTATTGTAGAATTCAAATATGTGATTATTTTCTTGATTAAAATCAAATAATCATTTAATTTCCTTTAATTATTTTCGGCCCTTTTATAAAATTAGGATAAAATATCCAATTTCATTCTAATCAATTCCCAACACCTTAATTTAATTTATAAGCTATATTTATAGCTTAATTACTTAATTTAATTGGATAAAAATCAAAACCCCAATATATATATATATTTCGACTTTTTAAAGAAATAGGGCACATTTGCTTATTTTTATCCATTTCAAACTACAACATGCTTAATTAATATTCTAGAGATTAATTGTAAACTCAATTAATCCATTTAAACTTTAGAATAATTATTTTTAATTTATTTTAAAAGCTGAAAATTTCGAAATTAATGAAATTGAGCTCCAAAAATTCTAACAAAATTCCCACATGCTTAAATAAATATCATAAGCTCAATTCTATCATCAATTTCATCATTCAACATTAAAATCAAAAAGCCCTAATCTTAAGAACCCTAATATTTCGAAAATTCCAAAAATTGGAATAATTATGATTCAATCTATTAATTCAATGCATGAACATACTTAACAACATCATATAAGCTTAATTTAAACATCAATTTAATCAAAGAACATCAAGATCAAAAACCCCTAATTTTAATCATAATTTTCGGCTATAATTAAAAGTCATAGAAGGGTTTTGATTCTTTGATTACTTCCAACATCAAACATGCTTAGAATAATTATCTAAGCTCAATTATTCAATCAATTTGATCATCTAACATCACAATTGAAAAATCCTCATTTTAACATATATTTCGAAAATTATGAGATTAGGGTTAGGGTTTGATTTGAGCATGAATTAATGATCTATCATGCATCCTAAGCATGAATTAAACATCATAAATTAAATTCAAGCTCATCTAACATCATTTGGCCAAAATTTCGAAATTTATAGAAGATTAAAATAGGAGAATTAGAGCTTGTTTTTGAGCTATATCTTGCACTAAACATAGAACTCACCTTAATAATTAATTTGGAGATGATTAGCACTTGAATTTGAGCTCAAAATTGAACAAAAAGGGAAGAAATATGAGTGAGAAGAGCTGCTGTTTTTGCTGCTGTTTTTGACGTGAAAATGGTGAAGGAAATGGCTTGAAATCACATTTAAATACTTGCAATTAGTCAACATGCTTAGGTCATTAGTTAGGTCATTGCTTATGCAATAATTAGGATTATTTAATTAGTTAAATACTTAGTTTAATCAATTAATTACTAACTTGCTAATCATAACTTCATTCTCTAATTTCTTGATCTAGAAAAATCAATTAGGGCATCTCAAACCCTAATGCAAATTTTCGGAAGAAAATACCGAAAAACGAATCATTTATGAAATAAATAAGATTATTATTTTTAATAATTAGTTGCTAATAAAATAAATTAAGAAAATTAAATTCATAATTTTCTCAATTAAAAATCATGCATAAATGCACAATTCGATAAACATAAATTCTAATTCGTTTCGGTTAACCCGAGACGAAACAAACATAATTAAATTCAACTTTTTTGGCACAAATTTAGATTGCCGAATAAAATTATTTAAAAAGGGAATTTTTTCTTCATCTTCATTCTCTTAATTTAATTAAAGAAATACTAAGTTTAATTATTCATGAAAACGGGGTATTACATTCTCTCCCCCTAAAAATAAATTTCGTCCCGAAATTTGCTTATCACAAGGACAAAGCTCGGGATACCTTTCTTTCATCTTTATCTTTCAATTTCAACATTTCTTCTTCTGAGCCATCGGCTCCACTTAATCTTTACTAGCACAATCGATTTAGCTGATGGATCCTTCGATCCAAAATTACTTCTTGATTTATCTTAAAACTAAGATCTGGTCTAAGGTCGCTTCTTCTTCTTAAATAACGTGCTTGGGATCGAACACGCATTGGCGCAACTAGAATACATTAAACATGCTGCACGAATTTCTAAAGCTTAGTGGTAAAGCCAGCTTGTACTTTACTTGACCTATCCTTTCCGGGATTTCACACGGTCCTATTTAACGAAACTTAAGATTTCTTTTCACGCCAAAACTAAGGATTTCTCTCGAAGATAAACTTTTAGAAAAACTTTATTTTCAACATCGAACTCTATCTTTGATTTTCGATTATCAGCATAAGACTTTTGGCCAACTTACTCTTCTTTAGCCCATTGTTTGATTTGGCGAATTATCTTGATCAATTCTTCAATAGCATCGGAACCTAATACTTTACTTTCACCTACTTCAACTATATAAAAGCAGGGATTGACACTTCTTCCTCAAAGAGCTTCATAAGGGCGTTATGACGATCGGCATCTAATAACTGTTGTTGTACGCGAAATCAATGAGAAGAAAAACTTGCTCTCACTAGTCACTTCAATTTAACACAACAGTTCTGAACATCTCTTTCAAATTTGAATTTTTCTCTTGAATCGATCATCCGTCTGAGGATGAAAAATGATGCTAACATTCAACTTTTTATGCCCACCTAACTTTGCAGGCTTCTCCAAACCGGAAGGTAAACTTAGAATATTGATCTAATAATCGACTTAGGCATATCATGCACACGCATAATTTTATGAACATACAACTGAGTTAGCTTATTTGATCCAAGCATTACTGAAATTGATATGAAGTGAGCAGATTCTAACAGTCTGATCAAAATCATCCAAATAGTTGTATCCTCTCTCTTTTGGACTTAGGTAACCTAGTTACAAGTCCATGGTAATATCATTCCACTTCTAATTTGGGATATCTGATAGCTTAAACTATCCCACACGGGTTTGCTCCTTCTGCTTAAGGCGTTAGCTACTACGGTTATTTTTTCTGGATGATAGGAAATTTTACAACTGTAGTTTTCTATTAGCTCGAGCTATCTTCTTTGCCTCACTTAACTCTTTTTCTTGAAAAAAAAATTTGAGGCTTTTGAGATTTGTAAAGATCTCACACTTGGCTCCAACAGATAATATTTCAAGATTTTCGGTGCTATACAACTATAGCTCATTAAAATCTTAAGTTGGATAATTTATCTTATGAGGTCTGAGTTGTCTTGCCACATAAGAAATTGTTTTTCCTTCTTGCCTCAGAACACTAACTAGTCCATTCTTTGATGCATCCGTAAACACGGTGTAATCCTTGCTTGTTTCTGGTACTGCTAAAACTAGAGCAGTGAATAGTTTTTCTCTTAATCTCTTGGAAACTTTCTTTGCATTCAAGAGACCATTTGAACTTTTTGATCCTTTCTTCAGAAGAAACATGTCCGAGGGAATTTACTTCTCTTAGTTAAAATTCGCATTTGCTAAATTTGGCATACAACTTCTCAAACATTAGCTTTTCTAAGATAGTTCGGAGACATTCTTTATACTCTGCTTCCCCCTTGAATACACGAGAATATCATCGAAGAAGACCATGATAATTCTATCCCATTATTCATGGAAAACTCGATTTATGAATTCCACGAATACTGTTGGGGCATTTAACAATCCAAATGGCATTACTACAGACTCGTAGTGGTCGTACCTCGTTTGAAACATGGTTTTTGGAATATCTTCTTGATAAATCTTCAGCTGATAACAGCTAAATCTCAAATTAATCTTTGAGAAAATGCTAGCTCCTCACAGCTGATTTGTCAAATCATCTATCCTTAGCAAAGAATATTTTATTTTCAACTTGCTAAATTCTCGATAGCTCATACTCATTCTTAGACTTCCGTCTTTCTTCTTGACGAACAAGATTGGGGCTTCCCACGGAAAATACTAGGTTAATAAAACAAGGTCGAGCAATTCTTTAAACTGAATCTTCAATTCTTACAACTCCATATAAAACATTATATATATTGCTTTTAATATTGGGGTTGAACCAGATTCAAGGTTGATGGTAAACTCCAATTGTTTTATCTGAAGTAGTCCTGTCCAAAACTTCAGGAAAAACATCCTTGAACTTTCGGACTTCAGCAACATCATCGATATTCTTCTCTTGGGTTTCCATATTTATTGAGATAAACTAAAATATGTTTATTCATCTTTTCTTCTTAACAACTTTCTTACTTAAATTGTCGAAATAATCGACAACCTTTTTACTGCTCTCTCTATTCTAAGGAATAGGGTTGGCTTTTTTTTTCTTTTTTTTCTAGATGGCTGGGAAGAAATTTTCTTTGCTTGCACTAAATGGTGGCAAGGTTCTCGGTTAACTAGTATATCCTCAGAATGATGTCTACATCCATAATCGAAATAGACTTAGGGTTTTAGCTGACATCATAAGGGAATATAATCTCAAGTTCCTAAATAGGGCAATCATGCATCACTGAGGTAGATTTACCTACCAAGATCAATACTCTTAAGCTCTGACTAGCTCACCTTATTTTAAGGCCAAGAGTACTTACACATGCACTCAATATTAAAGAATGTGATGCATCAGTACCAAATAAAATTAATATTTGGTACACCTCTGAGCTGGCATATATCTGCCATATTACCTTGGTCTCTAACGCTTGCTTTCTAATCTAGAGTAAAAATTCTTTGATGCTATTGATGCAACTCTTGCTGCGATGGTTGCTACTATTTTAGCTGCTGCTGCTGAGGACGGGGCGCTTGGCTCTGGTGCTGCTGCGGCCTTGGAACTTCTTTTATGGCCTTCAGACGCAGGGCTGCTACTGCTATGATCTTCTTCCATCTTCTTCTTGCTGCTTACTTGGGTACTGGTACGGACGAAATCCTTGCGGTCTTGTGCAGTCTTAGAGATGATCAATCTTACCCTATGAAAAACGATCTAAACTATTCTAGAGTTAATCGATTTCTGCTGACTTTGTCTTTGTTATGGCTTCTTGCTAGATTGACTTTCAGCATTCCACTTTCCTCTTCTCTTAGGATTCTGACCTTCTTTTCCTCTTCGGATTCTGACCTTCGCACGAAGATTGCGGTTTGGTGGGTGTTGGAGCTTGAACTTGAAATGGAAGGGTGCTAGGATTTTGGACTAGCTTTTCTGGCTGTAAGGCCAACTCCATAACCAGAGTTCGGCTTAACGCTTATAAGTCAAAACACTTTGACTTACTAGAACTACTCTTTATATCTGGAACGAGTCCGAGGAAAAAGCTCAGACATCTTCTTGCCTGCCCGAATCAACTTGACAAGGACGAAACGAGCTAGGTCAAATTTTTTTTTTACAAACTCTGCCATCTTCTTCTTTCCTTGCTTTAAAATTTACAAACTAGCTTTACTTCTGCTTACAAAAGCTTTTCGAAATATCTTTCAAAAAGGCTACTTACACCTCCAAGAGAGATAGTTTCGAGCTGTTCGGAATAAATCTTCTGGCAAGCTTCCCACCAGTAGGTTGCTGATTCTTCCAACGGATATGACATGTATGTGAGACGCTCACGGTCATCACATCGAATAACCTAAAGATTCGATCTAACGCACAATCTATTTTTCTTCTTCTGATAGATTTCCTCTATCGTCAAAAGTTTGGAAAATTCTAACGAAGATAAAGTTCTTCAATTCTCTTCCTAGATAGAGAAGATGGGGTAGGTTCTTGCTGCTCTTCTTCTTTTCTGATTCTTTTTTTTTTTAGCATTCTAGTTATCACGCACAAGGGTTTAAACGAGATTTGCTTTATTTAAAACATCAATAATTTCACTTGAAAGTTTTAGGCACTTTCACATTTCAAGCTTCATCATAAAAGCATTTACTTCACATAGTAATAGTTCCAATCATGGAACTTAACTTTCAAGCAAATCAAATCTCATCATAGCATAATCACTTTCATAACTTAACTTAATAATTAAGCAATAACATAACAGCTTAACTTCATAACTTTTCTCATCTTAGCAATCAACAACAGAATACTCAACTTCATAAACTTTTCTTACTCATTCAAACAATTCGCAAAATACTTAACTTAACTTAAAACTCTTGACAAGCAACTTACTTCTTTCATACTTAGCTTATATTCATAAAATCATTATTCTTCAAGCTCTAGCTTCATATTGACAGCTATCCTTCAACTTATTTGATGCTTATCAAAGCAAAATAACTTCTTATCTTTCTTATGCATATAACATCAGGAACTCATCAACTGAACCAAATGACCGCTTTAGTCATTCTTTCATGCACTGGAAAATTTTTTTCCTCTTTGAGATCTTTTCAAGATAAGGAATCTATCCAGAAAGATATCTCCAGAAGCCGATCAATATGAAGAGTCTGTCAAAACTTCACTTTGAGAGTCGCTCAACTTTCAGGAACCACAAGAAGACGGAGTTCCAGGAGATAATGAAGCTCATCGACAGATCCGGTCTAACGCAGTGGGTGACTGCAAAGCTCAAGGACATCATTCACCAGAAAGTTGCAGAATTCTTCCTGGGAATATCAAAGGAAAAAGACCTCATCCGCTCTAATGTTTCACTCAAAATAAAAGAGAGAACGGGACACACAACTCCCTGGGATGCGGAAATCAGAGTCAACAAGATCCTGACAACGGAATCCAACCTGAGAGGAAACCCAGTCAGATCTGGACGAGATGCTGATAAAGCCGGAGTCTTTAAGAGCAGACATGTCAAAGCTCTTACTCCGCCACAGGAGGCACAGAAAAAGATGCAGGAGACAAAGCAGCATGCATCTATTTCCTTCCCAGCTGGGAAGAGAAAACAACTTGAGGAGACAAAACAAGCTGAAGCATCGTCTTCAAAGAGAAGTCTCAAGTTAAAGGTGCTCAGTCAGACAGTCGAGAAGCCAGCTGACATTGAGAGAGAATTCATAACTACTCTCCGAGGAGCAGAAGGTCTACAAACGGTGGTTTCTTTCGGTGGAGAAGAAGTTCATGTGCCAGCGTGAACATCATCATAGCCACCATCTTAACGACGTATTCCAACTGATCAACTAAGCTTAGACCCCAATCAACTAAGCTTAAACCTCACAGCAGATGGAATACTTCAACCACCTTCTCCTCAATTTCTTTCAGCTCGATAGGGACACCAACTTCAAGATCAACTCATGGAAGTTTGAGCTCAAGCCCCTGCACCAAGCTCAAGACGAAAGCATCATCCAGCCGATGATCACTTGCAGCTGGATGATGAAAACAAGAGCTGAACCCCTTACCCACACTTCAGAAGTGGAAGGGAAATGCTTTAGTCCCTTAAAGATTGCACGTGACGCCTCCATCTCAAGGTTTGAAAACCTCTTGCTTAAAGGAGTCTCAAGCGCACTGCAAGAAACCTGAAGAGCTGTTCAGACTTTCTCATACAATCTAATGAAGTCTGAAGAAGCCAAATTGCAAGGAATGAAGTTGTGCCCTACTCAGAAGATGTCATCTTTAGAGCCAACTCATACCTCCAAGCACTCAGCTGGATCTCCCCAGCTGAAACAACCAAGGAAGTTGTGCCTGCAATCACAGCTGAGGCTAATGCTATTAAAGAAGAACCAGCCAATACAACAGCTGAGCCTCCAAGAATCCAGACTCCACAAATCAGAGCTGACAGTTGCAGCACAGCCGAACTAAAACATCGCCACAGCTGACAACACAGCGAAGATCGCTGACGCAATTCAGGAAAATTGTATAGCTCAATAAGACGATAGTTTGCCTCTCCCGCCTTGTCGATAATGCCAAAAAGGGGGAAGATAATGAGACTAAGAAAAAATGTCTTCATTAAGCAAAGGGGCAAAACTGCTGAGCTAGAGGATATAGCTGAACCAGCTGAAGGAGAAACGGAGTCAATAAAGAAGCAGCGAATGCAGAAGAGAAGACCCAGCCAGCTGGAATTGAAGATTGAAGATTGAAGATTTTTTTCTTTCTTTTCGATTTGTGTCTTTAATTGTTGTAATTTCTTACTTTAATAAAACAAAGTTTTATTTGCTGCTCAAAGCTCACCCTGATGACAATTACTTTTTGTCCAGGCTCTAAACTCTGAACTCTTAATCTGCTGATTCTTTTTATCTCTTAAAACGTAGGGGGAAGCTAAAGGGAAGCTTCATAATTTGTCTCAGTTAGATTTTGGCATCATCAAAAAGAGGGAAATTGTTGGGAAAATTATAAAGTTTTGATTTAATACCAAAACCCAACTGACTCCAACCGAGTAGATGATCGCATAAATCTAAGTAGTGTTTTCCAGCTCGCCTGTTTGAGCTCTAGATTTTCTAAGTTTTCAGGTTCAGGAAGCGGAAGACAGCAGCAGATCCAGCTATGTTCACAGCAGGAGTTAACTATTAGCTAAGTTTTCCAGCTGAGCTGAGTTCAAAACAGAACAGGATCAAGCTGAAGATTAATCGAGCTGAGTACAAGACAGAGCTGTTCCAGCTGTACAGAACAAAGGGAACTAACTCTGAAGTCGTCACCTCAAGTCAGTTTATCCAATCCAGCTCCAAATTCAAAAACCAGCTCAAAAGACAAAGATCCCGGTGTCAGAGGAAGACAATATACCTCGACCAATGAGGAATTGCCAAATCAGCATCCTAGACTTCAGAACCTAGGATGTGACACTGATGAAGACAGGTGCAGAAACGTCCAATGGCAGATTGTGAATTTAAGAAGAGTAGGTAAGATTCAAACGACTTCTCCAACGGCTAGTCTTGAATCTCTACCTATATATACCCGTCTTCAATCTCAGGATCAGACACGAAAAACTATCTACAAGCTTTCATTTTCTGAATTCATCAAGCCTTCAAAAAGCTCCTAAGCAGTTCTAAATAGTTCAAAGAACATTTTATCTTAAAGTGTTTCTAGTCCAGAAACAACTCAGTTTTTCGTCTGATTCCTAGGCAGAAATCATTGTGTATCTTAAGCCTAGATTTTGAACGAGTTCATCTAACTCTCTGTTCTTCATTGTAAGAACTCGTTCATAGTTGGAACCCCAAACCAAACCCCTCTTTACCGAGAAAAGTTAGGTCAAGGTTACGCTTACTTGAAGCGCGAAATTCAAGTGGTTGTAAGGTTTTTTCAGTACCCGCAAACTGAAAGGTTAGGCTTGACAGTGCCCGTAAACTGTTGGAACACAGCTCGAGTTAGAGTTGTGAAGTTGCTTAGTACTTGGAAACCAAGTGGTAGTGAATTACCAGTGAATCTGGTTGTGGACGTAGGAGGTGTTGCTCCGAACCACGTAAAATCTCGTGTTATTTTATTTCTCGTTATTTTTAGTTATTGTACTAACTCCATTGTCACATTGCATTCTTATCGAATCTGCACACTCAGCTGCTCTCCAAAGACAGCTGTGTCTTTCTTAAAATTTCACAACTTGATTAAGCTGAAAACGTAAAGATAATATTTTCAAGCTGAGTTTTTCTAAGCAAACGAGCTAAGTTTTTAAACCACCACTTTCTGCACTGCCAGCTGAGTTATTAGCCCAGCTGACCTTCCTCAGCTGGATTCATAACTGAGCTCACGCACTCTGTTTTAAATCTGTCAAAAAGTTTCAAAAATCTATCTTTGGTGTATTCACCTCCCCTCTACACCAAAGACCCAGCACAGGGACCATCAAAGTATGACTGTTAATAAGCGAATTTTATTATGTGTATTTTATATTACATTTCATTCTTACTATGGTATCCCTTTTATTATAAACACATTTTGAATTAATTAGAGAATATCTTTCTCAAAAATATTAAAATATATTATAATTACTTATAACATCAAAATTAAATAAAATATTTTAGTTTAAATAATAATCTCTATGAATATCTTAATTTCTCTTAATGTATTAACTATTATTTTTATTTTTATTTTTATTAAATGTTTTTTAATAAATATAAGTACACAAAAAGATATTATTAATCAAATCATTAAACAAATGCTCATTTTGTTTAGCACAAACTTTAATTTGATACTCCTTCCGTCCCTGAAAATTGTGATTTTATTGTTTGATTTATCCGTCCCTCAAAATTATGATCTTTTCTTTTTTGTACATGACCTCACCCACTTCCTTATATTTTAAACCTCACAACAAATTAAAGGTGGTCTCTTTCTCCATTCAACAAACATCTATCAAACATTTCTTAAAACCCGTGCCACACAAATTGCATCATAATTTTTATGGACGGATGAAGTACTATTTAACCCATTATTTCGTTAATGACCTCTCGAGTTAATTGAAATATGTAAAAGTAATTCTTTCTAAATTATAATTTATATACTTTAAATAATTAAATATATATATATATATATATATATATATTAATTATCTACTTAACCTTATTTTTTGTGGGATTTTAGGATATATATTATTTCCTCCATTCACAAAAGAATTGTTACAATTTCCTTTTCGGTTCGTCCACAAAAGAATTGCCATGTCCATTTATAGTAAAAGACCACACACAATTGTTTAACTTCTCATACCTCATTATTTACAAAACTTGTCATTGTTGGACCCATCATATTAATTTAAAATTATTAAAAGTGGGACCCTTATTTCACTGACAATATATTTACTCAATCTAATACATTAAAAGTGGGACCCCTATTCTACTCACGATACATTCAACTCAAACTTATTAAAATCCGTAACGGTCAAAACGTAGCAAATCTTTGGTGGACGAAGGGAAGTAGTATATATATAGAACAATATAATTTGTTTTAAAAGAATGAATATTTAAGTTGAAATATATATTTAGAGAAAGCTCGTTTATGCGGGTTAAACTTGAATATGATTGCTAATAATTGAATTAAGTTTGAAGTTGATGGTACCCGTCTTAATTCGATTTGATTAAAAAAATTATACTAATCAGTATAATAGTAATATACTCCGGTAAAATAAATTAATTCATTAAAAGATTTTAAGTTAAGATTTTTTAAGATAGTTAAAAATATTATTAACGAATAAGAATTTTGAAGTTTAAAAATTTACATAGATAAATTACATAGTGATAATGGATTAGCGACAAAAACAAATTATTATGTTGAATGATTTTCTATTTTCAATTACAAAGAGTAAAGAGAAAAAGTCAATGCGATCAGTATAATTAAAGTTTAAACAACAAATTTCCTATATAAAAAAGAAATCCTTTATAAATAACAAATTAATGAAACACATAGTGTCTATATCTATTGATATTGATTAATATTTACCATATATAAAATCTATATATAAGGTAAATTTAATTATTAATGAATTATTATATTTTTTATAATATAATATATTATGTTACACTATTACCCTTAAAAAAATTATATAGTAAGGATATAATAGGCAATTCAAATTTTGTAAAACAAGGCTCTTTTTATATAAGTATAGATATAGATTTATGTTACAATTTATATTTATTTCAGCTAAATGTTACATTAGAATGCATAAAATTACAATACATAATTTGAACCCCCAAAACATGGGGTTCCAGTTTGAAACCGAGGAACCGAACCGAACCGAAACTTGCGGTTCCGATTTGGAACCGAAAGCAAAGTGGTCAGCAATTCGGTTAAGGTTCCCTTGGGATGGAACCGAATCGAACCGAACCATATTAGCATATCATATTTCACGTTGGACATTTACATATATCATCAGTGTAGATTTTTTTGCGATTTGTGATTGTAACAATACTACCAACTTAGATATAAATAATGATATTGGCGTGTATACTTTGCATAAAACTGACACAACTTTTCATATACGAAATACAATTTTTAAGTAATAAAATTAATCCATCTAAAAGAAGGTAATAAAATTAATCACAATTAGTCTACTAATTAATAGTTGTTCACCGGGGATCCAATACCTACTTTATTCTGTCTCACTACGTATTACTCTAAAAAAATTAAAAATTCCTTTTTTTTTTTGTTCAGTTCAAATTTCTTGTATTTTGGCTTAATTTATGGTTATTGAATTTATTATATTAAATTAATATATATATATATATATATATATTTATATATATTTTACTTTTATAGCAGTATGTAATTTCAATTTTATTAGTTAAATATTGAATATTAGGTTTGATAAATCTTTCATTAGGGTATATAATATTTTAAACAGTAATTTTATAAATTTTAATTGTGATTGAATATATTATAATTTCTTTTCAGAATAATAATATTAAAATAATAAATAATAGTTGAACACGAGTGAGAGAATTAAAACATTCGGACACAAACTACAACAAAATGATTCAGTAGTGATATTCATAAGTATCATGATTCTTCATAAAAAATATCATTAAATTAAATTGTGACATCTTGTGATAAGCACCTATTATGCGTGTCACAAAAATAAAATCATGTCACAAAATTTAGTGATATTTGAGGGTGTAAATAATTTATTAAAATTCTATATGAAACAAAATTTATTTATATTTTTATATATAGTTGAAGTATAGATATGTATGTGAATGCCACAATATATATTTATATATATATATATATATATTACACATAGAAATGTAACAAATTTTGTGACACTTCTCTTGATGTTGCTAAAATTACGTCACTATTAAATATTTTTGTTGTATTGAGTGCAATATCCGAATCCATAGTTAACTTGTCGGGATTTATTAAATTTATTATTGTGGAAAACGTCTTTAATTTTCAACTTTGTTTTTTCTATGATTGTGCTAATTACGTACAAATTTTCTATAATCTAAAATGTTTTGATTCTCAAAAGAATAAATTATTTTCCAAGATGTTTGGCATGTTTCACACGAATACCCATTTGAGCAGTCTAAGCATTATGTAATTATTAAAACATATCTAGGACCTAATATAGATACGACTTTGCCATATTATTTTTGTAAACTCTTCTTCAAGTTAAGATTTTTTAAAGGATAAGTTTATATATGTCCTTTCGTATCAAATGTACATACATAAAATATTTCTAGTAGTTAAGTATAAAGTTTTCAAGAAAAATTGATCAGGAACAAAGATATTCCAAAATCAAAGGCATAGAAAGAAACTGAAGAGGAATGGTTTTTCATTTCACATAAGAAATCCACATATATATATATTACCTTGTCAAAGTCTTTCACAACCTAAGATTTCATTGAAGAATTCTCTTCATATTCCATCCATAACTCCCTGATCTGCCCAGCTGCAATGAATATATTAATAATAAAGGCCAAAAAACTGGTATAAGAGCAAGCTAATATCCTAAAAATTAAGTTATAATATAGCAGGGGACGATTAAATTCTCTCAAACCACATTCACCTCCACCAAAATGAAAATATAGAGAAGCTATGTTAAGATAACCTGATATCCATGTAGTTCACCTAAATGCAAGTAGCTTAGATAGGTGACTTTAGAAATCACAGAAGTAATAAGATGAACATTTAACACAATTTAATCTTCCCAACGATGTCCCGTAAAAAAAAATCTTCCCAACCATGTTCAAGAATCACCATGAATCACTAACACAATAACAAATATATCAATTGTTATTCTCTGTGGAAATTAAATAAAAAAAACGAGCAATTTTAATTTGAGAAACCAACTTGGTCGAAAACAAAATCAGAAAATAATTAAATACGTCAAAGGATTTGAATTTTTTTTTGAAATTAGGGCTTAGAAACGAGCTAACCATCGAATAGTAGCAGCCGTGGCGGCACAGCAATGCGCACGTAGGGACCTCGAGAAACATCAGCGGAGGCATCGGTCGACGCCGAGAAACATCAGCGGAGGCATCGGTCGATGCAGGCAGTGGCTCGTGACTTAGGGCAACGTCAGAAAATAAAGAGAGGATGACTTACTGAGTTTCTATGGAGAGAGATGCGCTGAAACGATTTTTTTGTTTTGAAGAAAGAGAGGCGAAGAAATGTTAGGGGAGAGAGAATTTAGTTTTCTATTGGTTCAACACTTTTTTATAATTATTATTGTTAATTAATTAATTTTCATTCAAAACTTAATAAATTTTAATTGAAATTAATAAATTTTAATTATAATTAATAACTCTAACAAGAAATTAATAAATTTAATTGAAATTAATCAATCATAATTAGAATTTTTTTTCGAGAACATCACAATTATATTAATAAATTCTAATTATCCCTCAATTATCCTCTTACATTATTCTAAATATGTTGGATAATTATGACATTTTCTTGAGGTGTTGAAAATAAATTGTATTATCACAATTAATATAAAAATAAACTCCAAATTTGTGTCACAAAATTGTGACCCGATATTTAGATGATGCACCGTTGATACAAATTTACAACACTTAATACAACACTAGTTTATATGTGTTGTATAATGATGACATTTTTATAATCTGTTGCAACACAAAAAAGTCACAATATTGTTAGAAACTGTGGCACAATATTTAAGTGATGCGGATATATGACACTGAAAACGACATACTTTTTTATGTGTTGTATAATTATGACATTTTATTGATGTGTCGCAAATAAATTGTTGCAATTCAGAGACATAAAGAAAAGTGTTGCATTTGTGTCACAAAACTGTGACACATTATTTAAGCGACACACGATTGACGCAAATATACGACACTGAATGCAACATTGTGCTATATATGTTATATAATTATGATATTTTATTGATATGACACGAATAAATTGTCGTAATTTAAAGACATAAAATAAAGTGTCGCATTTGTGTCACAAAACGGTGACACAATATTGATCTGACACACAATTGATGCAAATATACAACACAACGAGCATAAGTGTAGTAATTTTACGATATTTACATCTAGTGTCGCATGAGTATATGTCACAATAGGCCAATTTTCTTGTAGTGTAATGTTTGTGAAAAGTAGGCAAAAATTTGTGTGCAGCCTACCGCAATCCGTCATTAGGGGATAATTAAGGAGTAATTAAGTAGATTAAAGATGATTAGGATGCAATTAGAAGTAATGAATCTCAATTAGGTTAATTAATCTCAATTATGATTTATTAATCATAGTTAGAGTTTATTAAATCTTAATAAGTATTAATTAAATTTTAAATATATTAAAAAATAAATAAAGAAACAGGATAGACCGCAGTGGAGTTGCTGTATGGTGTAGTCCACCACACTGAGACCATCTTTGAAAAGTATTGGAGTCTGTCATATTTCACGACACAGGATAAATAAAAGATATGCATGACATCGGTATGAACAACTGAATTTAACGCAATTTTATACCAAGAACGTATCTTTAATTAGCACTATATATGTACATATTACGTGCATCAATAAAATAAAACATATTTGATGGACAAAAGTTATCTCTCGCCATTATCGCTTCTCACAAATATAAATACAGTACACTTCCAATTAAAATGAGCATAAATCAAATTAATCAAATGGCAGCTCTCTCACCAATTCCTACCTTTGAAGATCTTAAGATAACATTTCAAGAATGCTCCTTAGTATTTCCATCACAAGAAACTCATAAAAAATCGTTTTTCTTGTCTAACATTGACCAAATTCTGAATTACAATATCCCAACCGCCCATTTTTTCAAGCCAAATTCAGATTTCCCACCTGAAAATGTTGCAAAAAAACTCAAAATCGCTCTGGAAAAAGTGCTGGTTTCATATGAATTTATGGCTGGAAGGCTGAAACTGAACCTCAAAACGGGTCGTTTAGAGATCGACTGCAACGAGGCCGGGGCCGGATTTGTCGTAGCTTCTTCTGAATTTTCACTCGATGAGATGGGGGAATTTTTGGTTCATCCAAACTTGGGATATCGGCAGCTTGCTGTCGAAAAGATTGATACTTTGGGCCCTGAAGTTGATCAGCCTCTTTGTGTTATTCAGGTATTGATGTGGGTGTTTTTTGCCTTTGTGTTCGTATGTTACATTTTCATGTTACATCTCTTGTTTTTGTTCAATGGTACATGTGAAACTGATAATTTATGTAAGCACTATAGCCTAATCTAAGCGCGAGCTTGTGAACTCCAATGGTATTTTACTATAGAATAAATGCATATTTAGATGCTTGTAATTTACTTTCAGTTAAGTTGAAATTAGGCCCTTAATTAAATACTCATATTTTACATTTAAAATACCTATTATAAAAGTGTCTTGTTTACAAAAATTAATTTGTGTATTATACCCCTATTATAGATTTAATTATAGGGAAATAATGTATATCATATACTATATTTATCTATTATATATTATTAGATTATACTTATTGTTACTTATTTAAATTATTTAGGATTGTTTAATAAATTATTAATATAAATATGTTTTATTTATTTGACATGAGATAAGAATCCTTTGATATAAAATAAGAATCCTCTTGCGTTTAAATTTTCTCAAAATTGTGGTATGATTTATCTATTTTTTACGTAACTACATTATTTAAATTTATTATGATATGATTATTTTATTTTTCATACATATATATTCTTATTATTAAAATCTATAAACGACGCACGTACGACACTACTAGTTTAGTAAAAAATGAATATATGCTAATGTTTAATTGTCATGCATTTTCTTTGAGAGAGCCTCTAGTATGGTGGACCTTTTTTTTTGTTTAATTAATTAATTCCAAATTAGGTTTAATAAATTATAATGAGATTAATAAATACTAATTAAAATTAGTTACCTTTATTTTTCTCTTAATTATTAATAATCCTCTTATTTATTTCCAAATCCGCGAACTGTACGGTACGGCCGGCTATATAGAAATTTTTGCCTTTAATTATCTTTTCTTCTAGAATGGTTGAGTTTATGGCCTAGAATGTCATTTCACATTATTCACGTGTCTCTTAATTTATTGATATACATGATCTTGTGTGCATTTATAATGTGGATATACATATCATGTATTCCTGTAAGCTCGAATAATATTTCATCTTCTATTATAATACTCCTACGTAATTTGTGAAGTCAATTGGCAGATCACATCATTTACTTGTGGTGGTTTTGCAATCGGAATATCAACAAATCATATCATACTCGACGGCATAGGCGCCAAGGCGTTCATGGATAACCTAGCCTCTCAAGCTTTCGAAAACAAACCCTTGGCCGTCATACCTTACAACGACCGCCGCATTCTCGCCGCCAGATCTCCACTGCATGTGGCATTCCCCCACCACGAATTTCTTGACCTCAACCTCCCCATCGGAGAAGGCTCTCGCCCGAGGGTATTTGATTGTAACCGCGAAGAATTAACTTTCCGAATCTTTAAATTGAGCCTAACTGACATAACCAACCTAAAGGTCAAGGCAAAATATACTACCAATGGAAATGCAAATATTAGCCGTTTTGGGGTGGCGGCGGCGCTTATGTGGCGGTGCAAAGCCCTTTCAGGCGACGTAGCGTGAAAAAGAAAAAAATTCGACTCTGTTGAATGTTGTCAACATCAGGTCGAGGGTAAACCCGCAGCTGCCACCTTCATACAGTGGCAACGGAGTGCTACCTATAGGGGCTTCGGCCACATTTGAGGAACTCGAAAAAGGGCCGTTTTCTAAGTTAGTGGAGATGATATCAAATACAGCTAACAGTATGACTCATGAATATGTCAAATCAGCCTTTGATTGGCTCGAGATGCACCGCGGGGTACCACACGGGGAATATCTCGTTAGTTCGTGGCTAGGGTTAGGATTTGAGCTGGTCGAGTACCCGTGGGGAAAGCCGATTTACAGTTGCCCCATCGTGAACCATCGAAAGGATATTTGTTGGATTTTTCGTGATGCCGTTGATGATGGAGTTGGCGCCATGGTCGGGTTGCCGGCTGGAGAGATGGTACGATTTGAAGCACTCTTCCATGAATTCTTTAGATGATTTTAAAGGGCAAAATTGATGTGACCCCGTCTTGTAATTGTTTATTATTTGTTTCTTCAATTCCTTGTGATATTTTAATGTTGTACTTGTGTTTGTTGTACCTAATAAGATTGAAAATGGTATATGTTATAATGTATGATTGTTTGCGCAAGTTTAAGTGCATGTTTGTTTAGTCTTAATTTGTTTCAAACTTTTTAATTCTTGTAACTAATCTTATACTCTCTCTGTCTCATCCATCTTGACCCCTTACTGTTCGACACGATAATTAAGGAGAATGACAAAAAGATAGAAAGTGGATAGACACCGCTACTTTTGAAGAGTTAATTATTTTCTTAATTTTTTGTAAAGAGGTCAAGATGAATAGGATAATTCAATAAAATAAAGCAGTCAAAATGAATGGGACTGAGGGAGTATATTTTAGTTTAGTTCTCTTGGCGTAGGACTTTAGAATCTGTTCTAAAGTAGACCAGGATCAAAACAACCTAATTAAGTGATTATATATTGTTAAATCAGTTCACCACATATACGTACTGATTTGCAACATGCAATATTACTTACAAACGTAGCAAACATATATTATACACAACCTAACGTCTAATTTTTCCACTAATCATATAATTATGGTGTGGATTCCACGTAAAATTTCTTTTTTATTTTCTAACATGGTTACGATACTAAATAATCTGGTTAAGAATCTACAAATCTTGACCAAATGATATTTTGAATTATTTTCCATAATCTATCACACGAAGGATATCGAGGATCCCTCTGTCCTTCTGGTATCTCAGAAATGAGTTCCTGTGCCAGTGTCTGTGCTGCGTGAGTCCAAACTCAAAACTAATTATGGAAGAATGCTTCGAGAGTTGAAACGATAATTCTCCTCCAACACCAAGCAAATGAAGAATCTTCGAATGCGTAAGAATGATGGTGAAGTTGTGTATGGTAAAAGTGAAGGTGGTCCTTCTGGAGTGGAGCAGTCTGAGCCTGAGTTTAAGGCTGAGCTTTTTGATTGATTGTTTGGTTAGTTGACACCTATGCTTTGTCAATTCTGTGAGACAAAAAGGGGCCGGGGAGAGAAGTAAGTTGTTTTTATGTTTTTGTTGTTAAAATTAGAGCTCCATTCTGTTTTGGAATGGCTAAATGATTGAATTGAATATCGTTTTCATGATGTTTTGGGCGTATTCGATACCATTTGCTAGTGAAAAACTATGTCGTTTAACATTTTTCCCAAGTTAAACCTTGTTTTATCGGTTTTTACGCTTGTTTATTAGTCTTTGATAATTGCAGGAGAATGAATGTGGAATTAGAGTGAAAGGAGCTTGACATGAGACAGAGGAGCTCGATACGAGAACGTAGGAAAAATGGAAGTCAATTCAGAGTCCGGACGAGGGAGAACGGCCGAAACAAAAAAAGTGCACAGTAAGGAGTGGGTTGGCGCGCGGGCGCGCTGGGACAACGTGAAAATCAGCTTCTGGCACGGGTTTGGGCGCGACTTGGTGCGCGGGACAATCCGCGGGGTGCTCGGTCGCGCGTGGAAGAAGAAATTCACCTTCGGCGCGGGATTTTGGGCGCGGCCACGCGCGGCGAGCCCTTCTTAACCCAAAACACGTTTTTGCCTCTATTTCACCCATATTTTCGAAATTTCTCTCCATAGCCACTTTCTCCCACTCCATAAACCTATAAATACCTCATTTTGGCTGACAACCCAAGTCTAACATCCACAAAGCCAACAACCCACATCTCCACACACTCTACACACTTTTTCACACACCTCCATCATTTTCATCTTCCACCCAACAACTTAGAGAGATAAAAGTGTGCTTGGGGGAGAATTGGAGAGAAGACATCAAGGATTTCAAGATTGGAGCTCAAGACCAAGGATTTGTCTATGAATCTCTTGTTTTCTTGTTCTTCTTTCATGTTTATCTTTGTTGTGGATATTTGCTTTTCATTATTATTAGCTAAATTTCCCTATTTTTGGGATTATATGGGTTTGTGATGGATTGATCTTTATCTTAATTAATTGTTGATGGGTTCTATTATTTCCTTGTGTTTGTTGATTTGGTTGAATATTTGAATGCTTACCTACCATTTGAATGTTTTTATTGTGTCGATTTGAGGTCGGGAGAGGAAGAATCGATATTAGAACCAAACATGAGGCACAATATTGCAATAGCCCGAGAGGGTGAGTAGTTTTGTGAGGGCATTTGATCCAAGGAGCCGTTATGAGTTATAGACTAGCTTAGTGACCGGAGACGGCATAACTAGCTTGTAATCTACAACTCGAGTCGCCCGAGAGGGGCTAGAGTGAAAAAGAGATCGCCCTAAATAATTAGGATTCTATAAATAATTGATTAGTAAAGTAATTTCTAATTGCTTATCCATCGAAATCTAGTCCCTAGGATAGCTTCGTTTCCATATTCTCCTCCCGTTTATTAGTTTAATTATTGTTATTTAGAGTTTATTTGCTTTCTTTAATTTAGTTTAATCTCTCCAATTTATTCGTGAGTCTAAGTAGATTAACATAGCTTATTAGTAGAATTCATAAGACTTTCGAACTAGTCCTCGTGGAGTACGACCTTGCTTGCCGAATATTACAATAGCCCCGTACACTTGCGGGTTTTATTTGCTTAAAAGAAAAAGGCGAACTTTCATCAGTGTTAATGTATGTTGAAGATTCTGATCCGATTGGTTGTTCTTCTACATTCTTAGCTTAAGGGGGAGTACAACTCTGTTTGGATTGTTTATCTCCAAGTTCAGTTTGAGGGGGAGCTTTGATATATAAGCCTTCATACTAGCTGTCGTAATTAATGCTAAGGTATGAAGATGGTTTTTAATTTAATAGGTTGCTTGTGTGCTTGTTTATTGTTTTGTCTACATAAATGTCAAAGGGGGAGATTGTTAGATTTTGAGTTGGTACTTAGTATATGTTGGCAAGTTTATGTAGTCAAAAGTTCAGCTAATGAAGACTTCGATCTACTGCGAGACAAACTCTGTTATGTGTGCTTCAGTCTGAGCTATGTAGAACCGACATCAGTTCATCGAGAAGCTATTCTTATATGCGCGAATTTTGCAGAATTCTTTCCTTTTAATGATAGATGCTGAAAGAACATTTTATTTGCAGATATCTTTGAGTGTTCTACAAGGCATATCTTCACAAGAAAGTTTCTATCTTTTAGGAAATGTGATTGAAGGAGCCGAGGACCACCTCTAGGGTTTTCAAGTGATCCTATAAATAGGTCTATACCAAGTCTTTTGAAGATAGCCGTTGTTTTATTATTTTGTGCAATACTTTTTGAGAGAGTATATCTTTATTGTGCGCAAGTACTTGAGAGTTTATTTCTAATAAACACTTTTTGTAAGGGAGTTGAGTGTCGAGCTTGGCTCGAGCTTAGGTTGTGGGTGGTTCGCTTACAATCATTAATCCACGGCGTGTTTAGGAGGAGTGAGCGAAAAGGTAGCATAAGGTGATGACATGTATGTGTAAGATCCTCTATAGTCACTACTTCTAATAATGGATTGGTTCTCTCTTGAACACGAGTGAGACAATTAAAACATTCGAACACAAACTACAACAAAATGATTCAGTAGTGATATTTATAAGTATCATGATTAATTCTTCAAAAAATGTCATTAAAATAAATTGTGACATCTTGTGATAGGCACCTATTATGCGTGTCACAAAAATAAAATCATGTCACAAAATTTAGTGATATTTAAAGGTGTAAATAATTAATAACAATTCTATATAAAACAAAATTTAGTATATTTTTTATATATAGCAGAAGTATATAGATGCATGTGAATGTCACTATATATTTTTGTTACACATAGAAATGTAACAAATTTTGCGACACTTCTCTTGATGTTGCTAAAATTATGTCAGCTATTAAACATTTTTGTTGTATCGAGTACAATATCCAAATCCACAGTTACGTTGTCGGGATGTATTAAATTTATTATTATGGGAAACATCTTCAATTTTCAACTTTGTTTTTCTATGATTGTGCTAATTACGTACAAATTTACTTATAATCTAACATGTTTTGGTTCTCAAAAGAACAAATTATTTTCCAAGATGTTTGGCACGTTTCACGCGAATACCCAGTTTTAAGCCGTCTAAGCATTATGTAATTATTAACACATATCTAGGACCTAATATAGATACGACTTTGCTATATTATTTTTGGAGTTACAGTTTTTTTAAGGACAACAACTTAGCCCGATTTGGATAGAAGGACAAATTTATTTCGGGCCGCAATTTAAGGACACTAACATTTAAGTGTTGCGTCCGTAGGACAAATTTAGGCCCGATCGGACTAAATCGCACATGAGTAGCACGTGACCCTCCAGGTGGAGCCCGAGATGTGATGTGGCGCCACATAAATAAAAAAATTAATAAAAAATTAATTAAAACAATTAGAAATAAAAATAAAAAATTCACATCATCTACTCACCTCCTTTCTCTCCTCTCTTTCTCCTTCCCTCATCTCCGTCTGCAACACCAATCTCCTACACCACCAACTGCCGCCGCCACCAATCTCGTACACCACCACAATCAGACAACGAGATTCCTCTCCTTCCATGTAAACGTTGTCGCTCACATCGCCGAATTCCTATTGCAGACGATGAGCAACACCCACAATCAATGAGATCTAGGATTTGGAGATAGAGTGATGGCAGATCATGATGGCGGCACATTCACCGCCACCGTTGTCGTGACACCACCATCACCACCACTCCCACCATCCTAGATCCCACCTCCTGCTTTCACGCTCACATTACAATCTCTCCCGACAACTCTTGGTGTAGTCCATCTCCAAACCATAACCACCGCGCTCCTGGGATCTCTGACACTCTCCTTCCGCCATGAGACCCTACGGCGCCGCCGCGGCCTGTGGAGATGGTTTCCCCTCATCACCGAGAAAAATCAATTCCTCGGTCACCGTCGGGCTCCTCAATCCAATGTCGACGCCGCCGCCTCCCATGGCTGATAAAACCCGCTTGAGTCCAACTCTTCATTATCGAGTGTCATGCTCGAAATTGAACAATACTATGTTGCACTCCATTGATTTAAAAAAATTGAGTTTTTCTGCCTCAATGGATCAAAATTTTGAGAATTTGATTTTGAAAATGTGAGTTTGAAATCTCAAATTGGGTCTGAGAATGAAAAATTGCAGAAACGGAGTGATGAAGAGGAAATGAAACATGGATGATCGGAAAATTTCAGCGCAACCGTAGAGCCTTAGCTACCGTTGGCAGCTGTTCCGCCGCCGCTGCTTTGGTGTTGTAGACGGAGATGAGAGTAGGAGAAATAGAAGAGATAAAAGAGATGATGTGGATTTTTTAGTTTTATTTCTAATTGTTTTAATTAATTTTTTATTAATTTGTTTATTTATGTGGCCGCCACATCACATCTCGGGCTCCATTAGAGGGTCACGCGCGACTCACGTGTGATTTAGCCCGATCGAACCTAAATTTGTACTACGGACGCAACACTTAAATGTTAATGTCCTTAAATTGTAGCCCAAAATAAATTTGTCCTTCTATCAAAATCGGGCTAAGTTGTTGTCCTTAAAAAAAACTCTTATTTTTGTAAACTCTTCTTCAAGTTAAGATTTTTTAAAGGCATATTACATTATCGGGTCCATGTACTTCATCTTTTTATTCAATAGATCCTCGTACAATGTTTTCGTTTTACTAAGTCCTTCTACTTTCGTTTTTGATTTTAATGGGTCTTTTTCTAACGGATGGTTAACTTTTCTGTTAACTATTTTACACGTCAGCATTTAATTAATTAAT
Source organism: Agastache rugosa (assembly GCA_031470985.1). Lineage (NCBI taxonomy): Eukaryota > Viridiplantae > Streptophyta > Magnoliopsida > Lamiales > Lamiaceae > Agastache > Agastache rugosa. The sequence continues at coordinate 20,290,856 of CM062604.1, forward strand.
TATTTTCCACGTGTATTATTTTTTGTTTCTTGTAAAATCCTAGCTGTAATTAATACTATGATTATAAAAGAAAAACTGGTGATCTACACACCGGCCAGAAGATTAAAGGGACTGGAGAGGAAACATGTGTACTTAATGGAGGGTTCTCAAGACTCAAATCAGTTTGAGTTTTATTAACTAGGGATATTATCGAGAACGATTGCTTCAATGTTTGTGAATGAGTGTGTTGCAGTCTTTCTCTGATAACACTTTTGCAGGATTATGGAGTTTGAGCAGGATTAAGAGAATCCATCCAGTTCATCTCGCTGAGCAACTTCAATTGTTCGATGAAATGACCAGTATAATCTATTTTTGTGCTAAGTTGTTCAAGTAATCGATTAAACGCCACATAACATCATAATAGGAAACTTACCATATAAAAATGATGTTACACAAAAGACTACTAATCCTAGTCTTTATAAACATTTTCCTCACTTTATTCTCTACCTGTAGTATCCCGTCTTTCTTAAGTAATTAAAATAATTAATCTAATGAGAGAGACAAGAATTTTAGTAAAATAAAAATTTTCTTTCCGCAAATTTTACCCGGCAGATATATTCTACCGGAAAAATGAGTTTTAATTAATTTTTATCGTCTTAGTTAATCCGAAACGAAGAAGTTTTTACATTTATCAATAGATGATAAATGTTTAGTCGTTAATTGACTAAGAGAAGAATTTAATTTAATTACGTGAAATTTTACGTAAATTATCGCTTAAAAATTTAGTTTCGGTCGATTTGAAAATGCTTCAAAACTCCGATTCTTTCTGTGAAATTTTTATCTAAGGTTCGTGAAACCGTAATCTTAATTACTGTGTTGAGAAATTAGAGAGTTATTAGAAGATTAAGTAGTTATTAATTAATTGAATTAATAACTAATTAAATGATTTAACCAAAACTTAGCCATTAAGTTTTAATTTTATAATAACCTACCCTATACTTCTAAACCTAGGTTATTAAGTTATATTTAGATATCTCTCATCTCTCATTTCTCTCTTCTCTCTCGACACACACATGCACACACACACCATTGATGATCAACCTTGAGCTCAAGAAGCAAAGATCCATCCATCCCTAAGTAATTAGTCAAGGTTGGATTTATGTTTTGAAGTTATTATATCAAGATCCATGGTAGAAAATTTATATATATATGTTTCGAAAATTTGGGAGGAGTTGTAGAAATGGTTAGATGTTGTTCATGTTTTCATATGTTGTTTATATGATGATTTTATGATGTTAGATGATCAATTATTAAGCTTAAGATGATGCATGAAGAATTCTAGTTATATATATATACCGATTATTTTGGAATAAATCCTAGAATTGGTTAGTTAATCTTCATGTCTTAATATCATGCTTATATAGTGATTATATGATCATTGGTATAATTAAATAAAGCATGAAGAACCCTAACCCTAATTTTGGAAAAAATCGAAATTTAGAAGAAAATGCTAAATTTTGATTCATGCATTGTTTGATGTTATGATCTTCATGAATTAAGCTTAGAATATGATTATAAGATCAAATATGTGATTAGATTTAAATAAGAGAAACCCTAGTTCATAATTGGAAATTTTCGAAAATGGGAGAAAATGAAGAACAATTGATACATGAATTGTATGATCATTTTAATGATATAAATGAATTTAGTTAAGTATCTTAAGAATGTTTCATGTTGGAAGTAATTAAAAATTTCCAACCAATTTCATTTGATGAAAATAATCGATTAAATAAAAATATAAATTAGGGTTTAATAATGTAATGTTATATGATGGATTTGATAATTCAATTAAAGATATATGAGATTAATGAAGTATTTTAGATCAAGAGATAATGAAAAATGAGCTTGATTAACCCTAGAAACCCTAGAAAATCGAATTAGGGTTCTTAAATTAGGGTTGGAAGATTAATACTTAATTGAATAAAATTAAATGAAGAAATGAATTTAAGATGATAATTAAGTATAATAGAAATTAAAAAGAAGAGAAAATAATTCTAGAAATCCTAAAATTAAAACTACCGAAAATTTAATAAATAAATAAAATATTAAATAAATTTTAATTAAGAAATTAATTGCATTTATAAACTTCTTAATAAAAATTAAGTGTTATATGATTTTCTGGAAATTTAATTCAAAGTAATAAAGTTTTTTTTTTATTTTGGTTGATTTTCCCGATTTGGAAGTTTATATGTTTAATTGAGTTAATGTGTGTATTAAAGTGTAATTATGTTAGTTGTGATGAAATAAGTGTGTGGAATTAAATTGAGAATTTTCTGAATCCATTAGACGGATTGAAATCGATTTAGTCGATTATGATAAATAGTAATTTATAAATGTTAATGTTGTATGAGATTTGATTGGTGTGATGCTTGATGAGGAATTTAGAAAGATTAAGATAGATTAAGAACGTTATAAAAGTTAAGATAGGAATTCTCGAATTTCGTCAAGTTACGGCGTAGAAATTCGAATAGATTTTCGTTAGGTTTATCGAAGTAGTTATTCGATAAAAGATTACGTTCTAAAATTCGTTATTTGCTTTCGATTAAAGGAGCAAGCGGAAGTAGAAACGGAGGCGTGAAGTGAAGGGTTGAACTCGTTAAAGATTTAAAGTTTAAAGCTTAAGATTATCAGGTGGGCTTTCTAAACTAAAATATGTGAAAAACATGATATCGTATGTTTTACAAAGCTTTGATACTTGCCAAATGATTTTTAAAAATGTTTAAGTATGTTACCATCTACTTCAGAAAGACGAATTCGGTTTCACGCAAGGTGAAATCTGTGTACACATTGGTAATCGTGCGCATTTCTTTGATAGACCGGTTATACGTAACCGTGAGTCTTTCGTTGATATGCCGATTACAAGTGATTGAGAAAGAGGCCTCTTTCTCATCACCATGATTTATTTGTAGATATGGTTCATACTGTTATAAATGCCTGCAGACAAATGATTTTGAGAAAAGAAAGTATTTTTAGCATTTTACGAGTTGTTTTCCAGAAAATCCTCGTATTATGTTTTCCGGCAAGTTTTCAAAATATAGCTGTATTCAGCAAAGTTTTCAAATGTTTTCGGCATGTGTTCACTGAGTACGTAGTACTCAGCCCTGCATGTTATTTCTAAAACGTGCAGGTTAGCAGGGATGTAGATGACGAGGGCTGGATGGATGTCGGTTGGTGTTAAATATTTGATAAGTAAAGAGCCTAGGTTATATGTCGTCATACATATAATCTCTCGTATTCCGCTGCTATGTTAAAATATTTTGAGATACTATAATGATGTTTTGAATTCTGGATTCTAGAATTGAACTTTGTTGAAGTTGTTTAAACCCTAGAGTCGAACTATGTTTTGATAGTCGAACTCTTTTTGTCAAAGTTTGTTTGAAATCTAGTCTTGATATATATATATAATTAAAACTCTATTCCATGAAGCTTTGTCGAACTTGAAACATTTTTCTTTATCTTGTTTTCTTGATCTCCAAGTCATTCCGTTATATTCTTGGTCATTGACAATTATTTGGTTGATCAGGTCTATTGATTCCGAATTGTTTTGAGTTTCATTTGCTGATATGCAAGTTGTTGTCAAATTCAGTTAATCGTCTTATTGAACTCAAGTCATGCATATCCTAAATGTCCTGAGTTTGATGAAAGTGTTGAGTATGAAATGTCCTCGGTCATTCAGTGATAGCCGGGTCGCTATTTAATCCTTTTGTTAATCATAAATTGTGTAAGTCGTGGGACCTACCGACCTTGACATCTGATATCGGGGTTCGGGCTGCGACAGAGTGGTATCAGAGCAGGTTTGACTGCTCTGAATAATATTTTTCTAAAATCTAGTCTATTTTGAAACCCTAGACTAGTTTAGAGCAATGTCTTCTGCTCTACGTTATTTTTCTAAAAGTCTAGTCTGGGTTGAATTCCTAGAATAGTTAAGTTTAACAACAACTGAAGTCCAGCATCTCTCATCTCATCCAGCTATCCAGGTACGAATTTGAAACGTTTCTAATTATAAAGTTTGGAAGTTGAAGTATATATATATAATTGTTGTGTTTGAGCCTCTAATGTGATTGGTTGTTGGTGATCGATCATAAGCAAGATGATGGATCAGTTGTGCAAGCAAGTTGAGTATTTATCTGTGGAATGTAACATGAGCCTGGAACACCCTTTTGGAAGCGACATTGAGTATGTTGAGACAGTGGATTCTCAAGACTATTCGTAATTTCAGTTTAATTAGTTGATTATTTAAAATTTTCTTTTATAGGATGTCCAACTCTAGAAGCGTAGCAGCGATGATTGAATTTCACCACATACATATGAGCTACACAGAAACCCTAGCATAATTTCTAGCTCGGTACCATAGGGTTTGGATGGACATCCATGAATCAAATATCTCGGGAGTTATCGGTATAGTTAGGTTAGTTCCTCTGCTTCCTGAGGATTGGCAGGAATGGTCGGCATCGATTGCTGCAAGGTACGTCACACCCCAATTTTGGGATGGTGTTTTGTTCGGAGATTGCAGAGCTTTCATAGCTGCAATTAGTACTCAATAAATGTGTTTTTCGTACCCACCTCCTGGACCATACCAGCCATTGATTCCTGTTGGCGAATTTGGGTTACAACATCTCATGCCCCAAGATTATCCTATCCTGGATTAGAATCCTCCAGAAAATCCCGACCCCATTGCTTCTCCCATCCTTGGAAATAATGGATTTGATGCTAACTCTTTTCTTGTTGAGCCATTGGCAAATGGCTATGTTTCGTCTCCCTCTCAAATCGAGACTCAAACCTTTGTTCCTGAGCCTTCTGTTTTGCCTAACGGCGTAGCCTCAGCTTCTTTTGTTGAGGAAGTTCCAAATGATCATTCCGTTGAAACATTGCAAGCTTTGAATTCTTCAGAGCTTGATGCCATAGTTGGAACCCAGCCTATTCTATTTGATCCTAACGTGGCTAGCACCTCTGGACCACGTCACTATGATAGTGACGAGGATGACGTTGATCCAGAAGTTGGACCAACCGAAGGATACTTCCATCTCCGTCGAATACCATTTACCCTTTTAAGTTTTCAGCCTAGCTTTAGGCCTTCGCCGGGAGAGGATATTACTCATGCCCCTCGTGTGACTTTGGACGGAGTGGAGAGGGCAGAGGAGAGTACGGAAATGGAAGAAGAAGATCCAAGTGAGGAGGATCCGAGAGACGACGAAGAAGAGGAAGAGGAAGAGGATCCGTCGGAGGACGAGCAGTGAGGAAAAGATAGGTTGTGGAAAGAAGTTAATGATAATTAACGAAAAGGAAGATAATGTAATTATATGTAATAGACTAGTAAACGAACAACTTTTAACGTTTATGTTGTAAATAGTTCTCGTATATAGAAGCATAGTATGATAGTTTGAAGCGAATCGGAAGCGACGTAGAATTCCGCTCCGATAAAATATTTTGACGTGAAGTTAGAAATCACGGCTAAAATAGGGATTTTTGATGTAAATAATTCCCTATCTTTTGTAAAAGTCCTCGAAGAGGCAAGTTTTCCATTAAAAAGAAGAAGTAAGACCACGTTGGGTCGTTTTAAAATTTTCCGAGTTGTCAATAATTTTGTCGGTTGAATTTCGATTTAATCATTTCAAGAAGAAAGAAAGAATTAAGATGAATTTTAATTGTAGACGAGAATTGCTAAAATAAATTAAGAAGAAATGTAATTAACGAGGTAAAATGTAGTTAAGAAAAACGAAGGGTGGAAAGTTCGTTGAATGCGCATAAAGAAGCGAACGAAAAATATTACAGGGATGAAAGTCAGAGATCTCTCAACATCAGCGGTCTCTCAAAAATAATATAGGGAATGAAGTAAGCGACCGCTGAGAAGGAGAGAACGCTGGGAAAAATTACAGGGAATGAAGTCAGCCATCGCGGCGAGTCAGCGGCCGCGGAAGAAGACGACGCAGCGACAGCATGGGGGAGCTGAGCGGCCGCTGACCCAAGAGGGTCAGCCATGGCTGAGCTCCAGCGACCGCTGACCCAAGAGGGTCAGCCATGGCTGAGCCCCAACGGGCGCTGGCTTGGGCAGCCGGGGTTCTTCGTCCGTTCCGTTCGTCGTTCGTTTTGTTCTTCGATCGTTTTGTCCGTAGTTCGTTTCGTTGTAGTTCATTCCGTTCTTAGTTAGTTAGATTGTTATTAGACTATCACTAGTTTAAGTTCGTCGTTTGTTTTATTCGTTTCATTAGTTATTCGTTATCGTTAGTTTAATTCGTAATTATTTAGTTAGGGAAAAATGTTCCGATGAAGTAAATCATCTCAAGAGAAATTATGAGAAAGTTTATATATCAAGATGATATTATTCATCTCTTGTTTTATAAAGAATGAAGAGCTAATTAAATTTAGCAAATAAATATATATAATTTCTACTGGAAATTTTTTTTTTTGGGTGATGAGAATGCATCGTTTGGTTCATTGATGATGATGAGCGTGAATCATTGGATTCATTAAAATTATGATGAAATTTATATGCCAAGAGGATGCTATTCCTTTCTTGAAATGTTAGGAATGTATTAGCTAAATTTTATTTAGGAAAGATAAGTATGAAAAAAAATATGTGTTCTTGAAATATTTTTGTGATTATAGTAATTATATGATATGAATGAATTGTTGATTCATTATCTATGATAATAGTGAATTGTTTAAATTGTTCATGATGCTAATAAGAAGTTAAATTATGGGTTTACAATGTATGATGATATTTGTGAATCTTTGATTCATTAAATAGTATGAGCCTGTTAGATGTAATTGAAAGTTTTGATAAGCATGAGTGGTAATGAGTAAAAATCGTGCGATTCATTAAAAGTACAATGAGTATATTATGCATTAAAGAGGTGATAAGAAAATTTTTCTAAGTTCTAAAACCTAGAAAAATTTAATTCCTTTAAAATACATTTAAAGAAAGAAGAATTTTTATTAAAGAATAAGACTTTGTTAGAAAGAAAGAATAATTCGAATGAAAATCCTAGTTAATCAGAAAATGCCACTAAGAGGTAGACCAAGAGGCCGAGGTCGAGGAAGGGTTGAAGATGAACCCGAAAGAGAACCTACCCCACCTCCTCCTCAACCCGAAAGGAGAATAGAAGAATTATTTTTGCGGAAAAATCCTCCAACTCTCGATGGAAGAGGAAGTCCTTCAGAAGCCGAAGAGTGGATTCGTGCGCTGGAAAGAATTTTCCGTTTTCTTCGATGTACGGATTAAGAACGTCTTACATGCATGTCTTACCAGCTTAAAGGATCTGCGGATTACTGGTGGGAAGCTCGTCAAAGGGCATATACCCCTGAACAACTGGAGAACCTGACGTGGGAACAATTTAAGGATGCTTTGTTCGAAAAATTTGTTCCTCGAAGTTATCGAAAGCAAAAGGAGAATGAGTTTGCTAATCTCAAGCAAGGCAAGAAGTCGGTAGCCGAGTATGATCGCGAATTTTGTGATTTGGCACGTTTTGCTCAAGATAAGGTGGACACAGACGAGAAAATGGCTGAACTTTTCCGAGCAGGTCTTCGGCAGGAAATAAGAATCGTTCTGGCCGGTCAAAGTGCATTGTCGTATGCCGAGACTTTAAACGAGCTTTGGATATGGAATTGGCTATGCGGCCGGATAAGTCTTCCCGGACTTCGGCGGCCACGCAAGTTCAAACCCCCTGAAGGATAAAGTAAATCCGCAATCGTCAAACCAAAGTCAGAAACGAAAATGGAATTTTGGAAATCAATCTAGTAAGAAGCCCTGGCAAGGACAGCAAGGCCAACAACGTCATCAACAACAACAATTTAATCAGGGACGATTCAAACAGCCTTTCGTCAATCAAGGCAGTTCATCTCAAACTTATCAAGGAATGTCTCCATGTTCCAAGTGTGGCAAGATGCATCAAGGGATATGCAAAGCTGGAAGTAATAGCTGCTATACTTGTGGTCAAGTTGGTCATTATTCGTATCAGTGCCCAACTAAACTGCAAGGAGCAGGAGGGAGTAGAACATTTCAGAACCCACCTCAGAAATTGAAGGCAATAGAAGTTGTTCCTCAGCAACGGCAGCATCAACGAAATCGCCAAGGGCCGCGATTCCAGCAAAAGCAAAAGCAACCCCAGCAATTGAGAATGGAACCCCAGCAGCAATATCAAAGGGTTTTTGCTCTTGATCAGAAGCCGTTCGACAAAGATCAAGGAAATTTGACAGGTATGGGTCAATTAAATGACGTACCTGTTATAATTCTATTTGATACTGGTGCATCACATTCATTTATATCAGATGCATGCGTAGATAATCTGGGTCTTAAAGTAGAACGTGCTAGTCAAGACTTGAGAGTAACTACACCGTTAGGTAAATCTACCTCAGTTACTCGCATCTGTCCTAATATAGAGATTGAATTAGGATCTCACAAGATGTTAGCCAAAACCCTGAACTTAATTAAAATATGGGATGTAGATATTATTTTGGGAATGGATTGGTTGACCGAGAATTTTGCAAGCATTCAATGCAAGCAAAGGCAGATTTCATTTCATATGCCTGGTCAGAAACCAACTCTATTTTTCGGAATAGAAAGAAGTTATAAGAAATCGCCGATTATTTCGGCAGTTCAAGCAAGAAGAGTGTTGAAAAAGAAAGATGTGAAAGCATATCTTATCTATCCCAACAAGAATGAAGATAAGGATAAGAGCATTGAAGATGTAGCTGTGGTCAAAGAATTTTAAGACGTATTTCCAGAAATTTTGCCAGGATTGCCACCCGACAGGCAAGTGGAGTTCACAATAGATCTTGAACCAGGATCAGCTCCTGTTTCCAAGGCACCATACAGAATGGCTCCAAAGGAATTGCAAGAATTGAAAATTCAACTGCAAGAGTTACTTGACCTAGGTTTCATTAGACCTAGTGTTTCTCCGTGGGGAGCACCAATTCTGTTTGTCAAAAAGAAGGATGGTAGTTTGAGGATGTGCATCGACTACCGAGAATTAAACAAATTGACCTTGAAAAACAAATATCCTTTGCCGAGAATAGATGATCTATTTGATCAGCTCAGAGGAGCAAGTGTATTCTCGAAGATTGATCTGAAATCTGGTTATCACCAATTGAAGGTTAAGCAAGAAGATATTTCCAAGATAGCTTTCAGAACAAGATATGGCCACTACGAGTTTGTAGTAATGCCATTTGGTGTGACAAATGCTCCAGCAGTATTTATGGATCTCATGAATCGAGTATTCCATGAATTCTTGGACAAGTTTATCGTAGTTTTCATTGATGATATTCTCGTGTATCCAAAGAATGAATTAGAACACGAGAAACATCTTCGAATTGTTTTGGAAAGGTTGAGAACCGAAAGATTGTATGCCAAATTTAGTAAATGTGAATTTTGGCTAAGAGAAGTACATTTCCTCGGACATGTTGTATCTTCTGAAGGAATCAAAGTTGATCCTTCAAAAGTACAAGCAGTTCAGGAATGGAAAGTTCCAACCACACCACATGAAATTAGGAGTTTCTTAGTTCTAGCAGGCTATTATCGGAGATTTATCGAGGGATTCTCCAAAATAGCTAAGCCAATGACCCATCTCCTGAAGAAAGAATCAAAGTTCAAGTGGTCAGAAGAATGTGAGGAAAGTTTCCAAGAACTTAAAAAGAGATTGACCACTGCCCCAGTGCTATCAGTTCCAGATTCGGATAAAGATTATGCTATTTACAAAGATGCATCAAAGAACGGACTAGGATGTGTCCTGATGCAAGAAGGAAGAGTTATTGCATATGCTTCTAGACAGCTTAGACCTCACGAGGTAAACTATCCAACTCATGATTTGGAACTAGCAGCAGTAGTACATGCTTTAAAAATCTGGAGACACCATCTTTATGGAACGAAATGTGAAATCTTCACAGATCACAAGAGTCTCAAATATTTCTTTGAGCAGAAAGAATTAAATATGAGACAAAGAAGATGGCTCGAGTTAGTTAAAGACTACGATTGTAAAATTTCCTATCATCCAGGAAAAGCAAATGTAGTCGCTGACGCGTTAAGCAGAAAAGGAAAATCGGAATTTGGATTTCTTCTAACTCAAGAGAAAGAACTCATTAAGAGTTTCGGAGAACTGAGGTTAGAAGTAATTCTACCTCCGCAATCTGTTGAGCAAATGATTGCAGCCATGAAAATAATTCCAGACCTAAAATCAAGAATTTCCAATGCTCAAAGAAAGGATGAGAAATTGGAAAAGTTACGAATGAAAATTCGTCAAGAGAAAGATGAAAATTTTAAGGAGGTAAGAGATAACGTTCTCCTATTCAGAGAAAGACTTTGTGTGCCAAATGATGAAGAATTAAGGAATGAGATCATGAGTGAAGCTCATGAAACTCCTTATTCAGCTCACCCTGGAGGTACCAAAATGTATTAAGATTTGAAACAAACATTTTGGTGGGAAGGAATGAAAAGAGACATAGCTTCTTTTGTGGAAAGATGTTTAGCCTGTCAGCAAGTAAAGGCATTGCATCAGAGACCCTATGGGAAGCTACAACCTTTAGATATTCCAGAGTGGAAATGGGATAAAATTACCATGGATTTTGTAACTGGGTTACCTAGATCCAAACGAGGGAATACAGCGATATGGGTAATAGTGGATAGATTGACAAAATCTGCACACTTTATACCTATTCCCATAACTTATGGCGCAAATAAGTTAGCTCAGCTGTACGTACGAGAAATTGTGCGATTGCACGGAGTACCTAAGTCGATCACTTCGGATCGAGACTCAAAATTTACTTCTCATTTTTGGAGAAGTATACAAGAAGAATTAGGTACCAAATTGAACTTCAGTACGGCTTTTCATCCTCAAACGGATGGTCAATCAGAAAGAACCATTCAAATCTTGGAGGATATGTTGAGAACTGTTGTTCTAGATCGAGGAAGTCAATGGGAGCAAATTTTACCTCTTGTTGAATTTGCTTACAACAACAGTTATCAAATGACGATTGGCATGGCGCCATACGAAGCCCTTTATGGAAAAAAGTGTAGATCTCCACTCCATTGGGATGATGTGGGAGAGAGGAAAATATTAGGGCCCGATTCAGTGGAAGAGATGATAAAGATTGTGCGTCAAATCAAACAAAGAATTAAAGAAGCACAAGACCGTCAGAAGTCTTATGCTGACATCAGGAGATCAGAATTAGAATTCAATGTGGGTGATAAAGTTTTCTTGAAAGTTTCGCCTTCAAGAGGAATTCATCGGTTTGGTGTTAAAGGAAAACTTAAGCCTCGCTATATAGGACCATATGAAATTCTGGAAAGAATAGGTCAAGTAGCGTATAAGTTAGCCTTACCGCCAAATTTTGGAAGTTCGCATAACGTGTTCCATGTATCTCAGTTACGGAGATATATGTTTGATCCTAAGCACGTTATTCATCAAGAAAAAGTAGTCCTTGAACCAGATCTCAGTTATGAAGAGAAACCTGAAGCGATTTTGGATCGTAAGGTCCAGCAACTTAGAAATAAGTCGAACGCGTCAGTAAAAATCAAATGGAGGCATCATGGACTAGAAGAAGCAACATGGGAGTTAGAAAGCAAAATGAGAGAAAAGTATCCCGAACTCTTCCAAGAGGTAAGCAAATTTCGGGACGAAATTTAATTTTAGGGGGAGAGAATGTAGTATCCCGTCTTTCTTAAGTAATTAAAATAATTAATCTAATGAGAGAGACAAGAATTTTAGTAAAATAAAAATTTTCTTTCCGCAAATTTTACCCGGCAGATATATTCTACCGGAAAAATGAGTTTTAATTAATTTTTATCGTCTCGGTTAATCCGAAACGAAGAAGTTTTTACATTTATCAATAGATGATAAATGTTTAGTCGTTAATTGACTAAGAGAAGAATTTAATTTAATTACGTGAAATTTTACGTAAATTATCGCTTAAAAATTTAGTTTCGGTCGATTTGAAAATGCTTCAAATCTCCGATTCTTTCTGTGAAATTTTTATCTAAGGTTCGTGAAACCGTAATCTTAATTACTGTGTTGAGAAATTAGAGAGTTATTAGAAGATTAAGTAGTTATTAATTAATTGAATTAATAACTAATTAAATGATTTAACCAAAACTTAGCCATTAAGTTTTAATTTTATAATAACCTACCCTTTACTTCTAAACCTAGGTTATTAAGTTATATTTAGATATCTCTCATCTCTCATTTCTCTCTTCTCTCTCGACACACACATGCACACACACACCATTGATGATCAACCTTGAGCTCAAGAAGCAAAGATCCATCCATCCCTAAGTAATTAGTCAAGGTTGGATTTATGTTTTGAAGTTATTATATCAAGATCCATGGTAGAAAATTTATATATATATGTTTCGAAAATTTGGGAGGAGTTGTAGAAATGGTTAGATGTTGTTCATGTTTTCATATGTTGTTTATATGATGATTTTATGATGTTAGATGATCAATTATTAAGCTTAAGATGATGCATGAAGAATTCTAGTTATATATATATACCGATTATTTTGGAATAAATCCTAGAATTGGTTAGTTAATCTTCATGTCTTAATATCATGCTTATATAGTGATTATATGATCATTGGTATAATTAAATAAAGCATGAAGAACCCTAACCCTAATTTTGGAAAAAATCGAAATTTAGAAGAAAATGCTAAATTTTGATTCATGCATTGTTTGATGTTATGATCTTCATGAATTATGCTTAGAATATGATTATAAGATCAAATATGTGATTAGATTTAAATAAGAGAAACCCTAGTTCATACTTGGAAATTTTCGAAAATGGGAGAAAATGAAGAACAATTGATACATGAATTGTATGATCATTTTAATGATATAAATGAATTTAGTTAAGTATCTTAAGAATGTTTCATGTTGGAAGTAATTAAAAATTTCCAACCAATTTCATTTGATGAAAATAATCGATTAAATAAAAATATAAATTAGGGTTTAATAATGTAATGTTATATGATGGATTTGATAATTCAATTAAAGATATATGAGATTAATGAAGTATTTTAGATCAAGAGATAATGAAAAATGAGCTTGATTAACCCTAGAAACCCTAGAAAATCGAATTAGGGTTCTTAAATTAGGGTTGGAAGATTAATACTTAATTGAATAAAATTAAATGAAGAAATGAATTTAAGATGATAATTAAGTATAATAGAAATTAAAAAGAAGAGAAAATAATTCTAGAAATCCTAAAATTAAAACTACCGAAAATTTAATAAATAAATAAAATATTAAATAAATTTTAATTAAGAAATTAATTGCATTTATAAACTTCTTAATAAAAATTAAGTGTTATATGATTTTCTGGAAATTTAATTCAAAGTAATAAAGTTTTTTTTTATTTTGGTTGATTTTCCCGATTTGGAAGTTTATATGTTTAATTGAGTTAATATGTTTATTAAAGTGTAATTATGTTCGTTGTGATGAAATAAGTGTGTGGACTTAAATTGAGAATTTTCTGAATCCATTAGACGGATTGAAATCGATTTAGTCGATTATGATAAATAGTAATTTATAAATGTTAATGTTGTATGAGATTTGATTGGTGTGATGCTTGATGAGGAATTTAGAAAGATTAAGATAGATTAAGAACGTTTGAAAAGTTAAGATAGAAATTCTCGAATTTCGTCAAGTTACGGCGTAGAAATTCGAATAGATTTTCGTTAGGTTTATCGAAGTAGTTATTCGATAAAAGATTTACGTTCTAAAATTCGTTATTCGCTTTCGATTAAAGGAGCAAGCGGAAGTAGAAACGGAGGCGTGAAGTGAAGGGTTGAACTCGTTAAAGATTTAAAGTTTAAAGCTTAAGATTATCAGGTGGGCTTTCTAAACTAAAATATGTGAAAAGCATGATATCGTATGTTTTACAAAGCTTTGATACTTGCCAAATGATTTTTAAAAATGTTTAAGTATGTTACCATCTACTTCAGAAAGACGAATTCGGTTTCACGCAAGGTGAAATCTGTGTACACATTGGTAATCGTGCGCATTTCTTTGATAGACCGGTTATACGTAACCGTGAGTCTTTCGTTGATATGCCGATTACAAGTGATTGAGAAAGAGGCCTCTTTCTCATCACCATGATTTATTTGTAGATATGGTTCATACTGTTATAAATGTCTGCAGACAAATGATTTTGAGAAAAGAAAGTATTTTTAGCATTTTACGAGTTGTTTTCCAGAAAATCCTCGTATTATGTTTTCCGGCAAGTTTTCAAAATATAGCTGTATTCAGCAAAGTTTTCAAATGTTTTCGGCATGTGTTCACTGAGTACGTAGTACTCAGCCCTGCATGTTATTTCTAAAACGTACAGGTTAGCAGGGATATAGATGACGAGGGCTGGATGGATGTCGGTTGTTGTTAAATGTTTGATAAGTAAAGAGCCTAGGTTATATGTCGTCATACATATAATCTCTCGTATTCCGCTGCTATGTTAAAATGTTTTGAGATACTATAATGATGTTTTGAATTCTGGATTCTAGAATTGAACTTTGTTGAAGTTGTTTAAACCCTAGAGTCGAACTATGTTTTGATAGTCGAACTCTTTTTGTCAAAGTTTGTTTGAAATCTAGTCTTGATATATATATATAATTAAAACTCTATTTCATGAAGCTTTGTCGAACTTGAAACATTTTTCTTTATCTTGTTTTCTTGATCTCCAAGTCATTCCGTTATATTCTTGGTCATTGACAATTATTTGGTTGATCAGGTCTATTGATTCCGAATTGTTTTGAGTTTCATTTGCTGATATGCAAGTTGTTGTCAAATTCAGTTGATCGTCTTATTGAACTCAAGTCATGCATATCCTAAATGTCCTGAGTTTGATGAAAGTGTTGAGTATGAAATGTCCTCGGTCATTCAATGATAGCCGGGTCGCTATTTAATCCTTTTGATAATCATAAATTGTGTAAGTCGTGGGACCTACCGACCTTGACATCTGATATCGGGGTTCGGGCTGCGACACTACCGATTGCAAGGTTCTCAACGTGAATGAGAGAAAAATGGGGGAAAATCAGCTTTTATTCATGAAATTGCAGGTATAATTTCTATGCTTTGTCAATAATGAATTTCTATATTTTTTTCAGAATTAAACTTGCGCTACTAAGCCGTATTTTGTTATTGGAAAGAATTTGATGATTATTAACCTAATGTTTCATATTCAGGCTTCTTTCTACTATTATTCTATCAACACACTATGTTTTAAGAATATCTTCATTGAATGTTCTGCTTCTTTCTTACTATATATAATGTAATGAAGACCAATTATTGTGAATATCTTTATTGATTGTTTAATAGTAAATCTAAAGTGAAAGACTTGCATGAGGTAATATTTATCTGACGTATTAAGAAATTCATCTTTCTTGTGAAATAAAAAGTTAACGTAGTAATGTACTTGAAAATTTTGTATCCTCGCCACTTTTTGGTATCATTAGTATCTAATTTCTTACTTATCTCTGTTTGTAGAATGTCTGAAACAACATTCGCAAAATATGCAAAATGTGCAAGAGTGTCGAGATGCTTTAGCAAAATATGCTATAATGAAAGGTTTGCAGATTCATTTTATAAAAAAGAGTACATAGTTTTTTTAGGACTGTAACTTTTGCCGTTTTGCAAAAATATGACATATTTTTTCGGGATTCCAATTATAGGACAAAATTTAAAAAATTAATTTGGGCCCGATTTATAATTTTCGGTCTAAATTGCATGTGCTTATCACCAATTTTTCGGCCCATTCTTATGTGGCTGCCTACTAAGCCGTTCATTCATCAAAAAGTAAATTTAAAATCATTCAACTAAGCTGTCCATTCAACTAAGCGGAGGTGAGGTAGGGCTCGAGCATGCAGCGATGGAAGATGACTCAAGCATGGAGGTGTCGGTGCGGTGGGTGGGTGGGGGTGAGAGAGAGAATGAGAGTGGTTCCATGTTTATTAATTTTTTATTAAAACCATTTTAAATTTACTTTTTGATGAATGGACAGCTTAGTTGGCAGCCACAT
This sequence comes from Agastache rugosa, assembly GCA_031470985.1. Classification (NCBI taxonomy): domain Eukaryota; kingdom Viridiplantae; phylum Streptophyta; class Magnoliopsida; order Lamiales; family Lamiaceae; genus Agastache; species Agastache rugosa. The sequence continues at coordinate 20,306,891 of CM062604.1, forward strand.
AAGAATGGGCCGAAAATTTGAGCTCACGTGATAAGCACATGCAACTTAGCTCGAAAATTATAAATCGGGCCCAAATCTGGGAATGATCAATTTTTTAAATTTTGTCCTATAATTGAAAGCCCGAAAAAATCTATCATATTTTTGCAAAACGGCAAAAGTTACGGTCCTAAAAAAATACTGTACTCTATAAAAAATGATAAAGTCAGAGTAAGCGCTGGATGTATGAAAAATGCCCTTGGAAATTTTTAGCATCTCAAAACAGCCACAATAACAATTTTTCAGTGAAAACGTACATACCAAATTAACCATAAGTGTCACAGGAAAAACACCAACATAATGGCTACAAGCAAGTTTTTGTCCAAGCTCTTAAGGGAAAGGTTGATGGCTACTCCATTTATTAAGCATCAAGATTTGAAGAATTTATGCAGAATCGAGTTAAAACTGAAAATCAGTTTAACTCAGGCTAGGTAAATAAAAAAGAAGGTGATTGCAGATTTAGTAGGATCTTATGTACAAGAGTACAAGAGATTGCATGATTACGTTCAAGAAATTAATGTCAGCAATCCTGGTACAACTTGCATTGTCAAGGCATCTAGAGATGTGATGACTCATATCAATCATTTCAGAAGCTTTTATGTGTGCTTTGCTGCATGTAAGAAGGGTTGGACAGAAGGTTGTAGAAAGATTATAGGTTTGGATGGGTGTTTTCTAAAAGGTGTTTGTAAAGGACAACTGTTATGTGTTGTTGGAGGTGATGGGAATAATCAGATGTTCCCCATTGTTTGGGCCGTTGTGGCTATTGAAAATAAAGAAAATTGGGGGTGGTTCCTATACTTACTAAAGCATGATTTATCTCTTGGAGAGGGAGCAGAACTAACCATCATTTCAGATATGCAAAAGGTTAGTTCTATTAAAATAGAATCATTATCTTTTTCGTTTGTATAATTTGAAGTTATTGATTTTTTTCAAAATTGTGTTCATTTCATGGCTTGGATAGTGCAATGAAGGAGAACTTACCAGAAGTAGAGCATAGGATGTGTACTAGACACATATATGCAGTTTGGGCTAAATAATGGAAAGGTGAAAGAGACATAAATTGCATTCTGGAATTGTGCTAGAAGTACTTTTGAAAATGATTTGAAGTCAAAGCTCAAAGAATTGGCATTATTAGGAAATGGTGCAGTCGAGGATCTTCTAAGGTGCGATATTGAATCTTTTTCAAAAGTATATTTTAGAACGAGTCCAAAATGTGATGTTATAGATGACAACATGGCCGAGACATTCAATGGTTGGATTCTAGATGCAAGGTGCAACCGCCAGAAAAAAAGAAGCTACCTGGTAGACCTAGAGTGAATCGAAGGAAAGACAAAAATGAGATTAAAAAGGTTAGCAAATTATCCAGAAAAGAAAGTGTTATGCCTTGTAAAAGGTGTAATCAGCCAGGACATAACCGAAGAAGATGCACTGTGAAGACAAACATAGTATTATTACTAAATGTTATTTTGATGGTATTTGTCTTGAGCAAGATTAGTGGAATCATCATGTTAATCATTTCTTTTGTTAATATTATTAATGCAGGTTGCAGAAGTTAGTGGCAAAAGTGTCAAGAGAAAGAACGTGGAGATAAATGACACAACTAGGATGAATCCTTCATCAGTATGCATTAACAAATTATTTTCTCTATTAATTTCTCTTAAGTTTCATAACTATTGTATGTATGCTAACTTGGGTGGAATTTGTTATATATTAACTAAGAAAAATAAGATCCTGGACGTGTGACACACCTTTCTCGTCTAAGCATGAAAACTCTATTTTAGACTTTATCGTGCTGCTTAGATAATTTGGGAGCTAAAGTTGACATTTGATAATGCAAAATTTGTTAATTTTGTTGCAGGATATGGAAGTTAATCGACGAAAGTTGAAGAGAAATAATGCAGAGATAAATGCCTTAAACAAGACAAATTCTTCAACAGAGCTTGTAAGAGACTTAATTTATGCTGGCTCAGAGAGGATTCACTTCTCAAGTGCTAGATAAAGCATTATCAAGTCAAGTGCATCATCCAGCGGATCGATTATCCTTTCAAATGCAATGACCTATAAGTGAAATGAGAGATGATATTTCACGTCGGAGACAAGAAGGAAGAAAAAGAATAACCACCAAAGGAAGAGCAGTGATGCCGCCAACTGGTTAATGATATTATTGGTCAAACAATTTTTAATGTAAGCATTATTTCCTTTTATCTTTTTTCCTTAAGTTATATTTTTTGTGTTAGTATAATCATTAGTATGGTGTTGACATTCATATTTTTCAGCCTGGAACAAGGTCTAAGGAATCATTACATGGAGAGTCAATGGTTAAGAAAGCACATCAAGGGTTGTTTTCTTTTTCACAACCACAACAAAGTGAAGGTGTAAGTAAAGATGCACATGTAAATGAGAACCATGCAACTTCAAGTTTGAAATGGAAAGGAAAGGTCGCAATGACAACCAGACAACTGCAAGTTGAGGCACAACGCAAAAGAACTACAATTACAACTCAAGCAAAGGAAAGAAAATGATATGTAGCTTGTAATAAGTTCTGCACACGTGTTTTAAAACTAAAGTATGGTTGTTGGGTTTTACATTCAAGAACTTCTAAGGTCAAATTTAAATTTCCAATTTCCAGTGAGATGACTAAAACTTTTGGAATTTTGGTTAATTCAAAATCCTTGATTGATTTATTATTGTTCTAAATATATCTATAGGAACCAGTGCTCTTTTTCTATTTTGTTGTCCCATTTCTTATATGCACTTGTGACTGATGATTACTCTGAATAGAAAAATTCCCTCTCTCTATTTTGTTAGGAAACCATGTTCTACACTGGAATTGTTTCTAACAAATTAATTGCAGCTTTAAATCCCTCTCGTCGCTTTAGATTACTATGGACATCTTTAAGAGTGAAAGTTCCCTATCTTTGATTTGAGATGTGCAATTTTCTCCATGCACTACTAGAAATTCGCTCATACATAACAGTGCATATATAACAGATATTTTTACAACTGTTATGTATGTGCGCTTTTTTCGTAAAGATAACAGTTGAGAGAAAACTCGTTATCGAATCTGGACGGAGTACGCTCATAGATAACGGTTAATGTTGATCCGTTATGTTTAATCATACTATACATATCGATTTCTCTAAAATCTGATTTTGTTTCAAAAAAAAAAATTCTACACAACTACCAAGAAGATTGGGATGTTTAATTAGCCAGCTAGTACTACTCTATATATATGTTGACATGCCTGATCCTCTCTCCTTAGTATGTTCTTCAGGGAGTAATATTCATTATACCCTCACTTCACCAGCCGATTATAGTTTAAACACTTTTGTATTGCCATTTCTTACTTCTGGATTTATGTTAATGCACTTTCCATTGATACGCAAACAAGGTACTCAGTAGCCGAAAGCATCACTAGCTTATTCTCTGACCCAAGTAGCATGGGACACGTGCCATCCCGTGTGAATTAGCAAGGACCACCTTGCTAGGTGTCACAAGGTTTTCTCATGCTAGAATTTTTCGCCCTTGTGCGGCGCCGGATTCCCGCAACCCGACTAGCCCTCACCCTCACCGACACTCGTGTTTTCCCCACTCGTGTATGAGGCTCATGGATTTGTGTTACGAGCAGTATCAAAGTTCACACGCAGCGGAATTCATCCACATCAACATAAACGACACAAGCATATACGGGAACACCACACTCCCAACCTTATATTATTACCACAACAATACAAGGAACTATGCTCAAGGCTCGCACACACAACATCACCTGCAGCTCATGGCCAATGCACAGCTATTTATATGTGAAGGACATCCCCCTTCACTACGAAACTAGGCTACAAATCGTCGGGCAGTTACTCGGGGTGCCACATGTCCTCGTCTTAGACAAACAGCACATCACAAGGCGGTTTTCTCCGTGTAACCGCCCCCAAGCACTCGCACATCCCACTTCCTAAGACATTAACCGCTCTCCGTAACCGCTCCGCACTTGGTAACCGTCTCTCTCGCACAGCGCACCACGCCCGTGCCTTTGCTCGTGTCAGGCGCCCGGCACCGGCACCTATCCACCAAGTCCCGTCCGTGTCGCCCAGCCAGACACGCACTATCGAGTCACATCGCCCATGTCCCGTGCCATCCTCGCATGTCATCGAGCAAGTCTCGCTAAACACCGAGCACTTCTCGTATAACATCAAGTTCTCCCGCACCGAGCCCACGTTCTCGCATTTTGCATCGTCGGGTGATGCGCTCCGCTTGCACCACCTCCGACTCCCGGACACGTCGACCATGCATCATCTCACGCTCGACTAGGACCACCATCTTTCCCTTGATGCCAACTCAACATCTAGCCGACGTAGCAACTTCCCAAAGGCTGCTAGACCACCCACGCACAAGATGGTTCCGACCGACTCCGCTCATATCCAACCCTTCTGTAGAACGAGACAGGCCGAAACCCTTACTGACAGCACTAGACATATATAGGGCTGAGGAAGGTAAAGTTTTCCTGGCACTGGTCTGACTCGCACCATAGTGCCACCACTTAGCCAATGTTGCAACGGAACACTTTCCCTCGCACCAAGTCTTTCCCCCGTGTTAACCTCACTCCGTCTAGGGTCAGCACGCTCAAGACTTCACGAACCACGCCGTGTCGGGTCGCACGCTCACGACACCCGAACCGAGTCGTCCACGGGACAACCAAAATCCCCTCGAGCCAAACTCCTCCAAAGCCTCTCTTTGTCGAGTAAGACTCGATATCCAGCTCATCCGGACCAAAACCTCGTGTCATGTCTCGCACCACGACACTCGCTCACTCCCGGCGTGCTTGGCACTACACCACCGAGTCACCCGACGTGTCACTGACACGGCACGTCTCGCACCAACTCTTAGGAACGTAACAAACCACCCCCACCAAAACCTGACGACGTGCTCATCGTTGCTGGGTGGACGCCTTCTTCCTCGAGTTCCTTTTCATCAAAACTACCGAACCAAATTATGGCCGGGTCATGTATATCCTACTGACCACCATCTCCTTGATCGGCCTCGTCCACTTGAATCGCGGACACCAACTGCAACGGATTAACCCTTATGCCCGTCTCGCTATTCCCTTCATCTCCAGCGACGATCGCGTTCAACCGCTTCGGGCAATCTATCATCCGATGTCCGAGTTCTTCACAAATAAAACACCCCCGTATTTTCTTATTCTCCTTTCCTGCCTCCATGGCCCTTTCCTCGCCGGACTTCTCTTTCTCCTTCCTCTTCTTCGAATCCTTCTTCCTCATCTCGGACCCGTCGGGACCAACCGGCCTGAAATCCACCAATCTCTCGGCAGCAACAATGGCTCCTTGCACATCCTTAACTCCTTGCCGTCTCAACTCGGTTTGAGCCCAAGGTTGCAACCCCGCCATGAAATTAAATAACTTGTCCGACTCGGACATATCCTTCACGTCGAGCTTCAACGAACTGAAGTCCTTCACATACCCACGAACGGACTCCGTATGTCTCAACTTTCGCAACGCATCCCTCGCCAACCACGAGGAATTCCCCGGAAGGAATTGGTCCTTCAACTCTTGCTTCAACGCCTCCCACATCAAAGACTCCACCGGACTCCCACTAGCATCGACACTTGGTCTCGAATGCCACCACAACTTTGCATCTCCCAACAAGTACATGCTAGTGATCGACACCTTCTTATTCTCGGGCACATGAGACGCCTTGAAGTACGTTTCCATGTCCCACAAGAAATTCTCCAACTCCTTCGAACTGCGGGCATTTTCGAATGGCTTAGGCTCCGGGACACGAACCTTCGACACCGATCGGTCTTGCTCAACATCTTTGAGCGCATGCTTCACGAGCCACAAATCATCCAACAACTCCTCGATCTTGATATCGACCGCCACCATCAAGGAGGACACCTCTTCCTCGCACGATACGATCCGACTATCCACGAATGACGGAGTGTTTTTCACGGAGTTGCGCATCGTCTCGACCATTTCCTTGATTGTTCGGATACAATCAAAGATGGTCTTAACTCCAGCCGACGTGGAGACCTCTGGGGCCGTCCCGATCAAACCCTCCAACTGTAGCAACCTTTCTTCGAGAGCCGAGAACTCTCTCGCCTACTCCATCTTTTACCGCGACTGCATCAACCGCAACCAAATGCATGGACCAGAACCAGCCGAACCTGGCTCTGATACTAAATTGTCACAAGGTTTTCTCGTGCTAGAATTTTTCGCCCTTGTGCGGCGCCAAATTCCCGTAACCCGACCAGCCCTCACCCTCACCGACACTCGTGTTTCCCCCACTCGTGTATGAGGCTTACGGATTTGTGTTACGAGCAGTATCAAAGTTCACACGCAGCGAAATTCATCGACATGAACATAAACGACACAAGCATATACGGGAACACCACACTCCCAACCTTATATTATTACCACAACAATACAAGGAACTATGCTCAAGGCTCAAACACACAACATCACCTGCGGCTCATGGCCAAAGCACAACTATTTATTTGTGAAGTACATCCCCCTTAACTACGAAACTAGGCTACAAACCGTCGGGCTGTTACTCGGAGTGCCTCATGTCCTCGTCTTGGCTAAACAGCACATCACAGGGCGGTTATCTCCATGTAACCGCCCCCAAGCACTCGCACAGCCCACTTCCTGAGACATTAACCGCTCTCCGTAACCGCTCCGCACTTGGTAACCGCCTCTCTCGCACAGCGCACCACGCCCGTGCCTTTGCTCGTGTCAGGCGGACGGCACCGGCGCCCATCCACTAATTCCCGTCTGTGTGGCCCAGCCAGACACGCACTATCGAGTCACGTCGCCCATCTCCCGTGCCATCCTCGCATGTCACCGACCAAGTGTCGCTGAACACCCAGCACTTCTCGTCTAACATCAAGTTCTCCTGCACCGAGCCTACGTTCTCGCATTTTGCATTGTCGGGTGATACGCTCCGCTTGCACCACCTCCGACTCCCGGATACGTCGACCACGCATCATCTCGCGTTCGACTTGGACCACCATCTTTCGCTTGATGCCAACTCGATATCTAGCCCACGTAGCAACTTCCCAAAGGCTGCTAAACCACCCACGCACAAGATGGTTCCGACCGACTCCACTCATATCCAACCCTTCTATAGAACCAGACAGGCCAAAACCCCTACTGACAGCACTGGACATATATAGGGCTGAGGAAGGTAAAGTTTTCCTGGCACTGGTCTGACTCGCTCCAGACAGAGCCATGGCTCGCTCCAGACACGCACCATAGTGCCACCACCGAGCCAACGTCGCAACGGAAAACTTTCCCTCGCACCAAGTCTTTCCCCCGTGTTAACCTCACTCCGTGTAGGGTCAGCACGCTCAAGACTTCACGAACCACGCCATGTCGGGTCGCACGCTCCCGACACCCGAACCGAGTCATCCACGGGACAACCAGAATCCCTTCGAGCCAAACTCTTTCAAAGCCTCCCTTTGTCGAGTAAGACTCGATATCCAGCTCATCCATACCAAAACCTCGTGTCATATCTCGAACCACGACACTCGCTTACTCCCGGCGTGCTTGGCACTGCACCACCGAGTCACCTGACGTGCCACTGACACAGCACGTCTCGCACCAACTCTTAGAGACGTAACAAACCACCCCTACCAAAACCTGACGACGTCCTCGTCGTTGCTGGGTGAGAGCCTCCTTCCTCGAGTTCATTTTTATCAAAACTACCGAACAAAATTATGGCTGGGTCGTGTATATCGCACTGACCACCATCTCCTTGATCGGTCTCGTCCACTTGCATCGCGGACACCAACTGGAACGGATTAACCCTTATGCCCGTATCGCTATTCCCTTCATCTTCAGCGTCGATCGCGTTCAACCGCTTCGGGTAATCTCTCATCCGATGTCCCAGTTCTTCACAAATAAAACACCCCCGTGTTTTCTTCTTCTCCGCTCCTTCCTCCATGGCCCTTTCCTCGCCGGACTTCTCTTTCTCCTTCCCCTTCTTCGAATCCTTCTTCCTCATCTCGGACCCGTCGGGACCAACCGGCCTGAAATCCACGAATCTCTCGGCAGCAACAATTGCTCCTTGCACATCCTTAGCTTCTTGCCGTCTCAACTCGGTTTGAGCCCATGGTTATAACCCCGCCATCAAATTAAACAACTTGTCCGACTCGGACATATCCTTCACGTCGAGCATCAACAAACTGAAGTCCTTCACATACCCACGAACGGACTCCGTATGTCTCAACTTTCGCAACGCATCCCTCGTCAACCACGAGGAATTCTCCGGAAGGAATTGATCCTTCAACTCTTGCTTCAACTCCTCCCACGTCAAAGACTCCACCGGACTCCCACTAGCATCGACACTTGGTCTCGAACGCCACCACAGCTTCGCATCTCCCAACAAGTACATGCTAGTGATCGACATCTTCTTATTCTCGGGCACATGAGATGCCTTGAAGTACGTCTCCATGTCCCACAAGAAATTCTCCAACTCCTTCGAACTATGGGCATTTTCGAATGGCTTAGGCTCCGGGACATGAACCTTCGACACCGATTGGTCTTGCTCAATTGCTTTGAGCGCATGATTCACGAGCCTTAAATCATCCAACAACTCCTCGATCTTGATATCGACCACCGCCATCGAGGAGGACACCTCTTCCTCGCACGACACGAGCCGACTCTCTACGAACAACGGAGTGTCATCCACGGAGTTGCGCATCATCTCGACCGTTTTCTTGATTGTTCGGATACAATCAAAGATGGTCTTAACTCCAGCCGACGTTGAGACCTCTGGGGCCGTCCCGATCAAACCCTCCAACCGTAGCACCCTTTCTTCGAGAGCCGAGAACTCTCTCACCTGCACCAAATTGTCACAAGATTTTTGCTCGTGCTAGAATTTTTCGCCGTTGTGCGGCGCCGGATTCCCGCAACCCGACCAGCCCTCACCCTCACCGACACTCGTGTTTCCCCCATTCGTGTATGAGGCTTACGGATTTGTGTTACGAGCAGTATCAAAGTTCACACGCAGTGGAATTCATCGACATGAACATAAACAACACAAGCATATACGGAAACACCACACTCCCAACCTTATATTATTACCACAACAATACAAGGAACTATGCTCAAGGCTCGCACACACAACATCTCTTGCGGCTCATGGCCAATGCACAGCTATTTATATGTGAAGGACATCTCCCTTCACTAGGAAACTAGGCTACAAACCGTCGGGCAGTTACTCGGGGTGCCACATGTCCTCGTCTTAGCCAAACAGCACATCACAGGGCGGTTATCTCCGTGTAACCGCCCCCAAGCACTCGCACAGCCCACTTCCTGAGACATTAACCGCTCTCCGTAACCGCTCCGCACTTGGTAGCCGCCTCTCTCGCACAGCGCACCACGCCCGTGCCTTTGCTCGTGTCAGGCGCCCGGCACCGGCGCCTATCCACCAAGTCCCGTCCGTGTCGTCCAGCCAGACACGCACTACCGAGTCACGTAGCCCATCTTCCGTGCCATCCTCGCATGTCACCGAGCAAGTGTCACTAAATTATCGAGTCACCCGACGTGTCACTGAAACGGCACGTCTCACACCAACTCTTAGGGACGTAACAAACCACCCCCACCAAAACCTGACGACGTCCTCATCGTTGCAGGGTGGAAGCCTCCTTCCTCGAGTTCCTTTTCATCAAAACTACCGAACCAAATTATCGTACTGACCACCATCTCCTTGATCGGCCTCGTCCACTTGAATCGCGGACACCAACTGCAACGGATTAACCCTTATGCCCGTCTCGGTATTCCCTTCATCTTCAGTGACGATCGCGTTCAACCGCTTCGGGCAATCTCTCATCCGATGTTCTAGTTTTTCACAAATAAAACACCCCCGTATTTTCTTATTCTCCTTTCCTGCCTCCATGGCCCTTTCCTCGCCGGACTTCTCTTTCTCCTTCGCCTTCTTCGAATCCTTCTTCCTCATATCGGACCCGTCGGGACCAACCGGCCTGAAATCCACCAATCTCTCGGCAGCAGCAATGGCTCGTTGCACATCCTTAACTCCATGCCGTCTTAACTCGGTTTGAGCCCAAGGTTACAACCCCGCCATGAAATTAAATAACTTGTCCGACTCGGACATATCCTTCACGTCGCGCTTCAACGAACTAAAGTCCTTCACATACCCACGAACGGACTCCGTATGTCTCAACTTTCGCAACGCATTCCTCGCCAACCACGAGGAATTCCCCGAAAGAAACTGATCCTTCAACTCATGCTTCAACGCCTCCCACATCAAAGACTCCACCGGACTCCTACTAGCATCGACACTTGGTCTCGAACGCCACCACAACTTCGCATCTCCCAACAAGTACATGCTAGTGATCGACACCTTCTCATTCTAGGGCACATGAGACACCTTTAAGTACGTCTCCATGTCCCACAAGAAATTCTCCAACTCCTTCGAACTACGGGCATTTTCGAACGGCTTAGGCTCCGGGACACGAACCTTCGACACCGATCGGTCTTGCTCAACAGCTTTGAGCGCATGCTTCACGAGCCACAAATCATCCAACAACTCCTCGATCTTGATATCGACCGCCACCGTTGAGGAGGACACCTGTTCCTCGCACGACACGATCCGACTCTACACGAATGACGGAGTGTCTTCCACGGAGTTGCGCATAGTCTCGACCATTTCCTTGATTGTTCGGATACAATCAAAGATGGTCTTAACTCCAGCCGACGTTGAGACCTCTGGGGCCGTCCCGATGAAACCCTCCAACCGTAGCACCCTTTCTTCGAAAGCCGAGAACTCTCTAGCCTATACCATCTTTTAGCGCGACTGCATCAACCGCAACAATATGCACGGACCAGAACCAGCCGAACCTGGCTCTGATACCAAATTGTCACAAGGTTTTCTCGTGCTAGAATTTTTCGCCCTTGTACGGTGCCGGATTCCCGCAACCCTACCAGCCCTCACCCTCACCGACACTCGTGTTTTCCCCACTCGTGTATGAGGCTTACGGATTTGTGTTACGAGCAGTATCAAAGTTCACACGCAGCGGAATTCATTGACATGAACATAAACGACACAAGAATATACGGGAACACCACTCTCTCAACCTTATATTATTACCACAACAATACAAGGAACTATGCTCAAGAACTCGCACAGCCCACTTTCTGAGACATTAACCGCTCTCCGTAACCGTTCTGCACTTGGTAGCCGCCTCTCTCGCACAGCGCACCACGTCCGTGCCTTTGCTCGTGTCAGGCGCCCGGCACCGGCGCCCATCTACCAAGTCCGGTCTGTATCGCCCAGCCAGACATGTACTATAGAGTCACGTCGCCCATCTCCCGTGCCATCCTCGCATGTCACCGAGCAAGTCTCGCTAAACACCGAGCACTTCTCATCTAACATCAAGTTCTCCCGCACCGAGCCCACGTTCTCGCATTTTGCATCGTCGGGTGATGTGCTCCGCTTGCACCACTTCCGACACCCGGACACGTCGACCACGTATCATCTCGCGTTCGACTTGGACCACCATCTTTCGCTTGATGCCAACTCAATATCTAGCCCACGTAGCAACTTCCCAAAGACTGCTAAACCACTCACGCAAAAGATGGTTCCGAACGACTCCGCTCATATCCAACCCTTCTATAGAACCAGACAGGCCAAAATCCCTACTGACAGCACTGGACATATATAGGGCTGAGGAAGGTAAAGTTTTCCTGGCACTAGTCTGACTCACTCCAGACAGTGCCATGGCTCGCTCCTGACACACACCATAGTGCCACCACCGAGCCAACGTCGCAACCGAACACTTTCCCTCGCACCAAGTGTTTCCCCCGTGTTAACCTCACTCCGTGTAGGGTCAACACGCTCAAGACTTTACGAACCACGCCGTGTCGGGTCGTACACTCCCGACACCCGAACCGAGTCATCCACGGGACAACCAAAATCCCCTCGAGCCATACTCCTTCAAAGCCTCCCTTTGTCGAGTAACCTGAGTCACCTGACGTGCCACTGACACGGCACGTCTCTCACCAACTATTAGGGACGTAACAAACCACCCCCACCAAAACTTGACGACGTCCTCGTCGTTGCTGGGTGGAAGCCTCCTTCCTCGAGTTCCTTTTCATCAAAACTACCGAACCAAATTATGGCTGGGTCGTGAATATCGCACTGACCACCATCTCCTTGATCGGCCTCGTCCACTTGCATTGCGGACGCCAACTGCAACGGATTAACCCTTACGCCCGTCTCGCTATTCCCTTCATCTTCAGCGTCGATCGCGTTCAACCGCTTCGGGCAATCTCTCATCCGATGTCCCAGTTCTTCACAAATAAAACACCCCCGTGTTTTCTTCATCTCCTCTCCTTTCTCCATGGCCCTTTCCTCGTCGGACTTCTCTTTCTCCTTCCCCTTCTTCGAATCCTTCTTCCTCATCTCGGACCCGTCGGGACCAACCGGCCTGAAATCCACAAATCTCTCGACAGCAGCAATGGCTCCTTGCACATTCTTAACTCCTTGCCGTCTCAACTCGGTTTGAGCCCAAGGTTGCAACTCCTCCATGAAATTAAACAACTTGTCCGACTCGGACATATCCTTCACGTCGAGCATCAACGAACTGAAGTCCTACACATACCCACGAATGGACTCCGTATGTCTCAACTTTCGCAACGCATCCCTCGTCAACCACGAGGAATTCCCCAGAAGGAACTGATCCTTCAACTCTTGCTTCAACGCCTCCCACGTCAAAGACTCCATCGGACTCCCACTAGCATCGACACTTGGTCTCGAACGCCACCAAAGCTTCGCATCTCCCCAACAAGTACATGCTAGTGATCGACACCTTCTCATTCTCGGGCACATGAGACGCCTTGAAGTACGTCTCCATGTCCCACAAGAAATTCTCCAACTCCTTCGAACTACGAGTATTTTCGAGTGGCTTAGGCTCCGGGACATGAACCTTCGACACCGATCGGTCTTGCTCAATAGTTTTGAGCGCATGCTTCACGAGCCTTAAATCATCTAACAACTCCTCGATCTTGATATCGACCGCTGACGTCGAGGAGGACACCTCTTCCTCGCACGACACGATCTGACTCTCCACGAACGACGGAGTGTCTTCCACGGAGTTGCGCATCGTCTCGACCGTTTCCTTGATTGTTCGGATACAATCAAAGATGGTCTTAACTCCAGCCGACGTTGAGACCTCTGGGCCGTCCCGATCAAACCCTACAACCGTAGCACCCTTTCTTTGAGAGCCGAGAACTCTCTCGCCTGCACCATCTTTTACCGCGACTGCCTCAACCGCAACCAAATGCACGGACCAGAACCAGCCGAACTTGGCTCTGATACCAAATTGGCACAAGATTTTTTCTCGTGATAGAATTTTTCGCCCTTGTGCGGCGCCGGATTCTCGCAACCTGACCAGCCCTTACCCTCACCGACACTCGTGTTTCCCCCATTCGTGTATGAGGCTTACGGATTTGTGTTACGAGCAGTATCAAAGTTCACACGCAGTGGAATTCATCGACATGAACATAAACGACACAAGCATATACGGGAACAGCACACTCCCAACCTTTTATTATTACCACAACAATACAAGGAACTATGCACAAGGCTCGCACACACAACGTCACCTGCGGCTCATGGCCAATGCACAGCTATTTATATGTGAAGGACATCTCCCTTCACTAGGAAACTAGGCTACAAACCATCGGGCAGTTACTCGGGGTGCCACATGTCCTCGTCTTTGCGAAACAGCACATCACAGGGCGGTTATCTCCGTGTAACCGCCCCCAAGCACTCGCACAACCCACTTCCTGAGACATTAACCGCTCTCCGTAACCGCTCCGCACTTTGTAACCGCTTCTCTCGCACAGCGCACCACGCCCGTGCCTTTGCTCGTGTCAGGCGCTCGGCACCGGCGCCTATCCACGAAGTCCCGTCCGTGTCGCCCAGTCCGACACGCACTATCGAGTCACGTCGACCATCTCCCGTTCCATCCTCGCATGTCACTGAGCAAGTCTCGCTAAACACCGAGCACTTCTCGTCTAACATCAAGTTCTCCCGCACCGAGCCCACGTTCTCGCATTTTGCATCGTCGGGAGATGCGCCTCATTCACACCACCTCCAACTCCCGGACACGTCGACCACACATCATCTCGCGCTCGACTCGGACCACCATCTTTCGCTTGAAGCCAACTCAACATCTAGCCACGCAGCAACTTCCCAAAGGCTGCTAGACCACCCATGCACAAGGACCATAGTACCAGACAGGCCAAAACCTCTACTGACAGCACTGGACATATATAGGGCTGAGGAAGGTAATGTTTTCCTGGCACTGGTCTGACTCGCTCCAGACAGTGCCATGGCTCGCTCCTGACACGCACCATAGTGCCACCACCGAGCCAACGTCGCAACGGAACACTTTCCCTCGCACCAAGTCTTTCCCCCGTGTTAACCTCACTCCGTGTAGTCAGCACGCTGAAGACTTCACGAACCACGCCGTGTCGGGTCGTACACTCCCGACTCCCGAACCGAGTCATCCACGGGACAACCAAAATCCCCTCGAGCCAAACTCCTTCAAAGCCTCCCTTTGTCGAGTAAGACTCGATATCCAGCTCATCCAGACCAAAACCTCGTGCCATGTCTCAAACCACGACACTCGCTCCCTTCCGGCGTGCTTGGCTCTGCACCACCGAGTCACCTGACGTGCCACTGACACAGCACGTCTCTCACCAACACTTAGGGACGTAACAAACCACCCCCACCAAAACTTGACGACGTCCTCGTCGTTGCTGGGTGGAAGCCTCCTTCCTCGAGTTCATTTTCATCAAAACTACCGAACCAAATTATGGCTGGGTCGTGTATATCGCACTGACCACCATCTCCTTGATCGGCCTAGTCCACTTGAATCGCGGACACCAACTGCAACGGATTAACCCTTATGCCCGTCTCGCTATTCCCTTCATCTTCAGCGTCGATCGTGTTCAACTGCTTCGGGCAATCTCTCATCCGATGTCCCAGTTCTTCACAAATAAAACACCCCCGTGTTTTTTTCTTCTCCTCTCCTGCCTCCATGGCCCTTTTCTCACCGGACTTCTCTTTCTCCTTCCCTTTCTTCGAATCCTTCTTCCTCATCTCGGACCCGTCGAGACCAACTGGCCTGAAATCCACCAATCTCTCGGCAGCAGCAATGGCTCCTTGCACATCCTTTACTCCTTGCCGTCTCAACTCGGTTTGAGCCCAAGGTTGCAACTCCTCCATGAAATTAAACAACTTGTCCGACTCGGACATATCCTTCACGTCGAGCATCAACGAACTGAAGTCCTTAACATACCCACGAACGGACTCCGTATGTCTCAACTTTCGCAACGCATCCCTCGTCAACCACGAGGAATTCCCCAGAAGGAACTGATCCTTCAATTCTTGCTTCAACGCCTCCCACGTCAAAGACACTACCGGACTCCCGCTAGCATCGACATTTGGTCTCGAACGCCACCACAGCTTCGCATCTCCCAACAAGTACATGCTAGTGATCGACACCTTCTCATACTCGGGCACATGAGACGCCTTGAAGTACGTCTCCATGTCCCACAAGAAATTCTCCAACTCCTTCGAACTACGGGTATTTTCGAATGGCTTAGGCTCCGGGACATGAACCTTCGACACCGATCGGTCTTGCTCAATAGTTTTGAGCGCATGCTTCACGAGCCTTAAATCATCCAACAACTCATCGATCTTGATATCGACCGCTGCCGTCGAGGAGGACACCTCTTCCTCGCACGACAGGATCCGACTCTCCACGAACGACGGAGTGTTTTCCACGGAGTTGCGCATCGTCTCGACCGTTTCCTTGATTGTTCGGATACAATCAAAGATGGTCTTAACTCCAGCCGACGTTGAGACCTCTGGGCCGTCCCGATCAAACACTCCAACCATAGCACCCTTTTTTCGAAAGCCGACAACTCTCTCGCCTGCACCATCTTTTACCGCGACTGCATCAACCGCAACCAAATGCACAGACCAAAACCAGCAGAACTTAGCTCTGATACCTAATTGTCACAAGATTTTTTCTCGTGCTAGAATTTTTCGTCCTTGTGGGCGCTGGATTCCCGCAACCCGACCAGCCCTTACCCTCACCGACACTCGTGTTTCCCCCATTCGTGTATGAGGCTTACGGATTTGTGTTACGAGCAGTATCAAAGTTCACACGCAGTGGAATTCATCGACATGAACATAAACGACACAAGCATATACGGGAACACCACACTCCCAACCTTATATTATTACCACAACAATACAAAGAACTATGCTCAAGGCTCGCACACACAACATCACCTGCGGCTCATGGCCAATGCACAACTATTTATATGTGAAGGACATCTCCCTTCACTAGGAAACTAGGCTACAAACCGTCGGGCAGTTACTGGGGGTGCCACATGTCCTCGTCTTGGCCAAACAGCATATCACAGGGCGGTTATCTCCGTGTAACCGCCCCCAAGCACTCGCACGGCCCACTTCCTGAGACATTACCCGCTCTCCGTAACCGCTCCGCACTTGGTAACCGCTTCTCTCGTACAGCGCACCACGCCCGTGCCTTTGCTCGTGTCAAGCGCTCAGCACCGGCGCCAATCCACCAAGTCCCGTCCGTGTCGTCCAGCCCGACACGCACTATCGAATCATGTCGCCCATCTCCCATTCCATCCTCGCATGTCACTGAGCAAGTCTCGCTAAACACCGAGCACTTCTCGTCTAACATCAAGTTCTCCCGCACCGAGCCCACGTTCTCGCATTTTGCATCGTCGGGAGATGCGCCCCATTCGCACCACCTCCTACTCCCGGACACGTCGACCACACATCATTTCGCTCTCGAATCGGACCACCATCTTTCGCTTGATGCCAACTCAACATCTAGCCCACGTAGCAACTTCCCAAAGGCTGCTAGACCACCCACGCACAAGGTGTTTGCGACCGACTCTGTTCATATCCAACCCTTCTATAGTACCAGACAGGCCAAAACCTATACTGACAGCACTGGACAAATATAGGGCTGAGGAAGGTAAAGTTTTCCTGGCACTGGTCTGACTCGCTCCAGACAGTGCCATGGCTCGCTCCTAACACGCACCATAGTGCCACCACCGAGCCAACGTCGCAACGGAACACTTTCCCTCATACCAAGTCTTTCCCTCGTGTTAACCTCACTCCGTGTAGGGTCAGCACGCTCAAGACTTTACGAACCACGTCGTGTCGGGTCACACTCTCCCGACACCCGAACCCAGTCATCCACGGGACAACCAAAATCCCCTCGAGCCAAATTTCTCCAAAGCCTCTCTTTCTCGAGTAAGATTCGATATCCAGCTCATCCAGACCAAAACCTCGTGTCATGTCTCAAACCACGACACTCGCTCGCTCCCGGCGTGCTTGGCACTGCACCACCGAGTCACCTGACGTGCCACTGACACGGCACGTCTCGCACCAACTCTTAGGGACGTAACAAACCACCCCCACCAAAACTTGACGACGTCCTCGTTGTTGCTTGGTGGAAGCCTCCTTCCTCGAGTTCCTTTTCATCAAAACTACCGAACCAAATTATGGCTGGGTCGTGTATATCGCACTGACCACCATCTCCTTGATCGGCCTCGTCCACTTGAATCACGGACACCAACTGCAACGGATTAACCCTTATGCCCGTCTCGCTATTCCCTTCATCTTCAGCATCGATCGCGATCAACCTCTTCGGGCAATCTTTCATCCGATGTACCAGTTCTTCACAAATAAAACACCCCCGTGTTTTCTTCTTCTCCTTTCCTGCTTCCATGGCCCTTTTCTCGCCGGACTTCTCGGACCCGTTGGGTCCAACCGGCCTGAAATCCACTAATCTCTCGGCAGCAGCAATGGCTCCTTGCACATCCTTAACTCCTTGCCGTCTCAACTCGGTTTGAGCCCAAGGTTGCAACTCCTCCATGAAATTAAACAACTTGTCCGACTCGGACATATCCTTCACGTCGAGCATCAACGAACTGAAGACTTTCACATACCCACGAACGGACTCCGTATGTCTCAACATTCGCAACGCATCCCTCGCCAACCACGAGGAATTCCCCGGAAGGAACTGATCCTTCAACTCTTGCTTCAACGCCATCCACGTCAAAGACTCCACCGGACTGCCACTAGCATCGACACTTGGTCTCGAACGCCACCACAGCTTCGCATCTCCCAACAAGTACATGCTAATGATTGACACCTTCTCATCCTCGGGCACATGAGACACCTTGAAGTATGTCTCCATATCCCACAAGAAATTCTCCAACTCTTTCGAACTACGGGCATCTTTGAACGGCTTAGGCTCCGGGAGACGAACCTTCGACACCGATCGGCCTTGCTCAACAGCTTTGAGCGCATGCTTCACGAGCCGCAAATCATCCAACAACTCCTCGATCTTGATATCGACCGCCGCCGTCGAGGAGGACACCTCTTCCTCGTACCACATGATCCGACTCTCCACGAACGACGGAGTGTCTTCCACGGAGTTGCGCATCGTCTCGACTGTTTCCTTGATTGTGCGGATAAAATCAAAGATGGTCTTAACTCCAGCCAACGTTGAGACCTCTGGGGCCGTCCCGATCAAACCCTCCAACCGTAGCACCCTTTCTTCGAGAGCCGAGAACTCTCTCGCCTGCACCATCTTTTACCGCGACTGCAGCAACCGAAACCAAACGCACGGACTAGAACCAGCCGAACTTGGCTCTGATACCAAATTGTCACAAGGTTTTCTCGTGCTAGAATTTTTTGCCCTTGTGCGGCGCAGGATTCCCGCAACCCGACCAGCCCTCACCCTTATCGACACTCGTGTTTTCCCCACTCGTGTATGAGGCTTACGGATTTGTGTTACAAGCAGTATCAAAGTTCACACGCAGTGGAATTCATCGACATGAACATAAACGACACAAGCATATACGGGAACACCACACTCCCAACCTTATATTATTACCACAACAATACAATGAACTATGCTCAAGGCTCGCACACACAACATCACCTGCGGCTCATGGCCAATGCACAGCTATTTATATGTGAAGGACATCCCCCTTCACTAGGAAACTAGGCAACAAACCGTCGGGCAGTTACTCGGGGTGCCACATGTCCTCGTCTTGGCAAAACAACACATCACAGGGCGGTTATCTCGGTGTAACCGCCCCCAAGCACTCGCACAGCCCACTTCATGAGACATTAACCACTCTCCATAACCGCTCCGCACTTGGTAACCACCTCTCTCGCATAGCGTACCACGCCCGTGCCTTTGCTCGTGTCAGGCTCCCGGCATCGGTGCCCATCCACCAAGTCCCGTCCGTGTGACCCAGCCCGACACGCACTATCGAGTCACGTCGCCCATCTTCCATGCCATCCTCGCATGTCACCGAGCAAGTCTCGCTAAACACCGAGCACTTCTCGTCTAACATCAAGTTCTTCCGCACCGAGCCGACGTTCTCGCATTTTGCATCGTCGGGTGATGCGCTCCACTCGCACCACCTCCGTCTCCAGGACACGTCGACCACGCATCATCTCGCGCTTGACTTGGACCACCATCTTTCGCATGAAGCTAACTCAACATCTAGCCCACGTAGCAACTTCCCAAAGGCTGCTAGACCACCCTACGCACAAGGTGGTTCCAACCGACTCCGCTCATATCCAACCCTTCTATAGTACCAGACAGGCCAAAACCCCTACTGACAGCACTGGACATATATAGGGCTGAGGAAGGTAAAGTTTTCCTGGCACTGGTCTGACTCGCTCCAAACAGTGCCATGGCTCGCTCCTGACACGCACCATAGTGCCACCACCGAGCCAACGTCGCAACGGAACACTTTCCCTTGCACCAAGTCTTTTCCCCGTGTTAACCTCACTCCGTGTAGGGTCAGCACGCTCAAGACTTCACGAACCATGCCGTGTCGGGTCGCACGCTCCCGACACCGAACCGAGTCGTCCACAGGACAACCAAAATCCCCTGGAGCCAAACTCCTCCAAAGCCTCCCTTTGTCGAGTAAGACTCGATATCCCGCTCATCCGGACCAAAACCTCGTGTCATGTCTCGCACCACGACACTTGCTCACTCCCCGCGTGCTTGGCACTTTACCACCGAGTCACCCGACGTGTCACTGACAAGGCACGTCTCGCACCAACTCTTAGGGACGTAACACTAGGCTAAATACTCCTGGGTGACCGGTAGCGAAGTAGTACCGTAAGGGAAGGGTGAAAAGAACCCCGACGTATTAATAGAATATATCTTGGAGAAACACATAACTAATTTAAATCATAAATTTCTAAATAAAATTCACTTAATTAAAATAAAATTTTGCTAAATAAATTCAAATTTTCTATCAAGGTACGCGACATAGACTATAATATGAACATAGTGTCACATATGATTTAAAATTCAAAATACATCAAATCATTGTCAAATAAGATTAGCTTTTCACTACACTTAATCACAGCAATTAATACATTCATGAAACAGGTATATTAAATGAATAAACAAATTAAATAAATAAATATTTTTTTTATATATTTTCCCGCTCCTCGCAATTTGCTTAACCTGTAGTTATTCTTTTGTCGTTAAGCACGTGTTTTCTGAGACCAGGGATGTGAATTTCTTGAAAGTACTTTCTCCAATCTATCTTCGATACATCAATCTCAAAATTAATTTGCTCCTCTTTTGACATTTCAGACAATAATTTCTGAGTGTTGCCAGCATCAAACCTGTTATCAGACAAGATTTAAGTTAGAAAATAAAGTTTTGTCAATTCCCAAGAAAAGAAAAAAAAAACAACCCGGATCAGGAATTATCAACTGAATATTGAAATTGAGTACTAGTACTACTGAACCCTTAAAACTAGGAAATATGAGGGGGAAAAAAAGCTAAAACTAACGAGGCAAAAAGAAAAGTGAAATAAAAGAAAATAATGAAATGAGCTTTCACCAAAACTTTCTTATGACCCCTATATGATGAGTTTGTCTCATGTGCGGCCGCTGCACGGTGCGACAGCATAGCTAATTTGAAAAGTAATTAGAATTTAATTAAAATTAATTATATTATTTTCACTCTAATTGTGAATTATTAAAGTTTAATTAAATTAATTATATATCCTAATTATAAATTACCATACCCAATTAAAAAATAATAATTAGCCCCAATTATAGATTAACTAAAATTCTACTAACTCCCTAATAACCGCCATTTAGTGGCGGAGGCCCGCACCCAAAGTTTTGTCCTATATGAATTCATATGAAATTTTCGGGTCAGTTGGTCTTTCACACATGCCAGTGTGTACTACAAACGTATAGATATGTAATATTTAAGTGCTTGTTTGGTTCATGTAGAGAAATGGAAAGGGAATGGAATCAAATAGAGAGGAGGAATGGTAACAATAATTGTTATTTTTATTGGATGTTTGGTTCAACAATGGAAATGAATTACTAGTAAGGATTCCCTTTCTTGGAGGAAAGGATTTTGTTACTCCTCTAGTTTGGAGGGTAACATTTGGGGGGTTTGGGTTACCCTCAAGTAAGGGTAATGGTTAACCCACAACACAAACCAAACAAGAAGTAATGAATTCACTTAATTGAATCCCTTTCTAACCCCCAAAAAATTCCATCCAAACATGGGCTGAATATGTAATACTTCCTCCTTCCCAACAATTTTGTCTTAGAGATTCCGATATGGATGTTGTTTATAATTACACTGGAAGGAGAAAAATAGATTTTTGGAGGGTATTTTTGTCAAATCATGAAGAGCGGGAATAGTGTGTAATTTATGAGTTATATGGAGGGTGTTTGTTGTGTGATGTTGAGTATTGTAGCATCTATTTTGGACATGAGACTAATTTGTTGGAACGACTAAATAAGATAACTGAGACTAAATTACTGAGAAAGAAGAAACATATGTAATTTGTTCTCATTACCTTGTTTTGGAGAATCCTAACACTTGATACAGCTTGCTTAACTGCTGAGCATACATAACCTGCGCCTTGCACTGCTTCTCCAGTTTCTGATTGCCTATTTCACCCTGGTAAACTGCGTTTCTCATCTCGATAAGTCGACAAATTTCTTCTCGAGTGTACTGCGAGAATTCATTAAAATCATCGAAGTAGTTCATTTTTGCAATATCGTTGTAATACGTAATTCTGGAAAAATTTTCTGATTCGATAAGAGGGTCCGAACTGAAGTAATCATAAATATACTCGAAAAATTCTTTGTATCGTAAAGGGTTGGCCACACTTGTTGCCACGTGGTACACTTTCAGCTCCGACTCTCGCATTTGTCCATGCTTTGCAATTGCTGCAATTGTTGCATTCACAACAATGTCCAATGGAATCTGATCATCATTACAAAAAAAAAAGTAAAAAAGTTATAAGATGTTATGTCAGTGAAGGTGCTAAAATTGAAATTTTTTGACGAAAAGCGGTGCTATAATCACTTTGTTTTGGATTAAATTCAATAAAGGGAAAAAATCTCAATCGTGGGTGGTTCAGCAGTCAGCCCTCGGACTACGTCCTTGTTTAAAGTGGTGTGAGTGACTCGAGACAACTTGCTAGCTACTCGAGATCGCAATGTTTCAACAGGTGTAGAATCTGTTGGAATGTTTACCATTCGAATGGATTTACACTCGTTGAAACATTTAAAAGAAAATAAATTCCTATCCCATTTAAGCCATTTCGAAATTGTTAATATTCCAACGGGCCGGGCTTAATAAATCGAGCTCATGAGTTGATTGACTGATTTATTAATAAATCTAGTTGAGTTGAGCTCCAAAAATTGAAGCTTAATTGATTTTGAGTTCAGGTCGATCTTGAAACTTTTTTGTCAAACTTGAGATTGCTATTAATATAATTTATTAGGAAAAAGTAAAACATGAGATTGCTATTAATAAGAAAAGGTTGCAGTACTTACAACATCCATGGGTGCATCAGGTAGGCCAAGAAAGGCAGGTAGCTGGCCCTTCCCATACGAAATAATTATCGGATCATACATCCTAGCAAGTTCCCATCAAATTAAACAAGAATTTATATCAATTATCAATTTGAATAAATAAAATAAAGTATTATACGAATTTCTATTTAATTTTCACACCTATTTCCTTGTATCCATCCTGGTAGTGGCTCTTTGTGGCAACTCTCGATCACAGATGGTCGAACAATGACGACTGGTACATCTCCTCTTGCTTCATGTACAACCATTTCTGCCAAAGCTTTGGTAAAATGATAGGGATTCAAACATCCGTACAACGCTGCTCTGTCGCACAATACGACGACGATCGAGTTAGATCTCACGAAATCCACTAGATAACTAATTATCAATGCCGTCAAAATTACGTAACGGGCTGGCGGCCCAAAGAGTGCAATCGATCCGGGCTGGGCCCCCACACAGGCCCGATCTTATGCTAGATTGGTTGGGTTTGGGCTTACAGCTAGGATATTTCATCAAGCAGTTGGTGGGCATTAGTTTTTAGGTTGGACTTTAGTCAACTAGGTCGTGGGCAGTTTTTGCAACAGCATATGATATCCAATGTAATATACTTCCGTGTTATAAATAGGCTTGGGAAGAATTTTTTTTTTTTTTTCAAATAATCAAATTGATGAATTGCTACTAAAAAATTATGTAATGTTATTATTGGGACACGTACTAGAACACAAAGAATGGACTAGAGGATTTGATCTCGATTAAAAAAAAGTGTAATAGGGTAGTGCTATTTGGGCACACTGTTAGCCAGTCACACAAGCTTAAAAAAAGTAATATACGTTTTGAAAAAGAAAATATAACCTAATTGGAGAATTATAAATCCAAAAGTGAAATATCATTATTTTCATTTTTACAGTTAACCTTCCTTTTCTTACGCGTGTGACCGGCCACAGTGAGGCCGAATAGCTTTATTGAAAAAGAACACACACACACACACAGATATATATATATAGGGGTTGGTTCACGTATAAAATATTTTTCCCGTAAAAAATAATAATAATACATTTTATGTACCATAATAATGTATTTTATGTCTTATTACAATGTACTGTCATAATAATGCATTTTTAATTTATTACAATGCATTGGTACAATAATGCATTTCATGTTTAATTATAATGCACCGGTCAATGACAACCGTAGATCTACAAAGATCAATGGTCCAGATCGCTTCTTATTTCTTACGAGAAAATGGTTTTACATATGATATCTTCCCTATATATATATATAGGAAGAGGATCAAATAGGAACTTATCTATATATGAGTCCGTAGTAACCATGCATTTTTATCACACAAGTTAATGCACAAATTGCATTATTTAAATGCATAAACATATGTTTTGATTTAAGAGTCGAGCGAGGGGAGCCGAAGGCCTCGGAGCGAGCTAAAGAACATTAATGTTGCCACAATAATTATCTACAAAATAAAATCGGAGACGAAGGCGGAGACGAATTTTTTTTTGCTTTGCTATATTTGTGCATTAAAGTACTGTATTTTGTGCATTTCCGAAGTCATAAAAATGCATGGTTCCTACGGACTCATATAAGAATGAGTTCCTACCAGATCCACACCCTATATATATATATATATATATATATATATATATATATATTAAAGTCGTAAATTATGTTTTTTTGCGCCTGAAACTATTTTTTGTTTTCTTTATTGTAGTTTCAACTTTCACATCAGGTTTAATACTTGGATTTTCATCAAGCCGTAGGTGGGCGCTAGTTTTCTGAACAGATAGGAGCAGATTTTTCGGTTGGACCTTTCTCAAGCTTGTGGTGGGCAGTTCTAGCAACTACATTTCATATACTACCATATAACAAGTAGATTCCGGGGCTTCTTTTTTCTCCCCTTTCTTTCCGAAATATTTAATGAATTAATTTTTTAAGATCATATTTAATGAATTAATTGATAATAAGAAATTACATATTTTTACTATTGGGACAGATATTAAAACATAAAGGATAGCCTAAGGATTTGATCTCGATTAACATAAATTACTAAAACCGGAAATCAAGTTCTTTAACTTTAAATTGAAATCATATTATACCCTCTTCGTATACGAAAATTGTAGCATTAACGTCATTTTTATCCATCCACAAAAAGTTAGCACATTCTATTTTGTACATTATTCCATACAATTCCTTACAAACATCAACATTTTTTAAAATGGTTGGTCCATTTTCACTCAACAAACATCTATCACACAATTTTTTAAATGGTAGGTCCTTTCTCCACTCAACAAATATCCACCAAACACTTCTTAAAACTCATGCCACAAAAATTGTATTACAATTTTTGTAGACGGAGGGAGTATAACTTAAATATTATATAACTTTAAATTAAAAATGCAAATATGGCCGAGGCGGAACCGAAATTTCAAATTCAAATTTTATTGAGCAAAGGGTACTTAAATAGATATATACATGTTCCATGACTGTCCCACTGAAGTGACGATTTTATAAATATGAAACAGATTGGCATATTCTAATTGCAAAAAGTTAAAAGATAGTATTGTGTTTGCAAAAAAAAATGAACTAGAGCCTTAAAAAAGATGGAACTAAGGGCTTGGAAATCAGAGCAATTGCCCCACTTTGAAGCCAATGCCAACTTATCTGTAACGACAAAAATTTAGGTACAACCAATGCTACTCTAGGCTTGGTTATCTAGTGATAATTAAGGGGCATTCGAGATAATTAAAAATATTAAAGGTAATTAGAGAGTTATTAAGGTGTAATTAGGATTTATTAAGCCGGCTTAGGATTTTAAATACTAATTAATTAAAAAATAAATAAATAAAATAAAATAAAATAATGGTGCACCGCACGCAGACGGAGCTCTCTAAAAATATATTTAATTTACTTTTTTATCTCATTAAATTAAGTGAAAAAGGGAAAAGAAAAGTAATAAGAAGTAACCTCTCCACTCCGAGCCTTTTCAAATCTCTGGTCATATCATAGTTTGTAGCAGCTTTGGATGATCTAAACGCTAAGTTTATTTCATCGGCTATATCCAGCCCATGAAATAAACTTGGAAATGTTTCTCCATTTTTGTGCCTTCTGTTTTCACCCATAACCAACGGTTTCTCTAATATTATTCCTTCACGTGTTCCATTCACAAATGCTACACAAACATTTTCAAATTTATTAAAATGAACCCAAAAAAGGTAATATAGATATATATATATAGGGATAGATCGTGTAGAAACTGTCCCCCCGTAGTAGCCTATATACGAACCATGCTGACTTCTTTTAATTTTATGACTAGTTATTACGGGTGGAAAGTTTCTATCCGACCCTTCCCTATATTATATATGTGTGTGTGTGTGTGTGTTAAATTTTAGTGAAGACATTATTACATACCAGTAGAAATTTGGGCAAAGAGATCAAGGTTCTTGCATGTCCGAGCAAACCTCATTAGTCGTTGAGTTGCAATAACATTAACGTCAAGCAACAAATCATACCTGATTTATGTATCCTTAGGATCATTAATTAGGAAAAAATAAATGAGAAAATATATAGGTCATATAAATTAATTAATCTGGCGAAATCTTCTAGCTCAAAATCTATTAAGAGAACTTGTATGGAACTAAGAATGAATCTGAACCAATCCTAGTAAGAATTAGCTAGAAATCAATTTGAACCGTTCATCTTTGTATGATCTACAATTATAATGAAAAAACAAATATATAATTGCAATGCATATATAAAATACACGATCATCAACAAACATTATATTAATATTGTTTATGTAAAGAAACATTATCGTTAAAATACATTGTATGTATAAAAAAACCATAAGAATCTTATGTGACTTGTGTAAATTATTAACTCATGTAATAGTTATTGTTGAGAAAATAAATAAAAAACATAAACTAGCCTTTCGTTTAAGGTTGTAATGGCTGCTGACGATACAATCACGTTGATTTCTTCCATAATTGTTGTAGCAGAATGAGAGTTCATCCCTAAATTGGGCTCACAAATATTGCCAATAATTGGTATCACCTTCTCCCTTATAAATTCTTTGTAGTATTTTCCATGCTTCTTTCGAAGACAATCATACAACTCCAGATTAATAACCTAAAACAAAGCAAATAATTTTCATGTTAGTAGAATAAAACGTCAATGGGGAAAAATGAAACTAGCAAACTTCAATTTTTCAGTAAAATGAAAAAAAGAAAAACCTTATTTAAATTTCGGTTAATTAATTTGGTAGTCAGACACAGATTGTGACCTGAAACATAAATATATACTCCCTCCCTCCGTCCCGCTAGTTATGGCTCATTGTTTTGGACACAAAATATTTAAGAAAAATGTGTAAAAGTTAAAAAAGTAGTAAGATCCACCTTTTTTCAATAATTAATTTTTGCTATTTTAAAAAATGAGCCATTATTAGCGAGACATTCCGAAACGAAAATCGAGTTATTATTAGCGAGATGACGGAGAGAGTAATACATAGTGCATTAATTTGAAAACGTACTTCTTTTTCCAATCTGTCCATTGCTGCATCATGATCCTCTGCTTTCATTAGTACATATATTTTGCCCACTTCCGTCGACCTCAAAAGCTTTTCCAAAAGAGCTAAAAGATGTCGTGAAATTTTATTTTTATATATTATAAAAAAGACTAATATTTATTATAGAAATTTTCTCTGTAGGGAATAATTACCTTTGTCATCTTTATTTCTAGCCTTCAGAACCACAAGGTTCTTTTTAAGAAGAGCTAATAGCTAATTAAATTCTAACCTATCAGCATCATTCGAAATTAAACCCAATTTTTAGGTTGTACTAATTAAATCACCTTTCGATTTATGGTAAATTTATCTTCTTTAATTATTTCTTATGATCCAAATGACGTGGTAAATGGAGAAATTACGTAGCACAACCAAAGAGTAAATATTCGTCCACGAAAACCTTCTTTTTTCTAAAAATAATTTGCGTGAGATATTATTTGAAAAGAGGAACACTTCGGTATAGTGCCGCACCGTACGGTTGATACCATCTTCCTATTTTTATATATTTTTATTTTTATATTTATTATTTTGTTGTATTTTTCATCAATTAATATTTCATTATTTATAATTGAGCTTAATAAATTCTAACTGAAATAAATAAAATATAATTAAAATTTAATAAATCCTAATTAAAATTAATTATTCATAATTCTTTTAATTATTTCTTTATTACAGCAATTACACAGTATAGTTGGGCACACACAAACTTTTATCATTGTAAAGAAATTCTAGAGCATTTGGCTGTTGTATCCTAAAGTGTATATAAGAACATGATCGTAGTTCAATTTTCAATTTCTCCATCTCCCAAATCAACTATTCCCTCGGTCCCCACATAAGTGTGCTGAACATGTGGCGGTTGTATGCTAAAGTGTGTAAAAAATCACATACCTTTCCCAAGAAGGCCAGTTGCACCGGTAACCAAAATGTTCTTCCCTTTAAAATATTTCTCAATCCCAAGACCCTCGCTAGGCCCCACCGTGTCCAATTGTTCTTTGGAAATGGACACGTGCCCATTGACATGTGCTGCCTTTTTCTGAAGATTTTGTCCAAATCTTCTGCTAATCACGTGGTTTTTCATTTTACTTTCACCTACAGATAAGGGAACCTTGGATTTGCTGAAAGACGAGCCCTTAAATTCCCTTATTGGCGGAGAGTAGTCAGGGATCTTACATAGCAACATGGTGAGAGAGAGAGAGATCAAATTTGGTATGAATTTGGAATGATGTGTTTCAAGCAATCAACGGGACATATATTTATAGGGTGAGGAGTGATAGAGGAAGGTCTCTAGTGTTCTCCTTATGATGATCTATTTTGAAATTTAATTATAAATGGTGTGAATCTGGTAGGAACTTATTTTTATATGAATCTGTAGGAATTATGTATTTTTATGACTTTAGAAATGCACAAAATGTAGTACTTTAATGAACAAACATAGCAAATTAATTTTTTTTTTGTCTCCGCCTTCGTCTTCGATTTTAATTTATAGATAATGATTGTGGCAACATTAATGTCCTTTAGCTCGCTTCGAGGCCTTCGGCTCCCCTCGCTCGACTCATAAATTAAAATTGAAAAAAAATGCAATTTTTTTAATTAAGATATGTTTATGCATTAAAATAATGCAATTTGTGCATTAATTTGTGTGATAAAAATACATGATTCCTACGTACTCATATAAAGGTGAGTTCCTATATGATCCCTAATTATAAGTATTATATTTTATTCGTGGCTCTTGAGATATTGGTAAGATGAGGTGACTAGGTGGAAATCCAATATAACCTTTTTGTTAGTAATCAAAATGAAGTCATTTGGTTCACGCCAACTTTATTTATTTATTTAATTATTTATTTTTGGATTATTGTACAGGAAATTTTAAAAGTTACGTAACGATATACTTGAACCGACACCTTTGAATTCGGGCATTAACCACTCTACAACTAAACTAGCTAACACACGCACACTTCACGCCAACTTTAAACTGCTGCATGTCGGCCTTCCACAATTTTCATTTGAAAATGCAGCCCCGTGATAAATTGCAAAAATAAAAGTTCATGTAATTGTGGACATGTTTTAAATTCGTGTGGAAAATTGGAAACCGTCTAAGTTCGTGTATTTAATTAAGGACTAATATTCCTACAGTTTTAAGCTAATACACTGTGTGTACCAAGTAAGATAATATTAATTTTTTAAATTAATATGTCATTTCTTAAAATTAACTATACAAAGAAAAGATAGGGTGTAGTTAATTAATTTGATCAAAATTAATAACATTTCGATATTGTCACGTGACAATATAACTTACAAGTAATTAGAATATAAATTAAATAGTTGGCAACTTGTACTAATTAAAGTACATTATCTAGATGTTTCTTATTTCAACCTTTAAACTTATTCACACATTTAGGATTCATAATTGGGAAGTTATATGTTGCCACTTTCCCCATCGCAGACATCAAATACATTTTGGCAACTTGAATTACTTAAAGTATATTATCTAGATGTTTCTTATTTCACACTTTAAACTTATTCATACATTTAGGATTCATCATTAGGAAGTAACAAATTATATATGTTGTCACTTTCCCCATCCCATACATGCAAATACATTTTTTGGGCACCAACTCATAGCGGATTCCACTTACAGGACACTTTTTTTTCAGGCTGTCAGTTGTAGGATACATTTTCAACAAATTTCAGTCTGATCGTGCTAAAAGTCACTGACTTCGCACATGATGCCTGATGAGCCCATATTTATGCTCATTTTTGTATCTTAGTATAGGTCCAAATCGAGTCATTGTGCATCTTTTCGAGTCTATTTGTGTTTGGGAGGACACGGTTTGGAGGAAGGGCGTGCATGCAGGACATGTGCGATTATGGGCAATATAAGGTGCATTCCGCGAAAGAGGCATGACTTCAACAAATGGGCGCTGGATTGAAGGTGGCAGCTTGGGCAACATAGCTAACATCATGAGCGAAGCTGCTGAGTAAAGACAATGTGCCCAATACATGTACCATGTGGAATCCATCCTTATTCAGCTGAAGATAAAGGGCAAGACAAGCAAGCTGGTGGGCAAGACATGAAGAGTATTGCTGAGGGCGAGGGACACATCCTGATTTAGAGAAGAAGATAAGGAAAGAAATCTCTTCATCCTTATCTAGAAGATTCAGATCAACATAAAATCTCTTGCAGATAAGGAAAGGAGATCTGGGGCAAGGCTAAAGAATGAAAGAAGGCATGATCCAGACAAGGCCCAGCCCATCAGGCCTGGCGACCTCAAACCGTAGCAAACCTCTATATAAGTAGTAGCAATTCAGCAGCCAGTAGCTGGTGATCACTTTCAATTCTGAGAGTTGGTGAGGAACAAACAAGGCCTACGAACAACACACCTTTTATTTTCGTTTATGTTTCTGCTAGCACTTTTGGCCATAGTTTACGCTGGATAATTTCGTAAGTTTATTTCTCTTTTATTGAAGTATGTTTTCCTTTAATTTTATTATGTTGCTGTTTACTTTAATTATGTCTAGCGAAATTCATTAAGCCTGGATTGGGCAAGATGAATTGAACATGAATCGAAATACTTGAGAGGTCTAATATGAGCGAGATGATCTGCATGTGTGTGTTCCCGAAGCACTAGGTCTGATTTCAATACTATTTGGACAACTTGGTGAATTAATTGATCACTAGTTAACTAGGGTGTCTTGATCACAAATAATTTCAGGATCAATGCATAAAGTGTCTCTTGCATCTGAAAGTATGACTGGTGTGGGTGAGTAGTCCGTGCTCTTGGGCACGAGGAATGGTTGTTTCGAGTATGTCTAAATCTTAATGCTTCTACAAGGTATCTATTGATGAAGTGCCTTCGTAGGTGGTTGTCCAAGGTTAGGAGAGAATGCCTGGGGTTTCAGGGATAGCTCTTATTCATAAGGACAGATGAGAACAGGTGTGGTGTTGTGCGTGACGCGTGACATTGGGGGCAATATCATTTATGTCTATAACCAAATGATGCATGTATGTAGTGAATAAATTTGTACCAATGACCGAGTGAGTGTTTGTGTTCAATGAATCATGCCTTGTCCAGGTTTACCTCTTTAATTTGATTAATCTACTTTGTTAGTTTCAGTTTAGTTTTTTACAGTACAGTGATCAAGACAGTGACAGTCTCGACCAAGACCATTTTGCAACATCGGAGGTGAAAGAAAGAGATAGAGGTACAATCAATTCCCTGTGGATCGATCCTGTACTTACCGCTAGCTATCTAGCCGTGAGCATATGTTATAAATTTATTTTGCGTGATTAAATGACGGCCACGTCAATGCCATTATTCGAGCCCGTTGCTTACGTGTGGCTGTCACCTAACTTGCGCCTAATCAGCTAACATGTCTCAATAAAGAGGCACTTACGCGTCATGCGAAACGGGTATTGTTAGAAATTCACTATAAAATGACTGAAATTGAGAAAATTTAAGTTATGGCTAAAATTAATCTTTTATTAAATAATATAAATAACATTTTTCCTTTCTTTATTGAAAAGAATCATTGCTCCTTATTCTTCATCACATATCAGCATAAATCAAAGCATCTAATTGCCAATACACAGCAACAACAACACTCTCTTACTATAAAATCAAGTACAACGTAATGCTGAAACATCTTAGTTAAAAATATAATTCCAATTTAAAATGAGCAATAATCTAAGGCCATATAACAATCTAATAAAAATTATTTTTTTATTGATATAAAAATCGCTGACCATTAAAAAAAATTTGTGAATTATCAATGAATAAAATTACGTCATGTTATTGCATTACGATTCCAAATTTAGTTATATCAAAAATAGTTATGACAAAAACTCATTAAAATTTTGGAGGTCAATTTATATGCAAAATCTTAGGATAAACACATTCTTTTAAATTCTATTAGTCTTAAAGTAATTTAAAAGTATATGCAGGCATTTTTTCTCTATCGGGTATTTTTTCAAACAGTTGGTTGGACAAAAACAGATTTTCTTCTTCCAAATATCCAATATTTTATAGTGTGGATTTTTCACATTTAATAATACCACCTTATTCTTCATCAAGAGTCACCATAAATCAAAGCAGCTAATTTCCAGTACACAACGCGACCTATTCCCAATTCGTGAAGTGAAATTGAAGACCAAGAACAACTTCTTAATTTGAAGAAATTAAGAAGAATGGACGTGTTTTAATTTCTTTTTCTACATTTTTCTAATAAATTACTGTAGAAGCATTGAATTCTTAATTTCAAGTCTACATGGTTTTAATTGTACTCCCTCCATCCACAACCTTTTTGCTCGCTATTTTAGATATGGTTTTGATAAATTAATATGGAAAAACTTGTGCAAGTACAAAAAAGAAAATGTCTAGTAAGCACGAGTCTTTATTGAAAAACCTATGTGTGTTACTTTGGAGATGCATGTTCTTAATCTCTAAAAAAGTATGATATGTTTCGGCAATTGTTCACTAAGTACGTTGTACTTAGCACTATATATGTTTATAAATGTGCAGGTTGAGTGACGGTGATGACTCAAGTTTAAGAGGTTGTAAAGATTCTGCAACAGGGTCGATTTCCCCCGAATTTGATGTTGATGTGGCTACAGAAAAGTTTTTATCCCTATACTTTCACTCAATTATATCTCTAAACTTCAAATCATTAACCCTAAATTGCATCTACTGGAGGGAAGAAAAGAGAGAAAATTGCATTCAATTTTTATCTAATAATTAAAACGACAACATTTAATGACACGCGTGTGCATTATTTTGCCACAAAGGTGCCACACAAATGATATTTTGCCACGTAATCAAATTCCTAATTAAAATTTCGCTGGAACACTTTGTTGGTTGCAAAATGAGAAGAAATTGAAAGCTAGTTTGGTATGTATTATGCAGAATCTTTACCTTGTGTGCAAAACCAGAATTTATTAAAAGTTAGGTATTTTACAGGTCATTCGGCCTAAATCTATTATCTAAGATATTTTCTGAAAAAAATATTAAGATGTTTGGCATGTTTCACGCGAATACCCATTTGAGCAGTCTAAGCATTATGTAATTATTAAAACATATCTAGGCCTAATTTAGATATATACGACTTGCTATATTATTTTTGTAAACTTCAAGTTGAGATTTTTTTTAAAATGATAAGTTTATAGATGTCCTTTCGTACCAGATGTACATACATAAAATATTGAGGGATAATTTATAATAACCACTTAAGATAGTAAAAGCAAAATAATAGTCACTAACTTAAAAACATATAAATTCTAGCCACTGTTACGAAAATACCCTCAATAATTCCATCCAAAAAGAGTCTTAGAGAGAGGACGAAGCATCGTCATTTCAGCTCTTCGCGTCGGTGATGCACACTGTCGTCGTTGTATCATGATCGTGCACACCGTCACCATCGCTCCGTGGTTGTACTCGTTATCATCGTCGCACCATCGCCAGCCATCGTCACCTTATAGTTGTTGAAGTTATGATTTTTGTTCTTGATGGTGCGAATAGATCTATTTAAGGCGCGAATAGATCTATTCGCGAACATATTTCGTAACATTTTGTAGAGTGGTGCGAATTCGCGCCTCAAAGTCATGCTTGAGCAAGGGAGGTGCGAATGGCCCGAACGGAGCTCCGTTCGCGCCTAGAGTTGTGTCATTGTGTAGTGTTTTTGTTTCGGCCCGTTCTCTCTCATTTTAATTTGGATTTTCGAACCCTAAACCCTAAACCCTACGCCTAGAGATGTGTCATTGTGTAGTGTTTTTGTTTCGGCCCGTTCTCTCTCATTTTAATTTGGATTTTCGATCCGTTTTTTTCCTATGAACTCCTATTGAGCTAAACTTCAAATATATCATGATTATTCCTCATTTACTTAACAATATTTTCCTACGAGATCTAGAAAATAGGGTACAGGTATCAAATTCTTAGAATAATAATAACAAACACAAAGTTGATTCTAAATATAAATTCCTACAAAATATTGACTTTAAATGCACTTTAAAATATCATATAATTAAATATTAGTTTGATAGGAGTTCATAGAAAAACAACGGTTCGAAAAATGGAGCTAAAACAGGGAAGAACGAACCGAAGCAAAAATATTGTGGAATGACACACTACATGGTGCGAACGGGGCTATGTTCGCACCATTCGCACCTCAAAATCATGTTCGACCAAGGAGGTGCGAATGGCGCGAACGGTTTCTGTTCGTGCCATTCGCGCCTCAAAGTCATGACAACGATTTAAAGATACGACAACAGTTATTAACTGTTGTCTTGAAAAACATAGAATCTACAGCAACGGTTGATAATCGTGTATGTTGTGAGAAATATCTACTACAACGGTTCAAAGTGGTTGTCTATGAGTGCAAACTTCGACAACAGTACTTACAACAACACTTAAAATTAGGATACAACAACGGTTTATACCGTTGTCTATGAGTGCATTTTTTAGCATCCTACTACATCACCAGTTACGACAATGGTCAAAATCTGCCTACGACAATGGTTTAAAACCCTTGTCTATTACTCCCTTCGTCCCTGATAAATGTAGTCCACTTTTCTTTTTCGTCCATCCCCATAAGTTTGGTTCTTCCTTAAATAGATATGACCCCACTTAAAATTTTACATTTTTACCCTTTAAAAGTAACTAACACTACAACAAAGTGGATCCCACTCTCCACTCACTACACATCTACCTAACATCCTTCTTAAAACTTGTACGCCTCCCTCCGGACCACACTTATCAGGGACGGAGGGAGTAGCATTTTTGTAGTAGTGATTGGCAGATCACATCATTTACATGTGGTGGTTTTGCAATCGGAATATCAACAAATCATATCATACTTGATGGCATAGGCGCTGTTTCGACTAAATTAACCCTAGTCGCTCGCAATTAAACGAGGTCACTATAGATTAAGCAAGCCAACCCAAGTATCGTCTCACAAGGAAAACTTAGCAGGGAAATTATTGTATTGCGAAAAGAAAATAAACAGAAAGCAGTAAATCAATTGGATTGAGGAGTTATAACTAGACGGAAAGAATAATTAATCATAAATTAATCCCTAGGCAAGAACTAAAATGCATAAATTAAACCCTAGGCATGAATCGAAATTTAATCTAACAAAAGCATTAATCTTATCTAACATTAATTCTAGAAAGCAATCTGCAGGAGAAATTATAAAGCATAAATAAAGAACTGAAATAGTAAACTTACTACTGTAATCGAAATCAAAGATAAACTGGAATAGAATCTGACAAATTGCAATATCTGTAGCCTTGAATCCGGAATGAAATTACGATAGAAAGTCACTAACTAGACAATAACCAAGAGTAAACTAGAAGAAAACCCTAAAGAACTCTAGAATAACAAAGAAAAGAAAGGCGTCTGGAAAATATGTGTGTGCTCTGAAAAACCCTCGGTCGGTATTTATACACACCGCGAATTAATTGCGCTCAGCGGTCTCCTAGCCTCAGCGACCGCTGAGCACAATGTAGTAAACCCGCTAAACGCCCGAAGTCAGCGGTCGCGTAGGGTGAGCGACCGCTGACTTCTCGCCCTGTATTGGATAAGCGCTGGACTCAGCGGTCGCTCGGGATGAGAGACCGCTGACTTCTGGCCCTGTATTCGATGAACGCTGGACTCAGCGGTCTCCTAGAGTGAGAAACCGCTGAGTTCTCTGAAGATGTCCCGTTTAGCTAAACGGTCAGCGGTCTCCTAAGGTGAGAGACCGCTGACTTCCTGAAGGTACCCCGTTTCGCCAAACGGAATGTATTGCTGCAGCATAAAAACTCACAACGGCGGCGGAAGCTGAGCGAACTGTGGTTGCCTTCATCATTCCCGAGCAAAATCTACATTTTCAGCCCGATAGCTCGACACAACATCATTAGCGCATTTTAACTTTAAAATAATGCAAAACAAAACAAATGTCATCAAAAGCGCGCATGCAAAACATCCAGAAATGCAACCAAAAATGAACGCAACAAACCCTCCACACACAAAACCTTGCTTGTCCTCAAGCAAATCTTAATTAAAAACATAACAAGAAAGACGTAGATCGAAAATGACAATTCATGCTTCAACGTCATATCCAGCGCAAGAACATTTTCAACATTCTTTAACTAAAGCAATTCACCCCATAACTAACGAGTTGCCCCTCTGCAAATAAACTCAATCGGCTCAAAACCAAAATGCGATGATAGGAGGCAAGAGATGAAACATGCTAACACACTTAATGCTTCAAATTTCTTTTCATTATTCAACCATTTTTACACAATCTCTGGGGCAAAATTCACTAGGTAAATCCTCCGGAGTATTCCGGGTCTCCTAGAGCCCCTCGGATCATACATTAAGCCAAGCAACAATTTTCTTTACACAAGTGGCAAGAGAGTCGAGTTATATGGTCAAAAGTCATGAGGTGGAAACATTTAGAGTTCATCTAAAGTATCCTCATGTGGTTTCCCATGCTCATGGTTCCCAGAAGAGCAGAGACCTCCCGACTCAACTTACACTTTAACAACACAAAACACCAATCACAGATATCCACGCATAAAGAAAACTTCCCACCTCCTTGTCTTATTCAAGGATTTCACCTCAATTATTCACATACAGAAAGATGCCCCACAGTCAACTATGAAGTAAACACAATGCTTAAAGAAAAAGCTGAAAAAAAAATATCTTCAAACCATCAATTAAATCAAAGCATAATACATCATGTTCAATCCACATACTTCCATAGTTTGAATCAAATCAAGACTGATGAGGACAAGACAACACACAAACCAAAAGGGTTTCTCCCCCACACAAGGAAATAAAACAATGCCCTCATTGTGACAATGAAAGGAGAGAGAAAAGAGGCTTCACTGAGGGTACGACAGCTCCAAGCGAGAAATCATTCAAGCAGCATTATCCAGCAACCTGAAACAAAAACACAAAGACAAAACAAAAAAAACAAAACAAAAGAAAGCAAAACAAATATAACAAAGGGAAAGAACGAGAAACCAACTCATGGGTTGCCTCCCATGCAGCGCTTGTTTAACGTCATTAGCTTGACTGCGAAACCCTTAACCAAATTCTGACTGAAGCTTCAGCTGACTTCTCACCTGGATTATCACATCATCTAAGGTTGCAGCTGATGGTCTCACTTTCGGGTGCTTAACAACACCCATTGCACATGTGGCTCTTATCTTATCCCATATTTGAATGTCCAGCTCGACTTCCTCCTCACTTTGCAGGTCAGACAGAAAATCATGCACTATGTCATCCTCATTTTCCAGATTAGCCAAGAATTCCTGAATGATATCATCCTCATTGTGCATATTAGCCAGGAATTCGTGCACAATATCATCCTCATCCACCGAGTCAAACATCTTGACGTAGGAACAATTTTGCACCAAAGGGTCAGGAGCTATTGACTTCTTACTGAACACAGAGAAAGTCACTGATCGCCCTGATCCCGCCATACTCAAAGTTCCTGACCTGACGTCAATGCGAGTATTAGTTGTGGCCATAAAAGGCCTGCCTAGCAAAACAAGGTGACCATTCTCACTCTTTATCCCCTTACCGGTCTCCAGCACAACAAAATCCACCGGAACTCTAATACCACTCACAATTACCATAACATCCTCAACCATCCCACGAGGGTAACTAATAGAACCATCAGCTAATTCTATTTTCATGTCCGTATGCTTCAATTCACAATTACCCAATTTCTCAAAAATACTAAAAGGCATCAGGTTAATTGCTGCACCTAAATCTAGCATTCCTGAGACCTCGTCGCTAATACCCAAGTCTAAGCTTATGATAAAACTACCTGGATCATCCTGCTTAGGTAGTAGCTGTTGTGGTTCAGCTGTATTTAGAGGTATAGGTTCATCTGGCAGCTGGGAAGCTTTGATTGTACTCACGGTTTTACTTCTCCACTTCTCTGTGGTGTCCCTCGTATTAAGGGTGTGTACCGGTCCTTCTCTTAGTCTACTTGGTAAGGCAACGAATCGGTCAAATTGGTGCTCGCCCTTGTGAGGCTTGATTTCCTCCTCCTTAAATTTTGGAGCAACTTCTCTAATGATAGAAACAGCATGGGCCTGATGAGGTTGTTGTCCTTGACTCGGTATCTTCCCAGTCTGCTGTTGCTGCTGCATCTGATTCATAGTGCCAGATATCTGTCCTACAGCTGTTTCAAGACGCTTGATAGTGGCATCTTGAGCTTTCCTTGCTCGCTTGCTTTCCTGCATGAAAGCGCTCAAGCTGTCCTCCATGGAAGTCTTTTGAGGAGGTTGAAATTGTTGGAAAAACTGCTGTTGCTGAGGGTACCACTGCTGCTGAGTGGGATACTGCTGAACAGGCTGTTGTTGTTGGGAAGGGTGAAATTGATAATTTTGTGCTAAGCCTTGTCCTTGATTCTGATTCCTCCACCCATAACTAGACTGATTCTGCCATCCCGAGCTCTGCTGTCGTTGATTCTGATTGAAACTTTGGCCTTGATCCAATTGCTGATGTGGAGGATACCCCTGAGCAGCATAGACTTCTGCTCCTCCTTCATATGTCGGCTCTCCCATTCTTTGACACTCTTCAGGAATGTGCCCTTTCTCTCCACAAATGCCACATGGCTCAGTAAAAATCTCTTGTCTAGTAGGTGTATGTCGAGGTGGAGAAAGAGCAGACTTGCTCATCTTCAATTCTTGCAGCTCTCTCATCATGTTGGCCAACTGTTTTTTCATGTCCGGACTTTCAACAATTGCACTCACTTCAACACGTCGAGTGCGGGTAGATTTTTGCTGTGAACTAGCTGCAAGTGTTTCGAAAATCTCTTGTAGTTCACCAGCGGTACTATCCACCATAAACTGAGCTGTCTGCACCAATCCATCATAGAAAAACTGCCACAACATTTCTGGTGCCATCTGGTGATGTGGACACTGCTGAAGTAACTCCCGAAATCTTTCCCATGCCTCATGGAAGGGTTCATCTCCAGCTTGAGTGAAATTCATGATTTTTGTACGAACTTCCTGAGTCTTATGATTAGGGTAATACTTCAACATGAATTTCTCACACACAGCCGTCCACGTAGTGAGCGAGTTTGGTGGAAGAGATAAGTACCACGTTTTAGCCCTGTCCTTCAACGTGTACGGGAAACATTTCAACTTGAACTGGTCCTCAGTTAAAGCTAGCAAAGGAAACGATTGAACCACCGTGCAAAACTCTCGAACGAATTGCAGAGCATCTTCATTTGCCATCCCGTGATAAGAGGGAAGCAGATTTAGATGATTCTGCTTCAAATCATAATTCCTGACTTCTGTTGGCAGCACTATAGCAGAAGCAGTGGTTCCAAATGTAGGCCTGGCAAAATCCCCCATAAATCTGGTATTGTTAGCCATTTCTCCAGGAAAGATCGGTTTGTCTGGTGTATCACACCCGGATTCTTCTGACTGAACAATAACTTCTTCTTCAAAACAAGGCTCGTCAACCTCGTTAAAGCTGGACTCGGCTTCTTCCTGCAAACTTATCAAAATCCTGCGTGGTTGATTGATGTTGTCAAAATAAGGTGCCAAATTCCTTTTCAAGCTTCTGCGACCTTGCATACACAACACTCAACAAACAGATTACACGCACCGGAGGAAGAAAAATAACCGAGTGCCAAAAGAATAAAAGAAATAAATATAAAATAAACTCAAATACAAAGCAACACAGATAATCGCCTAAAGTTTTCCCCGGCAACGGCGCCAAATTTGTTTCGACTAAATTAACCCTAGTCGTTCGCAATTAAACGAGGTCACTATAGATTAAGCAAGCCAACCCAAGTATCGTCTCACAAGGAAAACTTAGCAGGGAAATTATTGTATTGCGAAAAGAAAATAAACAGAAAGCAGTAAATCAATTGGATTGAAGAGTTATAACTAGACGGAAAGAATAATTAATTATAAATTAATCCCTAGGCAAGAACTAAAATGCATAAATTAAACCCTAGGCATGAATCGAAATTTAATCTAACAAAAGCATTAATCTTATCTAACATTAATTCTAGAAAGCAATCTGCAGGAGAAATTATAAAGCATAAATAAAGAACTGAAATAGTAAACTTACTACTGTAATCGAAATCAAAGATAAACTGGAATAGAATCTGACAAATTGCAATATCTGTAGCCTTGAATCCGGAATGAAATTACGATAGAAAGTCACTAACTAGACAATAACCAAGAGTAAACTAGAAGAAAACCCTAAAGAACTCTAGAATAACAAAGAAAAGAAAGGCGTCTGGAAAATATGTGTGTGCTCTGAAAAACCCTCGGTCGGTATTTATACACACCGCGAATTAATTGCGCTCAGCGGTCTCCTAGCCTCAGCGACCGCTGAGCACAATGTAGTAAACCCGCTAAATGCCCGAAGTCAGCGGTCGCGTAGGGTGAGCGACCGCTGACTTCTCGCCCTGTATTGGATAAGCGCTGGACTCAGCGGTCGCTCGGGATGAGAGACCGCTGACTTCTGGCCCTGTATTCGATGAACGCTGGACTCAGCGGTCTCCTAGAGTGAGAGACCGCTGAGTTCTCTGAAGATGTCCCGTTTCGCCTAACGGTCAGCGGTCTCCTAAGGTGAGAGACCGCTGACTTCCTGAAGGTGCCCCGTTTGGCTAAACGGAATGTATTGCTGCTGCATAAAAACTCACAACGGCGGCGGAAGCTGAGCGAACTGTGGTTGCCTTCATCATTCCCGAGCAAAATCTACATTTTCAGCCCGATAGCTCGACACAACATCATTAGCGCATTTTAACTTTAAAATTATTCAAAACAAAACAAATGTCATCAAAAGCGCGCATGCAAAACATCCAGAAATGCAACAAAAAATGAACGCAACAGGCGCCAAGGCGTTCATGGATAATCTAGCTGAAAGATATTATGGACTAGATTAGAATATTAATTATATAGTTTTGGGATATATTAATTAATTAATAGTTGGACTATTAGATTAATTAATTGGAGAACAAAAGAAAAGCCTGGCCCAGGCGTGTTTAATTCCTATAAGAATAGGAATTCTGTTTCTTTTGTGGGTGACTTTACGTATTATTATTCTCCACTCTTAAAACTAGGGCTAGTTCTTAGAGAATTAATCTAGGGCACTAAAGATTCGATTCGGAGAATTCCTAGAATTCTTGGATCAAGATCATCACCGTGGAATTATTCCTGCATCAGTTCGACACAACACGTGGATACCATAGTAATGGATTCGATAGCAGGTGTACGAGATCCGAGAACATATTGACAAACTTCACAATAAGTAAGTTCTCTAATTGTTGTGTTTTATAGCAAAATCTCTATACATGAATCTAATTGTAAATCTAGATCTGTTTCCAGATAAATAATTCCGCTGCGTATCATTAGATGATGTCAGGAAACCCAACAGTGGTATCAGAGCCCGGGGCCCGATTTATAATTGTTTTCGTGTTCTAATTAATTTATGGGTTAACGATCTAAATACTCGAAATATAGGAATTCGAAAATTGGAATTAAGCATTACTTTTGAGGTTTTGAACATCTTCATCAAGATGCTTTTGAAAGCCGCCGCTGGAAGTCGGCAATAATTTGATCATGAATTAAATTTTGTTTTAATCATGTCTTATTTAATAATTTATGAAATTGGAACAACTTGGTCAAAGTTGGCTGCAAAAGTTTACTGGTAATACGTCTTCAATTTTTTTATTGGGACTTACTGCTGCTCGTTGTTTGACGGCGATGTGAGGCGAAGGCGATCGAGCACATGGTGCTCACCGTCGTGGCTTCAGCGAAATTCGGTGAATAGAGGGGCGGCGTTTGACGCCACTAATTTATGTTCCTCCTTTCGCTGCTGCTCGGTGCCAAAGAAGACAACAACGGCTACTTGGGGCTCGCCTCTGTGCTGCCCCGACAGCCCGTTGTCGCCGGAGGCAGAGGGGCGATCGTTTCTAGTCACTGCCGTCCTTCGGATTTTCTACCGCTGCCGCTACTATAATTTCGAGGGGCGTTAGACGCCCCCACCTTGGGCAGCGACTGCAGCAGCTATCCGACGCCAAAAAGGTGACAAAGGGCTGCCGGGGCTCGCCTTGTGCTACGCTCGACAGCCCACCGTTTCCGGCGCCAGAGGGTTGGTCGACCTTAGGTGTTGCTGCACTCCGGGTATGCTGCTGCTGCCGTTGCTTGTTGTTATGGCCGCTACCATCTTCGACCATCATCGCGGCTGCCGGCTCCTAGCGAGACAACGACGGACAGCTCGGGGCTTGCCTCTGTGCTGTGCCCAATGGATTGTCGTCGCCGACAGAAGAGATGCGGCCGGTGGTAAGCACTGTCGCTCTTGAGATACGATGCTGCTGCTGATTGTTGTTGTTCTACATTATTGTTGTTGCAAATTTTTCGAAAGAGATGGGTCAGCTGCCTAGGGCAGCAATTGGAATGGATTTGTCCCGATTTGACCGAGTTTGACTCGCTTTGACCA
The DNA here is from genome assembly GCA_031470985.1 of Agastache rugosa. NCBI lineage: Eukaryota > Viridiplantae > Streptophyta > Magnoliopsida > Lamiales > Lamiaceae > Agastache > Agastache rugosa. Next base: position 20,349,929 of record CM062604.1, read on the forward strand.
AAGATTAAATTTTATATATATTATTTTAGAAATAATAATATAATATGATTATTTATATTATTTTGGAATTAATATAATGACCCCATCTTGATTAAAATGAGTGTATTAATTGGATTAATACTATATATATCTATTATTTTTGAAATAATAATGTTAAAGTAATCTAATATATATAAATTTAGAATTAATATAAATTCTATTATGTCTTCTGTTAAAATGAGTATATTAAATAGAATAATGTTTAGAGTTTATTATTTTTGACATAATAATTCTAAATTGTATTAATTTAGAAATAATATGAATAAAAACTTATTTTAATTAGAGGATAAATTTTATTAATTAGATTAGTAAATTTTGATTTAAAGATTTATTATTATTATTTTTAAAATAATAGTATTAAATCTATGTTTATATTAAATTGAAATTAATATAAATGATTTAACCCATATTTTTATTAGAGAATAAACTTTTAATTGGATTAATGAATTTTATTCGTAGAGATTTATGTGCTATTTTATGTGATAAGCATGTAATTTGATTTTATGCTTATTTTATAACTATAGTAGTTAGAGACCTCTTTTATGTCTGGATAGGCGGTGCTCAGTACTTGTAGTCCGCGTTACTATGTCTGGGTAGGCGGCGCCCAATATATGTGGTCCGCATTCATATGTCTGGGTAGGCGGCTGTTTGGTAGTTTTTCGTGTCTATTTTCTTATCATTTTTATCGTGTTTCTAGTTGTGTTTTGTGTCGTTGTGTCGTCTTATTCGTATTTTTGTGTTTGGCTTTATGTTTTTTGTGTTTGTACGTGGTTGTGTAGGTCTTTTTGTTATAAAATGGAGCACTTTGGATCGGTTTTGAGGAAAGAAGAGATGGATACTATCGGCGTTGAAGGGTCGCCGATATGGGTAGCATTGGTTTGAAGACCGCCGAAGCGGACAACCCGCGGAAACGGCACAGAATGGAGAAATCTGGCAGAATGGAGAAATCGGCGCACGAGTGCACGATTTCAGCAGCATAAAAACGAAAAAAATAAGGGTTTTTGGCATTTTTTGGATTCTTCACTTTTCATCTAGATTAGAGACTTCTCTTCTTCTTTTATACTTTCTTTTGGATCTTTGTACAAGATTATTCTTCTGAATTCCATTAATCCGTTAAGAATTTCTATTCCCGTTTTTATTTGTGATTGTCTTTATATGCATGATTTATTCTTGTTTGGGAAATATTTGAATATGAGTATGTAATTTTCAAATCTAGGGATTGGGAGAATTCGAATCTAAGTGTTTGATTGATCTATGATTATTATGTTTACCCGATTGAATTGTACTTATTTCAATTACACAATTGATCTATGTTTGATTGCTTTGTGCCACAATTGAGATCAATAGATGAAATTATTGTGACCTAGGTTCAATAGGGGTTGTGCTTAGTCGGAAATGTGTAGTGCAATAATTAATCTTCTCGTGTAATTCTAGTAATTTAGGATTCGACCATCGTGCGAGAGTGGGGGTCGATGTCTTTAATTGGTGGAATTTCTAGAGTTGATCAATCCATTTAATAATCTTGTGATATTAAAACACTTAGAGGAGAAGAATCCTATCCCTAGACGTTTCTTTATATCTTTATTTAGTTATTTATTTTCTCATTACATTTAGTATTGTCTTTTATAAATTAGTATGATACTTGATGAAAATATATATTGCTTAGAATGTTTAAGACATTTTCGTTTATTGTGAGTAGCGTAACCACCAAGTCCTTCTAAGCCTTACTTGAAAATACAACTTGGGAAACCTTACCGCCCTTCATCTGACCTCGTACTATTGCGAGCAACCTTAGGGGTAACTTTTAGGTTGAACAAAGTTTGGTGCCGTTGTCGGGAAAGGCTTTCGGCCTTAGTGTTTATGTGCTATATTTGTTTCTGTATTTTTACAGTGTTGTTGCTTTTTTCCTTTGTTTTTTTCCTCTCCGAGGTGCGCTTGATCGGTTTATGTGTTTTTGTTTATGCAGTGATTAGTGAATCTGGAGGAGGAAGGTTCGAGTGATACTTGCCAAGGAGATCCAAAATGCAACCATATCTGGCTATGTCATTTGTAACTCATGAGTTTTGTGGAGAATATGGGCATAATGTTGACTTGTGTCAAAGTTCTGGTTGGAGACACAATCCAAACTTTGCTTGGAATCAGAGCACTGAATATCAATATCCACAACAATAGCCAACATTTCTTACTCGACCACCACAGAAACCATCTCTAGAGGATACTCTTCAATCTTTCATACAGTTGAGCCACCAAGCAGCTCCTTCTCAGAAACAATCATTGAAGGACACCCTTTAATCCTTCATTCAGTCTACCGCCTAAAGGTTTGAGTCTGTGGAATCATTCATCGAACGCATTGATGCTCAAATTGCACAGTTGGCTGACGATGTTAGAGAGATAATTCAACAAGAAGAGAAGGATGAGCTAATGGAGCCCAAATACAAGGATGCAATCGACTTATTTTCGGTTAGCCATGATCAGTTGCAAGCCCGTATTTCCATGCATGAACATTGCTCGTACATTGAAATGACTGATTTGTTGGACGAGAATGAAATTGTGCATGACTTTTTGGCTAACTTAGAGAAAGAGCCCGTAGAGTTGTTGGGGGAGCCTTTCATGGCCACAACTAACATACTAAGTGATGCTAAAGTTGATAATATTTCTACACTCTCTACTTCGACTGTTGAACAATGCTATTATATTATTGTTTCTGATGCTTTCTTTACTAAGGTCTTATTGCATGGAGATAACTCAGATGTAGAACAGGCGAATCCAACCCCCGTTGCCAAATTAAGTGTGGTAGGGAACTCCTCACTTGAAAATGGGACGAGCTTGATTCCATTGACCCCAGGAGTGACAAGTATGGAAGATGAAGACGAACTAATTCCAGTGATGGAGTGGCTCAAGCTTTAGTTTGAATTTGGATAACATTTCCTCAGTCTGGCTGGCGACTTAAAAACTAGCGCTACGTGGGAGGCAACCCACACTTCTTTATTTTTCTTGTTTGATTATATGTTTTGTCGTTATGCGTTATTATTTTTGTTTGTGTTTTGTGTTTTCTTAATGTTTTGCCTCCCTAGGATTTTGGACAAATGGAGACGCAGATTGGATAACTACACAGTTTTCAGTTCACGATATTTTCAGGAAAGTCCTTTCTATCCTTATTCTTTTATTTGGATGCACTGAGGACAGTGCATAAATTTAGGTGTGTGGGAGGGACAATGTCTTGCATGATAAATTTTGAATTGTTGTGAGCCGTTATTTGTTGATTTTTTAGATATGTATGCGTATATTTTGAGCTTAGTCTTAGCTTGTTATCTACTCTCTTTTGTGAAACGAGTTTGGAAATTATTGAGTTGTTGTGTGGTCATATGGTTAAACGAGTTGAATCTTCGAGGACGTTCTTGGAAATGTGAATTTTCTTAAGAAATTGATTTGATTGTGAACTCATTTGTGGGGCAATTTTGATGGGGATAAAGCATTGGGTGGAGTAGTTGAAATTTGTGAATTGTAATGTGTTTATTAACTTTGTGCTCATCAGGTTTCATTACAAAAAAAGTGTTTAAAAATGACGAAAAAAAGAGAGAAAAAATTGGATATAAGGTCGAATTCCACTCGGTAGTATTAGGTTTCTGCTCCTCTGGGGTTGTGTAACCATGAGCATGGAAAACCACGCAAGGAAATTTTGGATAAACTCCGAAAGGTAAACCTTGTGAATCATGGCCTTTGCAATTAAAAAAGAGAAATGACCAATTCCCGTGCAAACAAAAAGAAAAAAAAAGAAAGAATAATAATAATAATAAGTAAATGAATAAAGTGTGATATTTGGAATCCGATTATTTGCAATAGTTCGCTACGGTTTTCGAGCACAAATTTTACAACTTATCCTATGTGAATTTTCATTTATGAGAGCAACTCAATGAGTTTCTATTTGATCGATTTTCTTGAGTCGAGAAACATTTCAAGTTTCCAACTTGTTGAGGATATGAGTTTAACACCATTGACGTACACAATGATTGATAATGTTTCTTTCTCGTTTTCTTCTCGAGTTTGCTTGAGGACAAGCAAAAGACTAAGTATGGGGACCCAGTAATTGTTTGACAATTTGTATCACATAATTATCCTCGCTCAAAAATATAAGTCTTATTTGGAATAATACGCGTCGTCCATTATAATTGATTGAGTGCAAAAACCTTTTCGATTAAGAGTATTTACACCCTAGTGTTTGCTCTGATCTACAAGGCTAAGGCTCAATCATAGGTGCATTGTTGGCATCGTGTAATGGGGTTGGCTTACTTAAATTGTTTTGGCGCCCTAGTGTCCAAGATAATTTAAGGACGCAGATTAATTAAATTAATCCGCCAAGAGTTGCAAAATTGTTGTTGCAATTGGCTTTGAGGCCTACTAGGTGATATTATTACAGTTATCAGCCCTAGCAAACGTTGTGATAATATAGACCTGGATCTTGATCCACTAAGATTTATAATTGATATATAAATCCGTATTCTGCGTTTGGGGTCGCAGGATATGTCAAAATTAGTGGGAGCTAATGAATACAAAAGGCCTTAATTGATTAGTGATACAAATGTGATCGTTTTATTTACTATGTTCTAATTTGCTTATCTTTTATTTATTGATCAGAAAATATCGAACTTGTCTTTGAAATGCTTGTTGGTGACCAATAAGTTGATTGGGTCAAACTTTTCGGATTGGCTCCTAAACTTGCATTTGGTACTAAGGAGGTATAAGATTGAGTATGTCTTGGACAAATCAATCGGTGTCATTCCTGATAAGAATTCTTCTGAGTATGCATCGTTTGACAAAGTTGCTTATAAGAAACATCAGGATGATATGATCATAGTTAATTGGGTTATGACTTCCCCCATGACTGCGGAGTTATAGAAGAAATATGAACTCATGAGATGCTTGTATGCAACCTGATAACAATTCTTCTGAGTATGCAACCTTATGAGATGCTTAAACACTTGGAGAGCTTGTATGCTTCACAGGCTCAAACCACAGAGTTACAGAGGCAGCATGATTTCATCATGCTTACTTATGAGATTCTTAGAGATCTCTCCAAGTGTAAGCTTCATGAAGGGAGCAATGTTTCAGATCATGTTCTGAAGATGATTGAATTGATTGAGAGGTTAGCTGCGCTTGGAATGCAACTACCCGTGAACATATCAGTCAGTATGATTTTACAGTCTTTGCCTGATTCGTTTGAAAATTTCATAGTGAATTTCAATAATAACGGTATTAAGGCAAGTCTGCCAGAGCTTCATAACATGTTGGTGACTTACGAGTCTTCCATCTCTAAGGAAAAAATGTGCTCGTGGTGAGCTCTTCTGTCGAATCTTCCAACTCTAAAGAGAAGAATGAGCAGAGAATGCTACAGTTTTAAAGCTTAAAGATGGAGCTGAAATGAACCAAGATGATCAAGAGGAATTGGATGATGATGATCCTAAAACTTATACCGAAGCGGTATCAGGCACCGATTCAGAGATGTGTCCTGAAATGGACTCGATGGTCTTTAATCAAGTCTGGGAATTGACTGAAGACTTGCCAGATGGGATAGAGCCCATAGGTTGCAAACGGATCTTCAAAAAGAATAGAGACTGAGCAAAGGTCAAGGCACTAGGTGTCTCGACTGCGAACTCAGGTATGTTTGTCATTGAGATAAATATGTCTATTACTCACATTCTTGAGTATTGGATACTAATTGTGGTTCACACATTTGTAAAAATGTGGAGGAACCAAGTGATTAGCAAGAAAGTGAAACCTGATTAAGTCAATCTACGCGGGGAATATGGAGCAAGTATTGATGCCGAGTGCGTAGAGACTTATAGATTAGATCTTCATTCGGGAAATAGACTAATTTTATTGGATTATTATTTTGTTTGAAGAATATTATTTCTATTCCGTTGTTAGACATGGATGTTTTGATTTTTCCAGTTTGAAAATATATTTTGTTCAATTTTATTGAATGGAATTATTTTTGGAAATGCATCTTTGGTGAATAGGTTATATATTCTTGATTGTGAACAAAATATTCTCAATGTGCAAGACAAACGACCAAAGCAAGGTAATACGAATAATATTATTTATCTTTAGCAATGTTGGCTTGGCTGTATTAATGGAACATAAATTGCAAGATTTAGAAAATTAAATTACCTCACATCATTTGATTTTGAATCATATATATGGTGCTTGTGAATTTTAATCTTAAAGTAAGATGGCCAATTGGCCAATTTCTGGGAAATGATTGCGAGCCAAAGATGTGCTAGAGTTGGTCCATACAGATGTATGCGGATCATTCTCGACTCAAGCACTATTTGATTATTCTTACTTCATAACTTTTACTATGATTTCTCAAGATAAGAATATGTGTATCTTATGAAATACAAATTCGAGATTTTGAGAAATTTAAGAAGTTTAAGTTAGAAGTCGAGAAATAACTTGACAAGAGTATTATGATTCTTCGATTGTAAAGAAGAATACTTAAGTCAAGAATTGTCGATTACCCGAATCACATGGAGTCCATGTCATAATGGACATCTCTGGGGACACCTGAATTGAATGGGTATCCAAAAGAAAAAATTTGAACTTTATTTGATATGGTTCCATCCATGATGAATTCTAAGTCTCCTTACATTCCTTTGGAATTATGTCTTACTTACTGTTACTCACATTCTCAATAGGGGAATCAGTCAAAAATACCATAAAAGTTATGGTATGGCAAGAGAAAGAGTCTTGGACATATATATACCTGGGGTTGTCTTGTATCTTTCAAGAAGATAATGACTGATAAGTTGTAATTCAAGAGTGGAAATATTGTTTTGTGGGATATTCTCATGAAACTAAAGGATATTATTTCTACTTTCTTAGAGATCACAAGGTGATAGTTACTAGGAATGCAACGTTTCTTGAAGATATTTTGTCTACAAGTAACAAGGTCGTAATGTAGTAGATCTTGAAGAGATTCAAGAACCATAAGAAAATATTGAGGCCAAAATCTTGTTTAATAACGTAGACAAGAATTTAGTGGGAGTATTTGGTGAACTTCTGAATAAAGGTTTGTTCCGACAACCTTTAGTCGTCAGTGGGAGTCATCAACGAGAAGATGACACGATAGTCGTATCATTCTCACCTTAAGAAAGTCATGAAAATGAAATTCTTGAAGACTCACACAGTGTTGGATGATCTAACACACAAGAGCCTCATCACATTCAGAACAAACGCAAGACCAACTCAATAAATCTTAGAGAAATCATCGTGTTCCTGAAAGACTCAAACCATTGGTTCAGAACCAAAATGATGGAGAAATGTTGGAAATAACGAATGAGTTGAAATGTTTGCTTTGACAAAACTATCAAATCGTTTGTTTTTGTCATAAGCAAGAAGGATCCTTGAGTTTATGGTAAACACAAGAATAAGAATATAGTTTTCATTATCGTATATGTTGTGAACATATTGATTGGGAAACAAGAATTCTTATGATGCAATCCGTGAAAAATTAATTGTCAAGCTCCTTCATGGTGAATGACTTGAATTGTCTTTCTAATGACAAAATTTTGAATACATGAACAGAATCTCATAAGCTTCAGCTTTAGGATCACTTATGTATGTCATGACAAGCTTTAGGCCAAATGTGGCCAATGCACTTAGTATTTCTGATAAGATAAATAAAAGAGAGGGGCGATGAGAAATTAGAATGAGTACCTACTGTTGATAACCTAGTCAATCCATTAACCAAGTCATTTTGAATACTTGGGTATTAGATATGTTGGTGATTGTCTGTAGGTAAGTGTGAGCTATAAGTTTGTATGTCTTAGAAACAATTTTGTTATGGGACGTTCATACTTGATCATATTTATATGACTTCGATTATCTTATAGGCTCGTACATTTATTGGAATAATTAATTTTGATTGTTTGTTATTATTCTTATATTTGTTCCCATGAGTTAATACTGTCATTAATGGTGTGAGACATTAATGATATAGTTTAACTTTAAAGATGCCCCGACCAAGGATCATCAAGATTGGGATATTGATGATATGTTATAGGTTGGCATGTGGTCTGCATCACATTCTTAGAGAATGTAGTGGGTCTCACAATTACAAGATATTAGATACTCGTGATGGATACATAGATACTTTGGAGAGTATTGGTATACCCTACTATTAAACCATTTGTTCTAGTGTCTATGGTTTATTAGTATGTGAAGTATGTGATAGTCCTTCGACTTGAGGTCATTATTCATTTTATTTGTTAAATAGTGTACTTTGACCAAGTACAAAGCTTGTACTCCAAAAGGGGTAGATACGACTTGTGTTGGGTATATTATGAGGCAAATGAAAATGGTAGTTGAGCCCAGAATATGATTCATTCCTCGATTAGAATTTCGAGAGAACACTCAATTTCTCTATATTATTTGACTATTAAGTCACTGGCCAGTGCAGAGGATATATTTGATTAAAGTAATCTAATATGATCGTATGAGTTAATTAATAAAGATGAGATAAAGTGATTAAGTTGTTTGGATAGACACATGGCAGATCCTAGGCTTAATCGAGTGTTTCGTGAATGAAGGAATATTACATAAACTTCATATAAAGGTTAAGTTTGTTGAATCCGTGTAAACGTTCTTCATATATCGAGTTCGCTATACAACACCGTCTAGGAGTTTTGTATAGACTTTAATTTGATTATCGTCGATAATGGAGGCCTATACGGTCACACAATATGTGTTTTGTTGATCTGCTCAAGGGTGCAAAATTAGTGCATTATGATTATATCTAATGCTAGTCCAAGTGGGAGATTGAAAGATATTATGGACTAGATTAGGATATTAATTACTGCCTCCGTCCCACCATAAGTGGCTACATTCTTTTCGGTACGAGAATTAAGGAGAAAAGTGTTTAAAGGGTAAAAAGATAGAAAGTGGTGGGGCGCATAACTTTTTGTGAGAGGGGTATATTTCCTTATAAGGAAAGTGACCACTTATCCCGGGCAACCCAAAAAGGAAATGTGGCCACTTATCACGGGACAGAGGGAGTATATAGTTTTGGGATATATTAATTAATTAATAGTTGGACTATTAGATTAATTAATTGGAGAACAAAAGAAAAGCCCGGCCCATATTACCTAGGGTAATAAGCATGTTTAATTCCTATAAGAATAGGAATTCTGTTTCTTTTGTGGGTGACTTTACGTATTATTATTCTCTACATATAAAACTAGGGTTAGTTCTTACAGAATTAATCTAGGGCACTAAAGATTCAATTCGGAGAATTCCTAGCATTTTTGGATCGAGATCATCACCTTGAAATTGTTTCTGCATCAGTTCGACACAACACGTACACGGATACCATAGTAGTGGATTCGATTGCACGTGTACATGATCCGAGAACATATTGACAAACTTCACAATAAGTAAGTTCTCTAATTGTTGTGTTCTATAGCAAAATCTATATACATGAATCTAATAGTAAATCTAGATGATCTGTTTCCTCATAATTAATTCCACTGCGTATCATTAGATGATGTCAGGAAAACCCAACAGTAGCCTCTCAAGCTTTCGAAAACAAACCCTTGGCCGTCATACCTTACAATGACCGTCGCATTCTCACCGCCAGATCTCCACCGCATGTGGCATTCTCCCACCACAAATTTATCGACCTCATCCTCTCCATCGGAGAAGGCTCTCGCACGAGGGTATTTGATTATAACCGCGAAGAATTAACATTTCAAATCTTTAAATTGAGCCTAACTTACATAACCAACCTAAAGGTCAAGGCAAAATTTGCTACCAATGAAAATGCAAAGATTAGCAGTTTTGGTGTGGCGGCGGCGCTTATGTGGCAGTGCAAAGCCCTTTTAGGCGACGTAGGACGTGGAAAGGAAAAAAATTCGACTCTGTTGAATGTTGTCAACATCAGGTCAAGGGTGAACCCGCAGCTGCCACCTTCATACAGTGGCAACGGAGTGCTACCTATAGGGGCTTCGGCCACATTCGAGGAACTCGAGAAATGGCCGTTTTCAAAGTTAGTGGAGATAATATCAAATATCGCTAATGATATGACTCATGAATACGTCAAATCGGCTTTTGATTGGCTCGATGTGCACCGTGGGGTCCCACACGAGGAATATCTCGTTAGTTCGTGGCTAGGGTTAGGGTTTGAGCCGATCGAGTACCCATGGAGAAAGCCTGTTTATAGTTGCCCCGTCGTGAACCATCGGAAGGATATTTGTTGGATTTTTCAAGAGGCCGTTGATGATTGAGTTGGCGTCATGGTCAGGTTGCCGACTTGAGAGATGGTACGATTTGAGGCGCTCTTCCATGAATTCTTTGGATGATTTCAAAGGGTAAAACTGATATGAGGTAGTCTTGTAATTATATATTATAAATGTTTCTTCAATTCCGTGTGATATTTTAATGTTGTACTTATGTTTTTGTACCTAATAAGATTGAAAATGGTGTGTGCGTATGTTGATCTATCGGTAGAGTGGTTAACACTCGAGGCCAGAGGTCTCGGGTTCGAGTCCACAGTAGCGCGATCTTTAAATTTCATTGCTAATTATAAGGGTAAATTGCCTGTAAATTCCTGAACTTTTCATAAATTCTGGTTTTGCTCCCCACAAAAAATTCTACGTGTAAATTCCCAAACTTTCTCTTTTGTCTGGTTTTGCATCCAACTTCGGTTTTCCCCAAACTTTCACTTCTGATTGAGGCATAATGATCTTCCACTGAACCTTTCACAAGCTCTTGTGCAATTTTCCTAGCCTTGTACAATCTATCCTTGGGCACACGAGTACTCAAAATCAGCACTCAATTTGGGGAAAACCGACGTTGGATGCAAAAGTAGACAAAAGGGAAAGTTTGGGAATTTACACGCAGAATTTTTTTGTGGGGAGCAAAACCAGAATTTATAAAAAGTTCAGGAAATTTACCCAATTTATAAATTAAAAAAAAAGAATATTGAAAATGGTATATGTTATAATGTATGATTATTTGAGCAAGTTCAAGTACGTGCATGTTTGTTTTTCTTAACGGCAAAAACTTGGGTGAGACCGGTCTGTAACAAGAGACCGAATCTCACCCGGGTCGCAATATATAAAATATATACTGCATAATTAAAAATAGATCCGCTAGTCTCGTGGTCAGTTGCTACGCCTACCATTTGGAATGTTCCGGGTTCGAGTCTCCTGAGAGCAGGCAGAGCGCGCTTGGTTTTAGATATTTTTTATGCATTGTGAAATATATTAAGACACTTTGAAGTGTCCTAATAACTTTTTGATATGACATTTTCAAGTGTCCTATTCTGTTTTATTTATTTTCACTTTTTTTGTTTTTTTTAAATTATTTATTCCAATAATATTTGTCAATCTCCAATTAGAGTTTATTAATCCCCAAATGTTACTTTTTTTTGTGAATTATTATTTTTATCCCAAAAAATATTACTTTTTGCTTACGTCAATTATTAAATTGAAAAAATATTCATTTATTTTCGTGAATTATTACTTTTTATCCCGATAAATATTACTTTAAAAAATATTACTATATTTTACAATAATTTTTACATTGAAAAGATATTACTTTTCTTCTCATGAATTATTACTTTTTATCCAGATAAATATTACTTTAAAAAATATTACTATTCTTCTCTTGAATTATTACATTTTATCCCGACAAATATTACTTTGAAATATATTACTATTGCTTACGATAATTGTTACATTGAAAAAATATTACTTTTGTTCGAGCAAAATCCCTTTAGGCCACCAACTTTACCTCTTTTCGATAATAGGCCAAAATATTTGCGGGCCGGAAAAAGTAGGCCAATAAGTTTTAAAAGTTACATTTGCAGGCCATATTTCGGCCCGGACAGTGAAAAAAGAATGCTCACTGATGGTCCCTGAGCTGGGTACTTGGTGTAGAGGGGGGGTGAATACACCAAGTAGATTTTTCGAAACTTTTTCAAGTTGAAACACAGAGTTGGTGAGCTCAGTTATTGATCCAACTGGGGAGGGTCAGCTGGGTAAATAACTCAGCTGGCGGTGCGGAAAGTGGTGGTTTGAAAACTTAGCTCGGTTACTTAGAAAAACTCAGTTTGAAAAGATTAACTTAACGTTTTCAGCTTAGTCAGGTTGTGCAACTTTTAGAGAGACACAGCTGTCTTTGGAGAGCAGCTGTGTGTGCAGTTTTGAACAAATATGCAATGATATGAAGGAGTTAGTACACAGCTGAATATAACGCAATAGTAAAGAGAGAGAGTAAGAAGCACGCGAGTTTTTACGTGGTTCGGAGTAACACCTCCTACGCCCACGACCAGGTTCACTGGTAATCCACTACCACTTGGTTTCCAAGTACCAAGCAACTTCACAACTCTAACCCGAGCTGTGTTCCAACAGTTTGCGGGCACTGTCAAGCCTATACACCTTCAGTTTCCGGGTACTGAAGAACCTATCCACTCGAATTACGCGCTTCGAGCAAGCGTACCTTTACCTAACCTTTCTGGGTTTGGGTTTGGGTAAGGGGTTCCAACTATGAACGAGTTCTTACAATTAAGAACTTCAGAGTATGATGAACTCGTTCGAAATCTAGGCTTAAGATAGACAATGAGTTTGGCCTAGGGAACAGACGAAAAACTAAGCAGTTTCTTAACTAGAAACACTTTAAGATAAAGTGTTCTTTGATCTAAGTAGAACTGCTTGAGAGCTTTTGAAAGAATGATGATTTCAGATAATGAAAGCTTGTAGAGAGTTTTTCGTATCTGATCCTGAGGTTGAAGACGGGTTTATATAGGTAGAGATTCAAGACTAGCCGTTGGAGGAGCCGTTTGAATCTTACCTACTCTTCTTAAATACAAGATCTGCCGTTGGGCGTATCCGCACTTTTGTCTTCATTTGTGTCACATCCAAGGTTCGAAGTCTAGGATGCTGATCCGGCAATCCCTCATTGGTCGAGGTAGGTTGACTTCCTCTCGATTCCGGATCTTCTCGCCTTTAGAGCCGGCTTTTGAATTCGTAGCCGGACTGTCTTGAAGTGGAGTCTTCGTAGATAGTTCCTTTGTTCTGTACACTGACCAGCCGTGTTTTGAACTCAACGAATTCTCTTTAGCTTGATCGAGCTCTGCCGGATCACTCAGTGAAGGTTGACGCATGCCGTCTTTTGCTAGCCGACTCCGTGAACACAGGGTCGACCGTCGTCTTCCGCTAGCTGACTCCTGCTGTAGACACAGCTGGGTCGACTGCTGTCTTCCGCTTCCTTAACCTGTAAACCTAGAACATCTAAGGCTCAAACAGGCGAGCTGGAAAACACTATTTAGGTTGACGCGATCATCTATTCGGTTGGAGAATCAGTTGGGTTTTGGTATCAAATCGAAACCTTATAATTTTCCCAACAATTTCCCCCTTTTTGATGATGCCAAAACCTAACTGAGACAACTTATGACGCAGAAAAACTTGTGTTTTATTAATGTAAGAAAATACATTATAACACAGGAAAAAGAAAGAAGGGAAAAAAAACTTCAAATCTTCAGTCTTCAATCCTTCAGTCTTCAGTCCCAGTTGGCTGGGTCTTCTCTTCTGCATCCGTTGCTTCTTTCTTTTGACTCGTCTCTTCTTCAGCTGATTCTGATTCAGCTGGTTCCTCTAGCTCAACAGTTTGCCTCTTCATTGACTTGTCTCTTTTCTCCCTTACTTTCTCCTTTTTGGCATGATCAAAACACGGTGGGAGATATACACCATCGGCTGTTGCGATGTTTTAGTTTGGCAAAACTGTGGTTTTCAGCTCTGAGCAGCGAGGTTTAGAGTCTAAGTGGCTCAGCTGTTGTATTAGCTGGCTCTTCTTCAGTTGCATTAGCCTCAGCTGTGATTGCAGACACAGTGTCCTTGGCCTGATTTAGCTGGGGCAGTCCAGCTGAGTGCTTGGAGGGATGAGTTAGCACGGGAGATAGCATCTTCTGAGTCGGGCATAACTTCATTCCTTGCAATTTTGCTTCTTCAGACTTCTTAGATTGAATGAGAAAGTCTGATTCAGCACTTGAGGGACTTGTATTCAGCTCATATCATCATCATCATCCAGCTGCAGGTGTTCGTTGGCTGGGTGATGTTTCTCATTTGAGCTTGGTGCAGGGACTTGAGCATCTTTTATTGAAAAGATCTCGAAGATGGTGTCCCTGTGCAGCTGAAGGAAACTGAGGAGAAGGCGGTTGAAGTATCCCATCTGTCTTGGGGTTTAAGCTTGGTTGTTCAGCTGGAATACTCCGTTGCGGTGTTGGTGATGATTATGTTCACGCAGGGATGTGAACTTTTCTTCCACCGAAAGAAACGACCGCTTGTGGGCCTTCTGCTCCTCGGAGAGTGATTACGAATTCTCTCATAATGTCAGCTGGCTTCTCTGCTGACTGACTGAGCACCTTTGACTTGAGTCTTCGGTTTGAAGACAGTGCTTCAGTATATTTTGTCTCCTCAAGTTGTCTCTGATTCCCAGCTGGGACGGAGTTAGATGCATGCTGCTTTGTCTCCTGCATCTTTTTCTGTGCCTCCTGTGGCGGAGCAAGAGCTTTGACGTGTCTGCTCTTGAATACTCCGGTTTTATCAACATCTGGTCCAGGTCTGTTGACTTTTGATTTTTACATCCCGAGGAGTTGTGTGTCCCGTTCTCTCTTTTATGTTGAGAGAGAACAGTGGGGCTGAGGAGGTCTTTTTCCTTTGTCATTCCCAGAAAGTTTTCTGCACCTTCCTGGTGGATGACGTTCTTGAGCTTTGCAGTCTCCTACTGCGCTGGCCTGGTTCTGTCGATGGGCTTCACCTTCTTCTGGACTTCCGTCTTCTTTGAGGTTCTTGAGAGTTATGCAACTCTTATCTTGAAGCTTTGACAGATTCTTCAAGTTTGATCGGCTTCGGGAGATATCTTTCTGGATTCCATGTTCTTCTTCTGCATCTTTTGTTAGTAGAAACAAACAATACCAATTGATGGAAATAAGAAAGAATGCTGAAAAACTTTCTAGGGTTAATGCGTATATCTTCTAGCATATTTAAAGAGTTTTCTTGATGAATGGACGATCAAGATTTGTCTATTGATAAGAAGATCTACGACTGGGAGTGATTCTCGCGTCATGTCAATTTCTTGATTAGAAGATGTGAGTTAATGCGCGAGAGAGAACGGTTGAGGCGTTTTGACTTTTACCTCGAAACTCCCATTATTCAATTCTTTGCAGACTTTTAATTAAGATTGATTAGAAATGACAAGATGTGAGTTGACAGAAAACAGATTGAGTAGGAGTAATTAATGTTGTTGCAAACCTCTCAGCTGATCATTGTAGTCAGCTGATACCTCGGTTGAGTGGGTGTGCTGGGTCATCGTGGTTCCAGCTGGTTCCCCCTCAGCTGAATAATCCTTTCCTTTCAGCATCTGGTTTAGCTGAATTCTTTCTCAGCTGATATCAGTGACATTGATTCTGAATTTCGCTTATCGCTTGCATTCAGTGGGTCTCTTCCGTTCGGTAGGTCTGCTTGGTTCGGTGGTCTGCTTCCGTTCAGCTGGGTCTGCTTCCGTTCAGCTGGGTCTGCTTCCGTTCAGCTGGGTCTGCTTCCATTCAGCTGGGTCTGCTTCCGTTCAGCTGGGTGAAGCATCGTCTGGGTTGAGAAGTCCAAGTAATCCGCACAGCATTTTGAATCTTGCTTCTATCAGCGGTTTTGTGAGAATATCAGCCCGCTGTATGTCTGTGTGAATTTTCTCAACAATCACATCCTTCTTTTCTACGTGATCTCTAATGAAATGATGTCGTACGTCTACATGCTTGCATCTTGTGTGAAGTAGTGGATTCTCTGAAATGGAAATTGCACTTGAGCTATCACAGAAAATTGGAACCTGTCCAGTTTTTACTTCATAGTCATCCAGCTGATGTTTTAGCCAGAGAATTTGCGAGCAGCAGCTTCCAGCGGCCATGTATTCTGCTTCTGTCGTGGAAGTTGCGACGCACGTTTGTTTCTTTGAAAACCATGAAATCAACTTACTTCATAAGAACTGACAAGTTCCTGAAGTTGATTTTCTGTCCAATCGATCTCCAGCGAAGTCTGAATCTGAGTATCCAGTCAGCTGTAGATTGTCTTCAGCTGGGTACCACAGCCCAACATTCTGAGTTCCTTTGAGATATTTGAGAATGTTCTTGGCTGCTTGCATGTGTGCTTCCTTTGGATCAACTTGAAATCTGGCACACACTCCGACTGCGAAAGAGATGTCTGGACGACTTCTTTGTTAGATACGATGGGATCCTATTATTCCTCTGTATTTGCTGGAATCAACTGACTTCCCTTCAGTTCCTGGTTCAATCTTCCAGTTGGTGTTCATTGGAATCTTTACAGTTCTGCTGGATTGAACTCCATACTTGGCGATCAAATCTTTCACGTATTTGGATTGATTTATGAAGATCCCTTCTGAAGATTGCTTGACTTGAAGTCCTAGGAAGAAACTCATTTCTCCCATCATGGACATTTGGAACTTCTCTGACATCATCTCTCCAAATCTTTGGCATAAGAAGCTTGATCTTGATCCAAAGATGATGTCGTCTACGTAGATTTGAACAACCAGGATATCTTCTCCTGACTTGATGGTGAAGAGAGTTCTGTCTACTGAGCCCTTCTTGAATCCTTTGGATATGAGAAAATTTGACAGAGTGTCATACCAAGCTCGAGGTGCTTGCTTCAATCCATAAAGAGCCTTCTTTAGCTTGTAGACTTTATTTCCTTCTACTTCGAATCCTGGAGGTTGTTCAACGTAGACATCTTCTTTGATTTCTCCATTTAAGAATGCACACTTCACATCCATTTGATAGACCTTGAATTTGCGATGTGCTGCAAAGGCGAGAAATAGTCTGATTGCTTCCAATCGTGCTACTGGAGCAAAAGATTCTTCGAAGTCAATTTCTTCCTGCTGAGTGTAGCCCTTGGCAACGAGTCGAGCTTTGTTTCTGATGACGACTCCCAGGGTATCCATTTTGTTCTTGAATATCCATTTGAGTCCTATGACTTTGACTTCTTGAGGTCTGTCGACTAATTCCCAGACACAATTTCTGAGGAATTCGTTCAGCTCTTCTTGCATGGCATTTGTCCAAGGCACGCTCTTCAAAGCTTCGAGAATTGATTGAGGCTCTGGCACTTGAGCTACGTAACACGCCATTAGAGCTGTGTCTTCATCATAGACCGTCAGTTCTAGCTCTACTGAGAGTTGAGCTGTGTCAGCTGCTTCTTGATGATCCGATGAAGCTTGAGCAGCTGAGCTTCTGGTTTTGACTTGGTCAGATGGTTCTCCAATGATTGCTGATGATGGATGATCTTCAATCCATCTTCTCCTCTTACGAATTTCTTCTTCCAATTGATTGATGCTTGACGTGGCTAAATTTCGTCTGACTTGTAGTTGCTCAGGAGTTAAATCTTGAGAGTTTGGCTCTCTTTGATTTAGATTTTGAGGAGACTTCTGTAGAGGCTCAGCTGGAGATGGAGCTGGGGACTCAGCTGTGTTTGGATTCCCAGCTGATGATGTTCCCCCTTGATTTGGCGTTGAAGCTTCTTCTCGATTTCCAGCTGGTGGAGCTTCTTGGTTGATTTGAATTTCCTCCTCTGGCTCATTGTCCCAAATTAATGGTTCGGCCAGATTCCTGATTCTATTCTCTTGAGCCCTTGTCTGAATCAATCTTGAAGATTCTCCTTCGCTTCTTCGTTTGATAGAATCTCTATATTCGAAGGAGGATTCGTCAAAGGTAACATGTGGAGTTACTTCGACTATTTGAGTTCTTCTGTTGAAGACTCTGTATGCTTTACTCACAGCGGAGTAACCAAGGAATACTCCTCGGTCTGTCTTTTCGTCGAACGTCTTGAGCTGTGTCTTCCCATTATTGAGGATGTGACATTTGGATCCGAATACCTTGAAATATCCAATGTATGGTATTCTGTTGTTCCATAGCTCATACGGTGTCTTTCCTTGCCTTGATGTGAGTAGGGAGCGATTCTGAGTGAAGCAAGCTGTGTTGATTGCTTCAGCCCAGAACTTCTTTGGAATAGCAGAGCTAGCTAGCATTGAGGTAGCTGCTTCCTTGAGGGTTCTGTTTCTTCTTTTTGCTACACCATTCTGCTGAGGTGTGCGAGCTGCAGATGTTTGGTGTTGAACTCCGTTCTTCTCGCAAAAATCATAAATAGTTTCATTTAGAAACTCCGTTCCACGATCTGATCTTATTGCCATTATTTTGCACTCCTTCTGTGTTGATAGTCTTTCCAGCAGGATAGGCAGCTTAGTTCTGGTTTCGCTCTTCTGGTATAAGAATGATACCCATGTGAATCTTGAGAAATCATCCATAACGACCAGAGTATATTTTCTGCCATTGAAGCTTGCTGGAGTAACTGGACCAAAAAGATCCATGTGAAGAAGTTGAAGAACTCGATCAGTTGACTGAGCTAGCTTGAGAGAGAATGAAATTCTTGTTTGCTTTCCTTGTTGACACGCGCTGCACATATGACTTTTGTCATATACTTGATCTGGAATTCCATTAGCGAGCTGGTTCCTAGCCAGTTTGTTAATTGTCTTGAAGTTGAGATGATTCAGCCGTCTGTGCCACAGCCAGCTGACTTCATTGCTGCTTTTTGATACAAGACACGTCTCCGGAGGGCTACTGTTCCAGTCAGCGAAGTACATATTTCCTTCTCTTTTCCCTCTTAGGAGTATCTGCTTGGTTTCCCTGTGCTTCACTGTGCATCCCTGTGCATCAAACTTGACAGAAAAACCGTTGTCGCAGAATTGGCTAATGGAAAGCAAGTTATGTTGCAATCCTTGTACATAAGAAACATTTGGGATTATAACATTTCTAGTTTTAAATGTACCATAACCTTTGGTTAGGCCTTTGGAGTTGTCACCAAATGTTACTTGTGGACCTGTACGCTCAATATACTCCTGGAGTAGATGCTTTAGGTGCGTCATGTGCTTGGAACATCCACTGTCCAAGTACCAAAGCGTTCTCATCGACTCCTCAGAGATGCGTCGATTCCTTGCAACCTAAACAAAAAGTTAAAATTCAGGTACCCAGTTTTAATTGGGTCCTTGTGGGTTAGACAGAGATCCTTTGACGACCCAGATCTGCTTGATGACTCGAATTGGGTCATTTGATCTGATAATTCTCCCAGCTGAGTCGATGTACACAATCTTTGTGTTCTTCTGTTGTTGTTGGCGGGGTCTTGATCTTCGTGTCTTCTTGTTTTGTTGTCTGGATTTCTTTTGGTTTCCAGCTGTGTGCCTAGCTGAGACGTTCCTTTGTCTCTGCTGTCTCATGTGATGCTGTGGCTGGAAATGATTATCCAGCTGATACTCGTATGAGTGGTATCCAGCTGGGTATCTCTGATATCTTGGTTGATATCGATCAACGTGCTGGTGCTGTGGCTGGTATCTGTAAAATCCAGCCTGTGGTCTTCGCTGAGGTTGAGCACGTTGCTGTCTGAGTTGGGCTTGAGGTTGTCGCACAGCTGACCTTCTTGATGTCTGCTGTGTTCTCGACGGAGTTTGAGACTGTTTCACAGCTGTTCTTCTTGACGTCTGCTGTGTCCTCGACAGAGCTTGAGAATGTTTCACAGCTGTTCTTCCCGACGCCTGCTGTGTCCTCAACTGTTGATGCTGAGCTGCTGGGATTGAAGGTCAATTGCACGTACAAACATAACCTTTGTTCCACTTGTGGAGGCAATGTTTGAGGCATCCTTCGATTCGTTGTATCCCAGTCCTGCTTTGAGTGCTGCTGGACGCTGAGCACTAATGATCTCGTCCATTGTTGACGTGGCTTTGATGAGAGCTACTATCTTTTTAGATAGTACCTCTTCGGTGCTTTTCAGCTCAATGATCTCAGCTGACTTCCTTTCCGATTCAGCTGTGACCTTTTCCACATCTTCTATCAGCTGTTTCTTCTCAGTGTTGAATTTCTTCATCAGGTGATCTTGTTTCACTATTTTGTCTTTTAGTGAAACGACTTCCTGTTGGAGCTGAGTTGTATCAGCTGTGTCTGATACTTTTGTCTTTTCCAGTTCCGCCTTCAGCTCGGCATTCTCACACATAATGACGTCAAGGATCTCTTGAAGCTCCTTGGAATCGTTCATTACTTTCTCTACTAGACTCCAATCAGGTAGTCCAGATTCTGAGTCCTGTGTAGAGTGTTCGTGTGATGGTGAGATGTTAGATAGATTTAGAGTTCGAGACGTTACCTCATCTTCATCGATGCCGTCTGTTTGTCCCATGAAGCATGTATCCCAATCAGGTTCATCATGGGCCATCAGGGCTTCTTCTTCCGAGTCTGAAAATGGCATGTCATCCATTTTATTGCACTCTGATTCTTCATCAGCGATATAAGCTCTCCTTCTGTCAGCTGCCTTAGCTTTTAATTGGTCTCTGTCTTTCTTGGACAGCTTTGGACAATCTTGTCGGTAGTGTCCTGGTTCCTTGCAGTTGAAGCAACCTTCACCTGTTCGTTGGTCAGCTGACTTCTCATCAGCTGCTGCGTACTTATCTCTGTAAGTCCTAAAGAACTTCTTGTATTTGCCCTTGCTGGTGTTGAGTCTGTTATAATTTTTCACCATCATGGCAATTTCTTCGAGTAGCTCCTCTTTGCTCATATCCTTTTTGTCCTTCTTCATCTTGGAGGACTCAGCTGACTTGACATGAGCTGACTTTTCAGAGTTGGCTCTGAAAGCTATTTCTTTTGGAGCTGGGGTGAGTTCTCCGTCATTCTGTCTGCTTGAAGATTCTTCTTGAGTGATCTTCAAGTTGTATTCGTTGGCTTTTAAGAGTGAGAACAACCTTTCTGTAGATAGATCACCCAAGTCACTTCGACTTTGGTGAACTACCTTGTAAGTGTTCCATTCAGCTGAAAGAGCTGAAAGAACCTTTAGATTCTTTTCCCGCTGGGTATACTTCCCAGTTCTGATTGTCTCTATCTCGATGACTATGTTTGAGAACCTTAGCTCCATCGCTTCGATGGACTCGTTGGCTAGCTGCTTGAAGTTGTCGAATTTTTGGCAAGCTATTGTGAATTTGTTTTCTTTGATTTCTTCAGATCCTTCACATAGCTTGGCAAGTATTTCCCACATCTCTTTGGCTGTCTCGCACTTGATGATCTTACTCAGGTAGGCGTTTGAGACTGTTGATGAGATGGTGTTTCTGCGAAGCCGGCCCGCACCAGCTTGCTTTCGTTCTTCTGACGAGTAATCCTTCTTTGGCTTGAGAATTGGCCGGTATTCTGGTTGTCCTCCATCATGAGCAGGTACGAGTTCATTTCCTTGTTTATAAATAAGGATGGGTCCGTCTGTGATGACGTCCCACATCAAGTCGTGATGTGCACAAAGGAAGCTTTTCAATCTAAATTTCCAGATTGCATAGTCGTCTACCGAGAAGGTGGGGAGATTCCTGTTAAGATAAGGATCCATAGACATGTGCAGTATGTAATAAGATGAGTTTTTCTGAAAAACGGATCTGTTCAGTTGACCACTGACACAGAGTGTCAAGAGAGATCTCTTGATACAGAAACGGTGGTCTTTTGAACCACTGCTCTGATACCAATTGATGGTCCCTGAGCTGGGTACTTGGTGTAGAGGAGGGGGGGGGTGAATACACCAAGTAGATTTTTCGAAACTTTTTCAAGTTGAAACACAGAGTTGGTGAGCTCAGTTATTGATCCAGCTGGGGAGGGTCAGCTGGGTAAATAACTCAGCTGGCGGTGCAGAAAGTGGTGGTTTGAAAACTTAGCTCGGTTACTTAGAAAAACTCAGTTTGAAAAGATTAACTTAACGTTTTCAGCTTAGTCAGGTTGTGCAACTTTTAGAGAGACACAGCTGTCTTTGGAGAGCAGCTGTGTGTGCAGTTTTGAACAAATATGCAATGATATGAAGGAGTTAGTACACAGCTGAATATAACGCAATAGTAAAGAGAGAGAGTAAGAAGCATGTGAGTTTTTACGTGGTTCGGAGTAACACTTCCTACGTCCACGACCAGGTTCACTGGTAATCCACTACCACTTGGTTTCCAAGTACCAAGCAACTTCACAACTCTAACCCGAGCTGTGTTCCAACAGTTTGCGGGCACTGTCAAGCCTATACACCTTCAGTTTCCGGGTACTGAAGAACCTATCCACTCGAATTACGCGCTTCGAGCAAGCGTACCTTTACCTAACCTTTCTGGGTTTGGGTTTGGGTAAGGGGTTCCAACTATGAACGAGTTCTTACAATTAAGAACTTCAGAGTATGATGAACTCGTTCGAAATCTAGGCTTAAGATAGACAATGAGTTTGGCCTAGGGAACAGACGAAAACTAAGCAGTTTCTTAACTAGAAACACTTTAAGATAAAGTGTTCTTTGATCTAAGTAGAACTGCTTGAGAGCTTTTGAAAGAATGATGATTTCAGATAATGAAAGCTTGTAGAGAGTTTTTCGTATCTGATCCTGAGGTTGAAGACGGGTTTATATAGGTAGAGATTCAAGACTAGCCGTTGGAGGAGCCGTTTGAATCTTACCTACTCTTCTTAAATACAAGATCTGCCGTTGGGCGTATCTGCACCTGTCTTCATTTGTGTCACATCCTAGGTTCTGAAGTCTAGGATGCTGATCTGGCAATCCCTCATTGGTCGAGGTAGGTTGACTTCCTCTCGATTCCGGGATCTTCTCGCCTTTAGAGCCGGCTTTTGAATTCGTAGCCTGGACCGTCTTGAAGTGGAGTCTTCGGAGATAGTACCTTTGTTCTGTATACCGGACCAGCCGTGTTTTGAACTCGGCTCGAATTCTCTTCAGCTTGATCAGGCTCTGCTGGATCACTCAGCTGAAAGTTGACGCCTGCTGTCTTTTGCTAGCTGACTCCGGTGAACACACGGGGTCGACCGCCGTCTTCGCTAGTCGACTCCCCGCCGTAGACACACGGGTCGACCGTCGTCTTCCGCTTCCTTAACCTGTAAACCTATAACATCTAAGGCTCAAACAGGCGAGCTGGAAAACACTATTTAGGTTGACGCGATCATCTATTCGGTTGGAGAATCAGTTGGGTTTTGGTATCAAATCGAAACCTTATAATTTTCCCAACACTCACAAAGCCCATTCATAGATAGAATACACATCCAAGTTAAAATCGATAGAAAATACCCAAGTTTACCATTTTCTTCAAATTTTGATCCATTTTTCATTTTGGGGATAATTCATATAACGCAATCAGGCCCATCACACTTCCGTATAAAAATTTTAAGTATACCAACTTCATACCTTTTGACCGTAATGCTGCCAGGTAAATATCCGCCGAAAGTTTTAGGGACCACGTCCAACCACACGATCGCAACCGATGGTTTCCAGACACATACTCCTTCAGCAGCACTCAGCAAAGCCTACAATCGTTTCCTACCCGAGGCGTAGGATATTTTAGTCGATACACAGAGAAAATTTAGACACTGGAAGGGATGGACAAAAGCCCAAACTTTATTTAGGAATTATATAAAATTTATTACAACATAAGTATATCTCCTTTAGGGAGGAGACAAACTTGTTTAGCTACCTATGGTAGCGGGATTGAAATACATAAAACTAAATACACGAATATAAAACTAAGAACTATGATAATTTTATTTTTGGAGAGAGCAGAGAAGATGTTGTGTGGATTTCTAATGATCAATGCTAGAGTGACCTATCTTCCTTCCATAATTGTCTTGGATACTCTATCCTTGGCCAGCTTACTTTCACGTGGATCGGGTCCTCCATTATCTTCCATTATTGGATGCGGACAACCAACTTTTGGTGTGAGGTTCTTTTCTTGTGACTAATGGACCACGTTCTTTTAATGGTAGTGGTCTTCCTGTAGCTTTACCCATCTGTCACTTAGTGGGTAATTCATGTTCATCCACCCACTGTTATTGTTTTCTTTTTAGTGGATGGCTTTCCAGTTTAGAGTCACATGACTCCACCAACTTGTGTCGGGAATCTACTTTTTTCCCAGGGCCCTGGGTGTCCTTGCTTTTGGCAGTGCCTTGTGCTTGTTGGACCGAGCCTTTTTTTTCCATTCTGGGTAAGAAGCCTTTCCCGAACTCTGGCTCCTTCTGGTTCTGACAATCTGGACAAATACGCTCAGACTAGTGCCCAAAGGAAGCCATATTACAGTATTTGCGATGAGTTTCTTTGCTCGTCGCAATCTTGTTTTCCCAAAGCAAAGTCCTATTTCTTTCGAAAGCTTCTTCTGCAAATCTTGTAGATTTTCCTGTCATAGTATTTAATAGGAATGATCCATTTACCGAATTCTGAAAGAATTTAAACGAAAACTTGACTTTATCCATCTCAGTGAGACATACCCATAATCCCCATGCTCTTCTAGTTGAGATGAGGTCTTCTGGTAATGTAGAGACTAGTGTAGTCTCTTTCTCTGTATGCGCCTTGATCTTTTCGATGGCGCGTCCATCTGGTCTCCGAAGCCTAATGTAGTGAAAGGCTTCATGGTTGCCTCTTTCTGCTGGTTCTAGGGCCGCACTGATGAAATACAGCTCTAAAATATCACCTCGGCTAAGTTGTGGATTATTAGCCCAGGTATCATAAACCGCTTCTTGAATCCACTTGGGTAGATTCTTGATTTTGGCGAATGATGGTGACGTTGTATAAACTGAGGCGAGTGCCCCAAGTTCATAGCATCTCTTGACTTCGTATGGATCTGAGTTTGGCATCATCCACACCCGAGGATACTTCCCCAAAACTGTAATGCCCCGTTTTCTCGCATAAGTAATCTTAGTTTTTCTTTAATTAAAATAAGAAAATCAAGAAGAAGAAGAATTCCCTTTTTAATAATTTTTATTAGGCAATCCTAATTTTGTCGTAAAAGTGGAATTTAATTATTTCGTTTCGTCTCGGTTTAACCGAAACGAAGTAGAATTTATGTTTATCAATGTGCGCATTTATGATTGATTATAGTTGAGAAAATTATGAATTTAATTTTCTTAATTTATTTTTATTAGTAATTAATGACTAAAAATAATAGTCTTATTTATTTCATAATCGATTCATTTCTCTGTAGTTTCTTCTGAGATTTTGCATTAGGGTTTGAGATGCCCTAATTGAATTTTCTAAATTGAGAAATTAGAAATTTAATTTATGAATAGCATGTTTAGTAATTAATTAATTAAATTGAGTGTTTAATTAATTAATTAACCCTAATTAATACCTAAGCCATGACATCATAATTTGACTTTGTCTAACATATTAATTAATTAGTGTTTAATTATCCTAAGCAAAGCATATTCTAAAGGATATGCTAATTTTGACTTTATTGGCTAATTAATTAAATAATTTAATTAGTTAGATAACTAAGTATTTAAAGTGTGTGTATAAGTCTTAAATCCTCATTTCTTTCTTCCTTCTTTTTCGGTTACTTCACAGCAACACACACGCACACACTTTCACCTCCAATCCTCCATTAAAGCTTCAAGGTTTGAGCTCAAATCCAAGATCCAATCCATTCCAAATTAATAATTAAGGTAGATTATATGTTTATTTCAAGTATTAGTTCAAAAGATCAAGCTCAAATCCTTCTTTTCAATTATTTTTAATTTTCGAAAATTTTAAGAAAAGATGTTAGATGATTATGATTTTGATATATGTTGTTTAATCCATGCTTAAAATGTTATATCTATCATTAATTTAAGTTTAAAGTGAACCCTAACCCTAATTTGCATTTTTCGAGATTTAAGAAAAATTAGGGCTTTTTGATTTAGATGCTTGGTGATTAAATTGATTGATTAATTGAGCTTAGATAATTATTCTAAGCATGTTTCATGTTGGAAGTAATCAAAGATTCATAACCCTTTTAATTATTTAGAATTAACCGATAATAATTAATTAAATTAGGGGTTTTGGATTTTTATGTTCAAATGTTTAAATTTATGTTTAAATTGAGCTTATATGATGTTAATAAGTATGATTATGTATTTGAATTAATTGATTGAATCATAATTTCATTAATTTTAATTAATTTTCGAAATTAGGGTTCTTAGAATTAGGGCTTTTTGATTTTGTTTATGAATGATGAAATTGATGATAGAATTGAGCTCATGATATTAAATTAAGTATGTGATAATTTTGTTAGAATTTTTGGAGCACAGTTATATATATATTTAATATTTTCAGATTTAAATTAAATTAAAAATAATTAATTTAAAGCTTAAATTGATTAATTGATGTTATAATTAATCTCTATAATTATAATTAAGTATGTTGTAATATGAATTAGAGAAAAATAAGGATTTATGCCCTATTTTAACCAAAAAGTCGAAATATATATTTATAAGGGTTTTGATTTTAATCCAACATAATTAAGTAATTAAGTTATAAATATAGTTTATAACTTAATTTAAGATGTTGGAATTTATTAGAATGAATTTGAGTAATAAATTCTCTATTTTCAAAAATACCGAAAAATAATAAAGAAAATAAAAGTATTATATGAATTTTTTTTAAGAAAGTAATTACATATTTGAATTCTACCATAAAAAATTAAGTATTGTGGAATTTTTCAGAAATTAATTACCAAGTATTAAGAATTTTCTATTTTTCGGCTATTTTTCCAAGTTGAATGTTTATATGTGTACGTGATTCGTTCTGATGATGCAATCGTGTAAGCATGTTTTATATGATTAAATAATTATATAGAATAAATTTTAGAATTTTCGGAATCCGTTTAATGGATCGGAAATTGTTTAAGTTAAATGTTTTAATTTAAGTGCAATGTTGATAATTTGTTTAAATTGTTTAAGTATTTATTGTTAATGTTGTTAATTTAGAAAGTTAATTAGAAATTAAGTTAGAGTTTTAGAAGTGTTTAGAATATTAAGTTTTAGTATCGAGTTAAGTTCTCGAGAGTCGAAGAGAATTAGAAATTAAGTTGCATGAGATGTCGTATCTCATCGCCTCTCGATTGTTTCTCGCTCCGATGTTTGATAAGCGTAATTTCAAATGAAGGAACAAGTGGAGTCATAAAGCCGGGAAGTCAGAATCCAGCAGTGTAAGATAAAGTGAAGTTTGAAAGGTGGGCTTTCTAAATCAAAAAGAATAACGAATGTGATTATATTATATATATGTGTGATGTTTTTAAATTAATTGACTTGCCAAATGTTTTAAGCTTTTTGGTATGTTACCGTCTACTGAATGAAGATGAATTCGGTCCTACCAAAGGTAGGATTTGTGTACACTAGTTGGTAATCGTGCGCCTTCCGAAAGGTGGGCCGGTTACAAGTGTTTGAGAAGGAGGCCTACTTCTCAACACTAAATTATGTTGTAGATTTGGTACATACTTACTGATATATATATGTCTGCAGACATCAATGCTTTTATAAATAAAAGAAAACGTGTGAGCAAACACAGGTTTGATTTTAAACGTTTACTTGTGTTTTGCTATGAAAGGCAAGTTCAATTTATAGCTGTAATCAGCATGTTTTCAATTTATTTTGGCATGTGTTCACTGAGTACGTAGTACTCAGCCCTGCATGTTGTTTTATAAAAATGTGCAGGTTAGCTGAGATGGAGATGGGAGTGTGCAGGACGGACTTTTGTTGGTTTAAGTTGTGATATAGAGAACAAATTAGAATTATATGTCTGCATACATATAATTCTCTATGTTTTTCCGCTGCAACACTTTGATGTCTATTTTTGAGGTTTGGTGTTATTCTTAATTCTGAAGACTCTGAAGTTGATCGTTAATATTTTGAAGTTAGCCAGTTCTTTCTTTGAAATTGGCTACTAATTCTGCTTCAATATTATAAGTGAAATCTCTTTATCTTGCTTTCTTGATATCGAAATCGGTTTGTTGAAACTGTTTTTCTTGATCTCGTTGGTCGTATGAATATATTTGTTGATTTCGGGTTGTACCTGAATCCTCGTTATGCTTAAAACACTTGTTGTTGAAATCCAATTGATCCTTTGAAATTGTCGAGCATAATTGGTCTTGATTTCTTTGTGATAAGCATGCTCGTTGAAATTGTTGTTCCATGCTTAATTCAAAGTCCTGATCTTGGTTATTGAGGATATTTATTGTTTGAACGTTTTTGTTTGATAACTGGGTCGTTATCTGTCCTTTGGTTAATCATAAATTGTGTACGTCGTGGGACCCACCGTCTCGGTCATCTTCATTCTGAGTCGGGCTGCGACAAAAACATCAACCCTTATTTTTTCTGGGTTGATCCCCGTCCTAGTATGGAGCTTCTCCCAGTTAGCTTGATAAATCTGCCAAGAAGAAGAAACTTCCATCTTATCAGTATTAACCTTAGAAGTGCCAGTCATTGGCCTAAGATTTATCTATTCCTCTTTTACCCCAAAGGTGTCGGGTTGACATGATGTTTCAGAGTGTGACCCCTGAATATCATCATTTTCTTGGGGCAATGGTTCCGAAGAGACCACCACCTTAGAACTCGGGCAACAGGTATTGGAATACTCTGCTACAGGTTTAGTCACCAGAAGGATTGGTGTTTGGCATGCAGTCTAGAGTTGACCCTGTGACCGTATACAAGCTCGTATTCTCTTGGTGACTTTTCTCTTGTCGAGAGTTTGCAATCTTCCCGCTTGTTCAGCGTTCATAACGCACTCATCCCACTCTCCTATTAACATCTCCAGATTTTCTCTAGAGATGCCTTTGGGCCAGTAGAATGGAGTTCACGTCAGTTTGCTCCATCTCTTGTTAAGAAATCTGCAAGAACATTTTCATGAGATTTCACAATGACAATATCAAAACAATAATATTGACATTCAGCTTGCCATATAATTAATCTAGCCTTTTCAGGCTTAGATTCCATCTTGTTTTTTAAGAAAGCCTTAACCTGTGTGTTATCAACTTTCAAAGTAAATTTCTTTGCTAATAAAAATAAAGGCCATTTCTTAAATGCCTTTTGAACTGTAAAGAATTCTTTCTCGTTAATGTACCATCGCACAGCTTCGTCTTCTATGAATAAACCACTACAGTATCTGTATGGTTTTTCTCCATTAGGAGTGATCTTGGTTAAGACTGAGAAGTTGAAATCCACAAAGGAGATAGTCTTGCCCCTCTTGAACGTTTCAGTAAACCTTTCCAAATAAATGAAAAGTTTTCTATGTCATATTTCTCAGATGTAATTTCCACGAAACTATGAACTATGAAGTATTTTCTATATATTTGCTGAATTTTATTTGAATTATTTTATTAATTCGATGTAAGTAAGAACAATTAAGTTGGGGAATAACATAAGAACTAGGGAGAAACTCCCACCTTGTAGTGTCAAATTTTACTATCACTTCTCTCCATCCTTCAGGATATTTCAGATTTACTGCAACTTTATTACTCTGAGATGTCTGAGGTTGAGCCTCTTGGATGAGACTTCTGCCATATGGCATAGACATAATTTTGTCCCCTAAGAAAGATAATCTTCCTGAGGTTAGCCTGAGACTCTGGTCATGTCTCATAACTTCTCTATCTCGGATCTGAATATCTACGTTTCTTAAATGAGATATTTTCACTCTATCAGGACAAACCGCCGTTGTCACCTTCTTGAAGATATCTAGTATCTCGATAAATTGCTTTCCTAAGAATAACTCAGTATGGTGTGAGTTAAAAAGCGCATATGATACCTGATATGTAATGGAATAAGGTCTATTTCCTTCATCCAAAAGATCCTTGCACTTGAAGTCTTGATATAGCGTCAGGGCCTTGCTAAAGTGGGTATCATTAAGATTATAAGCAATCTTTGGATAAATAATACCAACCACTTGTCCTGCACAGAGATTTCCCGCAATGGTTCCCATTACAGAATCCTTTAAATTTCTGACTCTTTTATCGCATATTGCGATATCAATCGGCGTATCAACTCCTGTGTATAGAGTTGATTTTAGTACGAACTGGATTGCTCCGATATGGATCAAGTTCATCTTTTCTGCGACTTCAGGCTTCATCTTCTCGAGATCTTTTCTGACATCGCTGGCTGGAATCAATTACATTTTTACTTGATTCCCCGTAAGCTCAATAGGAAGCGACATTTCTCGTCTGGTAATTCCATAGACGATATGTTGTTTCCTGCTCCTTAGATTAAAGTTTCTTAGAACTTGATCTATATTCCCTGCTGAAAAGCCTTGATACTTTTGTATATTCAGGCTTCTCTTCATGATTTTATCAATCAGGCTTTGCGAGATCATTGTGTGACTGGAATATCCAGATCTATCTTCGCTCTCCTAATGGAAAATCTCAGGATTAGTCTAACTCAGATCTTGATCCATCAGACCATTCCGATTATTCTTCGCTGAAGATTTCTTCTTGTTCATATATACTCTCATCCGAGGGTATATCTTCGAATTGATATACTTTTACCAGCTCTTGGTAGTAGATGGCATCCTCTATATTCGGAGTGGATTCGAATTTGTTGATGCCTATTCTCTCGTTGTCAGGGCAATTTGTAGAAATATGTCCATTTGCACCGCACGTCCAGCAGTTGCAGTCTTTAAAACTTTCATTAGCCCTGATATGAGTTCGTCTGAAAGTTTTCCTTGTTGGTGTCCTTCTGGGATTTGTTAGATCCCTGGAATGAATATCTGTTCCTTGATGGTCCACTTATCTGGCCTGATTTGTAAGATTTGGCCTTCTGTCTTGACTATCTGGTTTTTGG
This sequence comes from Agastache rugosa, assembly GCA_031470985.1. Taxonomy (NCBI): domain Eukaryota; kingdom Viridiplantae; phylum Streptophyta; class Magnoliopsida; order Lamiales; family Lamiaceae; genus Agastache; species Agastache rugosa. The sequence goes on from CM062604.1 coordinate 20,380,632, forward strand.
TCTCCAAGAATTTCTTTTTGGATTTTCACCTTTGTGATATGGCTGAAACCTATTTTTCTTGCTTATTTTCATCCTTGGTGGTTCTCCTCCAATGATCGTTGGTAGATCATTGTCATCACAGTTTAGAGAAGCGTATTTATTAATTCTCCTCAATTTTTTCATGTTCCTCAAAGCTGTAGCTTGTTGACACCACTCTGAGAGCTTTCGATGTACATATGACATCCTTCTTGCAATATTTTCAGGTTCTCCTAGTTTGTAATCCCGAATTAGCATCTCCTTCCATGGGCTTGGAAATTTTAGAAAGAAAATTTCCAATGCGACTCTTTCATCAGCTTTTGATTGATGTTGATAAAGTGAAAAAAGTTGTAGAAACTTGTTAAGCGATTGTTGGTCCAAGACTGCGAGTCTTAGATTATACAATACCATCAAGTATTTCTTTCTTTTTTCTTCATCAAAACCTTCAAAATATCCTTCCCCAAAAAAATAACTTTTAATAATAACAGCCATTCTTCTGACATGTTGATGAGCCCATATTTCTGCTCATTTTCGCATCTTTATTTAGGTTTAGATCGAGTCTTTGTGCGTCTTTTCGAGTCAGTTTGTGTCAGGGAGGACACAGTTTGGAGGAAGGGTGTGCAGGGCAGGACAGGTGCGATTCTAGGCAGGATAAGGTGCATTCCGTGAAAAAGGCATGAAGTCATCATTATGGGCACCAGATTGAAGGTAGCAGCTTGAGCAACAAAGCTTGTATCATGAGCGGAGCTGTTGAGTAAAGATGGTGTACCCAACATATGTACCGCACGGAATCCAACCTTTTGCAGACAAAGATCAAGAGCAAGACGAGCGAGTCACCGGGCAAGATGAGAAGGGTGTTGCTATGGGCGAGGAATACTTCCGGGTCTTCAGGAGAAGATAAGGAAAGAAATCTGTTCTTCCTTATCTAGAAGATGCGTATCAGCGCGTGATTGATTGAAGATAAGGAAGGCGGATCTGGGCAGGACTAAATAAGGAAAGAAGGTCTGATTCAAATCAAGCCCAGCTCAGCAGGCCTGGAGGCCGGAAACCCTAGCAACTCCCCTATATAATGTGTAACTTTCAGTGGCCGCAGAAAGCGATGATTATTCTGAGAGTGGTAAGGAACAAACAAGTCCTACGGGCAACACTTTAATATTTCCGTTTATGTTTTCTGCTGGCATTTTTGGTCAGAGTTTATGCTCAACATAATCGTAAGTTTTTCCTTTGTTTAATCGAAGCATGTTTTACTTTGTTTATTTTATGTTGTTCGTTGTTTTAATTATGTCTTGCTAAATTTCTTAAGCCTGGATTGGGCAAGATGATTTGAACATGAACCACAACACTCGAGAGGTCTAATATGAGAGTAATGATCTGCATGTATGTGTTCCCGAAGCACTAGGTCTGAATCCAATACGATCTGGGCAACATGGTTAGTTAATTGATCACTAATTAACTAGGGAGTCTAGATCACAAATAATTTCAGGGTCAATGCATAGGGTGTCCCTTGCATCTGAAAGTATGACTGGTGTGGGTGAGTAGTCCGTGCTCTTGGGCACGAGGAATGGCTGTTTCGGGTCTGCCTCATTCGTAATGCTTCCTTGGGCAAGGTTTCTATTGAAGTGTCTTCGTAGAAGGTTGTCTAGGGTTAGAAGAGAACGCCTGGGGGTCTCAGGGGTGGCTCTTAATCATATGGGTAGATGAGGAAAGGGGGTGGTGTTGTGCGTGACACGTGACAATTGGGGGCAATATCATTTCTTTTCTATAACCGATTGATGCATGCATGTAGTGAATAATTTTGCACCAATGACCGAGTGAGTGTTTATGTTCAATGATTCAAGCCTTGTCCAGGTTTACCTTGTTATTTAATTTATTCTCTTTGATTAGTTTTAGTTTAGTTTTTCAATTATTGTGCCCAAGACAGTGACAGTCCCGACCAATACTTTTGCAACACCAGAGGAGTAAGAAGAAGAGAAAGATACGACCAATTCCCTGTGGATCGACCCTGTTCTTACCGCTAGCTATCTAGCCGTGGGCATAGGCTTATAAATTTATTTTGTGCGGTTGAACGACGGCCGCGTCACATGTTCGGTGAAGGATTCGCCTTCGAAGCATGCGTTCTTTATCTCAAGAAACATGCCATCCTATGCTATCTTCACCACTCCTGCAATACTCATTTCTAGGATTTTTATAAATCCTTCCTTATTTAGATCGAGAGTTGCTGCTGCAATTCTCATTGCTACTGTCCACTTGTCAATCACTGATTCTCGATCTTTGAAATTAACTTCATCGAGATCGAGCATAACCCCGTATGGATGGATTGGATCCAAGGTGGCTTTACCAACATGGGTATCCTGCATTCTTGGTTGTGGCGCCTTGCCCTAGTCCTTCTTTCCGTCATGTATGTATCATTTGGTGTATGATGATCAAATCTAGCTCTGGCCTAAAAACCCTGGGGATTTCCAATAATAGCTCCTGGTGGTAATTGATTTACCGGTTGTGGATTGTGAGCCATTATAACTTGTTGTTCGTTCTGATTCATCTTCAGATCGACTACGGAAAGATTAGCAAAAGATTCTGCTAACTCTTGGGAGGTCATCAAGATTGATTCTCTCGGGGTTGCTCATCGTTTCTCCCCTCGAATCATTCTTGCCATTGCTTCAATCTTTGCATCCTTCTTGGCTTCTCCCACTGGTAACAGATAATTGTGCTCATTGGCAAAAGGATTCCTTCTTTGACTAGAACGAGGTTATTAATGTTCTAGTTTCTCTATACGGTCTCGAATATCTTTCAAGATGTTGTATATCTCTTCCTGTTTCTTTTTTATCCCGTAAAGATTTCTTGGTACACCATATAGGTTGTCGCCATAATGTTGTACCGTCTTCTGCACTTCTCTCAGATCCATCGAAAATTTAGAGGAATCTGGATTAATCTCTTGATATAAAAGAGTAGAAGATACTCCTTTATCTTTCTTTGGTTCCATCAGAGATGGTTCCAATGATATCTTCTTATGGCATATTCTATCTCTCATTCGAGACAGATACAACTATGGAAAAGTTTTTCTTTTCTTTTGATTCCTTGGGAACATGAATCAATTAATTCTCCCTCCTCGCTTTGTTGGACCAGGAGGTCCAACTGCCTTCTCCAGTGTGTTAGGACACTCTGGTATCCCGTTCTTCTTTTCTCCAAGATTTGGCGAAGTTTCTGGTGATGTCCACACTCTGGACATTCTTCAAGATCCATTAGTCAGTGTGGTTCTGATGATTTTCTCTCATTGTATCCTCCACTTTTAGTATGAGATACCTCAGATCCTCAATGAGGCTCTCTCTTCTCCTCATCTCTTGGTGGCAAGAGATAATTTCTTCGCAATGCAACTCTCCTTGCTGCCGAGTGAAACTCTCTTTCCCAGTGTGCAATAGCACTCAGGGTTCTTATTTTCTGTATCTCCAAATCATGGAGATAGTTCCTGTAACATTCACATCTTGGACAATTATCTGGATCCATATGTTCTTGTTGTCTCCTCCGTTAGGCAATAATACTTAAAGTAATAAATTAAATATAATTCCCAAATAAACCTAGGGCTCTGATACCATTTTGAAAGCGTGGATCGTTCAGCATAATGTTAGGGCAAAATGATAACCTTGAGTATTTTTAATTTATTTTATCTTAGATGTGTATTCAAAGTTTGTTCCAAAGCAAGTGAGTATTTATAACTTCGGGCTTTTAATTTGCAATTTTTTAAACTTTGTGTCCTGTTTTTTGCAATCCAAAAACCTACTGTCCTTATTTCGCAAGCCCGAAAAATTATGGCCTATATTTGCAAGTCACCCTAAGTTAGCGACCCATAAAAACTTTTAACTCACTTTTGTTCTCGTGAATTATTACTTTTTATCCCGACAACTATTACTTTAAAAAATATTACTATTATTTAAGACAGTTAAATTGCAAAAATATTACTTTTCTTCTCATGAATTATTACTTTTTATCCCGATAAATATTACTTTGAAAAATGTTACTATTGTTATGACAATTGTTATAATGAAAAAATATTACTTTTCTTCATGCAAATTATTACTTTTTATCCCGACAAATATTACTTTTTGAAAAATATTACTTTTGTTTACGACAATTGTTACAAAGAAAATTATTACTTTTCTTCTCGTGAATTATTACTTTTTATCTCGACTAATATTACTTTTGTTTACGATTATTGTTAAATTGAAAAAATATTAATTTTGTTCTCTTGAATTATTACTATTTATCTCGATAAATATTAATTTTGAAAAGTATTACTTTTGTTTATGATAATTGTTGCATTGAAATAAATTATGACTTTTTTCTCGTTAATTATTACTCCCTCCGTCCCGCCATAAGTGTCTACATTTCCTTATTGGGCTGTCCCATCATAAGTGTCTACTTTCCTAATATGGAAACACCCTCTCTCACACAAAAGATGTGGGCTCCACCACTTTTTATCCTTTACCCTTTAAACACTTCTCTCCTAAATACCCGTGCCCAAAAGAAAGTAGACACTTATCATGGGACAGAGGGAATACTTTTTATCCTGACAACTATTACATTTAAAAAATATTATTTTTTTCTCGTGAATTATTACTTTTTATCCCGTCGAATATTACTTTTGTTACATTAAAAAAAATATTACTTTTTTAAACTGAATTATTAATTTTTATCCCGATAAATATTACTTTTATTTACGACAATTATTATATTGAAAATTAAAAAATATGTTCATTATGCTTTTAGATTAATTAAGTAAAAAATAAAAGAAGAAAAGAAGAAAATATGTTAATTATGCTTGTTAGATTAATTAAGTAAAAAATAAAATAAAATTATTAAAGAATAAAAACAAATGAAAACACGTCCTACTTGAATCAATTACTCAAGACTAAAATTTATTAAAGAATACAAATGAAACAAGAAAGAAAAAAAGATATAAACATAAGAAATTCATCCAAAAACCGAAAGTAATATTTGTCATGAATAAGAGTAAAATTTACTATTAATAAAAGTAGTAGTTGCGCTTAAGATCAAAACCACTTGGTTTTTAGATTAATTAAGTAAAAAATAAAAAAATAAAGCAAGAAAATATGTTAATTATGCTTTTAATTTTTTTTAATTGAGATTAAAAATTAAATTATGAAAAAATAAAAACAAATGGAAACAAGTCCTACTTGAATCAATTACTCAAAATTGAAATTTATTAAAGAATAAAAAAATAATAAAAAAAGAAAAAGAACAAGTTAAGACATAAAGAAGTAAAGAATAAAAATAAAACAAAGGAAAAAAAGGAAAATAAAAGGAAAAACATAAATAAGTATCTTTGTGGAGCGTTGGTGCCGCTTAGAGGTACCCAGCCGACCACTAGGCTTTAGGCTAACGCCTTTACGACTGAACTAACTACTGACTATGTTAATTTTAAAGTGTTTAAATATATAAACTTTAGTGTCGGTTCGACCCGGATCTAGTCTATTATTAGAGACCGGTCTCACAGGAGACCAACACTTTCTTAATTTGTTTTAAACCTTTTTTTTTCTGTAACTAATCTTAATTTTAGTTTAGTTTTCTTCGTGTAGGACTATAGAATCTGTCCTAAGGTAGACCAGAATCAAAACAACATAATTAAGTGATTATATATTGTTAAATTAATTCACAACATATAGGTATTCTGATTTGCAATTGCAATATTACTTACAAAATTTAGCAAACATATATATACACAACCTAACGTCCAATTTTTCCACGTACTAGTAAGAATTATGGTGTGGCTTCCATAAATAACATTTTTCCTTTCTTTATTGAAAAGAATCATTGCTCCTTATTCTTCATCACATATCAGCATAAATCAAAGCATCTAATTGCCAATACAAAGCAACAGCAACACTCTCTTACTATAACTTCAAGTACAACGTAATGCTGAAACATCTTAGTTAAAAATATAATTCCAATTTAAAATGAGCAAAAATCTAAGGCCATATAACAATCTAATAAAAAATATTTTTTATTGATATAAAAATCGGTAACCATTAAAATTTTTTTGTGAACTATCAATGAATTAAATTCTGTCATGTTATTGCATTACGATTTCAAATTTGGTTATATCAAAAAGAGTTTTGACAAAAACTCATTAAAATTTTAGATGTCAATTTATATGCAAAATCTTAGGATAAATACATTCTTTCAAATTCTATTAGTCTTAAAGTAATTTAAAAGTATATGCATGCGTTTTTTCCCCGTCGGGTATTTTTTTCAAACAGTTGGCGGGACAGAAACAGATTTTCATTATCCAAATATCCAATATTTTGTAGTGTGGATTTTTCACATTTAATAATACCACCTTATTCTTCATCAAGATTCAACATAAATCAAAGCAGCTAATTGCCAGTACACAACGCGAAATATACCCAATTCGTGAAGTGAAATTGAAGAGCAAGAACAACTTCTTAATTTGAAGAAATTAAGAAGAATGGACGTGTTTTAATTTTCTTTTTCTACTTTTTCTAAAAAATACTGTAGAAGCATTGAATTCTTAATTTCAAGTCTACATGGTTTTAATTAGGACTCCCTCCGTCTACAACGTATTTGCCCGTTGTTGACCGGCACGGGTTTAATAATTTGGTTGACTAAATTGGTAGATGTGTTATGAGTGGAATAAGGGTGTCATTTTTTATGTGTTGTATGGTAAAAAATAAGTGGGTTGTCTGGATCTATTACTGAAATGGAAAAAGCAAATAGCGTGGTGGACAGATCAAAAAGAAAATACAAGCAAATAGATTGTGGATGGAGAAAGTATATATTAAGGCAAACATTTTTGTACAACCAACCTCACGGTAGGCTTGGTTGTAATTATTAGGGTAATTAGGGGTAATCAAAGGATAATTAGGATTTATTAGTGTTAAATTAAGATATACTTCCTCGGTCCAGATAAGTGTGGTTCAATTAATATTTTATAACTCACAACAAATTAAAAATATGCAGCATACTTTTGGGCGACGGATGGAATATTAATGTCAATTAACGTTTATAAATCCTCAATTAAAATTTAGTAAACCCCAATAATAACTAATTATAAATTAGATTAATAAAATATTAATTTATTAAAAAGTTAAAATTATGGTTCGTCGCCGCATGCTGCGGTGAACCGCATACAAGTGTGTCTCATACATTAGATTAAAATAATAAAAAGATTATAGTAGTTCGCACGTCCGATTGAAGGGTAATGTGATTCATGTGTAAAATCACATCAAGCGATATGGATTTGTCCACATATTAATGCTAAACAAACATTAACAATCATACAAAATATTTAATAAAACCAAAAATGTTATCATGCTTTTAAACCGACAAGACAAATTTCACAAATTTAGCATACGTGAATTGACTTGTCACACACGAAAAGGCACTATACATTATAATCAGATGATAGTACATGATGATCGATCTTACATATATCTTGATGTGGTTAGTGTACAGATTTTATTGGCGAAATGGCATTGAATAAAATTTTTGTTGTCTGGCTGAGAGTTTGCTCAGAATATTAAAACAAAAAAAAAAATGAAAAAACTTAAAAGTTGAAGGAAGAGTATAAACTTGCTCGATTTCGGATTTGGATGTGCTTGCTCTTTCATAAATTGAAATAATCAATAAAATCCAAAGTCTATCTTCATTTTTGGGTGTGGAATATGGCTTTCATATGCCACACCAATCTTTATTTAATTACTATGTTCAAGCCGTTAACTTAAACTTAATTTGTCTATTAATTTCACATTCACCCGAACCTAATTTCCAAACAAAAAAAATAATAATAATAAAATAATAATAATAAGTTCCTAAGGGGATATCCAAGCGGTGCGGCTTCAATCTGTAAGCGGTGAGGCTCAAGCCCCCACCGCTCCCCCATTCCCCAAGTCAAAATAATAATAATAATAATAATAATAATAATAATAATAATAATAATAATAATAATAATAATAATAATAATAATTCACCCTCTCAAAATATAATAGAAGACTTAAAAAGAATTGAATCTGATAACCATTCTTCTTGAGCACAAGTCGTGCTCCTTCAATTCTTCCATCGGTTCTTCTTCCCTCACACCCTTTAAGGCTTTAATTTTCTGGTATCACGTCGATCTCTGAAATCTCGTCAACCTTTTCAATTCTTCTCTACTGGCCCGTGTCGCCAATCACCAATTGTTTATCTTGCCATTTTTTTTGTTTTTAGTTTTCAAATATTAATACCTATACTTACTAAATATTAATTAAAGCTAGGATTAAAAAAAACAAAAAAATTACATATGGAAAATAATTAATTAATTAAATGCATGCTGAAGTGTAAAATAGAAATAAAAAAGACAAAGTACAGGGATCCGATTATGTATTCTGCCAAAACAAAACAAAGACAAAACTTGAGTGTCGACCTAAACAAAATAAATTTCCAACAAATTTAACAAAGAGAAGTAGAATTTCACTTTTTTTTTAAATATATATTATCTATGTACAATAATGGTATGACCACCACGTGATACATCATATTTCCTTAATTTCCTCCAGTATGATCCATTCATTACATGCAATAAGACTTTCCAACCTATATAAATATATATAATCCATTCCATGGAAAAAATAATCAATATCCTCACATTTCTTTCCAAATCAAAATTTCTCAATTTCATCATGCAACTTCTACTATCTATAGCTCTTCCCCTAATATTCATATTTTTGATTTTCAAAAAAAGAAATGCCTCAAAAACCCTAGCTCCACCCGGCCCTCAAGGTCTCCCGTTGATCGGAAACCTCCACCAATTCGCCGCTGCAAGCGACCAACATATCTATTTAGGGAAACTTTCCAAAAAATATGGTCCCATTATGCAAATGAAATTAGGTTCTGTCCCTGTTCTTGTAGTTTCTTCTGCAAAGTACGCAAAAGAAGTGCTGAAAACACAAGATTTGGCATTCTGCAGCAGACCAAAACTTCTCGGACAGCAGAAACTTACCTACAACTCCTCCGACATGGTGCTTGCGCCCTACGGTGAGTACTGGAGGGAGATGAGGAAGATCACAGCCGTTCATCTCTTCAGTACGAGCAAGACTCAATCTTTTCGTCCCATACGTGAGGAGGAAGTCTCACGTATGATCGCAAAGATTGTGAGAATCTCTCATGCTTCTTCTGATGTTCCTGTCGTGAATATGAGCGAGATGGCTATGAGTCTAAGCAGCAGTTTGATATGCAGGATTGCTTTCGGTAAGAGATATGATGATCATGGATTGTATATTAGAAGATTTGAGAAGCTTTCGGTTGATGCGCAAGGCATCTTGGCGACTTTCTTTGTATCGGATTATTTTCCTTTGTTTGGATGGGTGGATAAACTCACTGGATTGATGGATCGTCTCGATAGAATTTTCTCGAATCTCGATTCGTTCTATCAGGAGCTCATAGACGAGCATCTCGATCCGAAGAGAGAGAAGAAGGTGGAAGAAGAGGAAGATATTCTTGATATTTTGATCAAGCTCAAAGAGCAGAAGAATTCTTCTGTTGATATTGGCTGGAATGAGATTAAAGCAATACTACTGGTAATTATTTCAATTTTTTATTTGAAATTTAAAGCAATACTTGTTTTGATACCACAATTAAGGTAAATATTGAAAATTTTTAACTGTATGATTGGTTATTGTTGTTCTCCTTTTTTTTTTCTTTTTTTTTTTATAGGATATTTTTGTTGCTGCAACTGATACAAGCACCGTGTCAACCCTTTGGACGATGACTGCGCTAATGAAGTCGCCCAAAGTGATGAAAAAAGTGCAAGCAGAAATCAGAAACTTGGTTGGAAAAAAGGGCAAAGTAGATGAAGATGATGTGCCAAAACTTCCCTATTTGAAAGCAGTCATCAGGGAGACATTAAGGTTGTACCCTCCAGCTCCACTGCTTGTACCAAGAGAAACAATAGAAACATGCACCCTAGAGGGTTACCAAATTCAACCTAAAACGGTTGTTTATGTTAACGCGTGGGCAGTTGCAAGAGATCCCGAATACTGGGAAAATGCAGACGAGTTTGTGCCCGAGAGGTTCATGAATAGCAATACTGACGTCACTGGGCAAGACTTCGGGGTGATTCCATTTGGATCGGGACGAAGAATTTGCCCTGGGATGTCTATGGGACTTGCCAATGTGGAGCTCATAGTTGCAAATCTTCTCTACTGTTTTGATTGGGAAATGCCTCCTGGAATTCAGGCAAAAGATATGGATACCGATGTTTTGCCTGGACTCACAATGCATAAGAAAAATCCACTTATCCTTGTACCTAGAAACTATATTGTTTAGTTTCAAGGCATGGATATCTAAATTATATATATTTTATCTTATGTATAGATGGAGTACGGGCACAAATCTATCATGTGCAATGTCATTTCTTGTGTAAAACTATATTCGTAAGTGAAATAAACTGTGGAAATAAATTGTGTTTTTCCCCTTCAATTCATGATTTACATAAGCGCGTGGGCAGTTGCAAGAGATGCCAAGCACTGGCAAAATCCAGATGAGTTAATTCGTCCCGGAGACGTTCTTGAATAGTAATATTGACGTAAAATTATGGGCAAGATTTCGAGCTCATTCCATTCAAATCGGGCCAAATAGTGTGATGCTTATGGGACTTGCAAATGTGGAGCTATCAGCTGCGAATCTACTCTACTCTTTCGATTGGGAGCTGCCCCCGAGAATCCAGGCAAAAGATATCGATACTGATCCTCTTCCCGGACTCACGATAAATAAGAAAAATCCATTGCTTCTTGTAGCTAAAAACTAGTATGTTGCTTAGGCAATATATTTGCTTCATTAAACTATATATGTGGTCGCGTTTATATTAATTTCCGCCACAATAGAATAAATACGGACATCAAAATCGTGGAGCTATAGCTATGTAGTTATTGGAAGAAAATTCTGTCAATTATTAAAATGAAAACTAGTGCGACATTTTGGTTGTACAATTAATTAACCTACATAAGTTCGTTTCTACAACTCGAGCTTTTTTTTTGGACGGCTCGATTTCATGGTCAACTTTACAGATTATGACAAATTATAAACTCCATTTTAAATTCTAAAACTGAAAATTCAAAATGTAATCGTGTAGTTTTTAATTTAAGTTGTTGTCATTGTTAGCGGCACTACACTAAATAATTTTTATTTCGTAAAAATTCTGGTACGACTATTGACCGTATGATGCAGCCAATTCAATTAATATTTATTAATCTTTAATTTGAGTTTATCAATTCTGATTTAAAATTTATTCATTTTTAAGTAAATTTAATTATTAAATATATAATTAAATAAAAATAAAAAATAAATAAACTGTGGGCGGCGCCATGCTGTTAACCACACAGGAGTTCACATTTTTTTATTTAGAATTTAATTGAATTTGTCGAATTCGAAAAATGAATTCTATCACCGAATCCAATCAACCTCTTTGGACGGCAGAAACTGCCGCAGAACAGCTTGTGTGGCAATAAAATTTCGACCGTCTGCATGCTCTGCACCACATATCAAGATAATATTAAATAAATATAAATATTTCTTTTGTCCGCTCGTTATATATATTAAAATGTACTCCCTCCGTCCCATTTATATAGGTGGATTGAAATTTTCACAAGGATTAAGAAAAATTATTGAAAAAGTAAATTATATAGTAAATTTCTTAATATGCCCCTATTTATTATTTGATAATGTATTTTTTATGAATTAATCAAATAATTATATAGGGATATATTAGTAAATGAGCTAAAAAATATTACTCCCTCCGTCCACGATAAATTTGCCACAATTTCCTTTTTGGTCCGTCCACAAAAAATTTGCCACATCCATTTATAGTAATAGACCTCACACACCTCACTTATTTTTCCACTCACAACACAATTTAAAACTATATTAAAGTGTGACCCTTATTCCACTCACAATACAATCAACCAACAAATTATTAAAACACGTGTCATCCACAATGTGACAAATTTATTGTGGACGGAGGGAGTACTTTTTATGGAAACAAGCCTATATATTTGGGACATACGAAAAAAAAAAACAAGTCTATATAAATGGGACGGAGGGAGTATGAGCTTTACCACCTTTTTTATATTTCATTCTTCTTTAATCATTCTTCTTCCAAATACTCGTATTCAAAAGAAGTGATATGTCGAATGGGACTGACGCAATATATGATAGTTAAAATAGTTAAAATATTAAATTTGAGTTGTATCTTTCATTATTTCAAGTAATATACTGAAAAATATATATAATTATAATATGTTCTCAACAATAAATGAATTCATGAGCTAGACACCAATTTAAACGCTCCCAAATGTTTTTCAATACTCCCAAAACAGATCAATTTAAACCACGCACACAAATACCTCCTATCGATCATTTCAAGCTTATTATAAAAATTAGAAAAACTCTATATTTCACTCACACTCAAAATGATCATACTTCTACTATCAATATTTGTGCCAGTAATCTTGATATACCTTTTCAAGAAAACCAAAAACTCAACCCAAAACGACGCCGTTCCACCGGGCCCTCCCGGCCTGCCGTTGATCGGAAACGTCCTTCAGATCGGCTCAACGAGCGACCTGCCAGTCTATCTATGGCAACTCTCAAAGAAATATGGTCCCATTATGCAAATGAGAATAGGTTGTGTGCCTATGCTCATTATTTCTTCACCAAAATTAGCCAAAGAAGTGTTGAAAACACAAGATTTGGCATTCTGTGGGAGGACAAGGTTTCTAGGGCAGAAGAAATTGAGCTACAACTGTACGGACATGGTGTTTTCGCCCTACGGCGAGTACTGGAGGGAGCTGAGGAAGATCACAGCCGTTCATCTCTTCAGCCTAAAAAAAGTTCAATCTTTTCGTCCCATACGAGAGGACGAAGTCTCTCGTATGATCACCAAGATTTGGAGTTTCTCCCACGCTTCTTCCTCTGATCTTCGAGTTACCAATTTGAGTAAGACAGCCATGGCTCTTGGCACCGCTTTGATATGCAGAACTGCTTTTGGTAAGACATATGATCAAGATGATGGATTGGAGGTTAGAAGATTCGAGAAACTTCTGCGCGACGCTCAAGCCGTGCTAATGGCCTTTTATGTGTCGGATTATTTTCCGTCGTTGATGTGGGTGGATAGGTTGTCTGGAGCCGTTGATCATGTCGATAGGGTTTTTGAAGGTCTTAATTCTTTCTACCAGGAGCTGATTGAGGAGCATCTCGATCCAAAAAGGGTGAAGAAAGAGGAGGAAGAGGATGACATTTTGGATATATTGATCAACCTTAAAGAGGAGAATCTGTGCTCTGTCGACCTCGATTGGGATAACATCAAAGCACTGCTTACGGTATGACATCATCAATATAAACATACTCTTTGCTTTCCAAAAAAATTTCTATTTTCGAGTGTGTATGGTACCGTACGCTCCACCATATATCATTTTTTTATTTTTTGGTGTTTAACTTTTATTTAATAAAATTATAATTTTAAATTAATAAATTCTAAATATGATTACTAAATATATTCTAATTGAATTAATAATGCCTAATTGAAATTAGTTAAACCTAACTAAAATTAATAAACTTTAATTATCTCTATTTGCCTTTATCATTCCCTAATTTCTCCTGACCTGGCCAACCTCACGGTAAGGCCGACCACATAATAATTTATGGCCCTTATTACGTATTCCTATTACTATATAATATAAGTTCCAAAACAGGCCGTGTTTTTATTGAACCAAAACAATTGCCTTATGTTTTGGGACTGATCCGGCCCGATGGAACGGCCCAACAACTTCACAGCTTATGAGCTCAATAAATTTGTCATCAAAATAATTTCTTATTTTGCTCTTTCTTAGGATATTTTTATCGCTGCGACCGATACAAGTGCGGCATCAACTGTTTGGACCATGACAGCCTTGATCAAGGCACCTAACGTGATGCTGAAAGTACAATCCGAGATTAGAAATTTGGTGGGCACAAAAGGAAAAGTAGGCGAAGATGATATTCCGAAGCTTCCATATCTAAAAGCAGTCATAAACGAGACATTCAGATTGTACCCTCCAGCTCCACTGCTTGTACCACGAGAAACAAATGAAAGATGCACTCTAGAGGGCTATCAAATTCAACCCAAAACAGTGGTTTATATTAATGCGTGGGCAATTGCAAGAGATCCCGAGTACTGGGAAAATCCAGATGAGTTCGTGCCTGAGAGGTTCTTGAATAGCACAGTTGACGTAAAAGGACAAGATTTCGAGCTCATTCCCTTTGGATCGGGTCGAAGAATGTGTCCCGGAATGCTTATGGGACTATCAAATGTGGAGTTAACAGTTGCAAATCTACTCTATTCTTTTGATTGGGAACAGCCCCCGGGAACCCGGGCAGAAGATATCGATACCGAATCCCTGCCCGGAATCACCATGCATAAGAAAAATCCACTGCTCCTTGTAGCTAAAAGATATGTTGCTTAGAGCATCTCCAACCCAGCTGTATATCTTCAAATCTGAAGCAATTCCTTCTCCAGCCCAGCACCAATATCCTGCTCTATTATACAGATTTGAATAGTGTTGCTCCAAACTTGGAGCAACACTATTCATTGTTCTACTCTTTTTGCAATTAATTTTCTTGTTATATTTATTATTTTTTGTGTTCTTTAATTATTTTGTTCCAACATATTATATTATAGTTATATTTCTAAACATATTATACCAACATTAAAATTATATAAAATTATTTGTAAAATACAAGATAAGCTAAAAAAAAATTAAAAAAATACAACTACATAATAGAAGCATAAAAACAAAGTCGATACATTTAATTTTTAATAAAGGCTATCTCTGGAACGTCCCACCCCATTTGAAAATAAATTCTAAAATATATCAGAAATACTAGTGTTGGCTTCTTTGACTTGTTTCCGCTATCGAATAATATCTTGTTGCTCTGATCGGAAGTAATCACATGTTTCAGGATCATCAATCGTGGCCAAAAGTAGAATATTCTGTTTTTGTGTAAAAATATAGAGCAGACTGCTGGAGATGACTTACTAATTTTGCTGTATTTTAGTGCTGAAATTGCTGTATTTTAGTGCAAACCACTGGAGATGGCCTTGGGCAATATATTTGCATTATTTAACTATATGTGTGATTCTGTTTCCGTCACTTTAAATTAATTACTTATTTCGCAGATTTTGGTATTAAACTTTTATTATTTATTTAAATGAAATTAGTGTGAGATTTTCTTGTACACAATCAACCTGAGTAAATAAGTTTGTCTATTTATGAATATGTTAGTAGTCATGCACATATAAATAAAATCTAAAGTTGAAATTTCACATTCTTTAATTACACGAAGTAAAAAATGTTACTATAACAAATGGAAGGTAAAGAACTTTATCTCATTTAGGAAAGATAAACCCATGAGCTCATGAATAATATATGAATCGATCGAAAATAATGCATAGTATGACATCAAAATAATTTCTTATTCAGTATTTTATTTTTCCCCCTTTTATTATGTTTGAATTTGTAAATATTAATTGTTTTTGTTTTGTTTTGATTACATGTTCATCTTCCAAACAACGCATTAGATTTAGGGTAAATTATAGTATAGAAATATTTGCTCACATACGATAAAGTAAACAACAATCAAAAGTACATACAAGACATTTTTTCATTAATGAGAATACATGTCATAAAGTTTAAAACGGACTTTAAAGTTCAAGTCAAAATCAGGTCGACTCGAACCCGAACCTACCCGATCCGATTGTCACCCTAGTTATTAATTCCCCGTTTATTTCTGAATTCTCTTCAATTAGGATTTGTTAATCCATTATTTTTTTCTTCTTTTTTATTTTTAATTTTTAATAAATTTTAGCTATAGTTTATTTATTTTTCAATTAGAATTTATTAATGAGATAATGTGGGAAAATAACCATTTTTAAAAGACAAAGATAAATTCTAACCATCATTCTTTAAAAGATAAATAATAACCCGGTTTACCAAAATGCCCTTCCTTACCTTGTTTTTGAATTAAAAACTGAAGCAACTAAATTAAATACTCATACACGGTAGAAACTCTCTAATCTATTTCTTTCTCTCTCTCTCCTCTCATTTCATCTTCCTCCACTATCATCATCAGCCTTCCATCGTCCTCCACTGCTACCGCCAGCCTCCGATTGTCTTCAATTGCAGTCGCTGATATACTCTAATCCACTGTCCTCCTTCACAGCTAGGCGTCACCTCTCGCCGTCGCGATAGATCTCAACAGAGCAGATCTGTGCTCCTCTGATGTCGTCACCATCCACCGCTGCCGCCGGCCTCCGATTGTCTTCCATTGCAGTGGCTGATATACTCTAATCCACCGTCCTCCTTCACAGCTCCGGCATCACCTCTCGCCGTCGCGATAGATCTCAACAGAGCATATCTGTGCTCCTCTGATATCGTCGCCATCGCTGGTCCTTCCTTTCTTCTCATCTTCCCCGTCTCTCTTACCTCCTCTGATGTCGTCGTCGTCTCAACAGAGCAGATCTGTGCTGCCACCATCGCAACAGATCTGTCACACCGCTGTAATTTCGAGATTTGTGTCGCCGCCGCTGATCTCCATCACCGCCGTTGTATCGTGCCTTCACAATCATCAAAATATGGATGGAGATCCAGATTTTGAAGATCCGCCTTGTTGGTCATCGCCGCCATCTGCTCCGACGGAGAAGGGAACTTATTCTCCATCATTCATTTTTAGGATTTACATACATGGAATTACAGCCGTGTATGCATATGGTTTAATTCATGTATGCTTTATATATATTCATGTATGCAGCCGTGTGATTGGAATATGTGTTTGCATGTTTTTTCTTGTATGAAATCATGTATACTATTTCTTGTATGAAATCCTTGAGTGTCAGGTATACTTTTTCTGTATCTGTATGTCGTCATTGTATGCTTTTTCTGTATCTGTATGTCGTCATTGTATGCTTTGAGTATCATTGAAGTTAATTACGTTGTTGTGTATGTTGTCGTGTGTGTTTCGTGTATGTACTGACATTGGGATGGATTGTTAGCTAGTTATGCATGATACTTCATGTATGCTTTATATATATTCATGTATGCAGTCGTGTATGATTGGAATATGTGTTTGTATGTTTTTTCTTGTATGAAATCATGTATACTATTCATGTATGAAATCCTTGAGTGTCATGTATGTTTTTTCTGTATTTGTATGTCGTCATTGTATGCTTTTTCTATATCTGTATATCGTCATTGTATGCTTTTTCTATATTTGTATGTCGTCATTGTATACTTTGAGTATTATTGAAGTCAATTACGTTGTTGTGTATGTTGTCATGTATGTTTCGTGTATGTACTGACATTGGGAGGGATTGTTAGCTAGTTATGCATGATACTTCATGTATGTATGAATCCATACATTGACATACATGAATTCATACATGACATACACGAATACATGTATGTGTGTGTGTGTTTTTTCCTTATGCATGTGTTTCGTCGGAAAAAGTCACTGGATTTTTTTTTCTGAAAATATTTTTCGCTGGAAAAAATTGCCGGAAATTTTCGCCGGAAAAAGTCGCCGGTAAATATCGCCGAAAAGTCGCCGGAAAAAGTCACCGGAAAAATATTTGACTATCATGTATGTATTCATGTATGTGTTCATGTATGTGTTCGTGTATGTCATGTATACATGTCATGTATACTTTCATGTATAAGGGCAAAATAGTAAAGATGTACAAATTTTGGTTAGTATTTATGTTTTAAAGATTAATGGTTAGAATTTATTTTTGCTTTTTCAAAGTGGTTATTTTAACTTTCCTCCCTTTATTAATTCTCCATTTTTTCTTAATTCTCCCCGATCAAATTTTATTAATCCTAATTAAGATTTATTAATCTCATTCAAAACTAATTAAATATTGATTAAATTAATTTAATGACACAAAAAAACAAAAAAAAAATGAGAGAAATGTGAGATCTACGACAATAATACAACGACAACGATCAGATAAAGTATTGTCGTATCTAATTTTATATGTTTACAACAACGCAAAAATGACAACGGTTATACAAAGTGTTGTTGTATTTAATATTATACACCTACAATCACAGGCAAATGACAATGGTTCCACATAGCATTGTCTTATTTAACATTATAAACCTATAACAACATTGATACGACAACGGTTGCCCAAAGTGTTGTTGTATTTAATATTAAATACTTACAACAATATACAAATGATAATGGTTGTACAAGTGTTGTAGTCTCAATATTATATACTTACAACAACAGTCTAATGACAACGATTACTAAAGTGCGTTGTCGTATCAAATATTATAAACCTACAATAACAGTGAGATGACAACATTTGCACGAAGTGTTGTCGTATTTAATATTATATACCTATAATAACACACAAACAACAACGGTTAGACAAAATGTTGTCGAATTTGACATTATATGTTTACAACAACAGACAAACGACAACGGCGAACGAAATTGTTGTCATGTATTGTGTTATTTAACTACAACAACAGTAACGTAAATATTATTTTTGAGAGTATAAAATAAGTTACCACAACATATGTATAACAATGGCAGACCAAAACCGTTGTCTATGAGCGCATTTTTCCGTTCATAGACAACGGTTTTGGCTACAACACTTTTCTTCAAAACAACAATGGTTTTTCACTAAAATTGTCGTCTTTGATGCGTTGTCGTTTAGCAGTTTTATTGTAGTGAATTAACCATAGAATTTATTCTTATCTTATTAATGTGTCGTGCGTAAGGATTATGTAGCATAACACGATTGTGTAGTTGAGAATTCGGGTTTCTTGTTAATTATTATTGTTATATGGTGAGTTTTATTTTTGAGTGAAATATTATAATAGCCACTTAAGTTAATAAAAACAAAATACTAGTCACTAAGTTAATATTATATAAATACTGGCCACTCTTACAAAAATACCCCTAGATAGAAACAGAACCGCCGTCTTCGCACAATCTCATTCCTTCTTCGCACCTCCGCCGTCTTCGCATCTCCTCCGTCGCCGTCTTCGCATCTCTTCCACCGCCGCATTCGCATCTTCTTTCACCAACACCTTCGCGTCTAGGCTTCTTCGCGCCTAATCTTTACCGCTCGTGCTACCGTCGCGTCACCCTCTATGCCGCGCCACCATCTCCCCCGCTCGTGCTACCCATCGCGCCTCCCTCTATGCCGCGCCACCATCTCCGCCGACGATGTCGAATAGCTCAAACAGAAGTGATTCCGTTAAATCAAAATCCGACGACGATTATAGCGCCGATGTAAGTTTCCTACTACAAATCTATGTGTTAATGGTGTTAATTTGTGATGCAAAACTCCGTTGCGGTGGTGGAAGGAGCGAATAGATCTAGTCGCCCCATGTAGGGTGCAAGTGGATCTACTCGCCCCATGTATTGTGCGAATAGATCTAGGTACGAGCGGGCGAACGAGGGCCGTTCGCGCGACTCGCGTTTGATGTCTGGGTAAAGTGAGCGGCGCGAGCGGGCGAACGAGGGCCGTTCGCGCGACTCGTGCCTGATGTGTGGGTAAGGTGAGCGGCGCGAGCGGGGCGAACGAGGGCCGTTCGCACGACTCGCGCCTGATGTGTGGGTAAGGTGAGCGGCGCGAGAGGGGCGAACAAGGGCCGTTCGCGCGACTCGCACCTTGCTCGGGTGTGAGGGTAATATGAGCGGTGCGAGTGGCGCAAACGGGTCGATCGGTGCCCGTGCGTGCCGTTCGCGCCACACTAGTTTGCGAGATGGAGGCGCGAACGGGTCGAATGGGCTGTCGTTCGCCCGTTCGCGTACAGAACAAGGGCCGCTCGCCTCACTCGCACCACTCCATGTTCGACAACCGAAGCGTACCGGGCGAACGTTGCAACTTCTAGTTAAAATGGTAGAAATATAAGTTAAAGGGTAAAAAAGTATTTTCAAACAAATAGTGGCTAGTATTTATATAACATTAAGTTTGTGGCTAGTATTTTGTTTTTATTAACTTAAGTGGTTATTTCACATAGTTACTCTTTATTTTTTCCTATAATATACTTCTCGCTACAACGGATACAAGTGCGGCAACAACTGTTTGGACCATGAGAAACACATGGGCTACAAAATATAATCCTACCCAAAACAAAGATGCACTATAGAGGGCTTCGAAATCCAACAAAAATCTTGGTTTATGTAAGCATGTGGACAGTTGCAAGAGATGCCCGAGTACTAGGAAAATCCAGAAGATTTCACACGTGAGAGGTTCTTGAATAGTGATATTGACGTAAAAGGGTATGATTTCGAGGTCATTCCTTTTGGGTCGGGACGAAGAATGTGCTGTGAAATGCCCGTGGGACTTGCAAATGTGTGGAGCTAACAGTTGCAAATTAAATCTGATATATATACTACTCCCTTTATCTCATAATAAGTGTCTCACTTTTCTCTTTAGTTTATCCAACCAAAGTGTTTCATTTCCTTTTTTGGAAATCACCTTCTCTCACAAAACGGTGTGGGCTCCATCATTTTCTATTTCTTTATCATTTAAATCAGTCTTCTCCTTAATTCTCGTGCCAAAAAGAAATGAGACACTTATTATAGGACGGAGATAGTATTTTGATTGGGAACTACCCACAGTAATTCGGACATAAAATATTGATACTGATATCCCTTGACCGGAATCATGATGCATAAGAAAAATGTTGCTTAATATGTTGCTTAGGCCATCTTTAGCCCATAAACCAAAATTCAAATTCATTTTGCAGTAACTATCACGATAAAAAGTAATTCATCTTCAATTCACAACCTCAAACTCAAACTCAAAATAATATCTCTATATCTTACTTCTCATACCACTTTATATACTCTTGCAATAATACCTATATACTTTTCAATATTACACATTAAGATCTTGGTAAATGTTAAGATCTTATAAAACAATACAAATAAAAATGGTTAAAAGATCTTATATTGAAAACCAGAGGGAGTAGCGTTTCTCAAATGTATGACATTTTTTTTTAGCTCTCAATTATAGGATACAGTTTTTTAGTTTCGATATCCAAAGGATACATTTCGGCGCAAATAATATTTCAAAATCATCAAAAATCAACCGCCACCACTCCTCGATGAAGCTACCGACGGAGGTTAACGATGGAGATGGGTAAGAGAGTCGTAGGTGACGACATTTTTGGGATGGGGTTGGGATTTTTGGGTCGAATTATCCATAAAAATCCGGCAAATTCTCGAATTAGGAATCAAGTGTTTGAAATCAACGGAGTTTATAGTTTGAATTTTTTTATAATCTATTTCAATTTAGGACGAATGGCCTGTAAAATACTCAACTTTCATCAAATTCTTGTTTTGCACACCAACTAAAGATTTTGCCTCACAAATACTCAACTTTCAAGTTCTTCTGATTTTGCTTCAGGTAAAGTGCTCCGGCCAATTTGATATTGAGTTGTCGCCTACGTGGCAAATTGAAGACTATTGTGGCATTCGAACAACACAAAATGATGTCGTTTTGTTAATATTGTAAATTAAAAACGTAAGAAATAAAAGCGATATTTCCACATCAGCTTTTCTCCCTCTCCTCCATCTCCCTCTCCTTCTCCAGTCTGTAAATTTAAAGCTTATGCAACCCAGAAAATCTGAAAATTTCTTCACCGACCACCACCACCAATCCTCTACATTGCCACCGCCACCACCACCACTACCACCGTCGCCACTGTTGATTCGTATATCACCACCTTCAATGGCGTGCAACCTCTAAGCGTTCGCGCTGCTGCCGACCGTCAGCCATGATTCTGCCACCGAGCTCTATTTCCACGTCGTGAATTCGAATTCAATAAAGGTATGACCTTTTATTATGGTTTCTTTTCTAAATTCGTGTGTGTGTGTGTTGGGGGAGGGTTGTGGTCGTAGCTAGATTTTGAGTGATTGTTTGTGGATTTTGTTGGTGGCTGTCGTGGTCGCCATTGTTTTTGCTTGAGAGAAAGAAAGAGTTCACCAAAAGGGTATAGAGAGATAGGAGAAAGAAACCTTTTTTTTAATCCCAAAACGATGTCGTATTTGTTTGCCATCCGATTTAGCCACATAGGATTTTTCGGTAGCTATGTCAGCATCAGATTTGGGGAAATCGATCTCGGTTGAAAAATCAGAAGGATTTGAAAGTTGAGTATTTGTGAGGTAGAATCTTTACGTGGTGTGCAAAATTAAAATTTGATGAAAGTTGGGTATGTTACAGGCCATTCGGCCTTCAATTTATTATATTAGTCTTATGCTTTCTTTTTATTACTCCCTCCATCACACTTTGTATGGCCTATTTTTTTGGCACGATTAATTAAAAAAATTGTGATTAAAGGATAAAGAGATAGAAAGTGTTGAAATCACTTGAAGTGGAACACCCAAATAAGAAAAACATGCCACTTGAAGAGAGACGGGGGGAATATTTGATTGTGTTTATTCTTAATAGCATGCGTAGCTAATTTTCTAATTCGGCGAGAATAATGAAGCATTAGTCTAATAATTCTGTGAGACCTAATCGTTTGAATAATTAATTTTTTTGTGTTTCGACTTATTGCTTGAGTTTAGAGTTAATTCCGATTTTGTTTAATCCTGATCAACTTAGATTTGATTGGACTAAAGTCAATTAATTATTGAAATATGGTTAATTAGTGATAAAGCTACCATGTTCGTAGTAGGAATAAATAAACGGGTTATTACTTGCGTTCCTGAGTAATTCGTCTAAATTGAGTTCCTTTAATTCTTAATACTATTAGAATGTTAAATTCAGGACTGATGTCTACAGCTAGGTTGTATTTAAATAAGAGAAATACTCTCTCCGTTCCAAATTAATAGGCCCAAGGTGCCGACACGGATGTTAAGAAAATGAATTATTTATTATCTGAAAGAGAAACGTAGCTTTTTTGAAGGGTATTTTTATCAAACCAAGTAGCAGAGAGAAATGAGAATGTAGTTCTATTGTGGCATAATATATAATACTCCATATGAGTATATGTTTGAGTGTATTTAATTTTTATTATGTATCGTGGGGCATTTTAGTTTCTAGCTATTTTAGAAATGAGCCTATTGAATTGGGACGTTCATATAAGGTTAGTGAGCCTATTGATTTGAGACAGAGGGATGGAGTGGTTAGTTTAAGCGTCTCTTGCTAGCTATCAATAAAGTACGTGAAAATTGGGGTATATTTTTTTTTTTTTTTTTGAATATCATTACAAATATTAATACTCACACACCCCACCTAGGGTTTTTTTGTGGCCGAGAGTACTCGAACCTCTGACCTATTGGTCAACAGGCAACCACTCCACCACTAGGCCATCCCCACTGGGACAAAATTGGGGTATATTTGCTGCATACACGGTACCTTATAACTAGCTGGTCCATAGAAATTAAGTTATCTTTGTGTTGATAATGAGAGCTATTAGTCTAGTATGGATTTATTCGAAAATGGATTACTTTTCGCTTGATAAATATCTCATTGTTATTTTAGTTAATTTTATTGTATTCTTGGATGACAATTGTAATCTCTCAAGTTAAGGCGTTCATTACACCAAAAATTGATTTTCTTGTAATGTTTATTAAAAAAAAACGAATTTTAGGAAAAAAAAATAATTCTCCCATTCTAGGTGGTTTGATATTGTTTATTGCATGAATTATTTGATGGTATATACCCCACGTGATCAAATAATTGACACATCAATTGGTGGGCCTCACAAATGCTTAATGGTGCCATACACACATAAAGTACATCAAACACATCGATTCAAACCACACATACTGAGAATGAGAAAGTAGCAAAACTTAATTGCTTTAATATTCAAAATGATACTCCCTGCCCCAAAAGTATGGTTCATATTTGATTTGTTGTGAAATATAAAATATTAATTGAAACCTGGTACAGAAGGAGTTATTTTTTTGTTTTGGTAACTTTATTGCTTTCACAGTAAATTCAAAATGATACTTCTACAGTCAATAATTGTGCTGATAATCTAGACATGCTTTATTTAATAACAGTGTTAAATTATCAATATTATTCAAGTTTTGTTCATGTGTATTATGATTAAATCACATTTTCGACACTTTCATGACCCAATAAATTGTTTATATTTTTAAATTGACACCAGGCTGACCTTTACATCACCGGATAGTCTTTGCAAATCGAAAATCTACGTATGATTGGAATGTGATTTAAAATAATGTTGTGGATTTTTTTTTTTTCCCGATCTAATAGGTTTTTGTAAAGGCATACGCAAATACTTCTGTGAGGCCGCCTCTTATGTACAACCGGATCTTTTTGACCCGGAACCGACCCGGATAATATATTATATATATTAATTACTACCGCTTATGTTATGGAATTGATGTCTAGCCTAGTGGGTGGCCAGTGTTCTAGAACTTCCCGGACGAGGTTTCGACTTCCCCCCTTGATAGCTAATTTTTTTTTCTTTTCATTCTTTTTTCATAATTATTTTTCTATCTTTATTATATATTTTTACTTTTCTTTTTCTTAATTATTTTTATGTAATTCTTTCTTTTTCTTAATTCATTACTTTTACCTTTTCTTTTTTAAATTATTTTCAATTAGAATTTATTAATGAATAAAAGTAACACTCCTTATAAATATAAATAATGTTTCACACTGATAAATTTTTTTCTTTTCTTAATTGTTTTTTTCTTTCTTAATTCTTTCTTTTTCTTAATTGTCTTAATTCTTTCTTTTTTCCTTAATTTTTTTAATTCTTTCTTTTCATTAATTTATCATTTTTTTCTCTTTCTTTTTTTTTAATTATTTCCAATTAAAATTTATTAATGAAAAAAGTGACACAATAAAAATGATGTTTCACATTAATAAAGTTTTTTCTTTTCTTAATTTTTTTTCTTTCTTAATTATTTATTTTTCTTAATTGTCTTAATTCTTTCTTTTTTTCTTAATTTTTTTTAATTCTTTCTTTTCCTTAATTCATCATTTTTTCTCTTTCCTTTTTTTTTAGTTATTTCCAATCAGAATTTATTAATAAAGGAAATTGACAATTTTTATAAATAAAAATAACACTTGAAATTGATAAAAGTGACTCTTTATGAATAAGAATCACACTTCATATGAATAAAAATGACACTCCACATTGTTATACGTGACACTCTTAATGAATCAAAGTGACGCTTCGCATAGATAAAGGTGATACTCGTTGTGAATAAAAGTGGCACTATTTATGAATAAAAATGACACTCATGTGTGCTTGTGTTAGTCTAGTGGTAGAGTGGTTAATGTCCGCGCCAAAGGTTAAGGGTTCAAGTCCACCGTCACAAGGCCTTAAAATTTTTTGTAATGCTTGTTCAAAAAAAAATGACACTCTGTTGGAAAAATTATAAAGTTTTGATTTAATACCAAAATCCAACTGATTCTCCAACCGAATAGATGATTGCTTCATCCTAAGTAGTGTTTTCTAGTTTACCTGTTTGAGCTCTAGATTTTCTAGGTTTATAGGTTTAGGAAGCAGAAGACAGCGGACGATCCAGCTGTGTCTACAGCAGGAGTCAACCTTCAGCTGAGACTTTCAGCAGAGCATGATCAAGCTGAAGAGAATTCGAGCTGAGTTCAAAACACAGCTGGTCCAGCTGTACAGAACAAAAAGAACTAACTCTGAAGACATCACTTCAAGTTAGTTTGCCCAATCCAGCTCTGAATTCAGAAGCCAGCTCCAAAGGCAGAAGATTCCGGCATCAGAGGAAGTCAATATGCCTCGACCAATTAGGGATTGCCGAATCAGCATCCTAGACTTCAAGACCTAGGATGTGACACAAATGAAGACAGGTGCAGATTCGCCCAACGGCAGATATCGAATTTAAGAAGTGTAGGTAAGATTCAAACGGCTCCTCCAACGGCTAGTCTTGAATCTCTACCTATATAAACCCGTCTTCAACCACAGGAACAAATACGAAAAACTCTCTACAAGCTTTCATTCTCTGAAACCCTCAATCTTTCAGAAGCTCTCTAGCAGTTCTACATAGTTAAAAGAACATTTTATCTTAAAGTGTTTCTAGTTCAGAAACTGCTTAGTTTTTCGTCTGATCCCTAGGCCAAAATCTTTGTATATCTTAAGCCTAGATTTCGAACGAGTTCATCATACTCTAAAGTTCTTAATTGTAAGAACTCGTTCACAGTTGGAACCCCAAACCAAACCCCTCTTTACCCAGAAAGGTTAGGTCAAGGTAACGCTTGCTTGAAGCGGGAAATTCAAGTGTGTGTAAGGTTTTTTCAGTACCCGTAAACTGAAAGGTTAGGCTTGACAGTGCCCGCAAACTGTTGGAACACAGCTCGGATTAGAGTTGTGAAGTTACTTGGTACTTGGAAACCAAGTGGTAGTGAATTACCAGTGAACCTGGTCGTGGATGTAGGAGGTGTTACTCCGAACCATGTAAAAATCTCGTGCTCTTTTCTTTTTCTTTAAATTCAGTTTAAGTACTAACTTTATCATCTCATTGCATATTTGATCTAAAACTGCATACACGGCTGCTCTCCAAAGACAGCTGTGTCTTTCTGAAAGTTGTACAACTTGACTAAACTAAAAACATAAAGTTAATCTTTTCAAGCTGAGTTTTTCTAATTAACCGAGCTAAGTTTTCAAACCACCACATTCCGCACTGCCAGCTGAGTTATTTGTCCAGCTAACCCTCCTCAGCTGGATTAATAACTGAGCTCACCAACTCTGTTATTTAAACTAGAAAAAAGTTTTCAGAAATCTATTTGGTGTATTCACCCCCTCCTCTACACCAAATACCTAGCTCAGGGACCATCAGTTGGTATCAGAGCAGTGGTTCAACAGACCGCTGTTTCTGTATCAAGAGATCTCTCTTGACAATCTGTCAGTGGTCATCTGAACAGATCCTCTTTGTGAAAAACTCATAATATTACATACTGTGCATATCTCCATGGATTCTTATCTTAACAGGAATCTTCCCACCTTCTCGATTGACGATTATGCAATATGGAAGTTCAGACTGAAGAGCTTTCTCTGTGCACATCATGATATGATGTGGGACGTCATCACAGACGGACCCATCATAATATTCAAACAAGGGAACTAGCTTGTTCCAACTCAAGATGGTGGTCAACCAACATATCAGCTCATTCCCAAGCCCAAGAGTGAGCATACCTCAGAAGAAAGGAAGCAGGCTGGACTAGACAGCTTCGCGAGGAACACCATATCTTCAACGGTCTCCAATGCCTACCTCAGCAAAATCATCAACTGCGAAACCGCAAAGGAGATGTGGGAAACTCTAGCAAAGCTATGCGAAGGGTCGGAGGAGATAAAGGAAAATAAATTCACTATTGCATGCCAGAAGTTTGATAACTTCAAGCAGCTGGTCAACAAGTCCATCGAAGGGATGGAACTCAGATTCTCCAATATAGTGGTGGAAATAGAAACCATCCGAACTGGGAAATACACCCAGCGAGAAAAAAAATCTAAAAGTTCTTTCAGCGCTCACAGCTGAATAGAACACATATAAGGTGGTACACCAAAGTCGAAGTAACTTAGGTGATCTTTCAACTGAAAGATTATTCTCCCTGCTCAAGGCCAACGAATATAACTTGAAGATTACCATGAAAGAATCTTCAAGCAATCAAAATGATGGAGAACTGACACCTGTGCCAAAAGAGATTGCGTTCAGAGCCAACTCTGAAAAATCCGCATACATGCAGTCAACTGAGTCATCGAAGAAGGACATGAACAAGGAAGAGCTACTTGAAGAAATAGCCATGCTGGTCAAAAATTACAACAAACTCAACACCAGCAAGGGCAAATACAAGAAGTTCGCAAGAACTTACAGAGACAAGTACGCAGCAGCTGATGAGAAGTCAGCTGACAAACGAACAGAAGAATGTTGCTTCAACTGCAAGGAACCAGGACACTACCGGCTAGATTGTCCAAAGCTGTCCAAGAAAGATAAAGACCAACTGAAAGCTAAGGCAGCTAACAGAATGAGAGCTTACATCGCCGATGAGGAATCAGAGTGCAACAAAATGGATGACAACATGCCATTTTCAGACTCGGAAGAAGAAGCACTGATGGCCCACGATGAACCTAATTGGGATACGTGCTTCATGGGACAAACAGACGGCATTGATGAAGATGAGGTAATGTCTCGAACCCAAAATCTATCTGACCTCTCACCATCACACGAACACTCTACACAGGTTTCAGAATCAGGGCTACCTGACTAGAGTCTAGTAGAGAAAGTAATGAACGACTCCAAGGAGCTTCAAGAGATCCTTGACGTCATAATGTGTAAGAATGCCGTGCTGAAAGCGGAACTGGAAAAGAAAAAGGTATCAGAAGCAGCTGATACAACACAGCTTCACGAGGAAGTTGTTTCACTAAAAGACAAAATAGTGAAACAAGATCAGCTGATGAAGGACTTCTACTATGAGAAGAAACAGCTGATAGAAGATTTGGAAAAGGTCACAGTTGAATCAGAAAAGAAGTCAGCTGAGATCCTTGAGCTGAAAAACACCGAAGAAGTACTATCTAAGAAGATAGTAGCTTTCATCAAAGCCACATCAACAATGGATGAGACCATAGGTGCACAATGTCCAGCAGCACTCAAAGCGGGACTGGGATACCATGAATCAAAAGATGCCTCAAACATTGCCTCCACGAGTGGAACAAAGGTAATGTTTGTACGAGCAAATGAATATCCAATTCCAGCAACTCTGCATCAACTGTTGAGGACACAGCAGGCGTCAGAAAGGCCAGCTGTGAGACATCCTCAAGCTCCGTCAAGAACACAGCAGGCATCAAAAAGGCCAGCTGTGAGACAACCTCAAGCTCAAATCAGACAGCAACGTGCTCAACCTCAACAAAGACAACAAGCTGGACATTACAAATACTAGCAACAGCAACAGCACGTTGAAAGATATCAACCGAGATATCAGAGATACCCAGCTGGATATCACTCATATGATTACCAGCTGGAGAACCATTTCCAGCTGAAGTATCACAAGAGACAGCAGAGACAAAGAAACGTCTCAGCTGGATACCATAGAAGACCAAGACATCAAGTCAGGAAGACACTGAGATCAAGACCCCACCAGCAACAATCGAAGAACACAAAGAATGTGTATATCGACTCAGCTGGAAGAATTGTCAGATCAAATGACCCAATTCGAGTCATCAAGCAGATCTGGGTCATTAAAGGATCTCTGTCTAACCCTCAAGGACCCAATTAAAACTGGGTACCTAAACTTTGATCTTTTGTATAGGTTGCAAGGGAACGACGCATCATTGAGGAGTCAATGAGAACGCTATGGTACTTGGACAGTGGATGCTCCAAGCACATGACACACTTAAAACACCTACTCCAGGAGTATATCGAGCGTCCAGGCCCTCAAGTAACATTTGATGACAACTCCAAAGGCCTAACCAAAGGTTATGGTACATTTAAAACTAGAAATGTTATAATCCCAAATGTTTCTTATGTACAAGGATTGCAACACAACTTGCTTTCCATTAGCCAATTCTGCGACAACGGTTTTTCTGTCAAGTTTGATGCACAGGGATGCACAGTGAAGCCCAGGGAAACCAAGCAGATACTCCTAAGAGGGAAAAGAGAAGGAAATATGTATTTTGTCGGGAACAAAGACCCTCCGGAGACTTTTCTTGTATCAAAAAGCAGCAATGAAGTCAGCTGGTTGTGGCACAGACGGCTGAATCATCTCAACTTCAAGACAATCAACAAACTGGCTAGGAACCAGCTCGCTAATGGAATTCCAGATCAAGTATATGACAAAAGTCATATGTGCAGCGCGTGTCAACAAGGAAAGCAGACAAGAATATCATTCTCTCTCAAGCCAGTGCAGTCAACTGATCGAGTACTCCAACTCCTTCACATGGATCTGTTTGGTCCAGTTACTCCAGCAAGCTTCAATGGCAGAAAATATACTCTGGTCGTGGTGGATGACTTCTCAAGATTCACATGGGTGTCATTCCTGTACCAGAAGAGCGAAACAAGGACTAAGCTGCCTATCCTGCTGGAATGACTGTCAACTCAGAAGGAGTGCAAGATAATGTCAATCAGATCAGATCGAGGAATGAAGTTTCTAAATGAAACCATTTATGAATACTGCGAGAAGAACGGAGTTCAACATCAAACCTCAGCAGCACATACACCTCAGCAGAATGGTGTAGCTGAGAGAAGAAATAGAACACTCAAAGAAGCGGCTACCTCAATGCTAGCCAACTCTGCCATTCCAAAGAAGTTCTGGGCCGAAGCAATCAACACAGCTTGCTTCACTCAGAATCGCTCCCTACTCACATCAAGGCAAGGAAAGACACCGTATGAGCTTTGGAACAACAGGATACCATATATTGGATATGTCAAAGTCTTCGGATCCAAATGTCATATCCTAAACAACGGAAAGATACAACTCAAGACGTTCGATGCGAAGACAGACCGAGGAGTATTCCTTGGTTATTCTGCTGTGAGTAAAGCATATAGAGTCTTCAACAGAAGGACTCAAACAGTCGAAGTAACTCTACATGTTACCTTTGACGAGTCATCATTCGAATATAGAGACTCTATCAAACGAAGAAACAAAGGAGAATCTTCAAAACAGATTCAGACAAGAGCTCAAGAAAATCGAATCAGGAATTTGGCCGAACCATTAATTTGGGATGATGAGCCAGAGGAGGAACTTCAAGTCAATCGGGAAGCTCTACCAACTGGATGATTGAACCAGGAACTGAAGGGAAGACAGTCGATTCCAGCAAATACAGAGGAATAATAGGTTTCCTGTTGTATCTAACCGCGAGTCGTCCAGACATCTCTTTCGCAGTCGGAGTGTGTACCAGATTTCAAGTTGATCCAAAGGAAGCACACATGCAAGCAGCCAAGAACATTCTCAAATATATCAAAGGAACTCAGAATGTTGGGCTGTGGTACCCAACTGAAGACAATCTACAGCTGACTGGATATTCAGACTCAGACTTCGCTGGAGATCGGTTGGACAGAAAATCAACTTCAGGAACTTATCAGTTCCTAGGAAGTAAGTTGATTTCATGGTTTTCAAAGAAGCAAACGTGCGTCGCAACTTCCACAACTGAAGCAGAATATATGGCCGCTGGAAGCTGTTGCTCACAAATTCTCTGGTTGAAACATCAGCTGTATGACTATGAAGTGAAAACTGGACAAATTCCAATTTTCTGTGATAGCTCAAGTGTGATTGCTATATCAGAGAATCCAGTACATCACACAAGATGCAAGCATGTGGACGTACGCCATCACTTCATCAGAGATCACGTGGAAAAGAAGGATGTGATTGTTGAGAAAATTCACACAGACATACAGCAGGCTGATATACTCACAAAGCCGTTGATAGAAGCAAGATTCAAAATACTGTGCGGATTACTTGGATTACTCAACCCAGACGATGCTTCAACCAGCTGAATGGAAGCAGACCCAGCTGAATGGAAGCAGACCCAGCTAAATGGAAGTAGACCCAGCTGAATGGAAGCCGACCCAGCTGAATGGAAGTAGAGCTGGAATTCAAAACCGACATCAGCTGAAAAAGAATCAAGCTCAACCAGACGCCAAAGTTGAAGGATTATTCAGCTGAGGGGGAACCAGCTGGAACAACGTTCACTCAGCACAACGACTCAACCGAGGTATCAGCTGACTACAATGATCAGCTTAGAGGTTTGCAACAACATTAACTACACCTATTCAACCTGTTATCAGTCAAATCATGTCTTGTCATATCTAATCAAATTTAAGTAAAAGTCTGCAAAGAACTGAATCATGGGAGTTTTGAGGCAAAAGTCAAAGTGCCCCAATCGTCCTCTCTCACGCATTAACTCGCAATTTCTGAACAAGAAATTAACATGACACGAGAATCTCTCCCAGACGTAGATCTTCTTATCAATCGATAAATCTTGATCGTCCATTCATCAAGAAAGTTATATAAATATGCTCGAAGAGATACATAAAACATAGAATCAACCCTAAAATGTTTTTCGGCATTTTTTCTTATTTCCATCAATTGGTATTATTTGTTTCTACTAACAAAAGTTGCAGAAGAAGAACATGGAATCTAGAAAGATATCTCCCGAAGCCGATCAAACTTGAAGAATCTGTCAAAGCTTCAAGATAAGAGTTGCTTAACTCTCAGGAACCTCAAGAAGACGGAGTTCCAGGAGAAGATGAAGCCCATCGACAGATTTGGTCCAACGCAGTGGGAGAGTGCAAAGCTCAAGAACGTCATTCACCAGGAAGGTGCAGATATCTTCTTGGGAATGTCAAAGGAAAAAGACCTCCTCCGCCCCACTGTTTCTCTCAAAATCAAAGAGAGAACGGGACATACAACTCCCTGGGATGCAAAAATTAACGTCAACAGAACTGGACCAGATGTTGATAAAGCCGGAGTCTTCAAGAGGAATAGTGTCAAAGCTCTTGCTCCGCCACAGGAGGCACAGAAAAAGATGCAGGAGACAAAGTAGCATGCATCTATTTCCTTCCCCGCTGGGAATCGGAAACAACTTGAGGAGACAAAACATGCTGAAGCACCGTCTTCAAACAGAAGACTAAAGTCAAAGGTGCTCAGTCAGTCAGCCAAGAAGCCAGCTGACATTAAGAGAGAATTCGTAACTACTCTCCGATGAGCAGAAGGCCCACAAGCGGTGGTTTCTTACGGTGGAGAAGAAGTTCAGGTGCCTGTGTGAACATCATCATCGCCACCACCACAACGACGTATTCCAGCTGATCAACTAAGCTTAAACCCCATAGCAGATGGAATACTTCAACCGCCTTCTCCTCAATTTCCTTCAGCTCAACAGGGACACCAGCTTCGAGATCTACTTATGGAAGTTGGAGCTCAAGCCCCTGCACCAAGCTCAAGTGGAAAACATCATCCAGCCGATGATCACTTGCAGCTGGACGATGCTAACATGAGCTGAACCCCACAGCCACCACTCCAGAAGTGGAAGGTGAATACTCAAGTCCCTCAAGTGCTGAATCAGACTTTCTCATTCAAACTAATGAAGTCTGACGAAGCAAAAATTGCTAGGAATGAAGTTGTGTCATACTCAGAAGATGTTATCTCCAGTGCCAACTCATACCTTCAAGCACTCAGCTGGACCGCCCCAGCTAAAACAGGCCAAGGACGCTGTGTCTGCAATCACAGCTGAGGCTAATGCTATTGAAAAAGAGCCAGCTAATGCAACAGCTGAGCCACAAAGACTCCAAACCTCGCTGCTCAGAGCTAACAACCACAGTTTCGCCAAACTAAAACATCGCAACAGCTGATGTTGTATCTCTCCCACCTTGATTGATCATGCCAAAAAGGGGGAAATTGGTATGAGTAAGGGAGAAGAGAATGAGACAAAGAAGAGACGAACTGCTGAGCTAGAGGAACCAGCTGGAAAAGAAACAAGTCAAAAGAAAGAAGACTGGATGCAGAAGAGAAGACCCAGCCAACTGGGATTGAAGACTGAAGAATTGAAGAATTTTTTTTCTTTCTTTCTTTTTCCTGTTTTATGATGTATTTTCTTACATTAATAAAACACAAGTTTTTCTGCGTCATAAGTTGTCTCAGTTAGGTTTTGGCATCATCAAAAAAGGGAGAAATTGTTGGGAAAAATATAAAGTTTTGATTTAATACCAAAACCCAACTGATTCTCCAACCGAATAGATGATCGCTTCATCCTAAGTAGTGTTTTCCAGCTCACCTGTTTGAGCTCTAGATCTTCTAAGTTTACAGGTTTAGGAAGCAGAAGACAGCAGACGATCCAGCTGTGTCTACAGCAGGAGTCAACCTTCGGCTGAGACTTTCAGCAGAGCATGATCAAGCTGAAGAGAATTCGAGCTGAGTTCAAAACACAGCTGGTCCAACTGTACAGAACAAAAGGAACTAACTCTGAAGACATCACTTCAAGTCAGTTTGCCCAATCCAGCTCTGAATTCAGAAGCCAGCTCCAAAGGCAGAAGATCCCGGCATCAGAGGAAGTCAATATGCCTCGACCAATGAGGGATTGCCGAATCAGCATCCTAGACTTCAGGACCTAGGATGTGACACAAATGAAGACAGGTGCAGATTCGCTCAACGGCAGATATCGAATTTAAAAAGAGTAGGTAAGATTCAAACGGCTCCTCCAGCGGCTAGTCTTGAATCTCTACCTATATAAACTCATCTTCAACCACAGGATCAAATACGAAAAACTCTCTACAAGCTTTCATTCTCTGAAATCCTCAATCTTTCAGAAGCTCTCTAGCAGTTCTACATAGTTAAAAGAACACTTTATCTTAAAGTGTTTCTAGTTCAGAAACTGCTTAGTTTTTCGTCTGATCCTAGGCCAAAATCTTTGTATATCTTAAGCCTAGATTTCGAACGAGTTCATCATACTCTAAAGTTCTTAATTGTAAGAACTCGTTCACAGTTGGAACCCCAAACCAAACCCCTCTTTACCCAGAAAGGTTAGGTCAAGGTAACGCTTGCTTGAAGCGGGAAATTCAAGTGTGTGTAAGGTTTTTTCAGTACCCGTAAACTGAAAGGTTAGGCTTGACAGTGCCCGCAAATTGTTGGAACACAGCTCGGGTTAGAGCTGTGAAGTTACTTGGTACTTGGAAACCAAGTTGTAGTGAATTACCAGTGAACCTGGTCGTGTTATTCCAAACCACGTAAAAATCTCGTGCTCTTTTCTTTCTCTTTAAATTCAGTTTTAGTACTAACTTTATCATCTCATTGCATATTTGATCTAAAACTGCATACACAGCTGCTCTCCAAAGACAGCTGTGTCTTTCTGAAAGTTGCACAACTTGACTAAACTGAAAACATAAAGTTAATCTTTTCAAGCTGAGTTTTTCTAATTAACCGAGCTAAGTTTTTAAACCACCACATTCCGCACCGCCAACTGAGTTATTTGTCCAGCTAACCCTCCTCAGCTGGATTAATAACTGAGCTCACCAACTCTGTTATTTAAACTAGAAAAAAGTTTTCAGAAATCTATTTGGTGTATTCACCCCCCATCTACACCAAATACCTAGCTCAAGGACCATCACACTCCTCATAAATAATAGTGACACTCCTCATTGATAAAAGTGACACTCTTTATAATTAAGAGTGACGCTTCTAATGAACTAAAGTGACAATCCTTATAGAGGCAAAACTTAGAATAGCCAAAACACATAGTAAAACACAAATGTTGGCCACAAGTTTAATTTTCACAAATTATGGCAAACATTTGCCTTTTTGGTCGAAAATACCCCTCTTGTAGATGGAAGTTACTTTTTAGTTGTCACTTTTAACTTTTGAGATTTCACTTTTTTTTTCAAATCGTCCAAAACAAATTCTCTCTCATCTCTCCCCGTTTTCTGCAACCGCGCCTCCTCCATCACCGCGCCGTCTCCGCCACCGCGCCGCCTCCATCACCGCAACCGCCTACTGTCAACACATATATTCTCCACCACCACACCGTCTCCACCATGGTTCGAGCAAGCAAAAAGAAGAAAACCGTTCCAGAGAAGCGGAGACCACCAGCGCGCCAACTGAAACACGAGAAGCAAGCATACTAACGGAATCCATGGCGCAAGAACCAGAAGCACAAAATCCGACCACATCGCCGGCGAGATCTGAGGAAGAAACGGCAGAACCAACGACCACTGAACTGGATAGATTTGGAACGGACGAAGAAGAACAACCCTACGAATCGAGAATCACCGATCCTTTTGGTGAATTGTTGGTAAGATTTCATTAATTTTGTAGATCTGGAATGTAGATCTAGAAAAAAAGTTTTGAATTTTTTGATTTCGCGAGTTTCGTACGATTTGTTTTTGAATGTAGATCTGGAATGATTTAGTGGTAAGAAATGTTAAACTTCTTACCTGAATATTGAATTGTTTCGTATGAATATGTTCTTCGTACTTGAGTATTTGTACGAAGCGTGAAATTCTTACATGATACGTGGTAAGAATATCAAACTTCTTACCATGATTTGATATATTCGTGCTTGGTTAATGGTACGAATTGTAAATTCTTACCTGATACTTTGTAAGAATTTCACATTACGTACCATGGTTTCTATGTGCTTGGTTATTAGTACGAAATATGAAATTCTGGTACGAATTACGAAATTCTTACTAAGTATACGTACCATGGTTTCTATGTGCTTGGTTATTAGTACGAAATATGAAATTCTTACATGATACTTAGTAAGAATTTCGTAATTCGTACCAGCATATCACTTGAAACCTGGTACGAAATGTGAAATTCTTACATGGTAATTAGTAAGAATTACCGTGTACCATCTCAGAGTGTGGCATGCAGTTTGGAATCTAGCGAATGGTACGAATTACATTTATTTCGTAACCAGCGTGTAACACCTCGGTACGAATTTAATATAAATTCGTACCCCATGTTGCATCAGATTGCACGAAATTCTTGCAATTCGTAACAAGAGTATCATCGTCTGGATACGATCCTTACATATTCGTACCGTGTACCATATCAGAGTGTGGCATGCAGTTTGGAATCTAGCGAATGGTACGAATTACATTTATTTCGTAACCAGCGTGTAACACCTCGGTACGAATTTAATATAAATTCGTACCCCATGTTGCATCAGATTGCACGAAATCCTTGTAAATCGTAACAAGAGTATCATCGTCTGGGTACGATCCTTACATATTCGTACCATGTACCATATCAGAGTGTGGCATGCAGTTTGGAATCTAACGAATGGTACGAATTATATTTATTTCGTAACCAGCGTGTAACACCTCGGTACGAATTTAATATAAATTTGTACCCCATGTTGCATCAGATTGCACGAAATCCTTGCAATTCGTAACAAGAGTATCATCGTCTGGATACGATCCTTACATATTCGTACCGTGTACCATATCAGAGTGTGGCATGCTGTTTAGAATCTAGCGAATGGTACGAATTACATTTATTTCGTAACCAGCGTGTCACACCTCAGTACGAATTTACATATAAATTCGTACCGCATGTGGCATCACTTTGCACAAAATACATGCAATTCGTAACAATAGTGTCAACTTCTTGGTACGAATTACAGTTATTTCGTAATCAGCGTGAAACACCACAGTACGCCTAGTGGGAGCTATGCTTCCCACCTGCTAAAGTCAATAACACATTCAAGCAGCAAGACGACGGGAATTGTGGGCTCTACGCATTGATGTACGTCGAGCAAATTCTATCAACGAAGCCATTGCCAAAGAGCTTGAAAGACCAAAAGCAGCTGGAACTTTATCGAAACCACATTGCAAGGACCATTTATGGTCATAGCACAGATGAAGCCCCTGTTCCAATTCTTATAGAAGCACTTTAGTATGTCGAACAAAAACTATATATATTTTGCTAGTAATATGCTTAATCTATGTTAATATTATGTACATATTACGATGTTGTATATTTTGCTGTAATATCTGAGAAAAGTATTGTATTTATTCTGTAACTATTATGTAAATTATTGTATGAATATTACGAGGTACGAAATGTATGTTTCGTTCTATAACACAGTACGAAAAACAACATTTCGTACCCAGCTTGAAAGACCATTTCGTACCCTATATCGTTAACAAAACTTCAACATAGTTGCACGGTACGAAATTCAACCATTTCGTACCCTATATCGGTACAAAATTAAACCATTTCGTACCGTGTTACCTCAATTAGAACCTTTATATCGCGGCACGATATAAAAGTTCTAACTTTGGTAACACAGTACGAAATTCAAACATTTCGTACCACAATATCGGTACGAAATTCAACCATTTTGTACCGGGATATAAAAGTTCTATCTTTGGTAACACGGTACGAAATTCAATCATTTCGTACCACGATATGAGTACGAAATTGAATCATTTCGTACCGTGTTAGCAAAGTTAGAACCTAATATCACGGTACAAAATTCAACCATTTCGTCCCACGATATAAAAGTTCTAACTTTGGTAATACGGTACGAAAATCACCCATTTCGTACCATTATATGGGTACGAAATTGAACCATTTCGTACCGTGTTATCAAAGTTAGAACCTACTATCACGGTACGAAATTCAACCATTTCGTACCACGATCTAAGAGTTATAACTATGGTAACACAGTACGAAATTCAATCATTTCGTACCACGATATAAAAGTTCTAACTTTGGTAACACGGTACGAAATTCACCCATTTTGTACCACGATATGGTACGAATTTAATATAAATTCGTACCGCACGTGGCATCAGATTGCACGAAATACATGTAATTCGTAACAACAATGTCAACGTCTGGGTACGATCCTTACATATTCGTACCGTGTACCATATCAGAGTGTGGCATGCAGTTTGGAATCTAGCGAATGGTACGAATTACATTTATTTCGTAACCAGCGTGTAACACCTCGGTACGAATTTAATATAAATTCGTACCCCATGTTGCATCAGATTGCACGAAATTCTTGCAATTCGTAACAAGAGTATCATCGTCTGGGTACGATCCTTACATATTCGTACCGTGTACCATATCAGAGTGTGGCATGCAGTTTGGAATCTAGCGAATGGTACGAATTACATTTATTTCGTAACCAGCGTGTAACACCTCGGTACGAATTTAATACCCCATGTTGCATTAGATTGCACGAAATCCTTGTAATTCGTAACAAGAGTATCATCGTCTGGGTACGATCCTTACATATTCGTACCGTGTACCATATCAGAGTGTTGCATGCAGTTTGGAATCTAGCGAATGGTACGAATTACATTTATTTCGTAACCAGCGTGTAACACCTCGGTACGAATTTAATATAAATTCGTACCCCATGTTGCATCAGATTGCACGAAATCCTTGCAATTCGTAACAAGAGTATCATCGTCTGGGTACGATCCTTACATATTCGTACCGTGTACCATATCAGAGTGTGGCATGCAGTTTGGAATCTAGCGAATGGTACGAATTACATTTATTTCGTAATCAGCGTGTAACACCTCGGTACGAATTTAATATAAATTCGTACCCCATGTTGCATCAGATTGCACGAAATCCTTGCAATTCGTAACAAGAGTATCATCGTCTGGATACGATCCTTACATATTCGTACCGTGTACCATATCAGAGTGTGGCATGCAGTTTGGAATCTAGCGAATGGTACGAATTACATTTATTTCGTAACCAGCGTGTAACACCTCGGTACGAATTTAATATAAATTCGTACCCCATGTTGCATCAGATTGCACGAAATCCTTGTAATTCGTAACAAGAGTATCATCGTCTGGGTACGATCCTTACATATTCGTACCGTGTACCATATCAGAGTGTGGCATGCAGTTTGGAATCTAGTGAATAGTACGAATTACATTTATTTCGTAACCAGCGTGTAACACCTCGGTACGAATTTAATATAAATTCGTACCCCATGTTGCATCAGATTGCACGAAATCCTTGCAATTCGTAACAAGAGTATCATTGTCTGGGTACGATCCTTACATATTCGTACCATGTACCATATCAGAGTGTGGCATGCAGTTTGGAATCTAACGAATGGTACGAATTATATTTATTTCGTAACCAGTGTGTAACACCTCGGTACGAATTTAATATAAATTTGTACCCCATGTTGCATCAGATTGCACGAAATCCTTGCAATTCGTAACAAGAGTATCATCGTCTGGGTACGATCCTTACATATTCGTACCGTGTACCATATCAGAGTGTGGCATGCTGTTTAGAATCTAGCGAATGGTACGAATTACATTTATTTCGTAACCAGCGTGTCACACCTCGGTACGAATTTAATATAAATTCGTACCAAATGTGCCATCAGATTGCACGAAATACATGCAATTCGTACAACAAAGAATGCCAACGAATGTAAGAAATACAAAATCGACGAACTGTAAATTCATGAGCTTCATGAGAAACCTAGATCTAAATATATAATTACCTCCATACAATTACAAATAATTACAGAAGCAGTTGTGGGTAAATATTTCAGAGGATTCGCCGCCGTATCGCCGCCACCGATCTATAAATACGTCGCCGCAGATCTAGAAAATTGACCGCCGTATCGCCGTGAATTAATCCACCGCCGCCGACAACCAACTGAAAAGAAAAAAAAACGAGAAAGATGAGCTCGAGCTCATCGACCTGAAAGAGAGAAAAATATACCGCCGCCACCGCTCTACGAAAATATACCTCCACAGATCTATGATGGGCGGAATAGAGGCGATGGTGGTGGTGGCATAGAGAGAGAAATAAGAGAATGGAAAGAGAGAGAAAGTGAGAAGAGAAAACACAGCAGCAGCAGGAAAAAATGAGAAGAGAGAGAGGGAAGGGAAAAATAAGGAAAGAGAAAAAGAAAGAGAGAGAAAAAGTAAGGGTATTTTGGTCCGTAAAGGCAAATGTTTGCCATAATTTGTGAAAATTAAACTTGTGGCCAACTTTTGTGTTTTACTATCTCATGTGGCTAAAAAGGTGTATTTTCTCATCCTTATAAATAAAAGTGACAGTTATTTAATATAAAAATTATTGTTTTTATGAATAAAAGTGACTCCACATTGATAAAGTTTTTTTTCTTAATTCTTTTTTTTTCATAATTGTTTTTGTTTAATTCTTTTTCTTTTTCTTAATTTATTATTTTTCTTTCATTTTTTAAATTATTTTCAATTAAAATTTATTAAAGAATGAAAGTGATACTTCTTATGAATAAAAGTGGTACTTCACATTGAAGAAAATAACACTATTTATAAATAAAGTGATAATTTTCATGAATAAAAGTAACAATTCTTATGAACAAAAGTGACACCCCTTATGAAGAAAAGTGGTACTCCTTATTAATAAAAGTGATACTATTTATGAATAAAAGTGACACTTATAATGAATAAAAGTAACATGAAATAAAAGTGGACACTTTTAATGAACAAAAAAGATACTTATCATTGATAAAACATAAAAATGTCATTACTTATGAATAAAAATGACATAATCTTTATTACAATGAGAGCGAAAGTCATTATGAATAAAGATGACACTTTTTATTGATAAAAGTGACACTTCTTATGAATAAACGTTGAATGTTTTATTGTTAAAAGTGACACTCGTCATTGATAAAATTGATACTTTTTATTAATAAAAGTGACACTTGTTATTAATAAAAATGACACTTCTTATCATTAAAAGTGACACTTGTCATTAATAAAAATGACACTCTTTATCAATAAAAGTGACACTCTTTATGAATAAAAATAACACTACTTATTAATAAAGTGGCACTTCTTATGAAGAAAAATGACACTTCTAATATCTAAAAGCGAAATTCTTCATGATTAAAAGTGACACTCTCCTTATGAATAAAAGTGACACTTTCAATAAAAAAAAGTGACACTTTTATGAACAAAAGTGACAATCCTTAATGAATGAATTTTTTTGAAAAAATTTAAAAAATATTTTAAATCAAAATTGATAGTTGTTCTAATCAAAATTGACAGTTGTTCTAATAAAAGTGTCATTTTATATTTATTAAAATGATACTCTATTTTAGTAAAACACACTTTTTATTGATAAAAATGACACTCTTTACGAATAAAAGTGACATTCCTCATTGATAAAAGTGACACTATTTTATAAATAAAAGTAATATTCATTATGAATAAAAAGTAATATTTCTCATTGATAAAAATGACACTCTTTACGAATAAAAGTGACATTCCTCATTGATAAAAGTAACACTATTTTATAAATAAAAGTAATATTCATTATGAATAAAAAGTAATATTTCTCATTGATAAAAATGACACTCTTTAAAAATAAAGGTGATACTCTTTATTAAAATGAAAGTGACACTTCTCATCAATAAAATTGACACTTATTATGAATAAAAGTAACATTTCTCAATAAACAAAAATTTAATGTTTTAAAGTTAAGATTAATTGAGAAGTTATAATTATGTATTTTTATTAATTGTTTTTTCTTTTTTCTTATTCTTTATTTTTATTAATTATTATTCCTACTTTATTATATATTTTTTTCCAATTAATAAAAAGTGATACTCCTCTCAACAAAAGTGACACTACGTTTTTTTCCTTCTTACTATATTTCCTAATCATTTTTTCCTAACAATAAAAATAACAATGGTAATTTATAAAAGTGACACTTCTAATTAATAAAAGTAACACTCCTCATTGATAAAAGTGATACTTCTCATTCATGAAAATGACATTCTTCATTGATAAAAAAATAGAAAATATTAAGAGTAATTAAGGTTTATTAAATATTAATTCAAATAATTTAAATAAGAAACAAATTTCTATAAGAAAAAAAAGTAAAAAAAAAGAAATAATAATAATATTAATTTAAATATTATTTATATAAAGGAACAAATTTATACATAGAAGAAAGGGAAAATAATGAAAAAAAGTCGAAAACGAAAGAAAAAAAGGTCAAAAGAAAGAAAGAGAAAGAAAAGGGAAAAGAAAACAAAAATATAAACGAACAAATTTATAGTTTTATACATAGAAGAAATGGAAAAGAATGAAAAAAAAAGGAAAAGAAAGAAAAAAAGGGTAAAAGAAAGAAAGAGAATGAAAAGGAAATATAAAAAGTTGAGAAAAAAGTTGTTATGGGGGTTTGAACCCGAGCCACTAAAAGAGCAAGCTATAGTGACGGCCACTAGACTAACGGACGACACGCAACTAAATCACCAAATTTGTTTGTTTTATATGGTTTACAGGATCCGGGTCTGGTATGATCCGGTTGCATAGAAGTGGCGGTCTAACAGGAGTGCTCCTCAAAGGCATATATACTTTGGGAGCAAAAATGTAATTAACTCAGCAATTAACCTACATAAATTAAATTTTCTATTTATGTGGTTATTGTAGTCATGCATAGTTTGAATGTATGATATTTACATTCCCTACATGAAGTTGACAATTCGGATTATCTGTTTCCCCACGTGACTATTTAATTCACAAAAAGGACAAAAGGCATTGGTCCATAGAGTTTTAAATTAATTATAAGTTGTTTTGATAAATTTTCAAAAATAAATGCAAATAATAAATTCTGAACAATGACTATCAGAAGATCTGATCTCCATCCCCAGCTGACATGCAAATAATAAATTCCGAATAATAAAATATTTTTTTATAATTCTACACATCCAGTTATGGGTGCATAAACGTACCCGGATAAGCTAAAAATGCATACCCGAACCCGTACCGTTTTAACCAACCGGGTACCCAATACCCGGTCGGATATATTCGGGCCGGATAACGGGTATCTGGTCTACCCGTGTAAAAAAACAATATTTTTTTTTTCAGTTTTCCACTTGTTTTCGTGTCAATTTTTCGACAATTTTTAATGATGCAAATAATCATTAACAACTAGACAACAACAATAAATCATTACCAAATACATAGTTTTGTAGATTCCAATGTTTCAACTTTTGTAAAATTGAAAATTGTTACTTTGCTATCATATAGAAATAACATAATGATTATTGATTAACGTAATTGAAACTAGAACCATCATCAGTGGTGCAATTTAGAAGAATATAAAATTATTAGCATTACTAGCGGTTTGAAACCATATACAACTTAAACAACAAAAGCTACCAAAGTTATCCAACATATGAAAATCACAACTCCGGCTCCCAAAACAAAATCAAATAATTGAGTTGTTTGCTTACAAAACCAGTCGAATTGATGCAAATAAAATAAGAAAAACAAATAATTAGTTTGGAAAGGAAATATTAGTTTTGTTTGATATTTATTTTGTATATAAAAATATAAATAAAATACTAAAAATTATACTCCCTCCTATTCAAAATGTAAGTCTTTTTAGAATTGTGCACAAAAATTAAGGAAATTTATTTTTATCAAATTTAACCTTGATAAATTATGAATTGAAATTAGTAAATAATGAAAATGTGAGTTTGGGGGTGAATTAATTAGGGGTAATTATGGATTTTGAAGGTGAAAAAAATGCTAGAATGACATATATTTTGCAAAAGTTATAAAAGCTTTAAACGACTTACATTTTGAATAGGAGAGAGTATATAATATAAAATAATTAGTATATTAAAATTAAAATTGGGTATTTATCGGGTACCCAATACCCGAACGGGTATACCCGATACCCGGTTTTTCTGAAATCCTAATACCCTATCCCGTCCCGTACCAGGAAATTACGGGTATTGGGTACCCGATACCCGCCGGATATCGGGTACGAATACGGTTACCCAAAAACCCTTTTTCCGTATATGCACCCCTACATCTAGTTTCAAAATAATAATTTATAAAACTATATATATAATGAATAACATGCACAAATGTTTCTACTACTGCCAAAACGGATCAATTCAAACCACACACACAAAAACAGGTCTTG
The DNA here is from genome assembly GCA_031470985.1 of Agastache rugosa. Lineage (NCBI taxonomy): Eukaryota > Viridiplantae > Streptophyta > Magnoliopsida > Lamiales > Lamiaceae > Agastache > Agastache rugosa. Next base: position 20,425,090 of record CM062604.1, read on the forward strand.
CCATTTGAAGCAATTATAAAACTTAGAAAAGCTAGGTATATTTCTCTCACATTCAAAATGATACTTCTACTATCAATAATTGCGCCACTAATCTTGATATACCTTATCAAGAGAAACAGAAAGTGTTAAGATTTAACAAACGTAGGCTACTTTGAGCGAGCCGTTACTCCTAATAAATTAAGAAGGAACAAATAAAATAATAGTAATAAAACTTCATTCAGCATATCCTCTCTTTTCAGTACAAACTCCTTTTTATAACAGAGACTCTATGCCTTTCATTCTGCAAAACATGGAAACCCTAACAGAAAAATAGGACCACCTGTCCTACACGAGCCAGGTGTAGTTGCTACTAATTCAGCACAAAATCATCATAACGGACTGGCATCTTCGACTTGCGTTTGGGCCTTCCTTCTGCACTCAGCCCAGCATTTGACCCCTCTGAATTAGGCCCAATAGGTGTAACATTCCCCCCTTCTTCAAAAACAACCTTGTCCTCAAGGTTTAAATTGGGATATAGGCATCGAATTCTCTCCTCGATCTCCCAAGTCGAGCATTCTGGCGGTTCTCCTTCCCATTGTACCAAAAGTTGCCGCTGCGGCCCGGCAGGAGTGAGAATGCAACGTTCGCCACATATGGCTAAGGGAAGAGGCATGGGTTGTGAATCCTTCGAGTTCCCTGGCAACGTGAAAACAGACACCGGTTCAGATCCTTTGAAGGGTCGGAGCTTCGAGATGTGAAAAACAGGGTGAATTTTACTCTCCGGCGGAAGATCAAGACGATAAGCTACCTCACCGATTTTCTCGGTGACTGTGAATGGTCCGTAATAACGTTGAGCAAGTTTTGGTGGCCGTCGACCACGAACAGAGGACTGTCGGTAGGGATGAAGGTAAACTAGGACCCTTTCGCCCACCACGAACTCGAGATCTCGGCGGTGCCGATCAGCTTGCTGTTTCATACGAAATTGAGTCTGCTTGAGAATCTCTCGGAGCTGCTGGAGCAGGGCATCGCGTTCTTGAAGAAGCTCGTCCAAGGCCTGGATTTTGGTGGCGCCGGCAGTGTATTGGGGTATCATCTGAGGTCGCCGGCCATACATAACTTCGAATGGCGTCATCTTAATGCTGGCACAGTAAGAAGTATTGTGGGAGAACTCCGCCCATCCTAAATAAGAGGTCCACGCAGTTGGCTTGGCGAGCGCGAATGCTCGGAGATATTGTTCCACTGTTCGGTTAACCACCTCCGTTTGCCCATCAGTTTGGGGGTGGTAGGTTGTGCTGTGGCGTAAAGTGGTTCCGCTTAATTTGAACAAATGTTGCCAAAATGCGCTCATAAAGACCGGGTCACGATCCGATATGATCATCGAAGGAAATCCATACAATCGAATTACCATGTTAGTGAAGAGAGTGGCCGTGGTGGCAGCTGTAAAAGATGTTGGCAGCATTCCAAAATGAGCGAACTTGGTCAAACGGTCCACCACCACCAAAATCACTGTGTATCCTCGACTAGGAGGAAGACCGGTGATGAAATCCATTGTCAATTCATCCCAAATTTTGGTCGGAATGGGCAGAGGTTGGAGAAGACCAGCGGGCGGTTGCGTCAAATACTTCGTTTGTTGGCACACTAAGCAGCTGGCTACAAACTCCTTAACTGCCTTTTGCATATTAGGCCAATAAAACGTAGTAGCAAGGCGAATGAGCGTTCGCTTCACTCCTCCATGTCCCTTCATGGAGGTGGCGTGGGCTTCGAGCAGTAGTTGGGGAATGAGAGCAGAATATTTGCTGACATAAAACCTTTGTTGGTATGTGAAAATACCATCAACTATGGCGTAGTCGGGTCCCAATAGCTGATCTCGGAACTGTCGTTGTAGATCTTGGAGATCTACACATGTGGCATTCTCTTGGCAAAGTAAGCCAAGTAACTCAGCCACGGGTGTGCTCCGCGAAAGATAAGCATGGGCAAACTCCGTAGACTCCTCTATGTCTTCCCATTGGCTGTCAGGACGGCGAGACAGCGCATCTGCAGCAAGATTGAAAACCCCCGAACGATAATCAACACGAAAATGAAAGCCAAGAAGTTTTCTTACGTATTTTTGTTGCTCTGGTGTTTGTATGGTCTGTTGTAGGAGTTCTCTTATGCTTTTCTGGTCAGTTCGGACAACAAAGAAACGGCCGATGAGGTATTGCCTCCATTTGTGAATGGCCTCCACAATTGCGTGAAGCTCTTTTACATATGTTGAGGCTGCTTGCATCCTTTGACTGAGCTTTTTGCTGAAATAGGCAATGAGTTGTTCGAGCTGCATCAGAACTGCACCGATTCCTTCATTAGAAGCATCAGATTCGACTACAAACTCCAAGGAAAAATCAGGCAATCGCAACTCCGGCATAGTCGACATGGCCATTTTGAGGTGCTCAAAAGCAAGGTTGGCCTCAGGAGACCACTGAAAGGAATCAGTACGAAGTAAATCCGTAAGAGGGGCGGCGATTGTCGCATAGTGCCTCACGAACCGGCGGTAGTAGCCCGTCAACCCCAAGAATCCTCGTAGTTGCTTCACGGTACGGGGTGAGGGCCATGAACGCATTGCTTCAATCTTCTCGGGATCGGCTCCAACACCCCCATCAGAGATGATATGTCCGAGATAAGACACCGTTGACTGCCCAAAAACACATTTCGAGGCTTTGAGTACCCATTGGTGTTGTTGGAGTTGCTCCAGGACCTGTTGAAGATGGTAGGTGTGCTATTCTAATGTGGTGCTGTAGAACAAGATGTCGTCAAAGAAAACTACCATAAATTTGTGCAAATACGGAGCAAAAAGACGGTTCATCGTAGCATGGAATGTGGATGGCGCGTTACACAATCCAAACGGCATGACAAGAAATTCAAAATGGCCATCTGTCGTGCGGAATGCTGTCTTGGAAATATCCCTGTGATGCACACGTATTTGGTGGTAGCCGGCGTGAAGATCCAGTTTCGAGAAAACCCGAGCTCTACCCAAGTCATCCAAGAGTTCGTCAATAGTGGGAATTGGAAAATTATCGCGAACAATGACTGCGTTGAGAGCCCTATAATCTACACAGAACCTGAAAGTACCGTCCTTCTTGCGCACCAGCAAAACCGGAGAAGAAAAAGGTGATTGGCTCAGATGAATTATGCCCTGAGCGAGCATTTTAGCAACGAGTTTCTCCATTTCTTGCTTTTGAAACTGAGGATAGCGATAAGGCCTCACGTTTACAGGAGCGGTGTTCGGTAGTAAATGAATCCGATGGTCGATCGTCCGGTGTGGTGGAAGTCCGGTGGGCGGAGAAAAAAGCTGCTTATATTGTTGGAGCAGATGTTGTAAGGCTGTGGAAATATCCGCTGTTGGAGTAAAGTGGGCCATAGTGGCAGGCCCATCAGCTGGTGGGCTGGGCCGAATAAAAATTGCATAGGCCCAGTCAATATCTCCTCGTTGGGCCTCTATCTGCAACTGTGAGAAAGAGATAGGTTGGATCTCAATGGCAGGATCCCCGACCAACTTTGTGGTGATTCCGCCAGCGGCGAATTCCATTGTTTGCTCGGTATAGTTGTGCGTGACAGGCCCCAATGTTTGCAACCATTGAATGCCTAAAACCACCATGGAACCTGTTATTTGAAGGAGATGGAGGTCGACCGTGACAGAGTATCCCTGTATATCAATCTGCACCGCCGGACAAATGCGATCACAGGTTATATAGTCACCGTTGCCAACGAAAACACGGAAAGGAGGGATGGCCTGTGTATTAAGTTTAAGAGAGAGAGCGACAGCAGGTTGCACGAAATTGTGAGTACTCCCGCTATCCACAAGAACCCGCACTGCGTGACGGCCAATTGTGCCCAGTAGATGGAGCGAACGCGGACGACCCAACCCCGATAAAGTATTCAAACTTGAGATATCGCCACAGATAGCTAGATCCGGAGGCTACAGACTAGGAGATTCGCTTTCTGGTGAAGGGCAGTCTGGTTCCTCGTCGTCGTCTGGACCCAAGAGGACGTAAAACCGATTGCGACATCGATGAGAAGGAGACCATTTTTGGTCGCAATTATAACAAATCCCCTTCTCCCGTTTGTCACGAAGTTCTTACTGCGAAAAAACGTCGGATGGGCAGATTGGAACCTGGAAGCAACTGAGGGAGTGGTGTTTTAAGGGCGAAAGTAGCAGGGGTCGGAGCAGAGGTACCCCTGGGGAACAACGACAAGGGTGTAGAAGGCTGAGGAACAACAGTCAATGGCGTGGCCTTCATCAGTGGCCGGGAGAAACCTCGGTGCTCGGCCCGAGACTCTTCCAAACGGGCTTCATAGGCGCGTGCTAAGGCGAAAGCCTCCATTAAAGAAGACGCTTTAGAGAAAGAAAGTTCTCGACGAATGTCCGCTTTGAGGCCAGTAACAAAGAAACTAATCAATAAAGGTTCTGAGAATAAAGGTTCTGAGATGCCTTCCACCTTGTTCATTAAATCTTCAAATTCAGTCTGAAACTCACCAACTGATGATTTATGCGTGAGTTTAGACAAGGCTCCTTGCGGGTCATCATAGATCGATTCACCGAAGCGATGACGGACGCTGTGGAGAAAAACTGGCCACGTCGAGAGGAGACGGCTTGTTTTCATCCACTGGAACCAAGCAGCTGCCTGGCCCTCCATGTGGAAGGAGACGATGCGAAGCCGTTGGGTTTCCGGCGTTTGGTGAAAATTGAAAAACTCCTCCACACGGAAGATCCAGCCCAAAGGGTCCGAGCCATCAAAACTCGGGACTTCCATTTTCATTGAGCGGAAGGGCAGCGGCGCATGAGGATCTGGAGACGGCGGAGGGCGGTTGAAAGAACCAGAATGGTCGGAAAAATGCAGCTCAGCAAAGCGGTGGTCCACCGACGTCATATCGCAAAGTGGTGTTAGTAGCCACAATTTGACCCTCTAGAGATTTGATAGCGGTGAGAAGATCGGATTCTGTCATGGAGAAAACAATGAAAGCACCAAAAATGTTAAGATTTAACAAACGTAGGCTACTTCGAGCGAGCCGTTACTCCTAATAAATTAAGAAGGAACAGATAAAATAATAGTAATAAAACTTCATTCAGCATATCCTCCATTTTCAGTACAAACTCCTTTTTATAACAGAGACTCTATGCCTTTCATTCTGCAAAACATGGAAACCCTAACAGAAAAATAGGACCACCTGTCCTACACGAGCCAAGTATCGTTGCTGCTAATTCAGCACCAAATCATCATAACGGGCTGGCATCTTCGACTTGCGTTTGGGCCTTCCTTCTACACTCGGCCCAGCATTTGACCCCTCTGAATTAGGCCCAATAGGTGTAACAGAAAGTCCGCCCAAAACGACGTCGTCCCACCAGGCCCTCCCGGCCTCCCGTTGATCGGAAACCTCCTCCAAATCGGCTCAGCGAGCAACCTACCAGTGTATCTATGGCAACTCTCCAAGAAATACGGTCCCATTATGCAAATGAAAATATGCCGCGTGCCAATTCTCATTATTTCTTCCCCAAAATTAGCCAAAGAAGTGTTGAAAACACAAGATTTAGCATTTTGTGGGAGGACAAGCCTCCTAGGGCAGAAGAAACTGAGCTACAACTGTACGGACATGGTGTTTTCGCCCTACGGCCAGTACTGGAGGGAGCTGAGGAAGATCACAGCCGTTCATCTCTTCAGCCTAAAAAAAGTTCAATCCTTCCGTCCCATACGAGAGGACGAAGTCTCTCGTATGATCACCAAGATTCGGAGTTTCGCCCACGCTTCTTCCGATAAACAAGCTGTGGATTTGAGCGCGATGGCGATGGAGATACGACGGCGAGAGTCCCGAGATTAGAAGGTTCGAGAAACTTCTGCACGAGGCTCAGGCCGTGTTTGCGACCTTCTATGTGTCGGATTATTTTCCGTCGTTGAGTTGGGTGGATAGATTGTCCGGAGCCGTTGATCATATCGATAGGATTTTTAACGATCTGGATTCGTTCTACCAAGAATTGATTGATGAGCATCTAGATCCTGCAAGGGAGAAAAAGGAAGAGGATGACATCTTGGATATATTGATCAAGCTTAAAGAGGACAAGTTGTGCTCCGTCCACCTCCAATGGGATAACGTCAAAGCACTGCTTATGGTATGACATCATCTCATCATTATACACCTACTTTTTCGGCGTTCAAATTCTTTGGCCCGCTCTTCTTATTCTATCAACTTCTTTTCACTTTTTAATTTTTTATTTCAATCTCAATCTCTCGTATTTTGATTTAATTTTACATTTATTAATTAGGCTTTATTAATCCAATTTGGATTTATTATTATTTTTTTACTTTTTAATTCTCATTTTTTTGTTAATAATTAACTATTAGGATAGATTAATTTATAATTGGGGTATTTAAATTTTTCAGGTTCATTTTTTATAATAATGTACAAATATATGCCTTTTATTATCTAGAAAATACATTTAGTTATTGTGAGTTTCAAGCTTAGTGTAATGGGAAATGATTTTGGGACATAATGTCTTCAACATAATTGGGTTAAATTAGTCAATTTAAAATTTCTGTTATTTTTTAATTAATTAATTACTTCAATCGTAATTTAAAGATTACCCCATTGTCCTTAGCACTAATTAAGGGATTGATTATATGAATTAATTTGAAATTTTGAAAATCAAATCAAATCTAGTTATTCCATAATTAATCTCAATCATATCCCTAAATCATGGTGTAATTAAGAAATGTATCCAAATAAAATCATAAATACTCCCTCCGTCCCATTATTCTTGTCTCATTTCTTTTGGGCACGGGTATTAAGGAGAAGGGTGTTTAAAGGGTAAAAAGATAGAAAGTGGTGGAGCCCATAACTTTTTGTAAGAGAAGCATATTTCCTTTTATGGAAACAGGACAAGAATAACGGGACAGCCCAAAAAAGAATACAAGACAAGAATAATGGGACGGAGGGAGTATTAATCTTTTAAACAAAATTTCAAATAGGAAGGTATTTTTCGAATTTATAATTTTATTTCGAATAAAAGGTGCTCCCATCCCAGACCCTCTTAAAATTCTGAACGAAATGCTCCCTGCGAGAGCTCCCTAATTTTTTAATGAAAAAATATGCGATATATTTATGTAATGCCATTTATTTTATAAAATAAAGAGATAACAATTACAAATGTTCAAATTAGAGATATTCTATGAAATAATTTTGTAATTAATTATTTTTTCAAAGTTTTATAAAATTGTTTACACTCTCACTTTAATCTATTTCGTCTAGTCTTAATGAAAAGCGAAATTAAATTGATGGAATTAAAAGTACTTTTTAGGTATAAAAATATTAAATTTAAGTAATTTAGGATGATTACATTACATATGTGATTAATGGGATTATAACTCTAATTTTAGGTATAAAAATCACACATTTCAATAGGATACTTATTTATGTTAGTCAGAAATCACAATTTGTAATAATTTCGGCTGCTTATATATTGAAGGAATTATAAGTATATTTTAGGTATAAAAATCTCAATTATATTAGCGAGAGGTTTTGGATTCAATCCCGCCTGCATGCGGTGTAGAATATTTTTTCCCCCTTGTTTGGTAGTGTAGTTGTCCCACCCTGCGTGGTGGTTTAGAGGTCTCGTCACGAAAGGTGCTAACGGAAGGTGAGCGGCATATCATTCCTTTATATATATATATATATATATATATATATATAGGGATGGGTTACTATAAAAATTATTTCTCCCGTGAGAACGTGAGAACGTGCTTAAATCTATATATATTCATGCTTAAATCAATATATAGTCATGCTTAATGAGATTCATGCTTTTTTGTGTAAACAATTGTGCTTATATAAAATCATGCTTAAATCTATATATATTCATGCTTCGAATAATGAATACCATAGATCATACAAAGATCAACGGTTCAGATTGGTTCCTAGTTCTCACACTAGGAATAGTTTCTATATGAACCAATATATATATATATATATATATATATATATATTACCTTGTAATTCTCTCCAAAAAAAAGATTATGGTGATAATTAAAACATTTGAAAATAATATAAGGATAAATTAGAGAAAAGAATAAAACTGAAACTCAAAAATTAAGACCAAAATCAGTTTTAAAATTATATGGATAAAAAAAATCAATTATGTCTCGAACATTATATTCCATTATCACTACCTAGCGTAATAATATAAGGAATTTATTTAGGTAACTCATTTTTAAAAAGGACTCTTAATCAACATAACATGCCAAAATGGACTAAATATTTGGGATGGAGGGAGTATATGGTAATAATCATTTGAAGATTTTTTTTTTTTTTGGTCTCTACTAGTGCTCTGCTAATTTATTACATAAATCTGCGTACATGTCGGTCGGTATATGTTACTTTATAAACCGCATGTACCATTTTGTCAAAAAAATATCGGGAGTAAAAAAATTCTTCTCCCAAGCAAGGAAATAAAGTTATGATTATCGTACTAAATTGTGTATAAAAAATACTTCCTTTCTCCACGAATAGTTTGCACAGTTGATCATGACACGTATTTTACAAAATTGTAATAAATGGTATTGTGAGTGGATAAAAGGTCACACTGTAGTAGTGATTATTGTGAGTGTATACGTAGTAGTGGACCATGCTTGGTAAATTGTGTAAATTAGATGAAATATGGAGGTAATAGATAAGAATAATCTATATATATGGATGGATGAAAAAGGAATAGTGTGCAAATTATTCGTGGACGGAGAGAGTATGTAACACAACACGATTGTGGAGTAGAGATAATCTATATATATATGGTGTAAACTTTTGCTATTTCTTTTTATTTTTTGTAACAAACATTACAAGAAAATTTTTAAAGGCCGCGTGATAGTGGACTTTAACCCATAATCTTTGGCTCGAGCATTAACCACTCTACCACTAGGTTCAAACACACCCACACTAACTTTTGCTATTTCTTAGAATATATTTATTGCTGCGACCCATACGAGTGCGGCATCAACTGTTTGGACCATGACAGCCTTGATCAAGGCACCTAAAGTGATGCAGAAAGTACAATCCGAGATTAGAAATTTGGTGGGTAAAAAAGGTAAAGTAGACGAAGATGATATGACCAAGCTTCCCTTTCTTAAAGCGGTCATAAACGAGGCATTCAGATTGTACCCTTCAGCTCCTCTGCTTGTACCAAGAGAAACAAATCAAAGATGCACTCTAGAGGGCTATCAAATTCAACCCAAAACCGTGGTTCATATAAACGCGTGGGCACTTGCAAGAGATCCAGAATACTGGGAAAATCTAGATGAATTCATGCCTGAAAGGTTCTTGAATAGTAATATTGATGTAAAAGGGCAGAACTACGAGATTCTTCCCTTTGGATCGGGACGAAGAATGTGCCCCGGAATGCCGATGGGACTTGCAAATGTGGAGCTAACAGTTGGAAATCTGCTCTATTCTTTTGATTGGGAACTGCCCCCAGGAATTTGGACAGAAGATATCGATACTGATCCTTTGCCCGGACTCGCGATGCATAAGAAAAATCCACTACTTCTTGTACCTAAAAGATATGTTGCTTAGGCAACATATTTGCTAGTTCACATATGTACGTATTTGCACTACAATAAAATGTTCTAGTAGTGACAATTATATAAATCTTCAAAATTAAAATTATGTCATTACAATAAAATTGTGTCATCTTGTGATGGGTAGTATTATGCAATGCGTGTCACAAAAATAAAAACATGTCACAAAATTTATACTAGAAGATCAAACATAGATGAACCTATTGTACACGGAATTAACTAGCTACAATATTTAATTAAGGGCACTATTAGTATTAATTACCACTTTTTCACTAGGAATTAATGCTAAGGGCCGGATTAATCAGCCCCATAAGCAGATCTAGTGAGATAGATAGCCTAGTTCAATGGTGAGGAATTTCAAAGTGGATATTAATTATTGGTCTACTGGAGACTAAACTTAACACCAATTCCATGACTGGGGTGGGGATGGAGTAATAATTTTCATGTTATTAATGGTGGTAGGATTTTGATCGATTTTGTGGAATTAATAAAACATAAAACAGATTTGAGTATTTTAGTTGCAGACAACTGAGGGACAGGTTATATATTCATGCAAAGGTTAGATGCATGTTGACAACAAATAATTAATCTTTTTTATTTATATATCTTTGGCCTATATATGGACTGTGGAGATTACTCAGGCCCCTGCAGCAAATGAGCCTTGGATTGTAGTTGGAGATTTTAATTAGCGTAATATTAGGCTGAGGATGAGAGATCAGTATGAAATTAAAGATTTTGTTGATACATATATATCTGAGTATAGAGTTCTTTTTAGGCAAGTAAGTATAGACATTTTGTGAATTTAGGGCAATTTTTTGCGGGATTGCAATTTTAGGACAAAGTTTCAAAATTAAGCATTCGCAGGCCAAAAAATATCCGATCGGGCTAAATCTCACGTGTTTTGTACGTGATCGTACTTTTCTCGGCCCGGTAATGATGTGGCTTCCAACTAAGTGCCACATCATTTGCCATCTCATTTTGTTCAATAAAAAAAATTAAAACGAAAATGAAAAAAAATTAAAAAACCCTTCCCTCTCTCCCCAACCCCACCTGCCTCTCCCTCTCTCTCTCGCCCAACAGCCAAACTACCACCACTGCCTCCCCACCTCCGCCGGCGACCACCTCCCACCCCTATTTTCCCTCTCTCTACGCTATCTTCCTCACCATCACCATCTTTTCCTCATCATTTCTAGACAAGCTTTTCCAACACCCACCCCCAAACGAAAAAATTAACCCAAATCGTAATCATCGCCAAATGGCCGCCACCAACCATCACCTCTCTCTTCGCACACCTTCGCCGACCCACCCCCAAACGAAAAAAATGAAGCCCAAATCGTATCAAACCCCAAATCACCGCCACCAACCATCACCTCTCTTCTCTCTCTCTCCCTTTCAGTCGGTCTATAGCGGCAGCCGGCCAAGAAGAGTGTTCTCTCTTCTCTGTCGTTGACTTCCTCTCCAATGACTCTCTTCCCCTCTTCCCGATTTGACCAGCAAAATTGGATTTTGGGTGTGGGTGTGGGTGTGGGTGTGTGTGTGTGTGGGGGGGGGGGAGGGGGGCGGTGGTTGAATATGGTGGGGAATGGTGAAAATTGAAGAGGGGCTGGTGTTCACAACACCAACTCTTCCGTCCCAATTTTTTTGATTTCTTCAATATTTTGGGGGCTGCCTTGCCTTGGTTGTTGCTTATTGGAGAGAGAGAGAGAGAGATGGCCACCATGGATCTGAAATTGGTGGTGGTAGAGGACGAAATCGACGATTTTTTTTGGATATGGTGTAAACGGCAGCATATATGGCGGCACATCGGAGAAGACGACAGAGAAGTAGAAGCTTTGATGATTGACAATCTAGCCATGGACATGTTGAACAGTAGAACAAACGAGAAAGAGAGAGAACACAGGGTGTGTTTGTTAGAATTTTTTATTGTGATAAATAAGATGGCAAATGATGTGGCACTTAGTTGGAAGCCAAATCAACACCGGACAGCGATCACGTGCAAAACACGTGCAATTTAGCCCGATCGGGCTTTTTTAGCCTGCAAATGCTTAATTTTTGAAATTTTGTCCTAAAATTGCAAGCCCCGTAAAAGATTGTCCTAAATTCGCAAAACGCCTATACTTACCTGACCTAAAAAAGCTCTGTACTCATACACACACACACACACACATATATATATATGGGGTGGTTATAGTGAAAAAACCCTTATTGTTAACTAATTAATAAGAATGAATGTAGACCATACATTTACAGAGGAGCTTCTTCTTCTTCTTCTCATTCTCTCTTTGATATCTCTCTTTCTACAATCACCACCATCACTACCCACCATCACCACCACCATTACAAACACCATTACAGCCGCCGCCGCCACCACTGACCGTTGCTGTTAATTCTTTTTCTTTTCTTCTTCTTCCTCCTATATCTCTCTCTCTCTCTCTCTCTCTACAATCACCACCACTCACAATCACCAACGTCGGACATCACCGTCATCATCACCTTCGCCGGATTCCATCATCATTGCCGCTATTTTATTTTCTTCCTCAATCACCATCGCGCGGGATATAACCATTGATGCATCGACTTTTGCATCTCATTACACAATATAATGCATCATGATGCATTTAATTACACTGTGTGGTGCATTTCAGTACTTGTCTGATGCATCTAACCACATATTCGATCTGTCTTTACCCATCCTCTCCATCAACGACATTCAATAATTTGATTTAGAGCATATATATTCAAATTCGTCAGTTATTGAAGGAAAATTATTAATTTGATGAAAAAAGAATTGTTGCTTTATATCTATTGATTTAAGGACTTAGTTGATTAAATTAAAATTTTAATTACAAACTACAAATTGAAACACCATCACTGTCGCCGCCTCATCGATGTCGGACACTGTCGTCACCTCTACCACCGTCGGACACCGCCTTATACTATTCTCCTCTACTATTGATGCATTTACACTGTGTGGTGCATCTACACTATTTGGTGCATTTTGTTACTAAAAGGTGGGGTTGACTTATTGACGAGTGACTGAGATTCATTCTTATTTCTTAAGTTAATATCTATTCTTATATGATCTCTTCCCTATATATATATATATATATATATATATATATATATATATTACATCGATTTATCAATACGATCCATGTTTTAGAATGTATGGTGAATTCCTCTGAAAAACATTGGCGAGCGTGTAAACGAGGTGCTCTACCAACTGAGCTATAGCCTTAGTGCTTGTGATGCATATTTTATCATGTATATAATTTGTTGTCAAGATGAATATTCTATGATCCAACGTCCTAAAATTTTGAGCGGTATTGGCTCGATTATTATTGCTTATAAGGAATATGATATATATAATCCATCGATGGGATGGGTTCCATTTGGTTATCTTTGGGATGATAAATGACATACTTAACTCAGTGGTTAGAGTATTGCTTTCATACGATAGGACCCATCGACTATATCGGGATGATGAAATCCATGATAAGAACAAGAGAGAATGTGATAACATATATGGTACAATGAAGTACCACATGGATGGATATCTATATGAATCCAAATATGCCGAATCACTTATGGGATGATCTTCAACATCCTAGGTCTTCCCCTTCCGTCATCTAGCTTATGTGCTTCATGTAGCATTCAAACCGAGCACGAGATTTTAAGTCTCGCGTGTCTACCATTTCACCACTAAGGCATCTTGAAAGTGCATCCTATTTCATGAATATGATATCTATCTAGTGTGATGTATGGAATATATGGAAAAGGTAGAGTATTTCTATTGATCGGTATATAGGCCCGAGTTGGACATCCAATTGCTTCGATTTGAATTATCTGGAGAATGCCTTATGTATATTCCGGGGTGTGATAGGGTTCTGATGGATGAACCTGATATGGTTCGATATTTTGGTGTCCTATGCGTAGAGGAAACACACCAATCTATCCCGAACTTGGTGGTTAAAATCTACTACGGTGACGATACTGTAGGGGAGGTCCTGCGGAAAAATAGCTCGACGCCAGGATAATGAAAAGCATAACACCTCTCATTCTTATTACCTTTTCAACGAATAAAATGAAAAATCAAAAGGTCGTCTTATTCAAAACCCCAATTATGACATCCCTTCTCTCCTACTTTACACCTCGGAATGTACCGTTCTTATAGAGATAAATGCGCTTTCACTTCTTCTTAACCTCGGAAGGCACATATATATATTATGTGCATGCTTTCAGTGGGCTTAAATTGAAGATGCATACTCCTTCTATTGCCATGCATTATATATACTACTCCCTCCATCCACAATAAATTTGCCACATTATGGATGGCACGGGATTTAATAATTTGTTGGTTGATTGTATTGTAAGTGGAATAAGGGTCCTACTTTTATATAATTGTAAATTGTGTTGTGAGTGAAAAAGTAAGTGAGTTGTGTGGGGTCTATTACAATAAATGGATGTGGCAATTTTTTGTGGACAGACAAAAAAATAAAATTGTGGCAAATTTATCGTGGACGGAGGGAGTATTAATTACTTGGATCGACTAATTGTACCATTTTCAGTATGATTGATAGAGTTCTGCTGCGAATGCTCTAAGTGCACTAAGGTTAATTTTTCACCTAATTAATCTCAGTTGCACGCAATTAAACGTGGTCGAAATAGATTAAATAAGCTAACCTGAATATCGTCTCTCAAGGAAAACTTAGCAGGGAAATTATTGTATTGCCAAAAGAAAAGAAAAATAAAGGAGTAAATCAATAGGGTTTGGTCGTTCACTATTCTAATTATCGATTTATTAACTAGGCGATAAGGGAAATTTAACATGAATTAAACCCTAGGCATGAATTAAAATCTAACATAGCAAAAGCATTAAACGATCATAATCTTAACATTAATTCAATTAAGCAAATTAACGGAGCGATTATAAGCATGAATGAAGAACGGAAATCGAAATAACTCACAAACGTAATTGAAATTGACGAACACGATAAATTGGAATTAAATCTGAAAGTTGTGATGATTGTAGTCTCCGATCTGAATGAAATTATAATACTTAAATTATTAACTAGAAATATCCGAGAGTAAACTAGAAGACAAATCCTAAGAATAAAATCTGGAAATAAAAGGGAAAAAATCGTCTAGAACAGTGTCTCATCTCTGAAACCCTCGTCTGCTATTTATATGCGTCACAATTAAATCACGCTCAGCGGTCTCTTAGGTTCAGCGACCCCTGAGCATTCTTCATCAAGCCCGCTAATCGTCCGACTCAGCGATCTCCTGGAGTTAGCGAGAGCTGAACTCAGCGGTCTCCTAGGTTGAGAGACCGCTGACTTCTGGCCCTGTAAAGGCGAGGCGCTGGACTCAGCGGTCTCCTAGAATGAGAGACCGCTGACTTCTAGCCCTGTATTGAACGTAGGTAAAATATCTTGGACTCAGCGGTCTCCTAAGGTGAGGGACCGCTGACTTCTCTGAAGTGTCTCGTTTACCCAAACGGTCAGTGGTCTCCTAAGGTGAGGGACCGCTGACTTCTCTGAAGTTGTCCCGTTTGCCTAAACAGTCAACGATCTCCTAAGGTGAGGGACCGCTGACTTCTCTGAAGATGTCCCGTTTACCCGACCGGAACCTATCGCTGCAACAGAAAACTCACATCGGCGGTGGAAGTTGAGCAAGCTATGGTTCCCTTCGTCATTCTCGATCAAAATCTACATTTTCAACCTGATAGCTCGACACAACATCATTAGCGCATTTTAACTTTAAAACAATGCGAAACAAAACAAATGTCTAAAAACGCACATGCAAAACATCTTAAAATGCAACAAAAAACTAACGTAACAAACCCTCCACACACAAAACCTTGCTTGTCCTCAAGCAAATCTTAATTCAAAACATAACAAGAAAAACGTATATCGAAAATGACAAATCATGCTTCAACGTCATATCCAACACAAGAATATTCTCAATATTCTTTAACCAAATGCAATTCACCCCATAATTGACGAGTTGTCCTTCTGCATATAAACTCAATCGGCTCAAAACCAAAATGTGAGGAAAGGAGACAAGAAATTAAACGCGTTAACACCCTTAATACTTCAAAAGGAATTTTCTTTTCATCATTCAATCATTTTTACATAATCTCTGGGGAAAAATTCACTAGGTAAATCCTCCGAAGTATTCCGGGTCTCCTAGAGTGGTTTCCCATACCCATCTCTCCTAAGCATTTCAACAAAGACGTGGAGAGAGCGGGGCAGAGCCCCTCGGATCATACATTAAGCCAAACAACAATTTTCTTTTCACAAGCGGCAAGAGAGTCGAGTTATAAGGTCAATATTCATGAGGTGGAAATATTTAGAGTTCATCTAAAGTATCATCATGTGGTTTCCCATGCTCAAGGTTCCCAGAAGATCAGAGACCTCCCGACTCAACTTACACTTTAACAACAAAAAACACCAATAACACAAAATTCCACGCATAAAGAAAAATTTCCCACCTCCTTCTCTCATTCAAGAATTTCACCTCAATTATTCACATACAGAAAAATGTCCCACAATTTACTATGAAATGAACACAATACTTAAAGAAAATGCTGAAACATATCCTCAAACCATCAATTAAATCAAAGCATAATACATCATGTTCAATCCACATACTTTTACAGTTTGAATCAAATCAAGACTGACGAGGACAAGACAAGACAAACAAATCAAAAGGGTTCCTTCCCCCCACACGAGAAAAGAAAACAATGCCCTCATTGTGATAATAAAATAAGAAATCAGACAAGCTACAATATCCAGCAACCTGGAAAAACATAAAGACAAAACAAAACAAAACAAAACCAAGCAAAACAAAGCAAAACAAATAAAGCAAAGGAAAAAAAAACGAAATTACCAACTCATGGTTGCCTCCCATGCAGCGCTTGTTTAACGTCATTAGCTTGACTGCGAAACCTTTAACCAAATTATGATTGAAGCTTCAGCTTTCTTTTCACCTGGATTATCACATCATCTATGGTTGCAGCTGATGGTCTCACTCTTGGGTGCTTAACAACACCCATTGCACGTGTTGTTCTTCCCTTCTCTCGTATTTGAATGTCCAGCTCGACTTCCTCCTCACTTTGCAGGTCAGCCAGAAAATCATGCACTACGTCATCCTCATTTTTCAGATTAGCCAAGAATTCTTGAATGATATCATCCTCATTGTGTAGATTAGCCAGGAATTCATGCACAATATCATCCTCATTCACTGAGTCAAACATCTTGACGTATGAGCAATTTTGCACCAAAGGGTGAGGAGCTACTGACTTCTTACTAAATACAGATAAAGTCACAGATCGCCCTGATCTCGCCATACTCAAAGTTCCTGATCTAACATCAATGCGAGTATTAGTTGTAGCCATAAAAGGCCTGCCTAGTAAAACAAGGTGACCATTCTCACTCCTTATCCCCTTTCCAGTGTCCAGCACAACAAAATCCACCAGAACTCTAATACCACTCACAGTTACCACAACATCTTCAACTATCCCACGAGGGTAACTAATAGAACCATCAGCTAATTCTATTTTCATGTACGTATGCTTCAATTCAACATTATCCAATTTCTCAAATATACTAAAAGGCATCAGGTTAATTGCTGCACCTAAATCTAGCATGCCTGAGACCTCGTCGCCAATACCCAAGTCCATGCTTATGATAAAACTACCTGGATCATGTTGCTTAGGTAGTAGCTGATGTGGTTCAACTGCATCTGGTGGTATAGGTTCATTTGGCAGCTGGGAAGCCTTGATTGCACTCACGGTTTTGCTCCTCCACTTCTCTGTGGTGTCCCTCTTGTTAACAATGTGTACCGATCCTTCTCTCTGTTTGCTTTGTAAAGCAACGAATCGGTCAAATTGGTGCTCGACCTTGTGAGGCTTCATTTTCTCCTCCATGAAATTCGGGGCAACTTCTCTAATGATAGACACAACATGAACCTGATGAGGTTGTTGTCCTTGACTCGGTATCTTCTCAGTCTGCTGCTGCATCTGATTCATAGTCCCAGATATTTGTCCCACAGTTGTTTCAAGACGCTTGATAGTGGCATCTTGAGCTTCCCTTGCTCGCTTGCTTTTCTGCATGAAAGCGCTCAAATTGTCCTCCATGGATGTCTTTTGAGGAGGCTGAAATTGTTGGGAAAACTGCTGTTGCTGAGGGTACCACTGCTGCTGAGGAGGATACTGCTGAATAGATTGTTGTTGTTGGGAAGGGTAAAATTGATAATTCTGTCCTAAGCCTTGTCCTTGATTCTGGTTCCTCCACCCATAACTAGACTGATTCTGCCATTCCGAGCTCTACTATCGTTGATTCTGATCGAAACTTTGGCCTTGATCAAATTGCTGAAGTGGAGGATACCCCTGTGCAGCATAGACTTCTGCTCCTCCTTCATATGTCGGCTCTCCCATTCTTTGACACTCTTCAGGATTGTGCCCTTGCTCTCCACAAATGCCACATGGCTCAGTAAAAATCTCTTGTCTAGCAGGTGTCTGTCGAGGTGGAGAAACAGCAGACTTGCTCATGTTCAATTCCTGCAGCTCTCTCATCATGTTGGCCAGCTGCTTTTTCATGTCCGGACATTCAGTAGATTTCTGCTGTGAACTAGATGCAAGGGTTTCAAATATTTCCTTCAATTCATCGGCCGTCTTTACCGCAATATTTCCACCGGCGGTACTATCTACCATAAACTGAGCTGTCTGCAAAAGACCATCATAATAAAATTGCCACAACATCTCTGGTGCCATCTGATGATGTAGACACTGCTGAAGTAGCTCTCTAAATCTCTCCCAAACCTCAGGGAAAGGTTCATCTGCTGCTTGAGTGAAATTCATGATCTTCATGCGCACCTCTTGTGTCTTATGATTTGGATAGTACTTCAGCATGAACTTCTCACATACAGCCGTCCATGTAGTCAGAGAGTTGGGTGGAAGTGATAGGTACCATGCTTTTGCCCTATCCTTCAGTGAGTATGGGAAACACTTCAGCTTCAATTGGTCCTCAGTCAGAGCTAGCAAAGGAACAGACTGGACCACCGTGCAGAATTCACGAACAAATTGCAAGGAATCTTCATTGGCCATCCCATGATAAGAAGGTAGCAGATTCAGATGGTTCTGCTTCAAGTCATAATTTCTCACTTCAGTCGGCAATACAATAGCTGATGTCGTGGTTCCAAATGTTGGCCGGGCAAAATCTTCCATGTATCGAGGATTATTGGCCATTTTGTCCAATACAATTGGTTCGTCTGGCAGATCACCCCCGAACACTTCTGAATGTATAATAACTTCTTCTTCAAAACAAGGTTCGTCAACCTCGTTTAAACTACACTCGATTTCTTCCTGCAAACTTATTAAAATCTTGCGTGGTTGATTGATGTTGTCAAAATAAGGTGCCAAATTCTTTTTCAAGCTTCTGCGACCTTGCATACACAACACTTAACAAACCGATTACACGCACCGGAGGAAGAAAAATAACCGAGTACCAAAAGAAAAAAAGAAATAAACATAAAATAAACTCAAATACAAAGCAACACAAATAATCGCCTAAAGTTTTCCCCGGCAACGGCGCCAAATTTGTTCAACCTAATTAATCTCAGTTGCACGGAATTAAACATGGTCGAAATAGATTAAATAAGATAACCCGAATATTATCTCTCAAGGAAAACTTAGCAGGGAAATTATTGTATTACCAAAAGAAAGCAAAAATAAAGCAGTAAATCAATAGGGTTTGGTCGTTCACTATTCTAATTATCGATTTATTAACTAGGCGATAATGGAAATTTAACATGAATTAAACCCTAGGCATGAATTAAAATCTAACATAGCAAAAGCATTAAACGATCCTGTTGGATTCGAGCTAGTAGCTCAATTGGTATTGACAAGTTTATGTAGAAGACTGGAGTGTTTTGAGTTGTGCGAGAACAGAAACTGGTTTCTGAGCTTCAGTCTGAGCTAGTTTGATGTGGAACAGAATAGAACAGATCTGAAAGATTCTTTCCATATTTATGCGGATTTTACGGAGATCTTTTCCTTATCCTTATTTAACTCGGAAAAGATATTATATTGCAGATATATCTACTTGTTCCACAAGGCATATCTTCAAGGAATGTTTCCTAGGGCAAAGGACGGTGGAGATTATTTACTAGGGTTTTCAAGTGGTCCTATAAATACATCTACACAGTACATTGAAGATGGCCGTCCACGATGTAATTCTTTCATATATGGGGACGTGAGTATTTTGAGAGCATACTCTAGAGAGAGTATTTTTATTATTTTTCATACACTTGTGATGATTTGTTTTCATAGATAAACTTTTGTAAGAGGGTTGGGTGTCAAGTTGCGGCTTGAGCTTAGGTTGTAAGTGGTGCACTTGCAATCATCAATTCACGCTAGATCGGGAAGGGTGTGAGTGAACGGGTAGCAAAAGATAGGAGATCTGTTTGTGTAAAACCTCTGTAACTACAACTTCGGATAGTGGATTGATTCTCTCTTGGGCGTGGCCCCCCAGACGTGGGTTGATTAACCGAACTGGGTTACCATTCTGTGTGTCGTTTACTTAGCTCAGTTATTATATTCTGTGTTATATTCCGTGCTAAGTTTTATTGTGACAGATTCGTACTTTATATGCATAAAGTGCTTGGTTGAAAACTTTCAATTGGTATCAGAGCAGGTACACCTAAGTTACCGGTGTTGATTTTGGTACCTGCTGATTTTTGTTTGTTCTGCTCTTTGAGAAGATGGATTTTGCTTTTGTGGCTGATACGGTGCAAAACAAGTTCTCCTAATGCTTGATTAAGGGGGAGTTGTGATCCAAGAAGTTGTTTCTCCTATTGATTGTTCGAGGGGGAGTTGAGATCAAAAGAAGCCAGTGCTTATACCCTATTGCTTGATTGAGGGGAGTACATCATCATTCATACGCGCTGTCATTGTTGAAGATAAGTATGAAGATGTTTAATATTCTGATTATTTGTTGATTGCTTGGATTATGGTGTTGTCTTCATAAAAGCCAAAGGGGGAGATTGTTGGATTCGAGCTAGTAGCTCAATTGGTGTTGGCAAGTTTATGTAGAAGCAAAATTGACTGGAGTGTTTTGAGTTGTGCGAGAACAGAAACTGGTTTCTGAGCTTCAGTCTGAGCTAGTTTGACGTGGAACAGAATAGAACAGATCTGAAAGATTCTTTCCATATTTATGCGGATTTTGCGGAGATCTTTTCCTTATCCTTATTTAACTCGAAAAAGATATTATATTGCAGATATATCTACTTGTTCCACAAGGCATATCTTCAAGGAATGTTTCCTAGGGCAAAAGACGGTGGAGATTATTTACTAGGGTTTTCAAGTGGTCCTATAAATACATCTACACAGTACATTGAAGATGGCCGTCCATGATGTAATTCTTTCATATATGGGGACGTGATTTATTTGAGAGCATACTCTAGAGAGAGTATTTTTATTATTTTTCATACACTTGTGATGATTTGTTTTCATAGATAAACTTTTGTAAGAGGGTTGGGTGTCAAGTTGCGGCTTGAGCTTAGGTTGTAAGTGGTGCACTTGCAATCATCAATTCACGCTAGATCGGGAAGGGTGTGAGTGAACGGGTAGCAAAAGATAGGAGATCTGTTTGTGTAAAACCTCTGTAACTACAACTTCGGATAGTGGATTGATTCTCTCTTGGGCGTGGCCCCCCAGACGTGGGTTGATTAACCGAACTGGGTTACCATTCTGTGTGTCGTTTACTTAGCTCAGTTATTATATTCTGTGTTATATTCCGTGCTAAGTTTTATTGTGACAGATTCGTACTTTATATGCATAAAGTGCTTGGTTGAAAACTTTCAATTGGTATCAGAGCAGGTACACCTAAGTTACCGGTGTTGATTTTGGTACCTGCTGATTTTTGTTTGTTCTGCTCTTTGAGAAGATGGATTTTGCTTTTGTGGCTGATACGGTGCAAAACAAGTTCTCCTAATGCTTGATTAAGGGGGAGTTGTGATCCAAGAAGTTGTTTCTCCTATTGATTGTTCGAGGGGGAGTTGTGATCAAAAGAAGCCAGTGCTTATACCCTATTGCTTGATTGAGGGGAGTACATCATCATTCATACACGCTGTCATTGTTGAAGATAAGTATGAAGATGTTTAATATTCTGATTATTTGTTGATTGCTTAGATTATGGTGTTGTCTACATAAAAGCCAAAGGGGGAGATTGTTGGATTCGAGCTAGTAGCTCAATTGGTGTTGGCAAGTTTATGTAGAAGCAAAATTGACTAGAGTGTTTTGAGTTGTGCGAGAACAGAAACTGGTTTCTGAGCTTCAGTCTGAGCTAGTTTGACGTGGAACAGAATAGAACAGATCTGAAAGATTCTTTCCATATTTATGCGGATTTTGCGGAGATCTTTTCCTTATCCTTATTTAACTCGAAAAAGATATTATATTGCAGATATATCTACTTGTTCCACAAGGCATATCTTCAAGGAATGTTTCCTAGGGCAAAAGACGGTGGAGATTATTTACTAGGGTTTTCAAGTGGTCCTATAAATACATCTACACAGTACATTGAAGATGGCCGTCCATGATGTAATTCTTTCATATATGGGGACGTGATTTATTTGAGAGCATACTCTAGAGAGAGTATTTTTATTATTTTTCATACACTTGTGATGATTTGTTTTCATAGATAAACTTTTGTAAGAGGATTGGGTGTCAAGTTGCGGCTTGAGCTTAGGTTGTAAGTGGTGCACTTGCAATCATCAATTCACGCTAGATCGGGAAGGGTGTGAGTGAACGGGTAGCAAAAGATAGGAGATCTGTTTGTGTAAAACCTCTGTAACTACAACTTCGGATAGTGGATTGATTCTCTCTTGGGCGTGGCCCCCCAGACGTAGGTTGATTAACCGAACTGGGTTACCATTCTGTGTGTCATTTACTTAGCTCAGTTATTATATTCTGTGTTATATTCCGTGCTAAGTTTTATTGTGACAGATTCGTACTTTATATGCCTAAAGTGCTTGGTTGAAAACTTTCAGATCCTAATCTTAACATTAATTCAACTAAGCAAATTAACGGAACGATTATAAGCATGAATGAAGAACGAAAATCAAAATAACTCACAAACGTAATTGAAATTGACGAACACGGTAAACTGGAATTAAATATGAAAGTTGCGATGATTGAAGTCTCCGATCTGAATGAAATTACAGTACTTAAATTACTAACTAGAAATATCCGAGAGTAAACTAGAAGACAAATCCTAAGAATAAAATCTGGAAATAAAAGGAAAAAAAAAATCGTCTGGAACAGTGTCTCATCTTTGAAACCCTCATCTGCTATTTATATGCGTCACAATTAAATCACACTCAGTGGTCTCCTAGGCTCAGCGACCGCTGAACGTTCTTCATCAAGCCCGCTAATCGTCCGACTCAGCGATCTCCTGGAGTGAGCGAGCATTGAACTCAGCGGTCTCCTAGGTTGAGAGACCGCTGACTTCTGGCCCTGTATTGGCGAGGCGCTGGACTCAGTGGTCTCCTATGGTGAGGGACCGCTGATTTCTCTGAATTGTCTCGTTTACCCAAACGGTCAGCGGTCTCCTAAGGTGAGGGACCGCTGACTTCTCTGAAGGTGTCCCGTTTGCTTAAACGGTTAGCGGTCTCCTAAGGTGAGAGACCGCTGACTTCTCTGAAGATGTCCCGTTTGTCGAAACGGAACCTATCGCTGCAACAGAAAACTCACATCGGCGGCGGAAGTTGAGCAAGCTGTGGTTCCCTTCGTCATTCTCGAGCAAAATCTACATTTTCAACCTGATAGCTCGACACAACATCATTGGCGCATTTTAACTTTAAAACAATGCGAAACAAAACAAATGTCATAAAAACGCACATGCAAAACATCTAAAATGCAACAAAAAACTAACGTAACAATACCCATTATAAAAGAGCGGATTCTTAAAAATTGGGTTTGCCTAATATATCCCTATTATTATGTTTATTTTAAGGGCAATAGTGTGTAATTTATATTAAATTTATTATAAACTTAATAAATTAATAATATAGTCCTACTCTCACTATAACTTTTTTTAGAGAATTACAAAGGTATATATATATAATGTCAAATAAAGCACTACGCCACTACTCATATTATAACTCAAAAGTGAAAGAGAAGAGAACAACATAAATTTTCAGAATTGTGATAAGATTTATTAGGATACCAATGCAGTTGTATATTAATTTTGGTAAAAGTTCTTATTTTTATTAAGTTTACAATTTAATAATTATTATTTTTAATAATTAACATGTCATCATTATTATCAAATTTCATACTTTATATTTTATTCTTTTTTCTTTTCTCTTTATCATTGAAACCTTTTTTCACAAAACTTTATTTTATATTTTATATATTTAATTTGTATTTAATTTATTTATGTAATTTATAAAACTTTGCAGTTCTTATTTATTGATAATATTTAGTTGAGTTAAATTAAGCCGAGTACCATCAAACTCAAGCTTATTTATTAAAGATATCATTCAAGTTTTAATTGTATAAAATAACTTTCTAAAAAAATTTAAAAAAAATGAGGGAGAAGGAGGAGAGGCGAAGCCCCGGCTGGCTATAGTGATGGGTGGTGGTGGTTGTTGTGAGAGGGAGTGGGAGGAGGGGGCGGTGTGTTGTGATTCCAATTTCAAAAGTCATGTATGGAATATAAATAAAGGTCACATATTTTTCGATAATTAACCTTATATTAAATATATAGTTATGCATAATAGAAAAAATTTAGGCTTTTAATGATATATTAACAATTACTATATATAATAGCAACCAGTGCATACTACCGATATATTAATTAATGTATTCATGGATATTAGGTTAATTTAGAAATATAGACATATATGTTATTCACATTATTTACAATTACTCTCCCCGTTCCAATATTTATGGTCTGTATTCTTTTTTGAGCCGTCCAATGTAACATGGTCTGTTTCCTTTTTGGGCTCATTTAGAGCTTACTTAGGCCCTAAAAAAATACTTTATTGACTAAATGATTAAATATTGAATAAAAATTATACTAAATATGTGGGTGTGTACCTTCTAGTCGTTAATTTCTTTCTCCTTAATATCAGTTGACGTGGCCATCATTAGCACACGCAAAATAAATTTGTATTCATATGCCCACAGCTATATAGATAGTAATAACTATAGGGTAGACCCATAGAGAGTTGATCAATAACCTTCTATTTTCTCCTTCCATCTCCGGTGTTACCAAAAGTTTTTTGGGGTGTGATCACAATATCCTCGTTAATCAATGCGCTGAAATATAAATAACTGATACTAAACAGGAAAATAGATCAATAGACAAAGTAACCTAGCTTGGACTTAACTCATTAAATATGAACGCTTACTCGGTCATCGGTGCAAATTATTTTTACCACATGCTCATGTCATCAGTTATGGGCAAGGAATGCTGAAGTCCTTTTTTACTCGTCACACCCCAACAAACCCCTCCCTTATCTATCCTTTCAGTCGGGGTAACACAATATTTATGCAGTACCCCGTACCCTGGGCAACACCTCCGTCCCAGAATTATCGTCCGGTGTCCTGACCAGAATGCATTCAAACAAGATAGACCCGAAAAGGAATTCTTACTTATGCCCGTAGACATACACTTTCCGCCCGTAGACATATACTTTCCGCCCGTATTGGTCAATCTATCTCAAGTACAATAAGGATTATACACCTTATACCTTGATCTATTGGTGATTTAAACTACTCCATTAATTAGTGATCAATTAATTAACCAAGTTGCCCAAACTGTTTTGAATCAGACCCAACGCTTCGGGAACAGTCCCATACAGTTATAATGCCCAGATTAGACCTCACAAGAATATTGGTTCATATTCAATTCGTTGTTGCCCAGACCAGTTTAGCTAGACATAATTAAATAAACAAAGGCAATAGATGTAAAAGAAATCATGCTTGAATTGAAAAAAAATACTTACGAAAATATTCTTCAAAATATTATGGGCAACAAGTGTCAACATGAACATAAACTAAAATGAAAAGAGTATTGCCCGTAGGACTTGTTTCTTCCTCACAACTCTCTAAGTAAAGTAAAACAGAAATGTAAAATTTGTCTCCCCCCCTTTTTTTCTTTGGCCTGCAACCATGCTCATTATATAAGTGCTATGCTAGGGTTTCTGGAGAGCCCATCTGTAATACCCCGCTTTTTCGTAACTAATCTTAGTAAGTAATTAAGATAATTATTTAGAATAATTTAAAAATGCTAGAACTTAGAAGGAAATTAAGTTTCGGCAGTTAAAATAATTCGGCAGCTTAATTTGCCGAATTTTGATGATTTAAGTTTTATTTTCATTTCGGTGAATCCGAAATGAAATATTGAAGGTGTTTACGATTATGTGCCATTATATGCGCATTATATGAGAAATATGTGCCATTTTTTAAGTATTTAATTTTCTAGAGATTTATGAATTTTTCTCCGGCAATTTAATTAATTTTTAGGATTTTATTTCCGGAAATTTTCAGAGGAAGTTTATATTAGGGTTTGAGAAACCCTAATAAATTTTATAGATCGAGAGCTTCTTAATTAAAGCCTCTATGATTATTTATTTAAAGATTGATTAATTAATTAGAGAATTAATTGATCAATTAAGATGAGATTTATATGCTTAATGTTTAATTAATTAATTAGATGTTTAATTAATTAATTAAGCTAAGTTATTAAGCATAATTTTTCCTGGGAAATAAAGCTTGTATCATAAGCTTGATTATTATTTCCTAATTAATTTATATCTAACAATAATTAGTGATTAATTTAATTACTAATATATATTGTTAGTAGTTTAATTAGCACATGTGTTAATTGCTAACACTAAGGTTTATTTTATTTATTTATTGGAGCCACCTCATCATGTTTCCAACATAATAATTATATATGTTGGACATGTGGCATGCAAGAATTAATTAAATGTAATGTATTAAGGTTGAGAGAGTAAGATAAATTCATGCATCTTTCTTCATTCTCTCATCTCTCTCTCTCGACACTACTCACGCAGCACACACACTCATCACACACACACACAAAACTCCATTAAAGATGAAGATTCAAGCTCAAGTCATCAAAGGAAGTAGTGCTTAAATCAAGTGAAAAGGTTAGATCTAAGTTTATTTAAGCATTTAGATTAAGTTTGGGCATGAAAATCCATCTCCCTTTCATCTCCAAAAATTTCGAAAGTTTTGTAAATGTTGATAGATGGATTTGATATTTAAGTATGTTGTTAATTAAGTGATTTAGATTACAATTCTATCATTAAATCATTGAGAAAATAATTCTAGCCCTAATTTTCATTTTTTCAAAAATTATGGAATAAATTAGAAATTTTGGTTCTTTGATCCTATGATCAAATTGATGAATTAAGTGAGTTTCTATGATGATTATAAGCATGAGAAATAATTGAATTGATCAAGAGATAATCAAATTATTTTTAATTTTGAAATGGCCGAAACTTTGGCCAAAATTAAGAATTTTAGAATTTGATCTTTTATGATCAAATTGATTATTTATATGAGCTCATATGATGCCTATGAGCATGTTAGATAATTGAATTGGGAAGAATTAATCAATTTCCTATTTATTCTTGAAATAGCCGAAAAATGTGGCTAAAATAGGAATAATTGATTTTGATGCTCTATGTTTGAATTGATGATCAATGTATGCTTAATTGATGTTATTGGGCATGATGATATATGGTTTTAATGAGTTAGAATTTCCCTTGCCCTAATTTTAATTAATTTCGAAATATTAGGGTTATAAATTGGGAAATTTTGATGATGAATTTTTATGATGAAATTAATGATGGATTTGAGTTTAGAATGATGAAATAAGGTTATGATGAATTGATTGGAATTTTTAAGCTTATTTGAATGAAGTTGGAAAATTAAAGTTTGCTTAAAATTAGGAGTTTTTAATTCAAAGCATAATTTGATTAAGTATTGATGTAATTAATCTCTATAATTATATCTAAGAATATTACAAGTGAAATTGGAGAAAAATATATCACCTAAACCCTAAAGTTGAAATTTTCGAAGGTTTAAAGAACTAGGGTTTCAATTTACTCCAATTTAATTAAGTAATAATGTTATATTTGAGGTTTATAAATTAAATAAGCATGTTTGGAAGTGATTAGAATGAAATTGGGTATTTAACCTAATTTCTAGAAAAAGGGCCGAAATATATATATATATATATATATTAAAAGATCATGTATATGATTTTTAATTAAGAAAATAATGATGGAAATGAATTCTACGATAAAAATTAAGTATCGTAGAATTTTTCGGAATTTTAATACAAAGTTTTGAGATTTTCCTAATTTCCGGCTATTTTTCGAAGTTGGAGCTTTATATGTATAGAAGATCTGTTTTAATTATGTGATTATGTAATTATGTCACATTTAGTATAAAAAGTATAAGGAATTAATTTGAAATTTTTCGGAACTCGTTTGACGAGTCGAAAATATTTTTAAGTTAAAGATATGAATAATATAGATTAAATATATGTTAAATAAAGGATAATGAAGATAGTAATCATCAATTAAATGTTAATGATAATTTTAGCTATTAATTATATATGTTAATGGTCATTAGTTGCTAATGACGTGTTAATGACGAATTAAGTATTAATGATACGTCATTTATATATAAATATGTCAAGGACATATTTTATTAATATAATGTTATGATTATATGTTAATAAAGAAGTTAAGCATTTTAATATGCTTATTAAATTAGATGAAGAGTTTAAGTGTTTAATAAACACTTATATGATTAAATGATATGTTTAATTTCTTTGGAATGATAATATGTTTAAGAATAAGTTTAAATGATGGATGAAGTGATTAATATGAGTTTAATTATTAATTATATGCTTATATGCATTTATGAAGTTAAATGCTGAATTGCATGTTTATATATATATTCATGAAGTTTAATGATGAATTATATGATTATATGTTTATTTATGGAGTTAAATGAGGAATTATGTGATTATATGTTTATTTATGAAGTTAAATGAGAAGTATATGGATTTATGTTTTAAAATATATCCTGAAGTTATAATCGATTAATTATCGATTAAGAAGTCAAGAAAGAAAGAGGAAGTAATTGGAAAAGCTTAGTTTTAATTGCCGAGAGAAAAATCCTAGAAAAAGCCGAGACAAATTAGAGAAATTTTAAGAATAACAGCGGCATCCCTCATTTGAATATTTAATTTTTCTCGCTCTTATGTTTAAATTTAATTATTAAATGAAGGAACGAGCGGGACCGAAAAGTGAGGGAAAAGCCGAGAAGTTAAAGTATAGATAAAGTAGCTTCAGTCCAGGTGGGCTTTCTGAACTAAAGAAATAAAGAATGTGATATTATGATTATATATATGTGTGATGATTTATAAAGTGATTGACTTGCCAATTGTTTAAAGTTTTTGTATGATACCATCTACCAAGGAAAGACGAATTCGGTCCTACGAAAGGGGTAGGATTTGTGTACACTATTTTGTAATCGGGAGCCTTCCGAAAGGAGTGGACGCTTACAAGTGTTTGAGAAGGAGACCTACTTCTCAACACTCAAAAGTTATAGTATATGTGGTACATACAAGTTGAAGTATTTGACTCGAGTCACTTATAATGAAAGAAAAGGTTTTGGCAAGCACAAGTTTGTTTTTAATATAAGTACTTGTGCTATGCTTTATGGCAAGATTCAATCTATAGCTCTAAGCAGCAGTTTTCAATTATTTTGGCATGTGTCCACTGAGTACAAAAGTACTCAGCCCTGTATGTTATTTCTAAAATGTGCAGGCTAGCTTGGATGAAGATGGAGTGTGCTGGGCGGACTTTTGTTGTTGACCTCTTGAGACTTTGTTGATGTTGAGCAGGGTTATATGTCTTCATACATATAACCAAAGATATGTCATGTTGTTTTCCGCTGCAACACTCTGAATTTATTCAGTAGTTGTTGTCTTATTATGATGTTGAAGCTATGACTTGATAAACCTCGTTTCCGTTGCTAAACTCTGATACGAGATGGTGTTGTCTTTTGACCATCCTCGACTATTTTAATTTTAAACTTAAAGTATAAATTGTTATTGAGGTCGTTGATTGATATTTAATTCGACTTGGTTTGACTTGAAAGTATGATTTATTGTTTGATGGGTTTTTGTTGGATAACTGGGTCGTTATCTTGTTCCTTGGTTAATCATAAATTGTATACGTCGTGGGACCCACCGGCTTGGTTTTCTTCATTCTAACTCGGGCTGCGACACCATCCCATGACAGTGGGCTTGGATCTAGGTTTGACCGCAACACGTATACTTCCCTTGTTTAGCAGCTGCACTCAGATTTTCGTCCTTATCTTCAAATGATTTGGTGAGATTTGAATCTTCTTGGATAAGGAAGATTTGATTCTCTTCCTTATCTACTTCTTCGGATAAGGTGGCTCGCCCGTCGCCCATAGGTCATAGTCCATCTCAACAAGGCTGGATTCCACGCGGTATATGTATTGGGCACATCGACTGCACTCAACAGCTACGCATCTGAAGTTAGCTAAGTTTGTCGGAGCCCGAACCTCGATATTAGATGTCAAGGCCGGTAGGTCCCACGACTTACACAATTTATGATTAACAAAAGAATAAAGATAGCGACCCGACTATTGTTGGAATAACAAAGGGCATTCATAATCAATAAAGTTCAAAAATTCTGAATAATCACGACATGCATAACTCAAGATTAACGAGACGATCAACAGATTTCAATAACGACATACATATCGAATAACTTAACTCAAATCACTCGAAATTAAAAGACCTGATCAACCAAATAATCAATAGTGACCAAGAAGTTAACATGTTGGAAATAAATAGACCTGATCAACCAAATAATCGACATTGATCAAGAAGATGACGAGTTGACTTGAGGATCAAGAAAGCATGACAAGGAAAAACTGTTTCAAGTTCGACAAAGCTTCATGGAACAGATGATTAACCTTTATACATATCAAGACTAGGTTTCAAGCAAACTTTGACAAAAAGAGTTCGACTATCAAAACATAGTTCGACTCTAGGGTTTAAACGACTTCATCATAGCTTAATTCTAGAATTCAGAATTTAAAACACCATTATAGTATAATAAAACATCTTAACATGGCAGCGGAATACGAGAGATTATATGTATGAAGACATATAATCTAGGCTCTTTATTTATCAAAATATTAACAACAACCGACGTCCATCCAGCTCTCGTCATCTACATCCCTGCTAACCTGCACGTTTTAGAAATAACATGCAGGGCTGAGAACTACGTACTCAGTGAACACATGCCGAAAACATTTGAAAACTTTGCTGTATACAGCTATATATGAAAACTTGCCAGAAACATAATACGAGGATTTTCTGAAAAACAACTCGTAAAATGATAAAAATACTTTCTTTTCAAAACTCATTTGTCTGCAGACAATTATAATAGTATGAACCATATCTACAATAAATAATGGTGATGAGAAAGAGGCCTCTTTCTCAATCACTTGTAATCGGCATAACAACGAAAGACTCACGGTTACGTATAACCGGTCTATTAAAGAAATGCGCACGATTACCAATGTGTACAGAGATTCCACCTTGCATGGAACCGAATTCGTCTTTCTGAAGTAGATGGTAACATACTTAAACATTTTTTTAAAATCATTTGGCAAGTATCAAAGCTTTGTAAAACATACGATATCATGTTTTTCACATATTTTAGTTTAGAAAGCCCACCTGATATACTTAAGCTTTACTTTAAACTCTAGCGCTTGTAATCCTTTTACTTCACGTTTCTGCTCCCGCTTCCGCTTGCTCCTTTAATCGAAACGGAATAATGATTTTAGAATGAGAGCTTCTATCGACTAACGACTTCGATAATCTTAACGAAATTCTATTCGAATTTCTACGCCGTAACTCGATGAAATTCGAGAATTCCTATCTTACTTTTCAAACGTTCTTAATCTATCTTAATCTATCTAAATTCCTCATTAAGCATCAACACCAATCAAATCTCATACAACATTAATATTTATAAATTTCTATTCATCATAACCGACTAAATCGATTTTAATCCGTCTAACGGATTCAGAAAATTCTCAAATTAATTTCACGTACTTATTTCATCATATCAGACATAATTATACTTTAAATACACACATTAACTCAATTAAACATATAACTCCCAAATCGGGAAAATCATCCAAAAATAGAAAATCTTTAATATTCTGAATTAAGTTTCCAGAAAATCATGTAACACTAAATTTTTATTAAGAAGTTTATAAATGCAATAAATTTCTTAATTAAAATTTTATTAATATTTTATTTATTTTATTTTAAATTTTCAGTTATATTAAAATTAATATTTCTTTAATTATTTCATCTTCTTTTTAATTTCTAATATACTTAATTATCATCTTAGGCTCACTTCTTCATTTAATTTCATTCAATTAAGTATTTATCTTCCAACCCTAATTTAGGAACCCTAATTCGATTTTTCTAGGGTTTCTAGGGTTAATCATACTTACATTTGATTATATATTGATCTAATTTAATTCATTTATCTCATACATCATCACATTATCTATTAACTATATCATATAACATCACCATCACAACCCTAATTTCCATCTTTATATTTTCGGTTATTCCTATAAGAAATGGAAAAATTGAGAATTCATGATTAATTCAAACATGAAATATTCTTAGAATTCTTAACTAAGCTCATAATTAACATCAAATTAATCATATAATTCATGCATTCATTATTTCCCATTTTCTTCTCATTTTCGAAAATTTCTGAATCATGATCTAGGGTTTCTCTTATTTAAATCTAATTACATATTTGATCTTTTAAGCTTATTATAAGCACAATTCATGAAGATCAATACATCAAACAATGCATGAATCAAAACTTAACATTTTCTTCATAAATTTCGAAAATGATAGAACTAGGGTTAGGGTTCTTTATGCTTTATTTAATCATACCAATGATCATATAATCACTATATAAGCATAATATTAAGACATGAAGATTAACTAATCATTTCTACAAATTCTCCCAATTTTCGACACATATATATATAATTCTTCCACCATAGACATGGATCAAGAGCTTGGAAGAGAAGAATTCTAAGCTTACTTGACTACTTGAGAGGATTGCTAGAACTTGTAACCTTGAGCTTGAAGATCAAAGATGGTGTTCTTAAGTGTGTGTGAGTGTGTGTATTGAGAGAGAAGAGATCGAGAGGGAGAAGAGATTAAGAGAGAGAGATGACTGCTAGTTGTTGTGTGTGTGCGTGTGGTGAGTGAGGGAGAGTGAGAGTAGAATATATGCATGTTACACACATAGGTTAGAGTAGACTAGGGTTATTATTTTAATTTAACTTAATTGTTAAGTTTTGTTATTTGTTTAATCACTTCCTCGACTCAATTAATTAACAACGACGAACCCTCCGATAAACTCTTAATTTCTAAACACAGTAATTAAGATTAAGGTTTCACGAACCTTAGATAAAAATTTCACAGAAAGAATCGGAGATTCGAAGCATTTTCAAATCGACCGAAACTAAATTTTTAAGCGATAAATTACGTAAAATTTCACGTAATTAAATTAAATTCTTCTTTTAGTCAATTAATGACTAAACATTCATCATCTATTGATAAATGTAAAAACTTCTTCGTTTCGGATTATCCGAGACGATAACAATTAATTAAAACTCATTTTTCCGGTAGAATATATCTGCCGGGTAAAATTTTCGGAAAGAAAATTTTTATTTTACTAAAATTCTTGTCTTTATTATTAGATTAATTATTTTAATTACTTAAGAAAGACGGGATACTACATTCTCTCCCCCTAAAAATAAATTTCGTCCCGAAATTTGCTTACCTCTTGGAAGAGTTCGGGATACTTTTCTTTCATCCTGCTTTCTAACTCCCATGTTGCTTCTTCTAGTCCATGATGCCTCCATTTGATCTTTACCAATGCGATCGACATATTCCTAAGTTGTTGGATCTTTCGATCCAAAATCGCTTCAGGTTTCTCTTCATAACTGAAATCTGGCTCAAAGACTACTTCTTCTTGATGAATAACGTGGTTAGGATCAAACATATATTTCCGTAACTGAGATACATGAAACACGTTATGTGAACTTCCAAAACTTGGCGGTAAAGCTAACTTATAAGCTACTTGACCTATTCTTTCTAGAATTTCATATGGTCCTATGTAGCGAGGCTTAAGCTTCCCTTTAACACCAAATCGATGAATTCCTCTTGAAGGAGAAACTTTCAAGAAAACTTTATCACCCACATTGAATTCTAATTCTGATCTTCTGACGTCAGCATAAGACTTCTGACGGTCTTGTACTTCTTTAATTCTTTGTTTGATTTGACGCACAATCTTTATCATCTCTTCCACTGAATCGGGCCCTAATATTTTTCTTTCGCCTACATCATCCCAATGAAGCGGAGATCTACACTTCTTTCCATAAAGGGCTTCGTAGGGCGCCATGCCAATCATCATTTGATAACTGTTGTTGTAGGCAAATTCAACAAGAGGTAAAATTTGCTCCCATTGACTTCCTCGATCTAAAACAACTGTTCTCAACATATCCTCCAAGATTTGAATGGTTCTTTCTGATTGACCATCCGTCTGAGGATGAAAAGCCGTACTAAAATTCAATTTGGTACCTAATTCTTCTTGCATACTTCTCCAAAAATGAGAAGTAAATTTTGAGTCTCGATCCGAAGTGATCGACTTAGGTACTCCGTGCAATCGCACAATTTCTCGCACGTACAGCTGAGCTAATTTATCAGCGCCATAAGTTATGGGAATAGGTATAAAGTGTGCAGATTTTGTCAATCTATCCACTATTACCCATATTGCTGTATTCCCTCGTTTGGATCTAGGTAACCCGGTTAAAAAATCCATGGTAATTTTATCCCATTTCCACTCTGGAATATCTAAGGGTTGTAGTTTCCCATATGGTCTCTGATGCAATGCCTTTACTTGTTGACAGACTAAACATCTTTCCACAAAAGAAGCTATGTCTCTTTTCATTCCTTCCCACCAAAATGTTTGTTTCAAATCTTGATACATTTTGGTACCTCCAGGGTGAGCTGAATAAGGAGTTTCATGAGCTTCGCTCATGATCTCATTTCTTAATTCTTCATCATTCGGCACACAAATTCTTCCTCTAAAAAGGAGAATATTATCTCTTGCCTCCTTAAAATTCTCATCCTTCTCTTGACGAATTTTCATTCGTAATTTTTCCAATTTCTCATCTTTCCTCTGAGCATCGGAAATTCTTGATCTTAGGTCTGGAATTATTTCCATGGCTGCAATCATTTGCTCAACAGATTGCGGAGGTAGAATTACTTCTAACCTCAGTTCTCCGAAACTCTTAATGAGTTCTTTCTCTTGAGTTAGAAGAAATCCTAATTCCGATTTCCCTTTTCGGCTCAACGCGTCAGCAACTACATTTGCTTTTCCTGGATGATAGGAAATTTTACAATCGTAGTCTTTAACTAACTCGAGCCATCTTCTTTGTCTCATATTTAATTCTTTCTGCTCAAAGAAATATTTGAGACTCTTGTGATCTGTGAAGATTTCACATTTTGCTCCATAAAGATGATGTCTCCAAATCTTTAGAGCATGTACTACTGCTGCTAGTTCCAAATCATGAGTTGGATAGTTTACTTCATGAGGTCTAAGCTGTCTAGAAGCATATGCAATAACTCTTCCTTCTTGCATCAGGACACAGCCTAATCCGTTCTTTGATGCATCTGTATAGACAGCATAGTCTTTATCCGAATCTGGAACTGATAGCACTGGGGCAGTGGTCAATCTCTTTTTAAGTTCTTGGAAACTTTCCTCACATTCTTCTGACCACTTGAACTTTGATTCTTTCTTTAGGAGATGGGTCGTTGGCTTAGCTATCTTGGAGAATCCTTCGATAAATCTCCGATAATAGCCTGCGAGACCTAAGAAACTCCTAATTTCATGTGGTGTGGTTGGAACTTTCCATTCCTGAACTGCTTGTACTTTTGAAGGATCAACTTTGATTCCTTCAGAAGATACAACATGTCCGAGGAAATGTACTTCTCTTAGCCAAAATTCACATTTACTAAATTTGGCATACAATCTTTCGGTTCTCAACCTTTCCAAAATAATTCGAAGATGTTCCTCGTGTTCTAATTCATTCTTTGAATACACGAGAATATCATCAATGAAAACTACGACAAATTTGTCCAAGAATTCATGGAATACTCGATTCATGAGATCCATAAATACTGCTGGAGCATTTGTCACACCAAATGGCATTACTACAAACTCGTAGTGGCCATATCTTGTTCTGAAAGCTGTCTTGGAAATATCTTCTTGCTTAACCTTCAATTGGTGATAACCAGATTTTAGATCGATCTTCGAGAATACACTCGCTCCTCTGAGCTGATCAAAGAGATAATCTATTCTCGGCAAAGGATATCTATTCTTCAAGGTCAATTTGTTTAATTCTCGGTAGTCGATGCACATCCTCAAACTACCATCCTTCTTTTTGACAAACAGAATTGGTGCTCCCCACGGAGAAACACTAGGTCTAATGAAACCTAGGTCAAGTAACTCTTGCAGTTGAATTTTCAATTCTTGCAACTCCTTTGGAGCCATTCTGTATGGTGCCTTGGAAACAGGAGCTGATCCTGGTTCAAGATCTATTGTGAACTCCACTTGCCTATCTGGTGGCAATCCTGGCAAAATTTCTGGAAATACATCTTGAAATTCTCTGACCACGGCTACATCTTCAATGCTTTATCCTTATTTTCATCTTTGTTAAGATAGATGAGATATGTTTTCATATCTTTTCTTCTCAACAATCTCTTTGCTTGAACTGCCGAGATAATCGGCGATTTCTTACAACTTCTTTCTATTCCAAAAAATAGAGTTGGTTCCTCACCAGGTATATGAAATGAAATCTGTCTTTGCTTGCATTGAATGTTTGCAAAATTCTCGGTCAACCAATCCATTCCCAAAATAATATTTACATCCCACATTTTAATTAAATTTAGGATTTTCGCTAACATCTTGAGAGATCCTAATTCAAACTTTATATTAGGACAGATGCGAGTAATTGAGGTAGATTTACCTAACGGTATAGTTACTCTCAAGTCCTGACTAGCACGTTATACTTTAAGACCAAGATTATCTACGCATGCATCTGATATAAATGAATGCGATGCACCAGTATCAAATAAAATTATAACAGGTACGCCATTTAATTGACCCATACCTGTCAAATTTCTTTGATCTTTGTCGAACGGCTTCTGATCAAGAGCAAAAACCCTTTGATATTGCTGCTGGGGTTCCATTCTCAGTTGCTGGGGTTGCTTTTGCTTTGGTTGGAATCGCTGCCCTTGGCGATTTAGTTGCTGCTGCCGTTGCTGAGGAACAACTTCTATTGCCTTCAATCTCTGAGGTGGGTTCTGAGTTGGTCTACTTCCTCATGCTCCTTGTAGTTTAGTTGGGCACTGATACGAATAATGACCAACTTGACCACAAGTATAGCAGCTATTACTTCCAGCCTTGCATATCCCTTGATGCATCTTGCCACACTTGGAACATGAAGACATTCCTTGATAAGTTTGAGACGAAATGCCTTGATTGACGAAAGGTTGCTTGAATCGTCCTTGATTAAATTGCTGCTGTTGCTGACGTTGTTGTCCTTGCTGTCCTTGCCAGGGCTTCTTATTAGATTGACTTCCGAAATTCCATTTTCGTTTCTGACTTTGATTGGACGACTGCGGATTTGCCACTGTCGCTGGAGCTTGAACTTGCGTGGTTACTGAAGTCTGAGAAGACTTATCTGGCTGCATAGCCAATTCCATATCCAGAGCTCTATTTAAAGTTTCGGCATATGACAATGCACTTTGACTGGCCAGAACGATTCTTATTTCTTGTCGAAGACCTGTTCGGAAAAGTTCAGCCATTTTCTCGTCTGTGTCCACCTTATCTTGAGGAAAACATGATAGATCGCAAAATTCTCTATCATACTCAGATACCGACTTCTTTCCTTGCTTGAGATTAGTAAACTCATTCTCCTTCTGCTTTCGATAACTTCGAGGAATGATTTTTTCGAACAATGCATCCTTGAATTGTTCTCATGTTAGATTTTCCAATTGCTCAGGAGTGTATGCCCTTTGACGAGCTTCCCACCAGTAATCCGCAGAACCTTTAAGCTGGTACGACATGCATGTAAGACGTTCTTGATCCGTACAACGAAGGAAACTGAAAATTCTTTCTAACGAACGAATCCATTCTTCGGCTTCCGAAGGATTTCCTTTGCCATCGAGAGTTGGGGGATTTTGCCGCAAAAATAATTCTTCAATTATCCTGTCGAGCTGAGTAGGAGGTGGGGTAGGTGCTCTTTCTGGTTTATTGTCCTCAATTCTTCCACGACCTCTACCTCTTGGTCTTCCTCTTGGCGGCATTTTCTGATTAACCAGGATTTTCATTCGAATTATTCTTTCTTTCTAACGAAAATCTATTCTCTAATAAAAAGGATTCTTCTTTCTTTAAATTTATTTTAAAGGAAATAAATTTTCTTAGGTTTTAGAACTTAGAAAATTTTTCCTTAACCACCTCATCAATGCATAGTATGCTCATCATACTTCTAATGAATTACACGATTCATTTTTATCAAAAATTTCAATCACATATATCATACTCATAGAATGTAGTAAATCCAAGATTTACTCATATCAGCATACATTGTAAATCAACGTTTTAATTTCTCATCATCATGAAGAAATTAAACAATTCATTCTTGTCATAAATAATGAATAAACGTTTCACTCATATAAAATTTCTATAATCTTTAATCATAAAATAATTCAAGAACAATTATTTTTCATAATTATCCTTGCTAAATTTAGTTTTCACACTCTTATCATAAAAGGAATAATATCATATATTAACTTCATCATAAACTTAGTGAATTAAATAATTCACACTCATCATTACCAATGAATCAAACGATTCATTATTTTTTTATTATCGATTTTTACTTTAATATATAAAAATTAAGTAATAATTATTTATTATATTATTCTATTAAATTTAATTAACTCGTACATTCTTTATAAATCAAGAATGAATAATATCATCTTGATACATAAACTTCATCTTAATTGATTTTGAGGTGATTTACTTCATCTCAAACTTTTTCTTAAATCATAAAAATGTATAGCTAATGAATTTGAAAAACATAAATTAAATAACTAAGAATTAAACTAACGATGGTAAAATAACGAACGGCGAACGAAACACGGAGCTAACGAAACGAAGAACAGAATGAAATATAAAATAAATAAAGTCATTCGGCAATGGATCGAACCATCCCGCACGCTATCTTCGTCATTCATCGTCTCAAAGTCGTATGAGGAAAAAGAAAATTCCATTATTCGAATTTTGATTCGACTTTCTTCTACTTACTAACTTCTTATTTATTATCTAAATTTGATTTAAAACTCTTCTACTAATATGAGACTAGCGAAAGAAGAAAATGAATAATGGAATAAACGAAAAACGTAACGAATTACAACGAGGTATTCGACTCGTTTCCTCCGGCCTTAACTACTGTCGTTTTCCATCTCACAGCCATCACACGGTGGCGTAAAAAAAAAATTTCGACTGAATGTTGCTTGAAACATCCTCCACCACCGCTGTCTTCTGCCGGAATCGCGCCACCAAGCTGCCGCCATCTGCCGCTGCTGTTCTGCTCTCCAGCGACTGCTGGTTTCCAGCCGCCGCTGGCTTCCGGCGACCGCTGGGATTCCAGCGAGCGCTGGAATCACCTTCGGCTTTTCTGCTCCAACGAGCGGCGAGTTGCAGCGAGCGTTGGACTTCCGGCGAGCGTTGAGTTGCTGCTGGCGCTGGAATCGTGCAGCCGCTACTGTCTTCAATCCCCAGTTTGGCCCTTCCCGTCTCAGCGGGCGTTGAGCTGCCGCCAGCATTGAGTTCACCATTCCAGCGGTTGCTGGATTCCAGCCGGCACTGGAATTCCGGCGATCGCTGGAAATTCCGGCGAGCGCTGAAATCATTTTCGGGGTTTTCCTTCCAACGAGCGTTGGAACTTTTTCTGAATGTGTTTTCTTCCGTTTTTCATGCGTTTGATGAGTTTTTCTTCCACTATACTCATTTTCCGACGTTTTATTTCTTCGATAACGCTTCATTTTAGTTAGTTTAACGTTTTCTTGACTTCACCTTTCTCGCTTCTTCCTTTCTTCTTAAGATCATTAAACTAAAATTAAACAACGGAAATTTATTGTATCTCGAAAAATTATCAAAACGACATCCTTGGCCGTACTTCTTCACTTAACGGGAAAATTTGCCTCTTCGAGGACTTTTACAAAAGTTAGGGAATTATTTACATCAAAAATTCCCTACATTAGTCGTGATTTTTCTAACATCACGCAAAATATTTTATCGGAGCGGAATTCTACGTCGCCTCCGATTCGTTATACTATCATATTATGCTTCTATGTACGAGAGCTTATTTACAATAACCGATAACCGTACAAGTTGTTTGATTATCTATTCTATTACATTATATTTAAATTATCTTCCTTTTCGTTAATTATTATCAAACTTCTTTCAACCACCCTTCTTTTTCTTCACTGCTCGTCCTCCGACGGATCCTCTTCCTCTTCCTCTTCTTCGTCATCTCTCGAATCTTCCTCACTTGGATCTTCTTCTTCCATTTCCGTACTCTCCTCTGCTCTCTCCGAGGGGCATGAGTAATATCCTCTCCCGGCGAAGGCCTAAAGCTAGGCTGAAAACTTAAATGGGTAAACGGTATTCGACGGAGATGGAAATATCCTTCGGTTGGTCCAACCTCTAGATCAACGTTTTCCTCATCACTATCATAGTGACGTGGTCCAGAAGTGCTAGCCACGTTAGGGTCAAATAGAATAGGCTGGGTTCCAACTATGGCATCAAGCTCTGAAGAATTCAAAGCTTGCAATGTTTCAACGGAAGGATAATTTGGAACTTCCTCAACAAAAGAAGCTGAGGCTACTCCGTTAGGCTGAACAGAAGGCTCAGGAGTGAAGATCAAAGTTTCAGAACGAGAGGGAGATGCAACATAGCCATTTACTAATGGCTCAGCAAGAAAGGAGTTAACATCAAATCCATTATTTTCATGGATGGGAGAAGCAATAGGTTCGGGATTTTCCGGAGGATTCTGATCAAAGATAGGGTAATCTTGGGGCATGAGATATTGTAAACCAAACTCACCAACAGGAATCAACGGCTGATATGGTCCAGGAGGTGGGTACGAAAAACACATATATTAAGTACTGATTGCAGAAATGAACGCTCTACAATCTCCGAACAAAACACCATCCCAGTATTGAGGAGTGACGTACCTTGGGGCAATTGACGCCGCCCATCCCTGCCAATCCTCAGGAAGCAAAGGAACTAGCCTATGAAACCGAGCTAAGAACTCTGCTAGGGTTTCTGTGTAGCTCATGTGTATGTGATGAAATTCAATCATCGCTGCTACGCTTCTAGAGTTGGACATCCTATAAAAGAAAATTTACATAATTAGCTAACTCGAAATTACGAATAGTTTTAAGATTCCGCTGTCTCAACATACTCAATATCGCTTCCAAAAGGGTGTTCCGGGCTCATGTTACATTCCACAGATAAATACTCAACTTGCTTGCACAACTGATCCATCATCTCGCTTATGATCGATCACCAACAACCAATCGCATTAGAGATTCAAACACAACAAATATATATATATACACTTCAACTTTCAACCTCTTAAATCTAAAACGTTTGAAATTTGTACCTGGATAGCTGGATGAGATGAGAGGTGCTGGACTTCAGTTGTTGTTAAAAACTTGACTAGTCTAGGAATTCAAACCAGACTAGACTT
Source organism: Agastache rugosa (assembly GCA_031470985.1). NCBI lineage: Eukaryota > Viridiplantae > Streptophyta > Magnoliopsida > Lamiales > Lamiaceae > Agastache > Agastache rugosa. The sequence goes on from CM062604.1 coordinate 20,466,694, forward strand.
TCAAAATAACACTTTTAGAGCAGAAAATATATTGCTCTAATCAAATCTAGGGTTTCAACTAGACTTGAATGATTATAATCAGAGCAGAAAACATTGCTCTGATACCACTCTGTCGCAGCCCGAACCTCGATATTAGATGTCAAGGCCGGTAGGTCCCACGACTTACACAATTTATGATTAACAAAAGAATAAAGATAGCGACCCGACGTCCATCCAGCTCTCGTCATCTACATCCCTGCTAACCTGCACGTTTTAGAAATAACATGCAGGGCTGAGTACTACGTACTCAGTGAACACATGCCGAAAACATTTGAAAACTTTGCTGAATACAGCTATATATGAAAACTTGCTAGAAACATAATACGAGGATTTTCTGTAAAATAACTCGTAAAATGATAAAAATACTTTCTTTTCAAAACTCATTTGTCTGCAGACAATTATAATAGTATGAACCATATCTACAATAAATAATGGTGATGAGAAAGAGGCCTCTTTCTCAATCACTTGTAATCGGCATAACAACGAAAGACTCACGGTTACGTATAACCGGTCTATCAAAGAAATGCGCACGATTACCAATGTGTACACAGATTCCACCTTGCGTGGAACCGAATTCGTCTTTCTGAAGTAGATGGTAACATACTTAAACATTTTTTTAAAATCATTTGGCAAGTATCAAAGCCTTGTAAAACATACGATATCATGTTTTTCACATATTTTAGTTTAGAAAGTCCACCTGATATACTTAAGCTTTACTTTAAACTCTAGCGCTTGTAATCCTTTTGCTTCACGTTTCTGCTCCCTCTTCCGCTTGCTCCTTTAATCGAAACGGAATAATGATTTTAGAATGAGAGCTTCTATCGACTAACGACTTCGATAATCTTAACGAAATTCTATTCGAATTTCTACGCCGTAACTCGACGAAATTCGAGAATTCCTATCTTACTTTTCAAACGTTCTTAATCTATCTTAATCTATCTAAATTCCTCATTAAGCATCAACACCAATCAAATCTCATACAACATTAATATTTATAAATTTCTATTCATCATAACCGACTAAATCGATTTTAATCCGTCTAACGGATTCAGAAAATTCTCAAATTAATTCTACGTACTTATTTCATCATATCAGACATAATTATACTTTAAATACACACATTAACTCAATTAAACATATAACTCCCAAATCGGGAAAATCATCCAAAAATAGAAAATCTTTAATATTCTGAATTAAATTTCCAGAAAATCATGTAACACTAAATTTTTATTAAGAAGTTTATAAATGCAATTAATTTCTTAATTAAAATTTTATTAATATTTTATTTATTTTATTTTAAATTTTCAGTTATATTAAAATTAATATTTCTTTAATTATTTTCTCTTCTTTTTAATTTTTAATATACTTAATTATCATCTTAAGCTCATTTCTTCATTTAATTTCATTCAATTAAGTATTTATCTTCCAACCCTAATTTAGGAACCCTAATTCGATTTTTCTAGGGTTTCTAGGGTTAATCATACTTACATTTGATTATATATTGATCTAATTTAATTCATTAATCTCATACATCATCACATTATCTATTAACTATATCATTTAACATCACCATCACAACCCTAATTTCCATCTTTATATTTTCGGTTATTCCTATAAGAAATGGAAAAATTGAGAATTCATGATTAATTCAAACATGAAATATTCTTAGAATTCTTAACTAAGCTCATAATTAACATCAAATTAATCATATAATTCATGCATTCATTTTTTCCCATTTTCTTCTGATTTTCGAAAATTTCTGAATCATGATCTAGGGTTTCTCTTATTTAAATCTAATTACATATTTGATCTTTTAAGCTTATTATAAGCACAATTCATGAAGATCAATACATCAAACAATGCATGAATCAAAACTTAACATTTTCTTCATAAATTTTGAAAATGATAGAACTAGGGTTAGGGTTCTTCATGCTTTATTTAATCATACCAATGATCATATAATTACTATATAAGCATAATATTAAGACATGAAGATTAACTAATCATTTCTACAAATTCTCCCAATTTTCGACACATATATATATAATTCTTCCACCATAGACGTGGATCAAGAGCTTGGAAGAGAAGAATTCTAAGCTTACTTGACTACTTGAGAGGATTGCTAGAACTTGTAACCTTGAGCTTGAAGATCAAAGATGGTGTTCTTAAGTGTGTGTGAGTGTGTGTATTGAGAGAGAAGAGATCGAGAGGGAGAAGAGATTAAGAGAGAGAGATGGCTGCTAGTTGTTGTGTGTGTGCGTGTGGTGAGTGAGGGAGAGTGAGAGTAGACTATATGCATGTTACACACATAGGTTAGAGTAGACTAGGGTTATTATTTTAATTTAACTTAATTGTTAAGTTTTGTTATTTGTTTAATCACTTCCTCGACTCAATTAATTAACAACGACGAACCCTCCGATAAACTCTTCATTTCTTAACACAGTAATTAAGATTAAGGTTTCACGAACCTTAGATAAAAATTTCACAGAAAGAATCGGAGATTCGAAGCATTTTCAAATCGACCGAAACTAAATTTTTAAGCGATAAATTACGTAAAATTTCACGTAATTAAATTAAATTCTTCTTTTAGTCAATTAATGACTAAACATTCATCATCTATTGATAAATGTAAAAACTTCTTCATTTCGGATTATCCGAGACGATAACAATTAATTAAAACTCATTTTTCCGGTAGAATATATCTGCCGAGTAAAATTTTCGGAAAGAAAATTTTTATTTTACTAAAATTCTTGTCTTTCTTATTAGATTAATTATTTTAATTACTTAAGAAAGACGGGATACTACAAAGTTGCCCAAGCTGAAATTTCCATCGGGTGCATATTTTCATCGTATTTGTAACCTTTGCCTCTTTTGTGGAATGCATCCTTGTACCCATTTGCCACCTGTTCTGCCCAAAACTACCCTGTTGCCCAAATATGTGTCCTCCCAAACATAGAAACACATAAAAGACTACAAATGACTCGATCTAGACACCTAAAGCAAACACAAAAATGAGCATAAATATGGGGTCATCACCCATGCCCAAAAGAAATAGGCCATGAATATTGGGACGAATGGAGTAATATATATTAGATCATTCAAAAGATAAATGTGTCCCCTTTAATTTAATTTTAATGAGGTTCAACTTTGAGGTATAAGCTTGTTATAATTAGAGTTTGGTATTGGAACTCTCCGCTTCTTTTTTTAAAAAAAAATATAAGACCCTTCATTCGTAATTAGATTAATTATATTATATTTGACGGTTATTATCAGTGCAATACAATTTTGATAATTGTATATACGATATGATAGCACAACAAAAAAATGCCGATATAACAACGGAAAAATCCGTCGTTAAACACTGAAATTCCGTCGCTAAACAACTTTAACGACGGAAATCGATCGACGCGATTTGGGTCGTCGTTAAGACATTTAACGACGGAAATTTCATTCCGTCACAATCTTAACGACGCAAACATTGCGTCGCCCATTCCGTCAATGAGATGTGCCGACGGGTTGGCGACGGAAATTTCCGTCGCAAATAGCGACGGAATCATGTTCGTCACTAATCTAGCGACAGTTTTGTTTTGTTTTGTTTTTTATTGCTCAAGTTTCAGTTTCATATTTTATTAGATTTTTATTCATATGAAAAGAGCTATTCTTAAAGTAATAAAATACAAGAACAATCAAAGTAAAAAAGCCATCTATTTTAATTCCTGTTTCATTCCATATATAAGTAGCTCTTACAATAAATTTGTTCATTTTTTTTTACATTTTCTTTATACTTAAAGCTAAACTAAACCCTAAGTACAAGAGCACCAAGCCTTGCTCTATGCAGAAAAACTTACACAATAACGTACAACAAAAGAGTACAATTTCGTTTGAGACTTAATACGAGCTAACCTCCTAAACCAAACCTCAAATCTCAACGAGATCGCCAGGATGAATCGAGGGCTGCATTTTGGGCTCACAATCCTTGCAAGCTTCACTTCGCTTCACCTTCTCACCAGAAATGAAATAAGTATGAAGTCCTAGAAGGTTATTGGTTGCCCTTATAAGATTCCGGAAGACATTTTCTTTAACTCCAAGAGATGTGAATAATTCAATTCTTTCTTATGGTATCGATTCTGTAAGCTCTGCCTCAACCTGCAGAATGAGAAACATAAACTGAAATATCTGTCCTGCAATTGATTAGTGCTAACTGTTAAACAAACCAATGCCACATTTACACTCATTTACATTCTTTCCCAGAAGTAAATAGAAACAAAAGGGAAAACACTCATTATAGGCAAAAAAAGAACCAGAGATTTTCATTTTCAATTGATGAAGGAAGTTACATACCTTTTCTACATGTACACCTTAAGGATTTATATATAGTAATCACTTGCAAAGTCGAATTAATCCAATCCTACTACTCTATAGAAAGGCCAACTTCACCAGCAGATTCAAGGAAACCTACAGAGCTACGTGCATTAAAGAGTGCATTGTCCAGGGTGGTATGGATTCCTGTAACGAATATCAATAGTGAAAATAAAAAAATTAAAAAGCTAAGGATACGGTACAAACAGAATAGGATCATAGGAAACTGGATACTAAGATTAATATGATTACAAACACAACAGCAAGCATCATTAAAAAAGATCTTGATTCTTTCACTATCAAGTAATGCAAGTATACACAACTCAAATAATAATGTCCCCTAAGTGTTATAAGGTAAATAAAACCGAGAAATGTCAAGTAAACAGCCTTCAAAATACGGTGGCTTCCTCAATTATCAATGAACAAAAAGATATGGACAGCCTGAATTTAAGCACAACAGGAATATTATATTAGTATGAAGAGAAAAATCAAGAATTACCTCACATATATCTAATTTATGCTCCTCAACATCACAATTTGAAAACGATGGGTAGGAAAAACAGCAAACATTCATAAACTTTACAAGGCAATTCACATAACCTGAAATAATGTGAAAACCAAAATCAGCAACATATATACAAAATCTTCTAATTGTTTACTCTTCAAACTAATTTCAGAAAACATAAATTGCATACTCTTGTTCACTCCCTCCAACTGTTAAAGGGACAAACAATTCAGAATTAAATAAAAATCAAATCCAATAGTTCAATACACTTACAGCACAAAGTTTTCTGGTGCTCTTAATAGTAGTCATCAAATTCTCCAAAGTTCTAGGTGAGAATCCGCGCCGCCCCATGAAAAATCAAATCTTGCAACTGCCAAGTTCAGGAAGAAAAAGAAGAAAAAACATCGAAGGCACGCGAGATTTTGTTTCAACTCAAAACACCTTCGAATTGACTCACAAGAGAACAAGGTCAATGTAGAGCGACAAGCTGACCCAAGTCGTATTCTCAAGGAAGGCTCAACAGAGCTAATGCCACTTGTATTATTCACACGTAAAATAAATAGACAATCCTAAACATTCTAAACAAAGGAATTCGATATGACGAGAACTAAACTAATCAACGGAATAATAAAATGAACAAATAAATAACAAGAAAAACAAGAAGAAAGAAAGTGTTAGGGATTAGATTCTTCTCATCGATTTCTCACCAAGGTTATTACAGATTAATTCTATTAAACTATCACGTATAATCAACTTCAACTTAGAGTTAACATCAATAGCTTTCGCGTCAATCCGTTAAACCCTAAAGACTAAATTATACGATTAAGATTAATTATTAGACATACGTTTCCGGTCAATCTAATGTTGAAAGAACCACAATCGAGCAGTAGAATCATCCATCAATCTCATCCACTACTAATAAATATCGAATAGTGATCAATTATTCAATATCAAGAAAATCAATTCAATCAACGGGGAATTAATCAAAGAACAAACACGGATCGAAAACGATTCGAATATCTAAACCCTAAACAAGAAATTAGCTAAGCATAGAATAAATCATCGAATAAAAACCAAAAGAATTCACCGGTTAATATCGCAAGAAATAAACAGTTAAGAAATCCTTACAATACAACGGTTGCAATCCGTAGAGCATGATCCTTCTTGTTCTAGCCAAGCTAAAAAGAAAAAGAAACGAACAAGAAAAGAAAAGAATGCAGCTGCTGTCGAAAGAATGAGAGCGTGAATGTCTAAAAACCCTAACAGAGAACCTATTTAAAATCGCGCACGAAACAGGCGTTACAAGCTCCGGTCCAGCGCTCGCTCGAAACCAGCGCCGGCTGGACCAAGAAATACGATAACAACTCCAGCGGCCGCTCAAGTCCAGCGACGGCGGCGTTCCAGCGGCGGCTGCATTCCAGTGGCGGCAGCGGCATTCCAGCGGCGACGGCATTCCAGCGGCGGCTGTCTTCTCCAATGTCATGCTCCTGTGCTGCTGCTCGTCTCCTGCTACTGTTCAGCTGCTTCTGGTCGAGAGATGCTGCACAAGAGTTGTTGTGTCCGATCATCACGTCACCTCTTTCAAACCGTTGTAACGAATGTTATCTTCTACTGTTTGCATGATTTTTCCTTTGAAAACTCGAGAACTTGTACTAACGACATGCAACACCAAAAACAACAAAACATAACAAAATATGAGAAATATAAACGCGAAACACAAATACACGCACACAAATACGACAAAACAAACATAAAAAAATGACACAAATAATGACTAAACAAGCGGGGGCCGAGTGTCCCAACGATCTTCGTCATAGCGAAGAAGAATTTCTGCACACACACATACCAGATTAAGTTACAGAAAGCCCAACAAAAACCAAATCGCTAACGCCAAAGGCTAGCATCGAGTGATATTAGATTCGTAGCAAAACCTAGAACGTCCACCCAAAAATCAAAAATCATACCGCTTTGGATGGCTCAAGCATGGTTGACATCCGGATTGGACCCACGAGCAGCAAACAATTCGAATGCATCTTGGTTGTGTTGGATTTGGCAGCGAATTGCAGGAATTTAAGCAGAAACAATAGAAATTATTCTATATCCTGTTTGTAGGCGATAGAATCACACAATTAAAATTTGGGGAAGGGCAGCAAATTTTGGGAGAATTGACAGCAAAAATTAAAAAAAAAATTAGTTCAAAGTGAGAGGAAAGATCGGAGAGAGAAATCCAGAGAGAGAGAGAGGAAAAATGAGATGAGAGATAAGCGGAGAGAGACGTATTGGAAAAATAAATATTTCAGATTTTCGGCATTGCGCGCTAAGTAATAAGAAAAGGCGGCATCTGAAATAAATTGAATGTTCTTTTTAACGACGGAATGTATCCGTCGTGAATTAATACAAAAAAAAAATGTTGTTCCGTCGTTAGTATATTTTAAATAAAAAAAATGACAAATAAAACTTTAATGACGGAATTGTGGCGTCGTTAAGTTCGGCGATGGAATTTCCGTCGCTAAAACCGTCGTTAGTTTAAGCACGAAGAATCCCGCCAATATTCCGCCGTAGTTCCGTCGTGGATTCCGTCGTTATTTCTGGCCCAGTGTTTCCGTCAAAAATCCATCGTTATTCCGTCGTTAGTTGTGACGGATTTTATTCCGTCGTTAATTTCAGTCGTTATTTCGGCATTTTTTTGTAGTGTAGAGGTAATTGGTTTCAATTTTTTATATTTTTTACACATACTTGCTAACATTTTGTTGAAGTTAATAATCAATAATTAATAACATTATAACTTTAGAAAAATTATCATCAAATATATTTCATTTATAATAAATTAATCATGTTAAATTAAAGTTTATACGTGAAACGCACGTAATCCCTACTAGTATATATATATATATATATATATATATATAGGGCGCGGATCAAATAAGAACACTTTCTTATGTGAGAAATAAGAACAAATCTGGACCCTTGATCTTTGATGATCTATGGTCCAGATTTAACCGTGCATTTAATTACTCTAATTTATGCATTTCAATGCTAATGCATTAAGTTATTGTAGTTTATGCATTAAAATATTTATGCATTTAGTTTCTGCATTTTATGCATCTCCGATGTAATAAAAATGCATTGTTCTTACGTTCTTATATAAGATGTGTTCTTACCAGATCCGCTCCCTATATAGATATATATATATATTGCAGCTGACTTAATTTGTACTATACGTTCAATTAATTAATTAATTAATACCGGAATTGTTGGGTACTGCGCGCATGCAGAAAATATATACCGTGGCCATGATATATATAGACAACAGATTGAGCAAAAGCCCAAACTTTATTTAGGATATGACAACATAAGTATATCTCCTTTAGGGAGGAGACAGACTTGTTTAGCTACAAATGGTAGCGGAATTGAAATACATAAAACTAAAGATATGAATATTAAAGCTAAGAACTATGACAATTTTATTTTTGGAGAGAGCAGAGAAAATGTTGTGTAGATTTTTCGATGATCAATGCTCTCTTTAATTCTTGTTTATATAGAAGTCTGAGTGAATGACCTCTCTTCCCGCATTATTACCTCGGATGCTTTCTTTCCTTGGCCAGCCCGTTTCACGAGAATTGGATCCTCCATTATTGAATGTGGACAACCAACTTTGGGTGTAAGGTCCCTTTCTCGTGACTAATGGACCACTTTTCTGCTAGTAGTGGTCTTCCTGTAGTTTTATCCATATATCTGATTGGGCGTATTTTGATTATATATTTTGGAGTAATTTTGAGTCATTTTTGTTCTTAATGTTTATTTAATTACGTTTATGGAATTAATTGCATGCTTCTTGGTCTATTGTAGGTTTTGATCTTAATTTGGAGGAATAAGCATGATTTTAGAGGATATTTGAAGCCTTGAAGTTGTAGAGAGGAAGTTCTGGCATGTGCGAATATCGGGCAGTATAGGCATATCGCCTGCTGCGTACTACAGTTGGAAGTTCTCTGCGTTTGGAAAGTTTTGGAAGCTGATTTGGACGTGATTATGGGTTGTGCACGAGATTATTTCATAATTTTGGGCCATGGACTCTTAGTTATAGGGTTTTATATCTATTTTATTATTTTCCTAGTTAGATAAGGATTATGGATTTTATTTCCTTATTATTATAATTTTTACTAGGTATTTAAAAGACTCCCTTAAGGAGCAGAAAAGCAGACACATACTTTAGATTTATTTTTTTACGTTTTCTCTCTTCTTCTCCCTAGCGATATTTTTTCTATTTTCTCCATGACTTCTAGTTTGAATGTCTATGAATTCAAGCTAAACACTTTTATTCCGGTGAAGATTAAGGAAGCTCTAGCGTGATTTATTCTGTGAGATCTAATCTGTTCTTATACTTTAATTCTAAGCATGCATCTGCGATTCTTTATTTTTAGTGTCGTTAATTGTTTCGGTTCTGCTAGGTAGTTCGAAATATTTAGCAGTCCGAGATTAATTAGTAGCCAATTAAATCGGCCATCCGTAATTGTGGTTTAGATTTGATTTGTGGTTAATTGATTCTTCAGAGTCAAGGGATAAGCAGTCTTAATTTAATAATCCTGCGTCAGAGTTTATTGATTTTGAATCGGGTCTCTTTAGTTGTTAATGCTGCCGGCTCATTAAATCCATAGAGCGTCTGTAGGGTTGTCAGTCGATTAGAGAAGTAATTGGTGAAGCGTCTTCCTGATTACCGAGAAGCTAAGGAGAGATAAGATCACGTCAGAAGTGTCTTCGGTGGTTATAACCGGTTTGTTTGTATGAATTAAAGTTATAATTGCGTCGATGATCGGATAATCAAGCTAGGATGAAATTAATGAGAAACCGGAATGCTTTTAATATTTGTTAAATTCAAATTTCTTGCTAATTAGTTAATTTAGTTTCTTTGTTCTTAAACTCTAAAATCTGTTATTTAATTTTCGTTAATAAGTATTTTGCAGATTGGAAATTAGGAAAATTCTCGCCGATCCTGTAGTATCCCGTCTTTCTTAAGTAATTAAAATAATTAATCTTCTGAGAAAGACAAGAATTTTAGTAAAATAAAGATTTTCTTTCCGAAAATTTTATCCGGCAGATATATTCTACCGGAAAAATGAGTTTTAATTAATTTCTATCGTCTCGGTTAATCCAAAACGAAGAAGTTTTTACATTTATCAATAGATGATAAATGTTTAGTCGTTAATTGACTAAGAGAAGAATTTAAATTAATTACGTGAAATTTTACGTAAATTATCGCTTAAAAATTTAGTTTCGGTCGATTTGAAAATGCTTCGAATCTCCGATTCTTTCTGTGAAATTTTTATCTAAGGTTCGTGAAACCTTAAACTTAATTACTGTGTTGAGAAATTAGAGACTTATTAGAAGATTAATTAGTTATTAATTAATTGAATTAATAACTAATTAAATGAATTAACCAAAACTTAGCTATTAAGTTTTAATTTTATAATAAGCTATCCTATACATCTAAACCTAGGGTTATAACTAATATATGTATAGCTATTTCACTCATTTCTCTCTTCTCTCTCGACACACACATGCACACACACACCATTGATGATCAACTAGAAGCTCAAGAAACAAAGATCAATCCATCCCTAAATAATTAATCAAGGTTGGATTTATGTTTTTGAAGTTATTATATCAAGATTATGGTTAAAACTTCCATCTTCATATATGTATATATATGATCGAAAATTTGGGAGAAGTATTGGAAATGGTTAGATGTTCTTCATATCTTAGTATTATGCTTGTATGATGGATATATAATCATTGGTATGATTAAATCAAGCATGTAGTATCCCGTCTTTCTTAAGTAATTAAAATAATTAATCTTCTGAGAAAGACAAGAATTTTAGTAAAATAAAGATTTTCTTTTCCGAAAATTTTATCCGGCAGATATATTCTACCGGAAAAATGAGTTTTAATTAATTTTTATCGTCTCGGTTAATCCGAAACGAAGAAGTTTTTACATTTATCAATAGATGATAAATGTTTAGTCATTAATTGACAAGAAGAAGAATTTAATTTAATTACGTGAAATTTTACGTAATTAATCGCTAAAAAATTTAGTTTCGGTCGATTTGAAAATGCTTCAAATCTCCGATTCTTTCTGTGAGATTTTTATCTAAGGTTCGTGAAACCTTAATCTTAATTACTGTGTTGAGAAATTAGAGAATTATTAGAAGATTAATTAGTTATTAATTAATTGAATTAATAACTAATTAAATGAATTAACCAAAACTTAGCTATTAAGTTTTAAATTTTATAATAAGCTATCCTATACATCTAAACCTAGGGTTATAACTAATATATGTATAGCTATTTCACTCATTTCTCTCATCTCTCACCACACGCACACACACAGCAAACAGCAGCTTCTCTCTCTCCCTCTCGATCATCTCTTCTCTCTCAATACACACACTCACACACACTTAAGAACACCATCTTGATCTTCAAGCTCAAAGATTTCAACTTCTAGCAATCCTCTCAAGTAGTCAAGTAAGCTTAGATTCTTCTCTTCCAAGCTCTTGATTCATGTCTTTGGTGGAAGAATTATATATATATATATATATATATGTGTCGAAAATTTGTAAGAAATATGAAGAAGTAGTTGGATGATCTTGATTTCTTAGAATGATGTTTATATGATGATTTTATGATCAAATATTAAGCTTAAGATGATGCATGAAGAATTCTAGTTATGAATATATATATGTCGATTATTTTGGGAGAAACCCTAGAAATGATTAGTAAATCTTCATGTCATAATATGATGCTTATATCATGATTATATGATGAATTGTGTGATTAAATTAGAAAAAAAATCAAAACCCTAACCCTAAGTTGCATGAAAATCGAAATTTAGAAGAAAATGCTAAATTTTAATTCATGCATTAAATGATGATTTGTTCTTCATGAATTATGCTTAGAATATGATTATAAGATCAAATATGTAATTAGATTTAAGCATGGAAAACCCTAGCTATCAATTGGTAATTTTCGAAAATGAGAAGAAAATAGGAAATAATGAATACATGAATTGTATGATTGATTTAATGATATAAATGAGTTTAGTTAAGTATTTTAAGAATGTTTCATGTTGGAAATACTTAAAAATTTCCAACCAATTTCATTTTTGAGAAAATAACCGATTAAATAAGAATATAAATTAGGGTTGAAATATTAATACTTAATTGAATGAAATTAAATGAAGAAATGAGCTTAAGATGATAATTAAGTATATTAGAAATTAAAAAGAAGAGAAAATAATTAAAGAAATATTAATTTTAAAATAACCGAAAATTTAAAATAAATAAATAAAATATTAATAAAATTTTAATTAAGAAATTAATTGCATTTATGAACTTCTTAATAATAATTAAGTATTATAAAATTTTATGGAAATTTAATTCAAAGAAATAAAGATTTTTCTATTTATGGTTGATTTTCCCGATTTGGGAATTTATATGTTTAATTGAGTTAATGTGTGTATTTAAAGTATAATTATGTTTGTTATAATTAAATAAAGGTATAGAATTAAATTGAAAATTTTCTGAATCCGTTAGACGGATTAAAATCGATTTAGTTAGTTGTGATGAATAGTAGTTTATAAATATTATTGTTGTATGAGAATTGATTAATATTGATGCTTAATGAGGAATTTAGATAGATTAAGATAGATTAAGAACGTTTGAAAAGTTAAGATAGGAATTCTCGAATTTCATCAAGTTGCGAAGTAGAAATTCGAATAGAATTTCGTTAAGGATATCGAAGTCGTTAGTCGATAAAAGCTCTCGTTCTAAAATCGTTATTTCCGTTTCGATTAAAGGAGCAAGCGGAAGCGGGAGCAGAAACGTGAAGTAAAAGGGCTACAAGTGTTAGAGCTTAAAGTTTAAAGCTTAAGTTTATCAGGTGGGCTTTCTAAACTAAAATATGTGAAAAGCATGATATCGTATGTTTTACAAAGTTTTGATACTTGCCAAATGATTTTAAAAATGTTTAAGTATGTTACCATCTACTTCAGAAAGACGAATTCGGTTTCACGCAAGGTGAAATCTGTGTACACATTGGTAATCGTGCGCATTTCTTTGATAGGCCGATTATTTATAATCGTGAGCCTTTCCTTGATATGCCGATTACAAGTGATTGAGAAAGAGGCCTCTTTCTCATCACCATTATTTATTTGTAGATATGGTTCATACTGTTATAAATGTCTGCAGACAAATGAGTTTTGAAAAGAAAATATTTTTAGCATTTTACGAGTTGTTTTCAGAAAATCCTCGTATTATGTTTTCTGGCAAGTTTTCATATATAGCTGTATTCAGCAAAGTTTTCAAATGTTTTCGGCATGTGTTCACTGAGTACCTAGTACTCAGCCCTGCATGTTATTTCTAAAACGTGCAGGTTAGCAGGGATGAAGATGATGAGTACTGGATGGACTATTGTTGTTGTTAAATGTTGTTATGTAAAGAAAGTCGTTTTTGAGAAGTTGACCTAGAATATATGTCTTCATACATATATTCTCATGTTTTTCCGCTGCAAGAAAATGAAGTTTAATGTTGTTATAACGTTTAAATTCTAAAGTCGAACTCTTTTGCTAAGTTCTTTTGAAACTCAACCAATTAATCACATGTATATAAGTTGCTAGTTGTGCCGAGAATCTTCGTCGAACTTGAAACAGTTTTCTTTATCTTGTTTTCTTGATCCTCAAGTCATTATATCATCTTCTTGATCAATTGTCGATTATTTGGTTGATCAGGTCTTTTGATTCCGAGTGTTTCGAGTTGTGTTTATTGATATGTATGTCATATTAATTTCAGTTGATCGTCTCGAGTCATATATGTCACATTATTCTAAAGTGGTAAATTCCAGCTGACTGGGTCCAGCTGGGTAAATCCAAATGGGCCGAGTCAAAGTAATTCCAAATGACCGGGTCCATTGGAGTAAATCCAGCTGGCTGGGTCCAACTGAGTAAATCCAGTCGAGTCAACAGTAATTCCAAATTGACTGGGCACAGCTGGGTAATAGTTTCGGGCTGCGACATGTTAAGTATGGTTATAGCCGGGTCGCTATCTTAATTTCCTTTGTTAATCATAAATTGTATAAGTCGTGGGACCTATCGGCCTTGACATCTAATATCGAGGTTCGGGCTGCGACAAAGCATGAAGAACCCTAACCCTAATTCTATTTTTTTTCGAAATTTTGGAAGAAATTAGAGAAAGTGATGATATGATTTTAATCTCTTGGTATGATGCTTATATGTTGTTTTTATGATGATATTATGATGATTAGATGATCAATTATTAGCTTAAGAAATGCATGAGAAACCCTAGATATAGATATATATATATATATATATCGAAATTTTGAAGAAGAAATGAAGAAGTGATTGAATGATATTTTAATCTTCATGAATTATGCTTAGAATATGATTATAAGATCAAATATGTAATTAGATTTAAGCATGGAAAACCCTAGCTATCAATTGGCAATTTTCGAAAATGAGAAGAAAATGGGAAATAATGAATACATGAATTATATGATTGATTTAATGATATAAATGAGTTTAGTTAAGTATTTTAAGAATGTTTCATGTTGGCAGTAATTAAAAATTTCCAACCAATTTCATTTTGAGAAAATAACCGATTAAATAAGAATATAAATTAGGGTTTAATAATGTAATGTTATATGATGAATTGGATGATTCAATTAAAGATATATGAGATTAATGAAGTATTTTAGATCAAGAGATAATGAAAAAAATGAGCTTGATTAACCCTAGAAACCCTAGAAAATCGAATTAGGGTTCTTAAATTAGGGTTGGAAGATTAATACTTAATTGAATGAAATTAAATGAAGAAATGAATTTAAGATGATAATTAAGTATAATAGAAATTAAAAAGAAGAGAAAATAATTCTAGAAATCCTAGAAATGAAAACTACCGAAAAATTTAAATAAATAAATAAAATATTAATTAAATTTTAATTAAAAAATTAATTGCATTTATGAACTTCTTAATAAAAATTAAGTGTTATATAATTTTATGGAAATTTAACTCAAAGTAATAAAGATTTTTCTATTTATGGTTGATTTTCCCGATTTGGGAGTTTATATGTTTAATTGAGTTAATGTGTGTATTTAAAGTATAATTATGTTTGTTATAATTAAATAAAGGTATAGAATTAAATTGAGAATTTTCTGAATCCGTTAGACGGATTAAAATCGATTTAGTCAGTTGTGATGAATAGTAGTTTATAAATATTAATGTTGTATGAGATTTGATTAATATTGATGCTTAATGAGGAATTTAGATAGATTAAGATAGATTAAGAACGTTTGAAAAGTTAAGATAGGAATTCTCGAATTTCATCAAGTTACGACGTAGAAATTCGAATGGAATTTCGTTAAGATTATCGAAGTAGTTAGTCGATAGAAGCTCTCGTTGTAAAATCGTTATTCCGTTTCGATTTAAAGGAGTAAGCGGAAGCGGGAGCAGGAACGTGAAGTAAAAGGATTTCAAACGATAAAGTTAAAGTTTAAAGCTTAAGTATATCAGGTGGGCTTTCTAAACTAAAATATGTGAAAAGCATGATATCGTATGTTTTACAAAGTTTTGATACTTGCCAAATGATTTTAAAAATGTTTAAGTATGTTACCATCTACTTCAGAAAGACGAATTCGGTTTCACACAAGGTGAAATCTGTGTACACATTGGTAATCGTGCGCATTTCTTTGATAGGCCGATTATTCATAATCGTGAGCCTTTCCTTGATATGTCGGTTACAAGTGATTGAGAAAGAGGCCTCTTTCTCATCACCATGAGTTAATTGTAGATATGGTTCATACTGTTATAAATGTCTGCAGACAAATGATTTTGAGAAAAGAAAGTATTTTTAGCATTTTACGAGTTGTTTTAAGAAAATCCTCGTATTATGTTTTCTGGCAAGTTTTCATATATAGCTGTATTCAGCAAAGTTTTCAAATGTTTTCGGCATGTGTTCACTGAGTACGTAGTACTCAGCCCTGCATGTTATTTCTAAAACGTGCAGGTTAGCAGGGATGAAGATGATGAGTACTGGATGGATTATTGTTGTTGTTAAACGTTGTTTATGTAAAGAAAGTCGTTTTTGAGAAGTTGACCTAGAATATATGTCTTCATACATATATTCTCATGTTTTCCGCTGCAAGAAAATGAAATCGATATTATTATAATGTTTGAATTCTAAAGTCGAACTCTTTTGTCAAGTTCTTTTGAAACTCAACCAGTGAATCATATGTACATAAGTTGTTAGTTGTGTTGAGAAGCTTTGTCGAGCTTGAAACAGTTTTCTTTATCTTGTTTTCTTGATCCTCAAGTCATCCTGTCATCTTCTTGATCAATTGTCGGTTATTTGGTTGATCAGGTCTTTTGATTCCGAGTGATTTGAGTTATGTTTATTGATATGTATGTCATATTGAATTCAGTTGATCGTCTCGAGTCATATATGTCGTATTATTCTAAAATGATGAATTGTTGAGTATGGTTATTCTTTTGAACGATAGCCGGGTCGCTATCTTAAATTCCTTTGTTAATCATAAATTGTGTAAGTCGTGGGACCTACCGGCCTTGACATCTAATATCAAGGTTCGGGCTGCGACAGAGTGGTATCAGAGCAGGTCTGACTGCTCTGAATAATTTTTTTTAAAATCTAGTCTATTTTGAAACCCTAGACTAGTTAGAGCAATGTCTTCGGCTCCAAGTTGTTATTTCTGAAAGTCTAGTCTGGTTTGAATTCCTAGACTAGTTAGTTTTTAACAACAACTGAAGTCCAGCATCTCTCATCTCATCCAGCTATCCAGGTACGAATTTCAAATGTTTCTAGTTATAAAGTTTGGAAGTTGAAGTATATATATAATTGTTGTGTTTTAGCCTCTAATGTGATTGGTTGTTGGTGATCGATCATAAGCGAGATAATGGATCAGTTGTGCAAGCAAGTTGAGTATTTATCTGTGGAATGTAACATGAGCCCAGAACACCCTTTTCGAAGAGACATTGAGTATGTTGAGACAGTGGATTCTCAAGACTATTCGTAATTTCAGTTTAGTTGATTATTTAAATTTTTCTTTTATAGGATGTCCAACTCTAGAAGCGTAGCAGCGATGATTGAATTTCACCACATACATATGAGCTATACAGAAACCCTAGCAGAATTTCTAGCTCGGTACCATAGGGTTTGGATGGACATCCATGAATCAAATATCTCGGGAGTTATCGGTATAGTTAGGTTAGTTCCTCTGCTTCCTGAGGATTGGCAGGAATGGTCGGCATCGATTGCTGCAAGGTACGTCACTCCCCAATATTGGGATGGTGTCTTGTTTGGAGATTGCAGAGCGTTCATAGCTGCAATTAGTACTCAATATATGTGTTTCTCGTACCCACCTCCTGGACCATTTCAGCCATTGATTCCTGTTGGTGAGTTTGGTTTACAACATCTCATGCCCCAAGATTACCCTATCCTGGATCAGAATCCTCCAGAAAATCCCGAACCTATTGCTTCTCCCATCCATGGAAATAATGGATTTGATGCTAACTCTTTTCTTGTTGAGCCATCGGCAAATGGCTATGTTTCGTCTCCCTCCCAAATCGAGACTCAAACCTTTGTTCCTGAGCCTTCTGTTTTGCCTAACGGAGTAGCCTCAGCTTCTTTTGTTGAGGAAGTTCCGAATGATCCTTCTGTTGATGTATTGCAAGCTTTGAATTCTTCAGAGCTTGATGCCATAGTTGGAGCCCAGCCTATTCTATTTGACCCTAATGTGGCTAGCACCTCTGGACCACGTCACTATGATAGTGACGAGGATAACGTTGATCCAGAAGTTGGACAAACCGAAGGATACTTCCACCTCCGTAGAATACCGTTTACTCATTTAAGTTTTCAGCCTAGCTTTAGGCCATCGCCGGGAGAGGATATTACTTATGCCCCTCGTGTGACTTTAGACGGAGTGGAGAGGGCAGAGGAGAGCACGGAAACGGAAGAAGAAGATCCAAGTGAGGAGGATCCGAGAGACGACGAAGAGGAGGAAGAAGAAGAGGATCCGTCAGAGGATGAGCAGTGAAGAGAAGTGTCGTGAAGTTGATGAAAAAGAAGATAACGATGTAAATAGAATGTAATAGAATAGTTAATTAAACAACTTGTACGTCTTATCGGTTGTTGTAAATAAGCTCTCGTACATAGAAGCATAATATGATAGCATAGCGAATCGGAAGCGACGTAGAATTCCGCTCTGATAAAAACATTTTGCGTGATGTTAGAAAATCACGGTTCATATAGGGAATTTTTGGATGTAAATAATTCCCTACCTTTTTCCTACTAAATGAAGAAATATGACCATGTTGGGTCATTTGATACATTTCCAAGTTATCGATAATTTTTGACGTTAAAAATTCTCGTAGAATCGTTTTAAAGACGAAGTAAGATGAAGTTTAGATAATAGAAGTTAAAGTAAAGAAGTGAGGTTTAAGGAATGGAAAAAGATCGATTAAAAACTCGGACGAAGAAAACAAGACAAAGCGTCGAACCGGCACCGGGCGCAACCACAGCGCGCGGCGCGCCAGCCCCACGACGATATTAGCATCGGGCGCGGTTTGGAGTGGCGCGGGACAATCCGCCGGAGGTCAAGTCGCGCGCGCATGAAGAAAATTTCTTCTTGGCCGCGCGATGTCTGCGCGCGGGACGACGATCTTGGCGCGGGATGGTTCGATCCAGCGCCGGGGTTTATTCGTCCATTCCGTTGTCGTTCGTAGTTGTTCATTCTTCGTTTATTTTGTTCGTAGTTCCTTTCGTTGTAGTTCATTCCATTCTTCGTTAGTTTCGTCCGTTAATCGTTTCGTTCATTATTCGACTATCATTAGTTTAGTGCGTCGTTCGTTTTATTCGTTCCATTAGTTATTCGCTATCGTTAGCTTAGTTAGTAATTATTTAGTTAAAAAAAATATTGAGATAAAGTTAAAAATCTCAAAAGAGATTTATGAGGAAGTTTGTACATCAAGATGATATTATTCATCTCTTGATTATAAAGAATGAAGAGCTAATTAAATTTAGCAAATAAATAGGTATATATATAATAATTACTACTGGAAAATTTTTTTTAGTGATTATTTGATGATAAGCGTGAATCTTTTGATTCATTAAAGTTATGATAAAGTTTATATGCCAAGATGATGCTATTATTTCCTTGAAATATTAGGAATATATATTAGCTAAATTTTATTTAGCAAAGATAAGTATGAAAAATATGTGTTCTTGAAATATTTTTGTGATTATAGTAATTATATGAAATAAATGAATCATTGATTCATTATCTATGACAATAGTGAATTGTTTAAATTGTTCATGATGATAATAAGAAGTTAAATTATGGGATTACAATGTATGATGATGTTTGTGAATCTTTGATTCATTAAATAGTATGAGCCTGTTAGATGTAATTGAAAGTTTTGATAAGCATGAATAGTAATGAGTATGAATCGTGCGATTCATTAAAAGTACGATGAGTATATTATGCATTAAAGAGGTGATAAGAAAATTTTTTCTAAATTCTAAAACCTAGAAGAATTTATTTCCTTTAAATTACTTTTAAAGAAACAAGAATTTTTATTAAAGAATAAGACTTTGTTAGAAAGAAAGAATAATTCGAATGAAAATCCTGGTTAATTAGAAAATGCCGCCAAGAGGTAGACCAAGAGGCCGAGGTCGAGGAAGGGTTGAAGATGAAACCGAAAGAGAACCTACCCCACCTCCTCCTCAACCCGAAAGGAGAATAGAAGAATTATTTTTACGGCAAAATTCTCCAACTCTCGATGGAAGAGGAAGTCCTTCAGAAGCCGAAGAGTGGATTCGTGCGCTGGAAAGAATTTTCCGTTTTCTTCGATGTACGGATCAAGAACGTCTAACATGCATGTCTTATCAGCTCAAGGGATCTGCGGATTACTGGTGGGAAGCTCGTCAAAGGGCGTATACCCCTGAACAACTAGAGAACCTGACGTGGGAACAATTTAAGGATGCTTTGTTCGAAAAAATCGTTCCTCGAAGTTATCGAAAGCAGAAGGAGAATGAGTTTGCTAATCTCAAGCAAGGCAAGAAGTCAGTAGCCGAGTATGATCGCGAATTTTGTGATTTGGCACGTTTTGCTCAAGATAAGGTGGACACAGACGAGAAGATGGCTGAACTTTTCCGAGCAGGTCTTCGGCAGGAAATAAGAATCGTTCTGTAGTATCCCGTCTTTCTTAAGTAATTAAAATAATTAATCTTCTGAGAAAGACAAGAATTTTAGTAAAATAAAGATTTTCTTTCCGAAAATTTTATCCGGCAGATATATTCTACCGGAAAAATGAGTTTTAATTAATTTTTATCGTCTCGGTTAATCCGAAACGAAGAAGTTTTTACATTTATCAATAGATGATAAATGTTTAGTCATTAATTGACAAGAAGAAGAATTTAATTTAATTACGTGAAATTTTACGTAATTAATCGCTTAAAAATTTAGTTTCGGTCGATTTGAAAATGCTTCGAATCTCCGATTCTTTCTGTGAGATTTTTATCTAAGGTTCGTGAAACCTTAATATTAATTACTGTGTTGAGAAATTAGAGAATTATTAGAAGATTAATTAGTTATTAATTAATTGAATTAATAACTAATTAAATGAATTAACCAAAACTTAGCTATTAAGTTTTAATTTTATAATAAGCTAACCTATACATCTAGACCTAGGTTATAACTATTATAAGAGGATTATTACTCTCATCTCTCTCATTCATACACGCACACACACAAACACAGCAGCCTCTCTCTCTCTCTCGATCTCTCGATCTCACTCTCAAACTCACACACAACTCCATTGTTGATCATCATCCAAGCTTCCAAGACCAAAGTCATCTTCTCAAGTAGCTAAGTAAGATTTAATTTCATCTATTCCAAGCTCCTAATTCATGTTCATGGTGGAAGATCATATATATATATGTGTCGAAATTTTGGGGAGAATTTGTAGAAATTGGTAGATGTGGTTCATGCCTTCATATGTTATTTATATGATGATTTTAAGATGTTAGATGATCAATTATTAGTTTAAGATGATGCATGAATAACTCTCATCATGTATATATATTTCGACATTTTTGGGGAGAAATGGAGGAGTGTTTAGATGATATTGATCTTATAGTATGTTGCTTATATCATAATTATATGATGATTTGTGTGATTAAATTAGAAAAATCAAAACCCTAACCCTAAGTTGCATGAAAATCGAAATTTAGAAGAAAATGCTAAATTTTAATTCATGCATTGAATGATGATTTATTCTTCATGAATTATGCTTAGAATATGATTATAAGATCAAATATGTAATTAGATTTAAGCATGGAAAACCCTAGCTATCAATTGGCAATTTTCGAAAATGAGAAGAAAATGGGAAATAATGAATGCATGAATTGTATGATTGATTTAATGATATAAATGAGTTTAGTTAAGTATTTTAAGAATGTTTCATGTTGGAAGTAATTAAAAAATTTCCAACCAATTTCATTTTGTGAAAATAATCGATTAAATAAGAATATAAATTAGGGTTTAATAATGTAATGCTATATGATGAATTGGATGATTCAATTAAAGATATATGAGATTAATGAAGTATTTTAGATCAAGAGATAATGAAAAATGAGCTTGATTAACCCTAGAAACCCTAGAAAATCGAATTAGGGTTCTTAAATTAGGGTTGGAAGATTAATACTTAATTGAATGAAATTAAATAAAGAAATGAATTTAAGATGATAATTAAGTATAATAGAAATTAAAAAGAAGAGAAAATAATTCTAGAAATTCTAGAAATAAAAACTACCGAAAAATTTAAATAAATAAATAAAATATTAATTAAATTTTAATTAAGAAATTAATTACATTTATGAACTTCTTAATAAAAATTAAGTGTTATATAATTTTATGGAAATTAAATTCAAAGAAATAAAGATTTTTCTATTTATGGTTGATTTTCCCGATTTGGGAATTTATATGTTTAATTGAGTTAATGTGTGTATTTAAAGTATAATTATGTTTGTTATAATTAAATAAAGGTATAGAATTAAATTGAAAATTTTCTGAATCCGTTAGACGGATTAAAATCGATTTAGTCAGCTGTGATGAATAGTAGTTTATAAATATTAATGTTGTATGAGAATTGATTAATATTGATGCTTAATGAGGAATTTAGATAGATTAAGATAGATTAAGAACGTTTGAAAAGTTAAGATAGGAATTCTCGAATTTCATCAAGTTGCGAAGTAGAAATTCGAATAGAATTTCGTTAAGGATATCGAAGTCGTTAGTCGATAAAAGCTCTCGTTCTAAAATCGTTATTTCCGTTTCGATTAAAGGAGCAAGCGGAAGCGGGAGCAGAAACGTGAAGTAAAAGGGCTACAAGCGTTAGAGCTTAAAGTTTAAAGCTTAAGTTTATCAGGTGGGCTTTCTAAACTAAAATATGTGAAAAGCATGATATCGTATGTTTTACAAAGTTTTGATACTTGCCAAATGATTTTAAAAATGTTTAAGTATGTTACCATCTACTTCAGAAAGACGAATTCGGTTTCACGCAAGGTGAAATCTGTGTACACATTGGTAATCGTGCGCATTTCTTTGATAGGCCGATTATTCATAATCGTGAGCCTTTCCTTGATATGCCGATTACAAGTGATTGAGAAAGAGGCCTCTTTCTCATCACCATTATTTATTTGTAGATATGGTTCATACTGTTATAAATGTCTGCAGACAAATGAGTTTTGAAAAGAAAATATTTTTAGCATTTTACGAGTTGTTTTCAGAAAATCCTCGTATTATGTTTTCTGGCAAGTTTTCATATATAGCTGTATTCAGCAAAGTTTTCAAATGTTTTCGGCATGTGTTCACTGAGTACGTAGTACTCGGCCACACATGTTATTTCTAAAACGTGCAGGTTAGCAGGGATGCAGATGACGAGGCTGGATGGATGTTGGTTGTTGTTGTTAATATTTTGAAAAATAAAGAGCCTAGATTATATGTCGTCATACATATAGTCTTTCGTATTCCGCTGCCATGTTAAGATGATTTTTATTTTTAAATTATGATGAAGTTGTTTAAACCCTATAGTCGATCTATGTTTTGATAGTCGATTTCTTTCGTCACAGTTTGCGTGAAACTTAGTCTTGATATGTATTTAATAAAATCTCTATTCCATGAAGCTTTGTCGAACTCGAAATATCTTTCTTTATCTTGTTTTCTTGATCCTCAAGTCGTTATATCATCTTCTTGATCAATGGTCGATTATTTGGTTGATCAGATCTTTTGATTCCGAGTATTTCGAGTTGTGTTTATTGATATGTATGTCATATTGAATTCAGTTGATCGTCTCGAGTCATATATGTCGTATTATTCTATAATGATGAGTTGTTAACTATGGTTATTATTTTGAACGATAGCCGGGTCGCTATCTTAATTTCCTTTGTTAATCATAAATTGTGTAAGTCGTGGGACCTACCGGCCTTGACATCTAATATCGAGGTTCGGGCTGCGACAGAGTGGTATCAGAGCGGGTCTGACTGCTCTGAATAATATTTTCTAAAACCTAGTCTATTTGAAACCCTAGATTAGTTTAGAGCAATGTCTTCTGCTCCAAGTTGTTTTCTGAAAGTCTAGTCTGGTTTGAATTCCTAGACTAGTTAGTTTTTAACAACAACTGAAGTCCAGCATCTCTCATCTCATCCAGCTATCCAGGTACGAATTTCAACCGTTTCTAGTTATAAAGTTTGGAAGTTGAAGTATATATATAAATGTTATGTTTTAGCCTCTAATGTGATTGGTTGTTGGTGATCAATCATAAGCGAGATAATGGATCAGTTGTGCAAGCAAGTTGAGTATTTATCTGTGGAATGTAACGTGAGCCCGGAACACCCTTTTGGAAGCGACATTGAGTATGTTGAGACAGTGGATTCTCAAAACTATTCGTAATTTCAGTTTAGTTAATTATTTAAATTTTCTTTTATAGGATGTCCAACTCTAGAAGCGTAGCAGCGATGATTGAATTTCACCACATACATATGAGCTACACAGAAACCCTAGCGGAGTTTTTAGCTCGGTACCATAGGGTTTGGATGGACATCCATGAATCAAATATCTCGGGAGTTATTGGTATAGTTAGGCTAGTTCCTCTGCTTCCTGAGGATTGGCAGGAGTGGGCGGCATCGATTGCTGCAAGGTACGTTACTCCCCAATATTGGGATGGTGTCTTGTTTGGAGATTGCGGGCGTTCATAGCTGCAATTAGTACTCAATATATGTGTTTTTCGTACCCACCTCCTGGACCATATCAGCCATTGATTCCTGTTGGTGAGTTTGGTTTACAACATCTCATGCCCCAAGATTACCCTATTCTGAATCAGAATCCTCCAGAAAATCCCGAACCTATTGCTTCTCCCATCCATGGAGATAATGGATTTGATGCTAACTCTTTTCTTGTTGAGCCATTGGCAAATGGCTATGTTTCGTCTCCCTCCCAAATCGAGACTCAAACCTTTGTTCCTGAGCCTTCTGTTTTGCCTAACGGCGTAGCCTCAGCTTCTTTTGTTGAGGAAGTTCCAAATGATCCTTCCGTTGAAACATTGCAAGCTTTGAATTCTTCAGAGCTTGATGCCATAGTTGGAGCCCAGCCTATTCTATTTGACCCTAATGTGGCTAGCACCTCTGGACCACGTCACTATGATAGTGACGAGGATAACGTTGATCCAGAAGTTGGACCAACCGAAGGATACTTCCACCTCCGTAGAATACCATTTACTCATTTAAGTTTTCAGCCTAGCTTTAGGCCGTCGCCGGGAGAGGATATTACTTATGCCCCTCGTGTGACTTTGGACGGAGTGGAGAGGGCAGAGGAGAGCACGGAAACGGAAGAAGAAGATCCAAGTGAGGAGGATCCGAGAGACGACGAAGAGGAGGAAGAAGAAGAGGATCCGTCAGAGGATGAGCAGTGAAGGGAAGTGTCGGGAAGTTGAAAAAAAAAAAAAAAAGATAATGATGTAAATATATGTAATAGACTAGTAAGCGAACAACTTTTAACATTATGTTGTAAATAAGTTCTTGTACATAGAAGCATAATATGATAGTATAGCGAATCGGAAGCGACGTAGAATTCCGCTCCGATAAAAACATTATGCGTGATGTTAGAAAATCACGGTTCATATAGGGAATTTTTGGGTGTAAATAATTCCCTACCTTTTGTAAAAGTCCTCAAAGAGGCAAATTTTCCTACTAAATGAAGAAGTAAGTTGAGCAAAGATCAGCTGGAAAATCAAAGCTAGCTGGAAAAACTGAGTTATCTGAGAACCGAGCGGAAAACCGAGAAAACCGAGCAGCCGAGTCACTGAGAAAATCCAAATTGATCGAGTCCAATTCAATTCCGAGTCATTGAGTAAATCCAATTGACCGGGTCCAATCAGTAAATCCAAATGAGTCGAGAATTCACTGATCGAGTCCAATTGAGTAATTCCAAATTGGTAGTCATTACGTAAATCCAAACTAGGTCCAATGAGTAAATCCAAATTGAGTCATTACAGAATCCAAATTGACCGAGTCCAAATAATTTCCATTGAGTCACTGAGTTAATCCATTGACCAGGTCCAATTGCGTAAATCCAGCTTGTTGAGTCCAACTGAGTAAATCCATTGGCCGAGTCAATGAGTAATTCAATGACAGAGGTCCAACAGTAAATCCAAATTGATCGAGTCCAGTGAGAAAATCCAGTGACCGAGTTCAACAGTAATTCCAGCTGAGTGAATCCAGCTGACTGAGGTTTAGATAATAGAAGTTAAAGTAAAGAAGTGAGGTTTAAGGAATGGAAAAAGATCGATTAAAAGCTCGGACGAAGAAAACAAGACAAAGCGTCGAACCGGCACCGGCGCGACCACAGCGCGCGGCGCGCCAGGCCCACGACAATTTCAGCATCGGGCGCGGGTTGGTGTGGCGCGGGACAATCCGCCGGAGGTCAAGTCGCGCGCGCATGAAGGAAATCTCTTCTTGGCCGCGCGACGTCTGCGCGCGGGACGGCGATCTTGGCGCGAGATAGTTCGATCCAGCGCCGGGGTTTATTCGTCCATTCCGTTGTCGTTCGTAGTTGTTCATTCTTAGTTTATTTTGTTCGTAGTTTGTTTCGTTGTAGTTCATTTCATTCTTCGTTAGTTTCGTCCGTTAATCGTTTCGTTTATTATTCGACTATCATTAGTTTAGTGCGTCGTTCGTTTTATTCGTTCCATTAGTTATTCGCTATCGTTAGCTTAGTTAGTAATTATTTAGTTAGAAAAAAAAAAATGTTGAGATAAAGTTAAAAATCTCAAAAGAGATTTATGAGGAAGTTTGTACATCAAGATGATATTATTCATCTCTTGATTATAAAGAATGAAGAGCTAATTAAATTTAGCAAATAAATAGGTATATATATAAAAAATTACTACTGGAAAATTTTTTTTTTTAGTGATTATTTGATGATAATAAGAAGTTAAATTATGGGATTACAATGTATGATGATGTTTGTGAATCTTTGATTCATTAAATAGTATGAGCCTGTTAAATGTAATTGAAAGTTTTGATAAGCATGAATGGTGATGAGTATGAATTGTGTGATTCATTAAAAGTACGATGAGTATATTATGCATTAAAGAGGTAATAAGAAAATTTTTCTAAATTCTAAAACCTAGAAAAATTTATTTCCCTTAAAATACTTTTAAAGAAAGAAGAATTTTTATTAAAGAATAAGACTTTGTTAGAAAGAAAGAATAATTCGAATGAAAATCCTGGTTAATTAGAAAATGCCGCCAAGAGGTAGACCAAGAGGCCGAGGTCGAGGAAGGGTTGAAGATGAAACCGAAAGAGAACCTACCCCACCTCCTCCTCAACCTGAAAGGAGAATAGAAGAATTATTTTTGCGGCAAAATCCTCCAACTCTCGATGGAAGAGGAAGTCCTTCAGAAGCCGAAGAGTGGATTCGTGCTTATTTGGAAAGAATTTTCCGTTTTCTTCGATGTACGGATCAAGAACGTCTAACATGCATGTCTTATCAGCTCAAGGGATCTGCGGATTACTGGTGGGAAGCTCGTCAAAGGGCATATACCCCTGAACAACTGGAGAACCTGACGTGGGAACAATTTAAGGATGCTTTGTTCGAAAAATTCGTTCCTCGAAGTTATCGAAAGCAGAAGGAGAATGAGTTTGCTAATCTCAAGCAAGGTAAGAAGTCAGTAGCCGACTATGATCGCGAATTTTGTGATTTGGCACGTTTTTGCTCAAGATAAGGTGGACACAGACGAGAAAATGGCTGAACTTTTTCGAGCAGGTATTCGGCAGGAAATAAGAATCGTTCTGGCCAGTCAAAGTGCATTATCGTATGCCGAGACTTTAAACAGAGCTTTGGATATGGAATTGGCAATGCAGCCAGATAAGTCTTCTCAGACTTCAGCAGCCACACAAGTTCAAACCCCAAAGGATGTTGACAAATCCGCAGTCGTTCAACCAAAGTCACAAACGAAAATGGAATTTTGGAAGTCAACCTAGTAAGAAGCCCTGGCAAGGACAGCAAGGACAACAACGTCATCAACAGCAGCAATTTAATCAGGGACGATTCAAACAGCCTTTCGTCAATCAAGGCAGTTCATCTCAAACTTATCAAGGAATGTCTCCATGTTCCAAGTGTGGCAAGATGCATCAAGGGATATGCAAGGCTGGAAGTAATAGCTGCTATACTTGTGGTCAAGTTGGTCATTATTCGTATCAGTGCCCAACTAAACTGCAAGGA
Source organism: Agastache rugosa (assembly GCA_031470985.1). Classification (NCBI taxonomy): domain Eukaryota; kingdom Viridiplantae; phylum Streptophyta; class Magnoliopsida; order Lamiales; family Lamiaceae; genus Agastache; species Agastache rugosa. Next base: position 20,494,458 of record CM062604.1, read on the forward strand.
GCAGGAGGGAATAGAACATTTCAGAACCAGCCTCAGAAATTGAAGGCAATAGAAGTTGTTCCTCAGCAACGGCAACAGCAACAAAATCGCCAAGGGCCGCGATTCCAGCAAAAGCAAAAGCAACCCCAGCATTTGAGAATGGAACCCCAGCAGCAATATCAAAGGGTTTTTGCTCTTGATCAGAAGCCGTTCGACAAAGATCAAGGAAATTTGACAGGTATGGGTCAATTAAATGGCATACCTGTTATAATTTTATTTGATACTGGTGCATCGCATTCATTTATATCAGATGCATGCGTAGATAATCTTGATCTTAAAGTAGAACGTGCTAATCAAGACTTGAGAGTAACAACACCGTTAGGTAAATCTACCTCAGTTACTAGCATCTGTCCTAATATAGAGATTGAATTAGGATCTCTCAAGATGTTAGCAAAAACCCTAAATTTAATTAAAATGTGGGATATAGATATTATCTTGGGAATGGATTGGTTGACCGAGAATTTTGCAAGCATTCAATGCAAGCAAAGGCAAATTTCATTTCATATGCCTGGTCAGGAACCAACTCTATTTTTCGGGATAGAAAGAAGTTGTAAGAAATCGCCGATTATTTCGGCAGTTCAAGCAAGGAGAGTGTTGAAAAAGAAAGATGTGAAAGCATATCTTATCTATCTCAACAAGAAGGAAGATAAGGAGAGCAGCATTGAAGATGTAGCTGTAGTAAAAGAATTTCAAGACGTATTTCCACAAGTTTTGCCAGGATTGCCGCCAGATAGGCAAGTAGAGTTCACAATAGATCTTGAACCAGGATCAGCTCCTGTTTCCAAGTCACCATACAGAATGGCTCCAAAGGAGTTGCAAGAATTAAAAATTCAACTGCAAGAGTTACTTGACCTAGGTTTCATTAGACCTAGTGTTTCTCCGTGGGGAGCACCAATTCTGTTTGTCAAAAAGAAGGATGGTAGTTTGAGGATGTGCATCGACTACCGAGAATTAAACAAATTAACCTTGAAAAACAAATATCCTTTGCCGAGAATAGATGATCTATTTGATCAACTCAGAGGAGCAAGTGTATTCTCGAAGATTGATCTGAAATCTGGTTATCACCAATTAAAGGTTAAGCAAGAAGATATTTCCAAGACAGCTTTCAGAACAAGATATGGCCACTACGAGTTTGTAGTAATGCCATTTGGTGTGACAAATGCTCCAGCGGTATTTATGGATCTCATGAATCGAGTATTTCATGAATTCTTGGACAAGTTTGTCGTAGTTTTCATTGATGATATTCTCGTGTATTCAAAGAATGAATTAGAACACGAGGAACATCTACGAACTATTCTGGAAAGGTTGAGAACCGAAAGATTGTATGCCAAATTTAGTAAATGTGAATTTTGGCTAAGAGAATTACATTTCCTTGGACATGTTGTATCTCCTGAAGACATGTTGTATCTCCTGAAGGAATCAAAGTTGACCCTTCAAAAGTACAAGCAGTTCAGGAATGGAAAGTTCCAACCACACCACATGAAATTAGGAGTTTCTTAGGTCTAGCAGGCTACTATCGGAGATTTATCGAGGGATTCTCCAAAATAGCTAAGCCAATGACCCATCTCCTAAAGAAAGAATCAAAATTCAAGTGGTCAGAAGAATGTGAGGAAAGTTTCCAAGAACTTAAAAAGAGATTGACCACTGCCCCAGTGCTATCAGTTCCAGATTCGGATAAAGATTATGCTGTTTACACAGATGCATCAAAGAACGGACTAGGTTGTGTCCTGATGCAAGAAGGAAGAGTTATTGCATATGCTTCTAGAAAGCTTAGACCTCATGAAATAAACTATCCAACTCATGATTTGGAACTAGCAGCAGTAGTACATGCTTTAAAAATCTGGAGACACCATCTTTATGGAACGAAATGTGAAATCTTCACAGATCACAAGAGTCTCAAATATTTCTTTGAGCAGAAAGAATTAAATATGAGACAAAGAAGATGGCTCGAGTTAGTTAAAGACTACGATTGTAAAATTTCCTATCATCCAGGAAAAGCAAATGTAGTTGTTGATGCGTTAAGCAGAAAAGGAAAATCGGAATTTGGATTTCTTCTAACTCAAGAGAAAGAACTCATTAAGAGTTTCGAAGAACTGAGGTTAGAAGTAATTCTACCTCCGCAATCTGTTGAGCAAATGGTTGCAGCTATGGAAATAATTCCAGATTTAAGATTAAGAATTTCCAATGCTCAAAGAAAAGACGAGAAATTGGAAAAGTTACGAATGAAAATTCGTCAAGAGAAAAATGAAAATTTTAAGGAGGCAAGAGATAATGTTCTCCTGTATCGAGGAAGAATTTGTGTGCCGAATGATGAAGAATTAAGGAATGAAATCATGAGCGAAGCTCATGAAACTCCTTATTCAGCTCACCACAGAGCACCAAAATGTATCAAGATTTGAAACAAACATTTTTGTGGGAAGGAATGAAAAGAGACATAGCTTCTTTTGTGGAAAGATGTTTAGCCTGTCAGCAAGTAAAGGCATTGCATCAGAGACCCTATGGGAAGCTACAACCTTTAGATATTCCAGAGTGGAAATGGGATAAAATTACCATGGATTTTGTAACTGGGTTACCTAGATCCAAACGAGGAAATACAGCGATATGGGTAATAGTGGATAGATTGACAAAATCTGCACACTTTATACCTATTCCCATAACTTATGGCGCAGATAAGTTAGCTTAGCTGTACGTGCGAGAAATTGTGCGATTGCACGGAGTACCTAAGTCGATCACTTCGGATCGAGACTCAAAATTTACTTCTCATTTTTGGAGAAGTATGCAAGAAGAATTAGGTACCAAATTGAACTTCAGTACGGCTTTTCATCCTCAAACGGATGGTCAATCAGAAAGAACCATTCAGATCTTGGAGGATATGTTGAGAACTGTTGTTTTAGATCGAGGAAATCAATGGGAGCAAATTTTACCTCTTGTTGAATTTGCTTACAACAACAGTTATCAAATGACGATTGGCATGGCGCCCTACGAAGCCCTTTATGGAAAGAAGTGTAGATCTCCGCTCCATTGGGATGATGTGGGCGAGAGAAAAATATTAGGGCTCGATTCGGTGGAAGAAATGATAAAGATTGTGCGTCAAATCAAACAAAGAATTAAAGAAACACAAGACCGTCGAAGTCTTATGCCGACGTCGAGAAGATCGACATTAGAATTCAATGTGGGTGATAAAGTTTTCTTGAAAGTTTCGCCTTCAAGAGGAATTCAACGATTTGGTGTTAAAGGAAAGCTTAAGCCTCGCTACATAGGACCATATGAAATTCGAAAGAATAGGTCAAGTAGCATATAAGCTAGCTTTACCGCCAAGTTTTGGAAATTCACATAACGTGTTTCATGTATCTCAGTTGCGGAGATATATGTTTGATCCTAAGCACGTCATTCGTCGAGAAGAAGTAGTCCTTGAACCAGATCTCGCTTATGAAGAGAAACCGAAGCGATTTTGGATCGGAAGGTCCAACAGCTTAGAAATAAGTCGATCGCGTCAGTAAAAATCAAATGGAGGCATCATGGACTAGAAGAAGCAACATGGGAGTTAGAAAGCAAAATGAGAGAAAAGTATCCCGAACTCTTCCGAGAGGTAAGCAAATTTCGGGACGAAATTTATTTTTAGGAGGAGAGAAAGTAGTATCCCGTCTTTCTTAAGTAATTAAAATAATTAATCTTCTGAGAAAGACAAGAATTTTAGTAAAATAAAGATTTTCTTTCCGAAAATTTTATCCGGCAGATATATTCTACCGGAAAAATGAGTTTTAATTAATTTTTATCATCTCGGTTAATCCGAAACGAAGAAGTTTTTACATTTATCAATAGATGATAAATGTTTAGTCATTAATTGACAAGAAGAAGAATTTAATTTAATTACGTGAAATTTTACGTAATTAATCGCTTAAAAATTTAGTTTCGGTCGATTTGAAAATGCTTCGAATCTCCGATTCTTTCTGTGAGATTTTTATCTAAGGTTCGTGAAACCTTAATATTAATTACTGTGTTGAGAAATTAGAGAATTATTAGAAGATTAATTAGTTATTAATTAATTGAATTAATAACTAATTAAATGAATTAACCAAAACTTAGCTATTAAGTTTTAATTTTATAATAAGCTAACCTATACATCTAGACCTAGGTTATAAATATTATAAGAGGATTATTACTCTCATCTCTCTCATTCATACACGCACACACACAAACACAGCAGCCTCTCTCTCTCTCTCTCTCGATCTCTCGATCTCACTCTCAAACTCACACACAACTCCATTGTTGATCATCATCCAAGCTTCCAAGACCAAAGTCATCTTCTCAAGTAGCTAAGTAAGATTTAATTTCATCTATTCCAAGCTCCTAATTCATGTTCATGGTGGAAGATCATATATATATATGTGTCGAAATTTTGGGGAGAATTTGTAGAAATTGGTAGATGTGGTTCATGCCTTCATATGTTATTTATATGATGATTTTAAGATGTTAGATGATCAATTATTAGTTTAAGATGATGCATGAATAACTCTCATCATGTATATATATTTCGACATTTTTGGGGAGAAATGGAGGAGTGTTTAGATGATATTGATCTTATAGTATGTTGCTTATATCATAATTATATGATGATTTGTGTGATTAAATTAGAAAAATCAAAACCCTAACCCTAAGTTGCATGAAAATCGAAATTTAGAAGAAAATGCTAAATTTTAATTCATGCATTGAATGATGATTTATTCTTCATGAATTATGCTTAGAATATGATTATAAGATCAAATATGTAATTAGATTTAAGCATGGAAAACCCTAGCTATCAATTGGCAATTTTCGAAAATGAGAAGAAAATGGGAAATAATGAATGCATGAATTGTATGATTGATTTAATGATATAAATGAGTTTAGTTAAGTATTTTAAGAATGTTTCATGTTGGAAGTAATTAAAAAATTTCCAACCAATTTCATTTTGTGAAAATAATCGATTAAATAAGAATATAAATTAGGGTTTAATAATGTAATGCTATATGATGAATTGGATGATTCAATTAAAGATATATGAGATTAATGAAGTATTTTAGATCAAGAGATAATGAAAAATGAGCTTGATTAACCCTAGAAACCCTAGAAAATCGAATTAGGGTTCTTAAATTAGGGTTGGAAGATTAATACTTAATTGAATGAAATTAAATAAAGAAATGAATTTAAGATGATAATTAAGTATAATAGAAATTAAAAAGAAGAGAAAATAATTCTAGAAATTCTAGAAATAAAAACTACCGAAAAATTTAAATAAATAAATAAAATATTAATTAAATTTTAATTAAGAAATTAATTACATTTATGAACTTCTTAATAAAAATTAAGTGTTATATAATTTTATGGAAATTAAATTCAAAGAAATAAAGATTTTTCTATTTATGGTTGATTTTCCCGATTTGGGAATTTATATGTTTAATTGAGTTAATGTGTGTATTTAAAGTATAATTATGTTTGTTATAATTAAATAAAGGTATAGAATTAAATTGAAAATTTTCTGAATCCGTTAGACGGATTAAAATCGATTTAGTCAGCTGTGATGAATAGTAGTTTATAAATATTAATGTTGTATGAGAATTGATTAATATTGATGCTTAATGAGGAATTTAGATAGATTAAGATAGATTAAGAACGTTTGAAAAGTTAAGATAGGAATTCTCGAATTTCATCAAGTTGCGAAGTAGAAATTCGAATAGAATTTCGTTAAGGATATCGAAGTCGTTAGTCGATAAAAGCTCTCGTTCTAAAATCGTTATTTCCGTTTCGATTAAAGGAGCAAGCGGAAGCGGGAGCAGAAACGTGAAGTAAAAGGGCTACAAGCGTTAGAGCTTAAAGTTTAAAGCTTAAGTTTATCGGTGGGCTTTCTAAACTAAAATATGTGAAAAGCATGATATCGTATGTTTTACAAAGTTTTGATACTTGCCAAATGATTTTAAAAATGTTTAAGTATGTTACCATCTACTTCGTAAAAGACGAATTCGGTTTCACGCAAGGTGAAATCTGTGTACACATTGGTAATCGTGCGCATTTCTTTGATAGGCCGATTATTCATAATCGTGAGCCTTTCCTTGATATGCCGATTACAAGTGATTGAGAAAGAGGCCTCTTTCTCATCACCATTATTTATTTGTAGATATGGTTCATACTGTTATAAATGTCTGCAGACAAATGAGTTTTGAAAAGAAAATATTTTTAGCATTTTACGAGTTGTTTTCAGAAAATCCTCGTATTATGTTTTCTGGCAAGTTTTCATATATAGCCGTATTCGGCAAAGTTTTCAAATGTTTTCGGCATGTGTTCACCGAGTACGTAGTACTCGGCCACGCATGTTATTTCTAAAACGTGCGAGGTTAGCGAGATGCAGATGACGAGGCTGGATGGATGTTGGTTGTTGTTGTTAATATTTTGAAAAATAAAGAGCCTAGATTATATGTCGTCATACATATAGTCTTTCGTATTCCGCTGCCATGTTAAGATGATTTTTATTTTTAAATTATGATGAAGTTGTTTAAACCCTATAGTCGATCTATGTTTTGATAGTCGATTTCTTTCGTCACAGTTTGCGTCAAACTTAGTCTTGATATGTATTTAATAAAATCTCTATTCCATGAAGCTTTGTCGAACTCGAAATATCTTTCTTTATCTTGTTTTCTTGATCCTCAAGTCGTTATATCATCTTCTTGATCAATGGTCGATTATTTGGTTGATCAGATCTTTTGATTCCGAGTATTTCGAGTTGTGTTTATTGATATGTATGTCATATTGAATTCAGTTGATCGTCTCGAGTCATATATGTCGTATTATTCTATAATGATGAGTTGTTAAGTATGGTTATTCTTTTGAACGATAGCCGGGTCGCTATCTTAATTTCCTTTGTTAATCATAAATTGTGTAAGTCGTGGGACCTACCGGCCTTGACATCTAATATCGAGGTTCGGGCTGCGACACGTTCTGGCCAGTCAAAGTGCATTGTCATATGCCGAGACTTTAAATAGAGCACTGGATATGGAATTGGCTATGCAGCCAGATAAGTCTTCTCAGACTTCAACAGCTACGCAAGTTCAAGCTCCAGCGACAATGACAAATCCGCAGTCGTTCAACCAAAGTCAGAAACGAAAATGGAATTTTGGAAATCAACCTAGTAAGAAGCCCTGGCAAGGACAGCAAGGACAACAACGTCATCAACAGCAGCAATTTAATCAGGGACGATTCAAACAGCCTTTCGTCAATCAAGGCAGTTCATCTCAAACTTATCAAGGAATGTCTCCATGTTCCAAGTGTGGCAAGATGCATCAAGGGATATGCAAAGCTGGAAGTAATAGCTGCTATACTTGTGGTCAAGTTGGTCATTATTCGTATCAGTGCCCAACTAAACTGCAAGGAGCAGGAGGGAATAGAACATTTCAGAACCAGCCTCAGAAATTGAAGGCAATAGAAGTTGTTCCTCAGCAACGGCAGCAGCAACAAAATCGCCAAGGGCCGCGATTCCAGCAAAAGCAAAAGCAACCCCAGCAATTGAGAATGGAACCCCAGCAGCAATATCAAAGGGTTTTTGCTCTTAATCAGAAACCGTTCGACAAAGATCAAGGAAATTTGACAGGTATGGGTCAATTAAATGGCATACCTGTTATAATTTTATTTGATACTGGTGCATCGCATTCATTTATATCAAATGCATGCGTAGATAATCTTGGTCTTAAGGTAGAACGTGCTAGTCAAGACTTGAGGGTAACAACACCGTTAGGTAAATCTACCTCAGTTACTCGCATCTGTCCTAATATAGAGATTGAATTAGGATCTCTCAAGATGTTAGTGAAAACCCTAAATTTAATTAAAATGTGGGATGTAGATATTATCTTGGGAATGGATTGGTTGACCGAGAATTTTGCAAGCATTCAATGCAAGCAAAGGCAAATTTCATTTCATATGCCTGGTCAGGAACCAACTCTATTTTTCGGGATAGAAAGAAGTTGTAAGAAATCGCCGATTATTTCGGCAGTTCAAGCAAGGAGAGTGTTGAAAAAGAAAGATGTGAAAGCATATCTTATCTATCTCAACAAGAAGGAAGATAAGGAGAGCAGCATTGAAGATGTAGCTGTAGTAAAAGAATTCCAAGACGTATTTCCACAACTTTTGCCAGGATTGCCACCAGATAGGCAAGTAGAGTTCACAATAGATCTTGAACCAGGATCAGCTCCTGTTTCCAAGGCACCATACAGAATGGCTCCAAAGGAATTGCAAGAATTGAAAATTCAACTGCAAGAGTTACTTGACCTAGGTTTCATTAGACCTAGTGTTTCTCCGTGGGGAGCACCAATTCTGTTTGTCAAAAAGAAGGATGGTAGTTTGAGGATGTGCATCGACTACCGAGAATTAAACAAATTAACCTTGAAAAACAAATATCCTTTGCCGAGAATAGATGATCTATTTGATCAGCTCAGAGGAGCAAGTGTATTCTCGAAGATTGATGTATTTCCAAGACAGCTTTCAGAACAAGATATGGCCACTACGAGTTTGTAGTAATGCCATTTGGTGTGACAAATGCTCCAGCCGTATTTATGGATCTCATGAACCGAGTATTCCATGAATTCTTGGACAAGTTTGTCGTAGTTTTCATTGATGATATTCTCGTGTATTCAAAGAATGAATTAGAACACGAGGAACATCTACGAACTGTTCTGGAAAGGTTGAGAACCGAAAGATTATATGCCAAGTTTAGTAAATGCGAATTTTGGCTAAGAGAAGTACATTTCCTTGGACATGTTGTATCTTCTGAAGGAATCAAAGTTGATCCTTCAAAAGTACAAGCAGTTCAGGAATGGAAAGTTCCAACCACACCACATGAAATTAGGAGTTTTTTAGGTCTAGCAGGCTATTATCAGAGATTTATCGAGGGATTCTCCAAAATAGCTAAGCCAATGACCCATCTCCTAAAGAAAGAATCAAAATTCAAGTGGTCAGAAGAATGTGAGGAAAGTTTCCAAGAACTTAAAAAGAGATTGACCACTGCCCCAGTGCTATCAGTTCCGCATTCGGATAAAGATTATGCTTGTTTACACGGATGCATCAAAGAACGGACTAGGCCGTGTCGATGCAAGAAGGAAGAGTTATTGCCTATGCTTCTAGACGGCTTAGACCTCATGAAGTAAACTATCCAACTCATGATTTGGAACTAGCGACGGTAGTTCATGCTTTAAAAATGCGGAGACACCATCTTTATGGAACGAAATGTGAAATCTTCACAGATCACAAGAGTCTCAAATATTTCTTTGAGCAGAAAGAATTAAATATGAGACAAAGAAGATGGCTCGAGTTAGTTAAAGACTACGATTGTAAAATTTCCTATCATCCAGGAAAAGCAAATGTAGTTGCTGATGCGTTAAGCAGAAAAGGAAAATCGGAATTTGGATTTCTTCTAACTCAAGAGAAAGAACTCATTAAGAGTTTCGGAGAACTGAGGTTAGAAGTAATTCTACCTCCGCAATCTGTTGAGCAAATGGTTGCAGCTATGGAAATAATTCCAGATTTAAGATTGAGAATTTCCAATGCTCAAAGAAAAGACGAGAAATTGGAAAAGTTACGAATGAAAATTCGTCAAGAGAAAAATGAAAATTTTAAGGAGGCAGGAGATAATGTTCTCCTGTATCGAGGAAGAATTTGTGTGCCGAATGATGAAGAATTAAGGAATGAAATCATGAGCGAAGCTCATGAAACTCCTTATTCAGCTCACCCTGGAGGCACCAAAATGTATCAAGATTTGAAACAAACATTTTGGTGGGAAGGAATGAAAAGAGACATAGCTTCTTTTGTGGAAAGATGTTTAGCCTGTCAGCAAGTAAAGGCATTACATCAGAGACCCTATGGGAAGCTACAACCTTTAGATATTCCAGAGTGGAAATGGGATAAAATTACCATAGATTTTGTAACTGGGTTACCTAGATCCAAACAAGGGAATACAGCGATATGGGTAATAGTGGATAGATTGACAAAATCTGCACACTTTATACCTATTCCCATAACTTATGGCGCAGATAAGTTAGCTTAGCTATACGTGCGAGAAATTGTGCGATTGCACGGAGTACCTAAGTCGATCACTTCGGATCGAGACTCAAAATTTACTTCTCATTTTTGGAGAAGTATGCAAGAAGAATTAGGTACCAAATTGAACTTCAGTACGGCTTTTCATCCTCAAACGGATGGTCAATCAGAAAGAACCATTCAGATCTTGGAGGATATGTTGAGAACTGTTGTTCTAGATCGAGGAAGTCAATGGGAGCAAATTTTACCTCTTGTTGAATTTGCTTACAACAACAGTTATCAAATGACGATTGGCATGGCGCCCTACGAAGCCCTTTATGGAAAGAAGTGTAGATCTCCACTTCATTGGGATGATGTGGGCGAGAGAAAAATATTAGGGCCTGATTCAGTGGAAGAAATGATAAAGATTGTGCGTCAAATCAAACAAAGAATTAAAGAAGCACAAGACCGTCAGAAGTCTTATGCTGACGTCAGAAGATCAGCATTAGAATTCAATGTGGGTGATAAAGTTTTCTTGAAAGTTTCGCCTTCAAGAGGAATTCAACGATTTGGTGTTAAAGGAAAGCTTAAGCCTCGCTATATAGGACCATATGAAATTCTGGAAAGAATAGGTCAAGTAGCGTATAAATTAGCCTTACCGCCAAGTTTTGGAAATTCACATAACGTGTTCCATGTATCTCAGTTACGGAAATATATGTTTGATCCTAAGCACGTTATTCATCAAGAAGAAGTAGTCCTTGAACCAGATCTTAGTTATGAAGAGAAACCTGAAGCGATTTTGGATCGTAAGGTCCAGCAACTTAGAAATAAGTCGATCGCGTCAGTAAAAATCAAATGGAGGCATCATGGACTAGAAGAAGCAACATGGGAGTTAGAAAGCAAAATGAGAGAAAAGTATCCCGAACTCTTCCGAGAGGTAAGCAAATTTCGGGACGAAATTTATTTTTAGGGGGAGAGAATGTAGTATCCCGTCTTTCTTAAGTAATTAAAATAATTAATCTTCTGAGAAAGACAAGAATTTTAGTAAAATAAAGATTTTCTTTCCGAAAATTTTATCCGGCAGATATATTCTTTCCGAAAATTTTATCCGGCAGATATATTCTACCGAAAAAATGAGTTTTAATTAATTTCTATCGTCTCGGTTAATCCGAAACGAAGAAGTTTTTACATTTATCAATAGATGATAAATGTTTAGTCGTTAATTGACTAAGAGAAGAATTTAAATTAATTACGTGAAATTTTACGTAAATTATCGCTTAAAAATTTAGTTTCGGTCGATTTGAAAATGCTTCGAATATCCGATTCTTTCTGTGAAATTTTTATCTAAGGTTCGTGAAACCTTAAACTTAATTACTGTGTTGAGAAATTAGAGATTTATTAGAAGATTAATTAGTTATTAATTAATTGAATTAATAACTAATTAAATGAATTAACCAAAACTTAGCTATTAAGTTTTAATTTTATAATAAGCTATCCTATACATCTAAACCTAGGGTTATAACTAATATATGTATAGCTATTTCACTCATTTCTCTCTTCTCTCTCGACACACACATGCACACACACACCATTGATGATCAACTAGAAGCTCAAGAAACAAAGATCAATCCATCCCTAAATAATTAATCAAGGTTGGATTTATGTTTTTGAAGTTATTATATCAAGATTATGGTTAAAACTTCCATCTTCATATATGTATATATATGATCGAAAATTTGGGAGAAGTATTGGAAATGGTTAGATGTTCTTCATATCTTAGTATTATGCTTGTATGATGGATATATAATCATTGGTATGATTAAATCAAGCATGAAGAACCCTAACCCTAATTCTATTTTTTTTCGAAATTTTGGAAGAAATTAGAGAAAGTGATGATATGATTTTAATCTCTTGGTATGATGCTTATATGTTGTTTTTATGATGATATTATGATGATTAGATGATCAATTATTAGCTTAAGAAATGCATGAGAAACCCTAGATATAGATATATATATATATCGAAATTTTGAAGAAGAAATGAAGAAGTGATTGAATGATATTTTAATCTTCATGAATTATGCTTAGAATATGATTATAAGATCAAATATGTAATTAGATTTAAGCATGGAAAACCCTAGCTATCAATTGGCAATTATCGAAAATGAGAAGAAAATGGGAAATAATGAATACATGAATTATATGATTGATTTAATGATATAAATGAGTTTAGTTAAGTATTTTAAGAATGTTTCATGTTGGAAGTAATTAAAAATTTCCAACCAATTTCATTTTGAGAAAATAACCGATTAAATAAGAATATAAATTAGGGTTTAATAATGTAATGTTATATGATGAATTGGATGATTCAATTAAAGATATATGAGATTAATGAAGTATTTTAGATCAAGAGATAATGAAAAAAAAAATGAGCTTGATTAACCCTAGAAACCCTAGAAAATCGAATTAGGGTTCTTAAATTAGGGTTGGAAGATTAATACTTAATTGAATGAAATTAAATGAAGAAATGAATTTAAGATGATAATTAAGTATAATAGAAATTAAAAAGAAGAGAAAATAATTCTAGAAATCCTAGAAATGAAAACTACCGAAAAATTTAAATAAATAAATAAAATATTAATTAAATTTTAATTAAGAAATTAATTGCATTTATGAACTTCTTAATAAAAATTAAGTGTTATATAATTTTCTGGAAATTTAATTCAAAGTAATAAAGATTTTTCTATTTATGGTTGATTTTCCCGATTTGGGAGTTTATATGTTTAATTGAGTTAATGTGTGTATTTAAAGTATAATTATGTTTGTTATAATTAAATAAAGGTATAGAATTAAATTGAGAATTTTCTGAATCCGTTAGACGGATTAAAATCGATTTAGTCAGTTGTGATGAATAGTAGTTTATAAATATTAATGTTGTATGAGATTTGATTAATATTGATGCTTAATGAGGAATTTAGATAGATTAAGATAGATTAAGAACGTTTGAAAAGTTAAGATAGGAATTCTCGAATTTCATCAAGTTACGGCGTAGAAATTCGAATGGAATTTCGTTAAGATTATCGAAGTAGTTAGTCGATAGAAGCTCTCGTTCTAAAATCGTTATTCCGTTTTGATTTAAAGGAGTAAGCGGAAGCGGGAGCAGGAACGTGAAGTAAAAGGATTTCAAACGATAAAGTTAAAGTTTAAAGCTTAAGTATATCAGGTGGGCTTTCTAAACTAAAATATGTGAAAAGCATGATATCGTATGTTTTACAAAGTTTTGATACTTGCCAAATGATTTTAAAAATGTTTAAGTATGTTACCATCTACTTCAGAAAGACGAATTCGGTTTCACGCAAGGTGAAATCTGTGTACACATTGGTAATCGTGCGCATTTCTTTGATAGGCCGATTATTCATAATCGTGAGCCTTTCCTTGATATGCCGGTTACAAGTGATTGAGAAAGAGGCCTCTTTCTCATCACCATGAGTTAATTGTAGATATGGTTCATACTGTTATAAATGTCTGCAGACAAATGATTTTGAGAAAAGAAAGTATTTTTAGCATTTTACGAGTTGTTTTAAGAAAATACTCGTATTATGTTTTCTGGCAAGTTTTCATATATAGCTGTATTCAGCAAAGTTTTCAAATGTTTTCGGCATGTGTTCACTGAGTACGTAGTACTCAGCCCTGCATGTTATTTCTAAAATGTGCAGGTTAGCAGGGATGAAGATGATGAGTACTGGATGGATTATTGTTGTTGTTAAACGTTGTTTATGTAAAGAAAGTCGTTTTTAAGAAGTTGACCTAGAATATATGTCTTCATACATATATTCTCATGTTTTCCGCTGCAAGAAAATGAAATCGATATTATTATAATGTTTGAATTCTAAAGTCGAACTCTTTTGTCAAGTTCTTTTGAAACTCAACCAGTGAATCATATGTACATAAGTTGTTAGTTGTGTTGAGAAGCTTTGTCGAGTTTGAAACAGTTTTCTTTATCTTGTTTTCTTGATCCTCAAGTCATCCTGTCATCTTCTTGATCAATTATCGGTTATTTGGTTGATCAGATCTTTTGATTCCGAGTGATTTGAGTTATGTTTATTGATATGTATGTCATATTGAATTCAGTTGATCGTCTCGAGTCATATATGTCGTATTATTCTAAAATGATGAATTGTTGAGTATGGTTATTCTTTTGAACGATAGCCGGGTCGCTATCTTAAATTCCTTTGTTAATCATAAATTGTGTAAGTCGTGGGACCTACCGGCCTTGACATCTAATATCGAGGTTCGGGCTGCGACAGATCCTTTGGGAGACGATCTTGCTTACCACTGTCTGCGCAGTGTGGGCATACTGACCGAGTGTCAGATTTATTTTTGGTTAAAAATGACGCACCAAATTTTGGGGCCGTTGCCGGGGATCGGCTTTTAATATTGATCCCATAGCTGAAGTCGACATGGCATTAATAAGGGAGTTGGGTCGTCATAGGAGCAATCGTCCGCTATGCATCGTGCTGCCCACGATTGATCAAAATGCTGAAATCAAGCCTGAGTTCATTCAAGTTCTTCCCAAATTCAATGATTTGCCCGAAGAGAGTGCACATAAACATCTCACTGAATATGATTTAGTTTATTATACTTTACGCCCTCAAGGTTTCTCTGATGATAATTTGAGATTGCTAACTTTTTCTCATACATTGCAGGGTAAAGCTAGATATTGGTTGTTTGATCTTCCCTCCGCTTCGATTCGAACTTGGAATGACTTAGAGAAGCAGTTCTTGCGCAAATTCTTTCCTGACTCGAAGGCTGCTAATATAAGAATGGCAATTAGAAACATTAAGCAGAAGCAAAGAGAGAGTTTATCAGATTATTGGGAGAGATTTCAACAATTATGTCGTCAATGTCCCGACCACGGATTTTCTGAATTTCAATTGCTCACTAATTTTTTTTATCGTGGTATGTCTACTTTTGATAGGAGAATTGTCGATGCTGCTTGTGAAGGATCTTTGACCAACAAGACATTGGATGAAGCAAGACAACTCATCATGGATATGGTTTTTAATGGCCAACAATATGAAGACGAGGACGATGAGAGATACATGCCAGTCAAAGGAGCGAAAGGAGCATATGGTTCGAGTGTGAACGACAAGATTGAAGCTCTAACTTCTTTGGTTAGAGGCTTTGCTGTAGCTCAAACCCATAAGCATTTACAATCCGAACAAGCATGTTATGGTTCAGATGATGCACAATATGATGCGTAGAGGCATAAGCGATATGACCCATTCTCGAACATAAATTTCAGTTGGAGTCAGCAGGATGGGCATGGAATGTATGTTCAGAATCAGCCGCAGGTTGGACAGTATGCCCATACCGACAGTGCACAACCAAGCATGAACAAGATTCTGAAGAGTCTAGCTCAGAGCAACGAGATTGTTATGAATCTGGTGCAAAGTCAGCAAGCTTTCCAGCTAGAGACACAAGCTGCCTTGGGTAGTATGGGCACACAGATCAACCAATTGATCACTCAGATGAATAAATTGCAAGTCAATCAAGGAAAACTTCCATCTCAAATGGAAGTAAATTCCATAGCCCATGTCTATGCTGTGACTTTGATGAATGAGAAGGAGTTGATTGGGCAAAATCCAAAGGAAAATGATGAGCAAGAAAGAGCTGAGAAAAATGAGGTCGTCAAAGGGGCCCAACAATATGAAAAGCTTCATTCTTTCAAGGTAAGTGTTAAATCTGAATTTTCTTATTATAACCCACTAGTTCCATTATCTTTTCCTTCCAGGTTGATTCAAAACGAGAAAGAAGATGACGAAAAGAAAATCATAGAAATATTCAAGAAGGTTGAGAATCATCATAAGGAAGATCAGCCTGAGCATGTGGTATTCAGCGAATTGATTGGTCGAGATGCAGCAGCTGAGCGGGATGAAGAAGTTAGAGAATCTATCATGCAGCTGTACTCCATCAATGAGGTTCTTGATCAACGTCTGTCGAGCAGTATGCCCATACCGACCAATCCTGAACAGTTTGTACCGTCTATTGTGAAACTCCCAAAGCAGAAATTGAAGCCACCAGACGCTTGATGCAGTTTCGGGGAAGTTTTAGTTTTCTTTCTATATTATTTTTATTTTACTTTTTTTCCTCTTATAGTTTAATTTTTATGTGTTTAATTGTTCTTGTGTCTGTTTACTTTCTTTTCCATTACGCAGTGAGGACACTGTGTCGTCTAAGTGTGGGGGAGGGGAAAGACGTTGATAATTATTATATTTTTTTTCTTTTTTCTTTCTAACATGTTTTGTTTTAAAAAAAATGAAAAAATTATTTTGATTGGTCTTTTTGAGTCATTGGCAACTTGAAGATGGACAATTTGAATAGTAAGGATTAAGATATTGTCTTGGTATGAATGGTTGTTTTCTCTTGTGATTGAGTTGTGCATGTGCTCGTATGTATTCTTGGATTAGGAAAAAGTGCAAAATTGATCAAAATTTTTGAAACCTACTGATATTGTGAGATTTGAGCCTTATGAGCATGATTAGAGAAAGCTCCATATTTATTTGTTGAGTGTTGTATCGAACTTGATTGCTTGATTTCTGGTTTGCCTTGTTGCCATAATCAAAATCACTTATGAAATTCTTGCATAGAGATGATTTAGGCATGTAAGATTAACCTATTTTTGGCCTGACTATATTCTCCATACCTTCATTTTTCCCATAGTGAGCTCGTTTGTGCATTAATCATCTTTCTTGATAATTTTAAACCACTAAATAATGAGCCTGCGCCATTTTAGCCTTTTTTTGTCCCACTGAAAATATGCAAGTTATGTTGAAAGTTTATTGTGATAAGTGCTTCATGTATGGTGAGAGTGATATATGCTGAGAAAAAAAATAGTGCAAGGTACTGAGCAGAAATTAAAAGGAAAGAAAAAAAAAGGGAAAAAGAAAAAAAAAGAGAAAAAGAAAAAATCAGAAAAGCTCTGAAAAAAAAGAAAGGGGGAATGAAAGCGCTGTTGTTAATTGTTTGAATTTGTTTGTTGCCCTGTGTGATGGAAGTTGAGCGTAGTTTGTATGGAATGATGGTTGATGCATGGATGAAATCACTTGCATATTTTCGGTTTTTTGAGCCTATTTTATCCATTCTTTTTATTCTACCTATGCACCTAGCCCCATTACAACCCATCAAAGTCCTTTTGATATATGCATGAGTTTTATTTTGTGGTGGAGATAGTGACATATGGGCAAATCTATGTTTGAGAGTGTGAAGTTGCGAATTGTGTGAAATAATTCTGTCCATATTTTCTTTTTGAGAGAGTTGGAATACTGAAACTTGGTGAGGCAGGATTGATTTTTGCATGTTTTTGACTTGAATGAAGAGTGTTTGCACAATTTTTGAAACAAGAGAATGGTTGGTGAATTGAGAAAGATTGTATCTTGATCTTGACTAAGATTTTTGTCCATTGAATTGTTGCCAACTTTTGTTTTGAGTTTTGTTTAGTGTAAGTTTATTTTCTTGTGTTTCGAATAAATTATGCTCGAGGGCAAGCATTGTCTAAGTGTGGGGAAGTTTGATTGGGCATATTTTGATTATATATTTTGGAGTAATTTTGAGTCATTTTTGTTCTTAATGTTTATTTAATCACGTTTATGGAATTAATTGCATGCTTCTTTGTCTATTGTAGGTTTTGATCTTAATTTGGAGGAATAAGCATGATTTTAGAGGATATTTGAAGCCTTGAAGTTGTTGAGAGGAAGTTCTGGCATGTACGAATATCGGGCAGTATGGGCATACCGCCTGCTGCGTACTACAGCTGGAAGTTCTCTGCGTTTGGAAAGTTTTGGAAGCTGATTTGGACGTGATTATGGGCTGTGCACGAGATTATTTCATAATTTTGGGCCATGGACTCTTAGTTATAGGGTTTTATCTCTATTTTATAATTTTCCTAGTTAGATTAGGATTATGGATTTTATTTCCTTATTATTATAATTTTTACTAGGTATTTAAAAGACTCCCTTAAGGAGCAGAAAAACAGACACATACTTTAGATTTATGTTTTTACGTTTTCACTCTTCTTCTCTCTAGCGATATTTTTCTGTTTTCTCCATGACTTCTAGTTTGAATTTGTCTATGAATTCAAGCTAAACACTTTTATTCCAATGAAGATTAAGGAAGCCCTAGCGTGATTTATTCTGTGAGATCTAATATGTTCTTATACTTTAATTCTAAGCATGCATCTGCGATTCTTTATTTTTAGTGTCGTTAATTGTTTCGGTTCTGCTAGGTAGTTCAAAATATTTAGCAGTCCGAGATGAATTAGTAGCCAATTAAATCGGTCATCCGTAATTGTGGTTTAGATTTGATTTGTGGTAAATTGATTCTTCAGAGTCAAGGGATAAGAGTCTTAATTTAATAATCCTGCGTCAGAGTTTATTGATTTTGAATCGGGTCTCTTTAGTTGTTAATGCTGCCGGCTCATTAAATCCATAGAGCGTCTGTAGGGTTGTCAGTCGATTAGAGAAGTAATTGGTGAAGCGTCTTCCTGATTACCGAGAAGCTAAGGAGAGATAAGATCGCGTCAGAAGTGTCTTCGGTGGTTATAACCGGTTTGTTTGTATGAATTAAAGTTATAATTGCGTCGATGATCGGATAATCAAGCTAGGGTGAAATTATGGGAAACCGGAATGCTTTTAATATTTGTTAAATTCAAATTTCTTGCTAATTAGTTAATTTAGTTTCTTTGTTCTTAAACTCTAAAATCTGTTATTTAATTTTCGATTATAAGTATTTTGCAGATTGGAAATTAGGAAAATTCTCGCCGATCCTTTGGGAGACGATCTTGCTTACCACTGTCTGCGCAGTGTGGGCATACTGACCGAGTGTTAGATTTATTTTTGGTGAAAAACGACGCACCAAATTTTGGCGCCGTTGCCGAGGATCAGTTTTTAAGCAGTAGTTTTCTTATTTTTCGATTTGTAATTTTTATTTTTATTTATTTTTTTCTTTTAATATTGATCCCATAGCTGAAGTCGACATGGCATTGATAAGGGAGTTGGGTCGTCATAGGAGCAATCGTCCGCTATGCATCGTGCTGCGCACGATTGATCAAAATGCTGAAATCAAGCCTAAGTTCATTCAAGTTCTTCCCAAATTCAATGATTTGCCCGAAGAGAGTGCACATAAACATCTCGCTGAATTTGATTTAGTTTGTTATACTTTACGCCCTCAAGGTTTCTATAATGATAATTTGAGATTGCTAACTTTTTCTCATACATTGCAGGGTAAAGCTAGATATTGGTTGTTTGATCTTCCCTCCGCTTCGATTCGAACTTGGAATGACTTAGAGGAGCAGTTCTTGTGCAAATTCTTTCCTGAATCGAAGGCTGCTAATATAAGAATGGCAGTTAGTAGCATTAAGCAGAAGCAAAGAGAGAGTTTATCAGATTATTGGGAAAGATTTCAACAATTATGTCGTCAATGTCCCGACCACGGATTTTCTGAATTTCAATTGCTCACTAATTTTTTTTATCGTGGTATGTCTACTTTTGATAGGAGAATTGTCGATGCTGCTTGTGGAGGATCTTTGACCAACAAGACATTGGATGAAGCAAGACAACTCATCATGGATATGGTTTTTAATGGCCAACAATATGAAGACGAGGACGATGAGAGATACATGCCAGTCAAAGGAGCGAAAGGAGCATATGGTTCGAGTGTGAACAAAAAGATTGAAGCTCTAACTTCTCTGGTTAGAGGCTTTGCTGTAGCTCAAACCCATAAGCATTCACAATCTGAACAAGCTTGTTATGGTTCAGATGATGTACAATATGATGCGCAGAGGCAAAAGCGATATGACCCATTCTCGAACATAAATTTTAGTTGGACTCAGCAGGATGGGCATGGAATTTATGTTCAGAATCAGCCGCAGGTTGGACAGTATGCCCATACCGACAGTGCACAACCAAGCATGAACAAGATTCTGAAGAGTCTAGCTCAGAGCAACGAGATTGTTATGAATCTGGTGCAAAGTCAGCAAGCTTTCCAGCAAGAGACACAAGCTGCCTTGGGTAGTATGGGCACACAGATCAACTAATTGATCACTCAGATGAATAAATTGCAAGTCAATCAAGGAAAACTTCCATCTCAAATGGAAGTAAATTCCATAGCCCATGTCTATGCTGTGACTTTGATGAATGAGAAGGAGTTGACTGGGCAAAATCCTAAGGAAAATGATGAGCAAGAAAGAGCTGAGAAAAATGAGGTCGCCAAAGGGTCCCAACAATATGAAAAGTTTCATTCTTCCAAGGTAAGTGTTAAATCTGAATTTTCTTATTATAACCCACTAGTTCCATCATCTTTTCCTTCCAGGTTGATTCAAAACGAGAAAGAAGATGATGAAAAGAAAATCATAGAAATATTCAAGAAGGTTGAGAATCATCATAAGGAAGATCAGCCTGAGCATGTGGTATTCAGCGAATTGATTGGTCGAGATGCAGCAGCTGAGCGGGATGAAGAAGTCAGAGAATCTATCATGCAGCTGCACTCCATCAATGAGGTTCTTGATCAACGTCTGTCGAGCAGTATGCCCATACCGACAAATCCTGAACAGTTTGTACCGTCTATTGTGAAACTCACAAAGCAGAAATTGAAGCCACCAGACGCTTGATGCAGTTTCGGGGAAGTTTTAGTTTTCTTTCTATTTTATTTTTATTTTACTTTTTTTCCTCTTATAGTTTAATTTTTATGTGTTTAATTGTTCTTGTGTCTGTTTACTTTCTTTTCCTTTACGCAGTGAGGACATTGTGTCGTCTAAGTGTGGGGGAGGGGAAAGACGTTGATAATTATTTTATTTTTTTTCTTTTTTCTTTCTGACATGTTTTGTTTTAAAAAAAATGGAAAAAATATTTTGTTTGGTCTTTTTGAGTCATTGGCAACTTGAAGATGGACAATTTGAATAGTAAGAATTAAGATATTGTCTTGGTATGAATGGTTGTTTTCTCTTGTGATTGAGTTGTGCATGTGCTCGTATGTATTCTTGGATGAGGAAAAAGTGCAAAATTGATCAAAATTTTTGAAACCTACTGATATTGTGAGATTTGAGCCTTATGAGCATGATTAGAGAAAGCTCCATATTTATTTGTTGAGTGTTGTATCGAACTTGATTGCTTGATTTCTGGTTTGCCTTGTTGCCATAATCAAAATCACTTATGAAATTCTTGCATAGAGATGATTTAGGCATGTAAGATTAACCTATTTTTGGCCTGACTATATTCTCCTTACCTTCATTTTTCCCATAGTGAGCTCGTTTGTGCATTAATCATCTTTCTTGATAATTTTAAACCACTAAATAATGAGCCTGCGCCATTTTAGCCTTTTTTTGTCCCACTGAAAATATGCAAGTTATGTTGAAAGTTTATTGTGATAAGTGCTTCATGTATGGTGGGAGTGATATATGCTGAGAAAAAAAATAGTGCAAGGTACTGAGCAGAAATT
Organism: Agastache rugosa; assembly: GCA_031470985.1. Classification (NCBI taxonomy): domain Eukaryota; kingdom Viridiplantae; phylum Streptophyta; class Magnoliopsida; order Lamiales; family Lamiaceae; genus Agastache; species Agastache rugosa. The sequence continues at coordinate 20,516,027 of CM062604.1, forward strand.
AAAAGGAAAGAATAAAAAAGAGAAAAAGAAAAAAAAAGAGTAAAAGAAAAAATCAGAAAAGCTCTGAAAAAAAAAGAAAGGGGGAATGAAAGGGCTGTTGGTAATTGTTTGTTGCCCTGTGTGATGGAAGTTGAGCGTAGTTTGTATGGAATGATGGTTGATGCATGAATGAAATCACTTGCATATTTTCGGCTTTTTTGAGCCTATTTTATCCATTCTTTTTATTCTACCTATGTACCTCGCCCCATTACAACCCATCAAAGTCCTTTTGATATATGCATGAGTTTTATTTTGTGCTGGAGATAGTGACATATGGGCAAATCTATGTTTGAGAGTGTGAAGTTGCGATTTGTGTGAAATAATTCTATCCATATTTTCTTTTTTAGAGAGTTGGAGTACTGAAACTTGGTGAGGCAGGATTGATTTTTGCATGATTTTGACTTGAATGAAGAGTGTTTGCACAATTTTTGAAACAAGAGGATGGTTGGTGAATTGAGAAAGATTGTATCTTGATCTTGACTAAGATTTTTGTCCATTGAATTGTTGCCAACTTTTGTTTTGAGTTTTGTTTAGTTTAAGTTTATTTTCTTGTGTTTCGAATAAATTATGCTCGAGGGCGAACATTGTCTAAGTGTGGGGAAGTTTGATTGGGCGTATTTTGATTATATATTTTGGAGTAATTTTGAGTCATTTTTGTTCTTAATGTTTATTTAATCACGTTTATTGAATTAATTGCATGCTTCTTGGTCTATTGTAGGTTTTGATCTTAATTTGGAGGAATAAGCATGATTTTAGAGGATATTTGAAGCCTTGAAGTTGTTGAGAGGAAGTTCTGGCATGTGCGAATATCGGGCAGTATGGGCATACCGCCTTGTGTGTACTACAGCTGGAAGTTCTCTGCGTTTGGAAAGTTTTGGAAGCTGATTTGGACGTGATTATGGGCTGTGCACGAGATTATTTCATAATTTTGGGCCATGGACTCTTAGTTATAGGGTTTTATCTCTATTTTATTATTTTCCTAGTTAGATTAGGATTATGGATTTTATTTCCTTATTATTATAATTTTTACTAGGTATTTAAAAGACTCCCTTAAGGAGCAGAAAAGCAGACACATACTTTAAATTTATTTTTTTACGTTTTCTCTCTTCTTCTCCCTAGCGATATTTTTTCTGTTTTCTCCATGACTTCTAGTTTGAATTTGTCTATAAATTCAAGCTAAACACTTTTATTCCGGTGAAGATTAAGGAAGCCCTAGCGTGATTTATTCTGTGAGATCTAATATGTTCTTATACTTTAATTCTAAGCATGCATCTGCGATTCTTTATTTTTAGTGTCGTTAATTGTTTCGGTTCTGCTAGGTAGTTCGAAATATTTAGCAGTCCGAGATTAATTAGTAGCCAATTAAATCGGCCATCCGTAATTGTGGTTTAGATTTGATTTGTGGTAAATTGATTCTTCAGAGTCAAGGGATAAGCAGTCTTAATTTAATAATCCTGCGTCAGAGTTTATTAATTTTGAATCGGGTCTCTCTAGTTGTTAATGCTGCCGGCTCATTAAATCCATAGAGCGTCTGTAGGGTTGTCAGTCGATTAGAGAAGTAATTGGTGAAGCGTCTTCCTGATTACCGAGAAGCTAAGGAGAGATAAGATCGCGTCAGAAGTGTCTTCGGTGGTTATAACCGGTTTGTTTGTATGAATTAAAGTTATAATTGCGTCGATGATCGGATAATCAAGCTAGGGTGAAATTAATGGAAAACCGGAATGCTTTTAATATTTGTTAAATTCAAATTTCTTTCTAATTAGTTAATTTAGTTTCTTTGTTCTTAAACTCTAAAATCTGTTATTTAATTTTCGTTTATAAGTATTTTGCAGATTGGAAATTAGAAAAATTCTCGCCGATCCTTTGGGAGACGATCTTGCTTACCACTATCTGCGCAGTGTGGGCATACTGACCGAGTGTCAGATTTATTTTTGGTGAAAAACGACGCACCAAATTTTGGCGCCTGTGCCCAAAGTGAGCCATGTTGCAATGTTGAAAAAATTCTAAGTTTTGATTTGATACCAAAACTCAACTGATCTCCAACCTAGTAGATGAATGTGCAAACCTAAGTTGTGTTTTTTCAGCTCGCCTGTTTGAGCGTTAGATTTTCTAAGGTTACAGGTAAGGAAGCTGAAGACAGCAGAAGATCCAGCTGTGTTACCAGCTGGAGTCAATATCAGCTGAAGAGTTTTCCAACTGACCAGAGTTCAAGACTAAAGCAGAATCAAGCTGAAGGGGACAGAGCTGAGTCAAGGAAATCTAAAGGCTAACCTAGCTGATTCAAGTCGATGAGATACAGCTGAAAGGATCCAGCTGTACAGACAAAAGGAAGTCAACTCTGAAGACATCACTTCAAGACAGAACTTTAGATCCAGCTCTAAAATTCAAAAACCAGCTCTAATTCAAAAATCCCGGTGTTAGAGGAAGTCAATGAGCCTTGACCAATGAGGGATTGCCAAATCAGCATCTTAGAGTCTAGAACCTAGGATCTGACACTAATGAAGATAGGTGAAGATACGCCCAACGGCAGATCAAGCAAATCAGAGACAAGGTGAGAATCAGAACGGCTATTCTAACGGCTAGTTTTGCATCTCTACCTATAAATACCGGTATTTAACCTCAGAATCACATACAAAAAACTGATGAGAAACTCTTCTCAAGCGTTCAACTTCTGAAATTCTCAAGCATTCAAAGCTTTCAAGCAGTTCTCAATCTTTCGAGTAACACTTTAGGATGTCTGCTTCATGGGACAGACGGACGGACTCGACGACGATGAGGTAACCTCTAGAACTCAAATCGTATCTAACCCCTCACCATCACACGAACACTCTATACAGGTGTCGGGATCAGAAGGTCTACTTGACTGGAGCCTAGTAGAGAAAGTAATGAATGACTTCAAGGAGCTACAAGAGATCTTTGACATCCCAATGTGTGAGAATGCCGAGCTAAAAGTTGAGCTAGAAAAGAAAAGGGCATCAGAAGCAGCTGATGCTACACAGCTCAAAGAGGAGGTTGTTTCACTCAAAGATAAGATAGTGAAACAAGATCAGCTGGTGAAGGAATTCTACTATGAGAAAAAGCAGTTGTTGGAAGAATTGGAAAGAGCCACAGCTGAGTCAGAAAGAAAGTCAACTGAGACCGTAGAGCTGAAAAAATTTGAAGAGACGCTAACTACAAAGATGATAGCACTCATCAAGGCTACAACAACATTGGACGAAATTATAAGTGTTCAACGCTCAGCAGCACTCAAGACGGGATTGGGATATAATGGATCAACATACATCACAAACATTGCTTCCTCATGTGGAACAAAAGTGATGTTTGTAAAAGCGAAAGAAAACCCAACTCCAGCTGCTCAACAGTCTGACACATCAAGAACACAACAGGCTTCGAGAAAGCAAGCTGTGAGGAAATTACCTCAAGCACAGATCAGACAGCAGCATCGCAGTCAGCCACAAAGAAGGCAGAACAACAGGTATACAAGATACCAGCCACAACAACAAAAGACAAGCTATCAGCCAAGATATCAGAGAGCATACCCAGCTGGATATCAATCATATGATTACCAGCTGGATCACCAGTTCCAGCACAGAGATCATACAATACAGTAGAGACAAAGAAACATCTTAGCTGGATACTCTCTGGAAACCAGAGGAGAACTGGATATCAGCAGAGAAATCAAACTGGGAGTCAACGGACACCAAGACCTAGCCAGCAACAACAAGCAAAGAACACAAAGAATGTGTTTATCGACACAGCTGGAAGAGTTATCAGATTAAATGACCCAATAAGAGTAATAAACAGATCTGGGTCGTAAAAGGATCTCTAACTAACCCACAAGGACCCAATTAAAACTAGGGACCTAAATTTTGATTTCTGTGACAGGTCGCAAGGGAAAGACGCATCATTGAGAAGTCGATGAGAACATTATGGTACATGGACAGTGGATATTCCAAGCACATGACTCACCTAAAGCATCTAATCCGGGAATACATCGAACGTCCATGCCCTCAAGTAACATTTGATGACAACTTCAAAGGTCTAACCAAAGGTTACGGTACATTTGAAATTAACAATATTAAAATATTTAATGTTTCATATGTATAAGGACTGCAACATAATCTGCTTTCCATTAGCCAATTCTGCGAAAACGGTTTTTCTACCAAGTTTAATGCACTTGGATGCACAGTGAAGAATAGGAAAACCAAGCAGATACTATTAAGAGGGAAAAGAAAAAGGAATATGTATTTTGCTGACTGGAACAGTAGCCCTCCGAAAACTTGTCTTGTCTAAAAAAGCAGCAATGAAGTCAGCTGGCTGTGGCACAAACGGCTGAATCATCTCAACTTCAGGACAATCAACAAACTGGCTAGAAATCAACTCGCTAATGGAATTCCAAATAAAGTATATGACAAAAGTCATATTTGCAGCACTTGTCAACAAGGAAAACAAACCAGGATTTCATTCTCTCTCAAGCCAATGCCATCAACAGATCGCGTTCTTAAACTCCTACACATGGATCTCTTTGGTCCATTAACTCCAGCAAGCTTCAACGACAGAAAATATACTCTGGTCATAGTGAATGATTTCTCAAGATTCACATGGGTATCATTCATGTACCAGAAAAAACGAAACAAGATCCAAGCTGCCCGCCCTGCTGGAAAGACTCACAACTCAGAAGGAGTGCAAAATAATGTCAATCAGATCAGATCGAGGAACGGAGTTTCTGAATGAAATAATATATGAATATTGCGAGAAGAATTGAGTTCAGCATCAAACCTCAACTGCATGCACACCTCAGCAGAATGGTGTAGCTGAGAGGAGAAACAGAACAATCAAAGAAGCAACTACTTCAATGTTAGCCTGCTTAGCCATTCCAAAGAAGTTCAGGGCTGAAGCTATAAACACAACATGCTTCACTCAGAATCGATCACTACTCACTTCAAGGCAAGAAAAGATGCCGTATGAGCTATGGAACAACAGAAAACCCTATATTGGGTATTTCAAGGTTTTCGGATAAAAATGTCATATCTTAAACAATGGGAAAACCCAACTGTGGCGACCCGCAACCTGGGCCTATACGGATCGAGCAAGCCACCACACGGGGGTGATGTCATGAAAGCATATATTGACAGCGGAATAAAGATATAGATAAACATGTTTAATAATTAAACATGGATATGAATTCCAAATAAGTTGTTTGATGAATAAATTGCCCAGATACTAACTAGAGTTCGAAGTATGAGGACTTCGGACCCTGCACGGCGGAAGCAATTTAGGCTTAAGTTTCGTCAATTACCTGCGATCAGGTAATCGGCAGAAAAGAAAACGAAAATAAGTACTAAGTTTGAGTTTGTTTAAATTATTACATATCAAAAGTGGAAACACGTATCTCCTACGTTAAGCAAAATGATGATGACGATCTAAATGATCGCCACCCAGATAACTTCAGAAGCCGTCACACCACTTGTCATCCCGTCGCTCATCCTGCATTTGAAAAGAAAAGATTTTGGGCTGAGTACTAGCGTACTCAGTGAGTTCTTGCCCTCTCTGGCATACATTTGTATAAATCATTTTCGTAAAAATATTGCATGTTGTTTCACATATATGGGATGATACTTTAAAAGAAAACATTTGAATCCCATATAAGTTTTAAACATTTTATCTTAGAGAAAAGCTCATCTAGTGTGCACAATTAAATACTTACTCCATCGTGTTACCAGCCGGGACAATCAAGGGGGTAGCTAGCCCATTCAATTGGACCGAATTGCTGCCATGGAAATCCCTTTTGATTTCAAGCATAAACAGTCTTCTGTGTACACACCCCTGCTCGATCAAAGCCGGGGACCGATCGTTTAATGGTGGTCGGTACCCTTTGGTGCAAACCGATAACGGAAGGAATACTCGTTCTGTGGTAAACACAACAATGAGCAATAAAGCATGCATTTCATTTTCATCAGTGGCGGAGCCAGGCCCCCGGAGTGACGGGGGGAGGGGCAAAATATTTAGCCTTATCTTGCCCCTACATTTCTTAATTTTTGATGGGGCAATATTTTGATATTTTTACATAATTATACATAATTTTTACAAATTTCTAAGTAATTAGGCTTAAGTGAATTTTTTTGAGGTGGTGCAATAGCCCCTCCTCTCAACCATGTAGCTCCGCCCCTGATTTTCATAAGAAAAACTTAGGGTTTAGTAACCCGAAATTTACCTCCGTAGGATTCTAACCGACGGTTTGAAAATAGGAATTCACCTTGATTCCTCCAAAAGCAAAAAGATCTCAAGCTCGATCTAAAGTCCGACGTCTCCTGCAAGTCCGTCTCAACACTTAGGCTCTTATCGTAGGAAAAGTCAAAAGCACAAGCAACTAAGTCCTAGGTCAACCTATTCCCGATTTACCCTTTTAAACTTGAAGAAAACCAACAAGGGGTATACTCGTATTTTTTTATTCTTAAATATACAAACCAATTTAATGTCCAAAACTTTTAAACTTGATTTTAGATATCCATGTCATGCCATGTAATGCGCATAAGAAGTTGATGTAGTTTATATATGCATTTCATCCAACACTTATGCTCAAATAATTATTTTTGAATCATGTATCATAGTAAAAATGGCTAAAAATAATTAGTATGCTTACATTTAGTAAGGCTACACTACATACTTTAACATGAAAATGACCTCATATAAAAATAAGTAACGGTTTGAGAGTTATGCTCGAATAAAAATAGGTTACAACACAATAATTCCATATCTCAATAAAATCCAAAACATAGACTAGATTAGTAAAACAAGTCCAAAAATTATATACTTCAAATTCTTAGTAATTAATATACTTTCATTATTCTGAAAACAAAGTTTAAGATTAAACTAATATAATTATTTGTCAAAAATCGTTTTTATATTCATGCTTGAATGATGGCATGCCAGCCATGTTGATTGGGGAGCAGGGGTATCCGAAAAGAAATAGGTTAGGATGGAGTGTTAGCAGCATCTCTACTCATAAATTAGATTCTTATATATTTGTCTTTTTCCTTTTGTCTTATCTTGCTTTAATGATGGAGATGCAAATATAGAGTGTGTGAGGAGTGAAAAATCTGATATGCTGTGTGATGAAAGGAAACATGTATGGTTAAGAGATTTGAGTGCGGTTTTAGGCCTAATGATTACACTTTTCTCTTATTAAATATGGTGCTGCTAGCTCTTCCTTTCCACATGTAGTAGCCGCCCTCCTCTTTTATCTCATTAATAATTTCTTGGTTGTCAAATTAAAGGTCTTAATTACTTCAATTTGGCATCAAAGTCAAAAGTCTATATATATATTTTATACACACAAACGCACATATATGATAGGTTTATATATATTATTATAATATACTTTTATCTCTTATTTCGCTTCTCAGATTGTGGTACGTCGTTCCTTAACCGAATCATATTTTTAAACGAGTACTCCAATATGATTTAATAATACGATTCTAACGAGCCCAATATTGAATATTTAACCATGGAAGAAATTAATTAACAAACAAGTACACAAGATAATTTGCATTATTATAAATATAAATTTCCTCACATAAGATTAATTATTTATAATTAATCAAAATAACGTATGCACTTAATCACACAATCACATAATCACATTTTCATAAATCGAAGTTAAATGAAACCATAACATAATTAAATAAATATGAAATTATGCAATGCATGAAAGAAATGAAATTTAAATTCTTTTGGTTTTAATTTCAAAAGAAAGTTTTCATCTTCTCAAAAATTAAATTTCTTTTCGTTTGAAATTTTCCAGGAAATAGGGACCTTCTTAAGGTTATCTTATTCTTAAATCAACATATTCTAGGGACGAAAATTCGGGCTCTCACATCCTACCCTCCTTATAAATTTTCGTCCTCGAAATTTCTAAACTTTAAAGAGTAATTCCATAAGAGATTCTAATATCCTGATCTCTAGCCCTCTTATGACTTTCTCTTATCTGAGGGGCATACACTGGCCTTAATTAAATGAATATGCTTATTTCTAAGCATTTGAATTTTTTTCCACATCGGGCATACACTTAGGGTCTTTTTCGTAGCGTAGGTCTCGAATAAGGTTCAAATCATTGTGACTGATGCGTTTGGAATTGAACGCGTATTTTTGCAATTGAGAAACTTGGAAGATGTCCCGTACTTCACTGAGATTCGATGTAAGGCGAACTTGTAAACAACTTGGATGATTCTGGCTAGGATCTCAAACGGCACTACTACAAATCCGCTCATACATAACGGATATTATCCGTTATGTATGAGCACTAAAAACCGTTATATAAAGTAGTGATATAAAAAGTACGCTCATACATAACGGTTATTAACCGTTATGTATAGTACTTATACATAACGGTTACAAAGAAATATATAACGCTCCAGAAACCGTTATCTATGGATGATATACATAACGGTTATTAGCCGTTATAAAATGCACTTAATGTGTTGATATTTCCTTCATAGATAACGCTTTTTGAAATTTTACATAACGGTTTATGACCGTTATATTTACTTTTTATAGATAACGGTTGCATAGTGCTTGTGATAACGGTTTCTTAACCGTTATGTTTATAATTACAGTTCAACATTATTTATTTTATATTTTTCCACTTTTCCTGTTTTTAATTTCGAAAATTGAATAAATAATAATTTCTAAAATAACATAATGATATATATATTACCATCAAAATAAGGTGTACATATTTTATATCATCCAAACATTCTACATAATAGTCAAAATGCTACATGTTTCTATTTTTTGAGATCTAGTTGTCTTCCAAAATATGAGAGTATGTAAATAAAGTGTTAATACATATTACAAGTACAATCATTTGCAAACTCTTCGCAAATCATGAGGTAAGCCCCTTTGACACAATTCCCTTTGATGTGCTGATGTGGAGCTGAGTTCTACAAATGAAACAACAACACTAATTACAATCCATCACACGAATCAATTAACAGTTTATATGTACGATATACTAGAAATCTCAACAGCACAACAACCTCAAAACCACACCAATCCAACAACACAAGTATATTAAATTGATCAATAACATACATCATACAATCATTCATGACAGTTAGAATCTCATGTAGATAACAAGTATTAAATCACATAAGTAGATATTGATACCTGTTATTAAATCCATGAGATGTGAAATCACACAATTAGCCCATTCCTCACGAACCTCATCAATTTCAGCTTTATAATATGATGCATTGCTCTTAAACTATGAACAAAAACAAGTGACGTACAGTGATTAGTTGAGAAATAGAAATAAGTCATGCATTCACTGAAATTTAGTATATAATTTATTACCAAAGATGCCACAGAAATGGAGTCATCATCTTCAAATCCTTTGTCTATTATTTTCATGAACCGCATTATATAAAACCCACATTGCTTTGAATCAGGTTGTACATGACCCTATAATATATGAGAAAAATATAATAATTAGTGTGTATAGTATAGAATAAATATTAGCTATAGAAATAAGAATATACACCTTTATGACTTCCCAATTAGGTGCTTTTTGACATTCTTGCCATTATGTGCATTGAAAATACTCACCGCGCTTCAAAATAAAGTCAATAATTAGAACATTAACATTACGGTCATATACTAAGTCAGAGATGGGTAATTATTTTAAAATCTTAAAACTTACGTGTCCACCATGTACTTCCATGTGCTATCACGATTCCGATTACCAAGAGGGTCCATCAGATAGACTTTATTTTGATGAGGTTGAATAATTGTTAAAATCCAATGTTTACTATTTCATATATACGAGTATTCAATTAGTAGGCAAAAAAACAAATAACACATTGCAAGGCACCAACACATTGAGTACGAGTGTTCACTTACCCCACGTTGCAAGGCACCAACCTGGATAACAACAGGCTTATTCATTACAAACAGAAAATTTTATGACACACAAAGTAAAACGAAATCGAACTAGCGAGTGAGCACATATATAATTCAATACTATGTTAATAATCCAAACAAAATAAGAAGTGCATCATACTACTACTGTATGCCCAAAAACATTAACCTCAGAAGGTAAATTCCTAGCTCAAACAAAAAAGTGAAAATACCCGAACTTGGTTCTCTGGTGTAAGAGATGCTCCCAACCTTCTTCTGAATGCTGGATATACTAAATGAGTAAACCTCAACTTTCTCCACGACTAAAAAATATGCACTGTCGTTTTGCTAACCTCAGCCAGTAGTCTTTTGAGTGCTTACCGCATGAACGGAACTAAATATCTCATCTCTGTTCCATTTCCGTTAGACAAGTAGAAGATCTTTTTCCAGTTTTCCTCCGAAAATGCATCACTTTTCACTAGTCTTTGCCTAAGTAGGCGGGTCCTACAAGATGAGTTCTAGTCTTAATATATATTTCTAACTAACCTCATTAATGACAATAAGGTCACACTACTTAATTATCTATCGAGGAGCCGGGATATTACATATATATGCAATATATATGCTTGTAATACTTTGCATCCAATTCAAGTAATTTTATGTATACACTCTTATACTTAGTCTGCAACTGTTTCTTTCTACTAGGTGTACAAAGATCCTTAATTAACTATCAACTAATAGGACGTGAGACTTTTGTTGATTGAAACTTTAGTAACTACGAATGATTGCAAATCCCAGGGTGTAGGATATGCAAATTTGTTGATGAATTATTTTCTGCATTGTTCTAATTTTTCCTTTACCATTTAACTCTCTCTCTGCAGCATGTACATTGTCTTCCATACAATTGTCTGATCGATGGAAGACAAATTCTTCAGTTATTTTTTTCAACTTTTAGGATTCAAGCATTTTAATTTTCCTATTAATATTCCGTCATATAGAAGCTTGGTAGCATAAAAGTATGGGATGTGCATTTGTTTGCTTGAGTTAAAGAAAGTTTTCAAATCCCAGGACTACCGAGCTTAACTAAAACTACCATGCATGACCTTGCACAAAGAGAGTATAAAGATATATATATGCATCCACAAGCAGCTACTATTAAGCCTGTAGACAATACACAAATAATAACCTTTATACAAGTATGCTCATTTACAAGTTAAGAGAAGCAGACCTGAGATAGTAGTGGTAGACGGTAGAGGCCTCATCCAAATTATATCGAGGGAGAAAGATTCGAGCATCAGTAGGAACATCTGGCAATTCATGACGCAATTTCCCAACAGCAGTTGAATGAGAAAAGGAGCCCACCATCATATCATCATGCATCATTGACCTAAATGCATTGACCTACAAAAAGAACATTAGACATCAAAAATTGAATAAGTTACAAGTAAATAAGGTTGTCCATATCTATAGAAGAGAAAACAAAAGGTGTGCATGCATTGGAGTAAAACACTCTATTGGAATGTAAAGAACAAATATCCCATCTCAATCCAAATTAATCAGGAAGGTCTCAGCCAGTCCAGCATAACAAATAGGAATCAAGTAGGATTCAATATTTCTAAAAAAATTCAAGTTCATTCATCCCGAGTAAGCCACATTCTAAGATATTCTAGTATGTTGACTCCAAGAAATAATATGATAGGTGATATAACAACTATAGAGTAAAGGGCAGAAAAAAATTAAGAAACAGGCATGTTTTGCCTTTGGTTTCAGATATACTTTTCTAAACTAAGAGAAGGTAGGATTAGATAAGCATAGAGAGCACACCAAAAATAGTTTCTGAAAGTAATAGGAGAAGGCCACTTGTGTATGAGTGGATTCTTGAATATAACAAATCCTTGTCATTTTCTACTTGATATAATGCAGTGCCCACCATAACCATTCAACACACACTTGTGCAAACAGTTGAAAACGACAACCACATGTACAATACAAAGGGAGAGAGAGAGACCCATACACCTGAAGAAATACTATGAATGCTATCAGGTTTGTTGTCCTCTTCTTGTGTCGAATCCTTTACTTATTTCGTCAGCTGGTTGATGGTTGGTAAATTCTGGCTTCCTGCAGGGTGGCGTTGGGTGCTCTGTTAACTGCAGATGTGAAGGGTGTAAGAATACATTCGGTAGAAAATATGGTGAGTATATTTTTGGGGTTATTACAGCCTGAATTTTGACGTGTTTCGCAAAAACATCGGAACCTCTAAAATTTGCAAATGAAAAAATTAGGCTGAACTCTTTACATTCTCATTGCAATTCTGAATCTGGATTTGATGTAATAGGCATGGAAGTTGAAGCCGAAGTTGAAGAAGAAACAAACTTGGCTGAGAAGAACGTGCAGATTTTCTGCAATAGAAAACGAGCTAGAACAGAACACCGAATCCATGCCTCCTGCAACAAGTCTACGCGGCAGTCAGCGAGAGGAAGTGGGCTCTGGTGAGAGGAAGTGTGCGCCGACAAGAATTAAGCAGCTTCGAGATGTTCTGGAGATGCAGCAACCAAAACCACCGTCGGGGAAAAAGAGAGATTGGGCTGCCACAGTCACCGAGAAGGAGTGGGCGGTGAGAAAAAGTGGCCGCCGGCAAGAGGAGGTGGTGGTTACCGGCGAGAGGAGGTGGATTAGGGCAATTTGAATTGGGGGAAAAAATGGAGGCACCGATATATTTATGCGTCTGTGTGTTTCTTTTCTTTTTTTTTTAATTAATATAATTTATTCATTAAAAAAATTCTAAAATAAAATTAAAAATAGCAATCGTAACGGTTATTAAAAACCGTTATAAAATCTGTAATTTATTTATGCTCAAACATAACGGTCGAGAAAGAACCGTTATCCCAATACAAAGATACACTCACATAGATAACGGTTATTTCTTTTAAACGTTATCTTTACCAAAAAGACGCTCATACATGACGGTTTTTAAAAATAGCCGTTATGTATGAACTGTTACGTATGAACGAAATTCTAGTAGTGCGGTCCTATTAATCTAAGACGCAACTTATTCTTACTAAAATGAATCACCTCTTTAAAAAAAAATTCCAACTTAGAAATACAATTCATTACAACGCTATGTAAGACTTTTATCGATCTTGAACTTCTTTAATCATTCGACGGATTCGGTACGGCGCCTTCGCTATCGATGTTTCTTTGTAGAACTTCGTTTCTTCTCCACAGGGCATTTTGGAAAGAGATTCGCTGACTAGAATGGATCGTCGCTTATTGGAAGTTAGCCAATCTATTCCTAATATACGTTAGAAACCGTACGTGTGGATAGCGCAGAAGTTGGTCTCAGGTTTTGTTCTTTCTATTTCCAACTCTAAGTTCAAGCATATATGCCTAAAAATTTATTGACTCTCCAGACGGGAGTAAAATTGAAAGAGTGTAACTAATCTCTATTGGGACCAAATCTAGCCCGTCACAACTTGCACTAGACAACGCAATGCGATGCTCCAACGTCAAAATTAATATTGGCGTATTCGAAATAATGATTATACCTGTTAGATTTTCAGGTTGTTGAGCAGCTTCCTGCTTGTTCAAAGCATATGCCCTTGGTGTTTGGAGTGGCTTTGGTCCAGGGTTGTTCATTTGGTTGACTCCCTGATTCTGATTTGGCCCGACTTGATTTGCTTGAGGGTTCCTTGGGCAATTCTTCTTGAAGTGATCGGGTTCTTCGCATTGGTAACAAGTGTTAGACCCCATTCTGCACTGCCCGGTATGTAGCTTCTGGCACTGAGGGCACAGTCCTTTTGGTGGCGGCAACGCCATGGGTCCTTGTCAGGGCTTCTTTCCCTTATTGTGGTTCTGATCGTAGCTCTGTTGGCCAGCATTTTTGTTATCCCATTTTATTTTCTGTTGTGAGGTAGGTTGAGTATTTTACTTTTTTTCCCGAGGCAAGACTGCCTCCATGCTCAAAGCTCGGCTAAGGGCTTCTGGGTATGTCATAAGACCATGACTGGCTAGAGGGAGTCCTATCTCAGGTCTCTGACCTTGCCTAAACTTATCGGATTTCTTCTCATCCGTGTCCACCAGATGCGGCCCATAGCGTGATAGTTGGTTGAAGATTCGATCATACTCAGTCACAGTTCGAGTTCCTTGCTTAAGATTCCAGAATTCACTTTCCTTCCTAAAGCGGTAGGTCTTTGGAACATACTTCTCGAAGAATTTTTGCTTGAATTAGGCCCAGGTGAGATTTCTTAGGGCTTCAGGGCTCATTGCATTTTGTTTTGCCTTCTACCAATGATCAGCCTCATCGACTAGCTGATAAACAGCGCAGATTGCTCTCTCTCGTAGAGTACATTCCATGAAGTCAAAGATTCATTCCAGACTGCGAAACCATTTATCTTCTTCTGGGGGATCTCCAAGTCCTCTGAAGGTCGGCAGATTTTTTTTTCTAAATCGGTCCTCAATTCTTGGAACCGGCAGCGGTGGCGGTGCATCTTCTTACAGCTCATAGTCGTCTTCTTCTTTATCGTTGTTTCTTCGATCACGACCATGGCCTCTTCCTCTGCCTCTGCCTCGGCCTCGTCCTCTTTCTCGGCTTCGACGTGGTCCTCATTCTCGTTCTCGCTCCTGTTCATCCTCGAATCTTTCCTCTTCTCTCTCTTCTTGTCATTCTGCCATTCTACGAGTAGGGTTAACGTTACAACCAATCGAAAGAATCCTAACTCCCCGACGTATTATGAGCGATAAGGTTAAAACGGCAAAAAGGGTTATCGCACAAAATAAGTAATGACACTAAGTAGTTCTCAACCACTCAGAAGGTAAAACCCGGATGGCAAAAGAAAATTATAGGTATATCTTAAATTGGAAACTTAAAGCATAAAGAAAGCAACTAAGTTCATGGCCAAGGTTCAAGGTTTGGATTTTCCCTCTCGATTCAAGGCTAAGAGAGATCTAGATGATTTCCTAATGACATAAGTCAACTAGGAGATTTGGTTTAGTTAGGGTACTATGCCCCTAACTCGACACTGTGATTCAAAAATATGAGAGTGGCTATCCTCCTTTGATTAAATATGAAACGCCATACATTAAACAAATTACAAAATTAAAAGATATTTTCTTCACATTAAAGAGCTTTTGAAACAATACCTTTCCTTGAGTCGACGCGGATGGGGTGTGACAGGACTTTCAATATTTGAGACTACTTGGCATAAAAATCCAAGTAGGTTAACAATTTACAAAAGACATTGAATCAAGGGAATTTATCCTTGAATCTTGGAAGAGAATTAAATTCTTAATAATAGATAAGTCGAATTCTTGTAAGTACAAGGACTCGAGTTTAAAAGAAATCTGGGCTCAAAGCGTAGAACTGCTCTGATACCATACTGTAGCGACCCGCCACCCTGGCCTAAGTGGATCGAGCAAGCCACCATACGGGGGTGATGTCATGAAAGCATATATTGACAACGGAATAAAGATATAGATAAACATGTTTAATAATTAAACATGGATATGAATTCCAAATAAGTTGTTTAATGAATAACTTGCCCAGATACTAACTAGAGTTTGAAGTATGAGGATTTCGGACCCTGCACGGTGGAAGCAATTTAGGCTTGAGTTTCATCAATTACCCGCGATCAGGTAATCGGCAAAAAATAAAATGAAAATAAGTACTAAGTTTGAGTTTGTTTAAATTATTACATATCAAAAGTGGAAACACGTATCACCATACGTTAAGCAAAATGACGATGACGATCTAAATGATCGCCACCCAGATAACTTCAGAAGCCATCACACCACTTGCCATCCCGTCGCTCATCCTGCATTTGAAAAGAAAAGATTTTGGGCTGAGTACTAGCGTACTCAGTGAGTTCTTGCCCTCTTTGGCAAACATCTGTATAAATTATTTTCGTAAAGATATTGCATGTTGTTTCACATGTATGGAATGATACTTTAAAGAAAACATTTGAATCCCATATAAGTTTTAAATATTTTATCTTAGATCAAAGCTCATCTAGTGTGCACAATTAAATACTTACTTCATCGTGTTACCAGCCGGGACAATCAAGGGGGTAGCTAGCCCCGTCAATTGGACCGAATTGCTGCCATGGCAAATCTCGTTTGATTTCAAGCATAAACAGTCTTCTGTGTACATACCCCTGCTCGATCAAAGCCGGGGACCGATCATTTAATGGTGGTCGGCAGCCTTTGGTGTAAACCGATAACGGAAGGAATACCCGTTCTTTGGTAAACACAACAATGAGCAATAAAGCATGCATATCATTTTCATAAGAAAAACTTAGGGTTTAGTAACCCGAAATTTACCTCCGTATGATTCTAACCTACGATTTGAACATAGGAACTCACCTTGATTCCTCCAAAAGGAAAAAGATCTCAAGCTCGATCTAAAGTCCGACATCTCCTACAAGACCGTCTCAACACTTAGGCTCTTATCGTAGGAAATGTCTAAAGTACAAGCAACTAAGTCCTAGGTCAACCTATTCCCTATTTACCCTTTTAAACTTGAAGAAAACCAACAAGGGGTATCCTCGTATTTTTTTATTCTCCAATACAAAACAATTTAATGTCCAAAACTTTTAAACTTGATTTTAGAAATCCATGTCATGCCATGTAATACGCATAAGAAGTTCATGTAGTTTATATATGCATTTCATCCAACACTTATGCTCAAATAATTAGTTTTAAATCATGTATCATAGTAAAAATGGCTAAAAATAATTAGTATGCTTACATTTCATATTTACATAGATAACTAGCACATATATTCGTCATTAAAAGCATATTACAAGTTAGAATTCTTAAAATATCGTAAAAATGATAATTAAAAGTAAAAACTGCACTGAGGCAATTTCACAGACTACTGGCGTGCACATAAGTACTTGGAGTAGCCATATTTGATGTACGATAACAAACTGATTAATGAACATATATAAGCGTGGCTTATCATTCTAGTAAGGCTACACTACATACTTTAACATGAAACTGACCTCATATAAATATAAGTAACGGTTTGAGTGTTATGCTCGAATAAAAATAGGTTACTACACAATAATTCCATATCTCAATAAAATCCAACACATTGACTAAATTAGTTAAACAAGTCCAAGAATTATATTCTTCAAATTCTTAGTAATTAATATACTTTCAATATTCTGGAAACAAGGTTTAAGATTAAACTAATATAATTATTTGTCAAAAATCGTTTTTATATTCATGCTTGAATGATGGCATGCCAGCCATGTTGATTGGGGAGCAGGGGTATCCGAAAAGAAATAGGTTAAGGTGGAGTGTTAGCAACATCTCTAGTCATAAATTGGATTCTTATATATTTGTCTTTTTCCTTTTGTCTTATCTTGCTTTAATTATGGAGATGCAGCTATAAAGTGTGTGAGGAGTGAAAAATCTGATATGGTGTGTGATGAAAGGGAGCGTGTATTGGTTAAGAGATTTGAGTGTGGTTTTAGGCCAAATGATTACACTTTTCTTTTTCTTCTTAATAAATGTGGTGCTGCTAGCTCTTCCTTTCCCCATGTAGTAGTCGCCCTCCTCTCTATCTCATTAATAATTTCTTGGTTCTCAAATTAAAGGTCTTAATTGCTTCAACTTGGCAGCAAAGTCAAATGTCTATATATATATATATATTTTATACACACAAACACACATATATGATAGGTGTATATATGTATAGGGATGGGTTAGTATAAAAACAATTCCTTCAGTGAGAACTTGAGAATATGCTTAAATTTCTATATAGTCATGCTTAAATCAATATATAGTTATGCTTAATAAGATTCATGCTTTTTTGCATACATAATAATACTTATATAAAATCATGCTTAAATCTATATATATTTATGCTTCGAATAATAACAACCATAGATCATACAAAGATCAACGATTCAGATTGGTTCCTAGTTCCCACACTTGGACTAGTTTCTATATGATCCAATCCCTATATATATATATTTATATATATAATATATATATATATAGGGTGTGGATCTGGTGAGAACCATCCCTTATATGAGAAATAGGAACTAATCCTGACCACTCATTTGCAAAGAATGTGTGGATGAAATTAAATCTAAATATTTGACATGGATTAAAACACAAGAAGATGAGGGCTATTTTGGGAAATTATTTTTTAGCAACATACTCTCTCCCATCTCTCGTTCAATACAACCCTCTTCCATCTTTCTCTTTACCACTACTACCCACCATAGTTTTTTTTCTTTCTCTCTCTCTCTCACACACATACAGATAAAAGTATACGAGCTTTTTGGAAGCGTCATTCTTTCGGTACTCCTTCGCTCTACACGATTGTGTTCGGCAAGAGGTTGAGTTGCGCGAGGCACGGCGGCTGGGAGAAGAGCAACGTTCAGGCGGTTGAAATTGGATAGTAGGCGATCGCGCGAGAATAACAACACAATGCGGTGGAAGAGATTTGCATTGGAGAGGCGGAGAGATTCGTTGTCACGGTGGAGGGCATCAGACTCTTCGATCGATTCATGGAGCTGAGCGAGACAGAGCGTATACCGATTGCAGAGCTGCTGATACTCGATGATGCAGCTCGCGTCCTGGAGGCGGCGATCGGCGTCACCGCCATCAAAAGAGGCAGAATCGAAGGTAAAGTTTGATGAGTAGTTCTGAAAGAGCAAGGAGTAGAAGGAGGCGTAGGAGTTCACGTAGGTCGGCGACGTTGGGGAAAGGAACATGTTGCTGGAAGAGAAAGCATAAATATAAACAACGTAATGCATAAATATAAACAACGTAATGCATAAATATAAACAACGTAATGCACAAATAACATATACGTAATGCATTAATTGTGGTGATAGATCTTTTATGCATCTAAAGTTTAATATTCATGCATCACGTAAATCATGTTAATGCATCATAAAATTGTTTCAAGAACATCAAGTAATAAATACGAATATGACATAAGTAATGCATAATTAATTGTGATATCATATACGTACGAATGCAAATACGGCATACATATTGCATAAATGAATGATATTACCGACAAAAAAATGCATAGTGTAATGCATACATCTAAACAATATAATGCAAAATAAAAATATAATTAATGATACTAAGTCTAAAAACAATACTCAATGTAAATGCATAAATTTAAACAGTGTAATGCACAAATATTATATACGTAATGCATTAATTGTGGTAATTAGTCTTTCACTATTATGTGCATTTAAAGTTTCATATTAATGCATCACGTAAATCGTATTAATGCATCATAAAATTGTGGTCAATACATCAATTAATAAATACGAATGTGATATACATAATGTTTTAATTGTACAAGTATACACTTTATAAAACGTGTTTTTTCTTTATAAACCGTGTAAAAAATATTAATTGTTCCACATTGATAAAAAATAATTGATGCATCAGAAATGTGATATTCATGCATCACTTTACACTAATTAATGCATCACTTTATACTATTTTGTGCATCTCACTTTTGCACAGGAGAAAACAACGAAAATTACCATAATAACCTTACTTAAGTGAAAAGATGCGGGATTGACCAACTAAAGCGGGTTTGACCAATTGGTTAAGAGATTAAATCATATTCATAGATCTTAGAGGATGGATGGCTTGGATTGGTTCGTAGTTCTCATATAATTAGGAGTTCCTATTTGATCCTCTCCCTATATATATATATATATATATATATATACATATATAATATACTTTTATCTCTTATTTCGCTTCTCAGATCGTGGTACGTCATTCCTTAACCGAATCATATTTTTAAACGAGTACTCCAATAGGATTTAATAATACGATTCTAACGAGCCCAATATTGAATATTAAACCATGGAAGAAATTAATTAACAAACAAGTACACAAGATAATTTGCATTATTATAAATATAAATTTCCTCACATAAGATTAATTATTTCTAATTAATCAAAATAACGTATGCACATAATCACACAATCACATAATCACATTTTCATAAATCGAAGTTAAATGAAACCATAACATAATTAAATAAATATAAAATTATGCAATGCGTGAAAGAAATGAAATTTAAATTCTTTTGGTTTTAATTTCAAAAGAATGTTTTTATCTTCTCAAAAATTAAATTTCTTTTCGTTTGAAATTTTCCTGGAAATAGGGACCTTCTTAAGGTTATCTTATTCTTAAATCAACATATTCTAGGGACAAAAATTCGGGCTCTCACACCAACTGAAGACGTTCGATGCTAGGACTGACCGAGGATTCTTTCTTGGTTAATCAGTTGTGAGTAAAGCTTACAGAGTCTTCAACAGAAGAACTCAAACAGTCGAAGTGACTCCCCATGCCACATTTGACGAATCCTTATTTGAATTCAGAGATTCAGTCAAATGAAGAAATGAAGCAGAGCCTTCAAGACAAATTCAGACAAGAGCTCAAGAGACTCGAATCAGAAATCTGGCAGAACCATTAATATGGGATGATGAGCCAGAAGAAGAAATTCAAATCAACCAAGGAGGAATACCATCAACTGGAAATCAACACACAGCTGAATCCCAAGCTCCCTCTCTAGCTGAGTTCTTTCAGAATTCGCCACAAGGAGGATCAAATTCTATTCCGAATCAATTAGAGTCTCAATCTCCAGATTTAACTCCAGAACAACTACAAGCCAGATGAGATCTAGCAACTTCTAGCATTAATCAGCTGGAAGAGGAAATCCGTAGAAGAAGAAGATGGATAGAAGATTATCCATTATCTGTCATCATTGGAGAGCCATCAGACAAAGTCAGAACCAGAAGTTCAATTGCTCAAACTCCCTCAAATCTTCAAGAAGCTGCTGACGAAGCTCAACTCTCAGTAGAGCTGGAACTGACAGTCTATGATGAAGACACAACGCTCATGGCCTGTTATGTAGCTCAAGTTCTAGAGCCTCAGACAATTCTAGAAGCCTTAAAGAGCGTGCCCTAGAAAAATGCCTTGCAAGAAGAGCTTAATGAATTTCTCAGAAACTGTGTTTGGGAACTGGTCGACAGACCTGAAAGAGTCATAGTCATCGGACTAAAATGGATATTCCAAAACAAGCTGGATACTCTTGGTATAATCATCAGAAACAAAGCTCGTCTAGTAGCCAAGGGTTATACACAGCAAGAAGGAATAGACTTTGAAGAATCGGTTGCACCAGTAGCTCGACTGGAAGCAATCAGACTATTTCTCGCATATGCAGCACACCACAAGTTTAAAGTTTATCAAATGGATGTTAAGTGCGTATTTTTAAATGGAGAAATCAAAGAAGATGTCTATGTTGAACAACCACCAGGATTTGAAGTTGAAGGAAACAAAGTCTACTAGCTAAAGAAGACGCTATATGGATTGAAGCAAGCACCTAGAGCTTGGTATGACACTCTATCAAGTTTCCTAGTATCTAACGGATTCAAGAAAGGGACAGTAGACAGAACCCTATTCACCATCAAGCTAGGTGAAGATATTCTAGTTGTTCAAATATATGTGGACGACATCATCTTCGGATCAAGATCAACATTCTTGTGCAAATGATTTAGAGAAATGATGTCAGAATAGTTCCAAATGTCCATGATGGGAGAAATGAGTTTCTTCCTAGGACTTCAAGTCAAGCAATCTCCCGAAGAAATCTTCATAAATCAATCCAAGTACGTGAAAGACTTGATTGCCAAATATGAAGTTCAATCCAGCAGAACAGTGAAGATACCGATGAACACCAACTGGAAGATTGAACCAGGAACTGAAGGAAAACCAGTAGATTCCAGCACATACAGAGGGATAATAAGTTTCCTGCTGTACCTAACCACCAGATGCCTAGATATATCTTTTGCAGTCAGAGTTTGTGCCAGATTTCAAGTTGATACTAAGGAGCCACACATGCAAGCAGCCAAGAACATTCTCAAGTATCCAGCTGAAGGCAACCTACAACTGACTGGATACTCAGACTCAGACTTTGCTGGAGATTGACTGGACAGGAAATCAACATCAGAAACATGCCAGTTCCTAGGAAGCAAGTTGATTTCATGGTTTTCAAATAAGCAAACTTGCGTCACAACTTCCACAACAGAACCAGAATATATGGCAGCTGGAAGCTGCTGTTCTCAAATTCTCTGGCTGAAACATCAGCTGGATGACTACGAAGTGAAGACTGGACAAGTTCCAATTTTCTGTGATCGCTCAATTGCTATTGTAATATCAGAAAATCCAGTTTATCACACAAGATGCAAATACGTGGACGTGCGTCATCACTTTATCAGAGATCGCGAAGAGAAGAAAGATGTTATTGTTGAGAAAATTCACACAGACGTACATCGTGCTGATATTCTAACAAAGCCGCTGGTGGAAGCAAGATTCAAAATGTTATGTGGATTACTCGGATTGCTTAATCCAGATGAAGATATTTTATCCAGCTGAAAGGATGCAGACCCAGCTGGATTACAAACTCAGTTTCAAAGGAGACCAGCTGAGAGAAACCAAACTCAGCTGGATATCAAAAATAAAGAATTACTCAGCTGATGGGGAACTCAATACTAAACTCAGCTAAAGAAAGATCAGTCAACATAACAACGCATAGCCGAGGTATCAGCTGACTACTATGATCAGCTGAGAGGTTTGATATCTAAACTCTTACTACTTTAGGATAAATACTACTTTTAGTTAAAATATTTGAATTTAATTATGCATAAGTTAAAAAGGATAATCGATAAGGTATCTATCAAATCACATCTAATCACATTTAATAAAAAGTCTGCAAAGTACTGTAGCATGAAAATCTCGAGACAAAAGTCAAATCGATTCATCTTCCTCACGTGCGCATCAACAACACTCAATGTACGAACGATATCTTGACGTGATGCGTGAATCACTCACAACCATAGATCGTCAACTCAATCTGCCGCAATCTTAAGCGTTCATTCATTATGGCAGTTGACATATATATCAGTGATATGCATATCTTCACTATTATTTTTACTCATTCATATCTCTAAAAGCTCTCAGATATCTTCATATCTGTTTGTAAATCATCTTCTCTTTCGTATACTTGTTCTATTAACCAGTTTTACAGAGAAGATCATGGCATCAAGAAAGCAAGCACCAGGAGCCGATCAACTTGACACTTTAATGTCAAAGCTTCACTTTGAGAGTTGTCTGACTCTCAGAAATTACAAAAACTCAGACTTGCAGGAGGTAATGAATCTCGTAGAGAAAGCTGGTCTGATGCAGTGGACAACTGCAAGACCAAAGAACCTTCTTCGCCGGGAAGTAGCGGAGTTCTTCCTGGAAATGTCACACAAGAAGAACCGCCTCCGCACCAACATCTCTCACAAGATCAAGGAGAAGACAGGGCATACAACTCCCTGGGACGCAAACATCAACATCAACAGGATATTGGACAAAACGTTCAACCTCAAGACTTTCGAGAATCTCTTTCCTGAGAGATACTTCAGAGAAGAAGTTCAGGCGAAACTGGATAAGATGCTCTTCAAACCGAAAATGTACAGGGCGAGCATGTCCAAACTCCTGCTCCGTTCCAAGTACCGACTACTTCTGGACATCAGTCAGAAGTTCATTCTTGGTTTGACTGGATCTCAAGGAGTGATCAGCATGCCTAAGATGAAACCGATGATAGCCATCCTCAGGAATGATCTAGTGGACTGGTTCTCCTACTTCTTGAACAAGTTGGAGAAGGAATCGAAGAAAATCCAATTCGAGGATAAAGAATGCAACCGGTACAGCAGCCAAGAGACAATCTACTTTTGCTCCAAAGCCACTTGCATCATAGAAAAGATTGCTGAATCGCACAACATCAGGTGGCATGATCCAGAGAAGTTTCCAGTTTTAAGGATCCTGTTTGAGAGGCCAAGTCAACTGATTGACTTGTTGAAGAAAGCATCCCCTAAAGGAAAGAAGAAGATGCAGGAGACAAAGCAGCAAGCAGCTACTCCTTCCCAAGAAGGAAAGAGAAAACATCTCGATGAGACAAAACCAACTGGAACCCCACCTTTCAAGAAGAAGCTCAAATTTAAGATGTCCAGCAAGCAGCGGAGAAGCCAGCTGAAAGGTCAGCTGCATCCGAGTCCACCCCCAAAGATTCATCAGTTCGTGAGGAGAGAACTGAGTGGAGATCAGTCATTAGAAAAGCTGCTCAGAAAACCTTCTCTAGCTCAGAAGACGACAGAAGAAAATTCGTAATTGCTCACCGAGGAGCTCAAGAGCCATAAGTCGTGGTTGCTTATGGTGGAAAAGAAGTTCATGTACCAGCTCGTCCACCATCATCGGTATACCTTCATCATTCAGTTGGCGAGCCTCCTCTCAACGAGATCTAGCTGATCAACTAAGCTTAAACCTCAAATCAGTTGCAATCTCTCAACCAATCTCTTAACCACACTCTCTTCTCCCTCTCTTCATCCTCTAGGACCATGTCGGGACCACTCTTCTCCTCTTCATTCTTCTCAAACTCGACAGGGACATCAACTTCTTGATAAAGTATCTGAAGCTCAAACTTCAGCACCAAGCTCACTTAAAGAGCCCCGTCCAGCTGACGCTCCTTTGCAGTTGGATGATGAAAACCAAGCTGAACCATCTAGCCCTACTTCGTCTGAGGAAGTTGAATACCAGAATTCCACAACCGTTGCACGTGATGCCAATATATCAAGGTTCAAACACCTTATGCTCGAAGGTGTCAACAGCGCACTTCGACAATACCCGGAGTTAGCTCCGCTTCCGCCGTACTAGTCGCCGTCAGCGATTTTAAGTTTTACATTTCTACCAAGATGAGCACTTGGTACACAACTGAAGAGCTAATTCAGATCTACTCTTCCGACCATCTGATGTCTAAAGAAGCTCAACTGTAAGAGATTTTTGAATTTCTGAAGAAGCTCAACTGCAAGAGATTTTTGAATTTTTAAATTTGGAAGGAATTTTGGATCAGCGATTTCATGCATCAGGATGAGCTGATCCAAAATCTGATTCAAAAATCAAGAAATGATATTGTGCCACCCTCAGAAAGCGTCATCGTAAGAGCCAACTCATACCTACAATCACTCAGCTGGATTGCTCCAGTTGAAACTGCCAAGGAAGTTGTACCTGCCACCACAGCTGAGGCAATGGTTATTGATGAAGGACCAGTTAATGCAACAGCTGAGCCACAAAGTCCAAATGTCAATGACACTCGTACTCTGGTCGAGATCGAGGCATCAAAACCCAATACATTAGAATCCAGGAGACAAACGGATTCAACCTAAGTGCTTTCAAATGCAATTAAGAATGAGATCGCCAAGCAAGTCGAAATGATCTTTCACCAGGATCGACTGAAAAATGATTTGGAAACCCTTTTGCAAATCTCAGATGTATAAAGGTTAGTCGATTGGTAAGGACAATCAATCGATGAAGTTCATCGATTTGCCTAGAATCTACAGGAGAGCACAAATCAAGATCTCAGACAGTCTCTCGTCTCTCAAGGAATTGATCAATCCAATCATCTAGAAAAGAGAGTACCGGAGATCGTATCAAGACTCCAACTTCCACTGGATGTCAAATTTATCAAGCCAGCTGGATGCTATTACACAGAAGAACCTCTCCTACAGTACGGATATTCACCAGCTGTACAACCTCTACAACGATCTGGACACTCAGTTCAAAGCTGACAGCAGTAGCACAGCAGAACTTAACATCGCCACAGCGGACAACACAGCCAAGATTGCTGAAGTTGCTCAAGCAATTGCACAACTAAACCAGACTGTCTTCATCCTTTCCATCCTTGTTGATAATGCCAAAAAGGGGGAAGGTAGTGAAATGAGAAAAACTTCAAAGAAGGGCAAAGGCAAAGCTGTAACTGAAGAAGAAGAAGTTCCAGTACTTCAGTCTGCGATAAATGAAGTTATTGTTGAGCTAGAAGAAGAGGAACCAGCTGAAACGAGAGAAAAATTGAGTAAAGAAATAATCTCTCTTGCCAAAGCCAGCGGAGCTACACCAGAAGAGCTAAACAACCTATAGTGGCTCCATGATTTTGTGAAGAATCAGAGGCAAGAGATAAAGATTATTCAAGATCAACAAAATAAGAAGGAAAGTTCGTTGAAGCTAGAAGAGAAAATACAGATCAAGAGAAGAGGCAATCTCAGAGCTGCAAAGAAGAAGTCTTCAAGTCCAGCAACCTGGAACAGAACTGATTTGTGGATCCCAGAAGAATTCAACGACAAATGGGAGCACACAAAGTTCGAGTTCATTGAAGACTACTACTACTTGGACGTTTTCCCAAGTACACCGCCAGATGTTGCATTCAACATACACCTCGACGAACTATTCCATCGACATAGAATGACAGCTAAAATCTTCTTCAATGCTGCGAAGATTGCAAAGATCAAGTTCTCTGCTCCCCAGCTGAATCATATCCAGCCTCCAAAGATTCCTGGAACTCAACATCCTGTCAAAATCCAAATCATCACAGAAGTCAACTCATGGATGATCAGGAGAAGAATTTCCAAGTTGAAAGACAAAGAAGAGTACAGGAAGCTGGAGCAGATAATCTTCAACCATTACAGGTTGTTGACAGATGAGTAGATCGAAGAAAGTAGAAGAAGGAATCAGCAGCTGCAGAAGTGAAGACCCAACAAGCTGGGATTGAACACTTTAGTATTAATCTTTTTCAGTTTTTATCTCTTGTACTCACTCTTTAAAGATTAATAAAACTGAAATCCTTTTGCTCTCAAGCTCACCCTGATGACAATAACTCTTTGTCTAGGCTCTGAACTCTGAACTTGTTTTTTTGCTGAGATTTTCTCCCATTCTTAGATGTAGGGGGAAGTTTCATGTTTTTCTCAGTTAGGTTTTGGCATCATCAAAAAGGGAGAAATTGTTGTGAAAAATCTAAGTTTTGATTTGATACCAAAACCCAACTGATCTCCAACATAGTAGATGAATGCGCAAACCTAAGTTATGTTTTCCAGCTTGCCTGTTTGAGCGTTAGATTTTCTAAGGTTACAGGTAAGGAAGCTGAAGACAGCAGATGATCCAGCTGTGTTACCAGCTGGAGTCAATATCAGCTGAAGAGTTTTCCAGCTGAGCAGAGTTCAAGACTAAAGTGGAATCAAGCTGAAGGGGGTAGAGCTGAGTCAAGGAAATCCAAAGGCTAACCTAGCTGAGTCAAGTCGATGAGATACAGCTGAAAGGATCCAGCTGTATAGACAAAATGAAGTCAACTCTGAAGACATCACTTCAAGACAGAACTTCAGATCCAGCTCTAAAATTCAAAAACCAACTCTAATTCAAAAATCCCGGTATCAGAGGAAGTCAATGAGCCTCGACCAATGAGGGATTGTCAAATCAGCATCCTAGAGTCTAGAACCTAGGATCTGACACTAATGAAGACAGGTGAAGATACGCCCAACGGCATATCAAGCAAATCAGAGAGTAGGTGAGAATCAGAACGGCTATTCCAACGGCTAGTTTTGTATCTCTACCTATAAATACTAGTGTTCAACCTTAGAAGTTGCAAACTTAAAGATTAAAAGTTTTCAAGCTGAGTGTTTCTAAGCAAACGAGCTAAGTTTTAAAACCACCACTTTCCGCACCGCCAGCTGAGTTATCAGTTCAGCTGACCATTTTCGTCAAGAAATCAGCAGAATTTATAATTGAGCTCTCACTATCAGTTTTAACTTACTTAAAAAAAATAGTTGAAAAAGTTTTTATCTTTGGTGTATTCACCCCCCCTACACCAAAGACTTCGTTCAGAGACCATCATGCAATATTTGCGATGTGTTTCCTTGCTCGTCGCAATCTTGTTTTTCCAAAGCAAAGTCCTCTTTCTCTCAAAAGCTTCATCTGTAAATCTTGTTGACTTTTCTGTCATAGTATTTAACAGGAATGATCCGTTTACCGAATTCTGAAAGAATTTAAATGGAAACTTGACTTTATCCATCTCTGTGAGACAGACCCATAATTCCCATGCTCTTCTGGCTGAGATGAGGTCTTCTGGTAGTGTGGAGACTAGAGTTATCTCCTTTTCTGTAGACGCCTTGATTTTTTCGAGGGCGCGTTCATCTGGTCTCTGAAGCCTGATATAGTGAAAGGCTTCATGGCTACCTTTTCCTGCTGGTTCTGGAGTCGCACTTATGAAGTACAATTTCAAAATATCACCTCGGCTAAGTTGTGGATTGTTAGCCCATGTATCATACACTGCTTCTTGAATCCATTTGGGTAGATTCTTGATTTCGGTGAATGATGGTGATGTTGTATAAACTGAGGCTAAAGTCCCAAATTCATACCATCTCTTGACTTCGTATGGATCGGAGTTTGGCATCATCCACACTCGAGGATACTTCCCCGAGACATCAACCCTTATTTTTTCTGGGTTGATCCCTGACCTTCTATGGAGCTTCTCCTAGTTAGCTTGATAAATCTGCCAAGAAGAAGAAACTTCAATTTTTTCAGTATTAACCTTAGAAGTGCCAGTCATTGGCCTAAGATTAATCTCTCTCTCTTTTACCCCAGAGGTGCTGGGTCGACATAATAATTCAGAGTGTGACCCCCGGATATTATATTTTTCTTGGGGCAATGGTTCCGAAGAGACCACCACCTTAGAACTCGGGTAAGAGATATTGAAATCCTCTACTACAGGTTTAGAGGCATGTACTCGAAACTCTTTTTTCACCAAAGGATCTTTGGCCATCCGAAGGATTGGTGTTTGGCATGCAGCCCAAAGTTGACCCTGAAACCGTATGCAAGCTCGTATTCTCTCTGTGACTTTCGTCTTGTCGAGAGTCTATAATCTTCCTGCTTGTTCAGTATTCAGAATGCAATCGTTCCACTCTCCCGTTAATATCTTAAGATTTTCTCTGAGATGTCTTTTGGGCCAGTAGAATAGAGTTCACATCAGTTGGCTCCATCTCTTGTTAAGAAATCTGCAAGAACATTTTCGTGAGATTTCACAATGACAATATAAAAAATATAATATTCACATTCAGCTTGCCATCTAATTAATCTAGCCTTTTCGGGCTTAGATTCCATCTTGTTTATTAAGAAAGCCGTAACCTGTGTGTTATCAACTTTCAAAGTAAATTTCTTCGCTAATAAAAATAAAGGCCATTTCTTAAATGCCTTTCGAACTGCAAAGAATTCTTTCTCGTTAATGTGCCATCGCACAATTTCATCTTCTGAGAACAAACCACTACGTACAGTATCTGCATGGTTCTTCTCCATTAGGGGTGATCTTGGTTAAGACTGTTGCCCACCAATTATCACTTGCATGTGTATACAGGACCAAATCGTCTTCGTCCTGTGGTATAGAGAGTTTTGGGAGATTTTTGCAAACCTCTTATAACTCCGTCATTCCTCGTCGATGTTCCTCTGTCTAAATGAACGGAACATCCTTTTTCATTAATGAACTGAAAACCTTTCTATGTTTTGCGAGATTCTTAATGAATGATCCTGCAAAATTAACAACTCCCAGAAAGCTCTGAATTTGTTTCTTTTCTTTCAGATCTTCATGAAAATTCTGGACCTTCTGAACAATATGGTCTTGTAGAATAATTCTTGCTTCATCAATCTCGATACCCAGAAATCCCATTTTTCGAGTTACAACGACTGCCTTCTTTTCAGACAGTACTAAACCTTCCTTATAACAAACATCTGCAAAGATTTCAAGATGTTTGATATGTTCTTCCATATTTTTTGATGCAATTAAAATATCATCAATATATACGAACATGAAAGAAAAATAATCTTTAAATAGATTATCCATCTTTCTCTGAAATATTTGAGGAGCATTAGCTAACCCCATTGGCATTAAGATCTAAACATAATGCCCTTGTGGAGTAGACAAGGCTGTAAACTTCTTACTACTTTCCTCCATGCGAATCTGGTAGAAACCTGACTTGCAATCACACTTAGAGAATACCTTCGCATTTCTAATGCAGTTAATAAGGTGTTCCTTACTAGGGATAAAATATCCATCAAACTCCAGAATATCATTAGTTCATTTATAATTAATAACTAATCTGGGTTTACCTTTGTTTGATCTCACCATGATTCCTTACCAGAAATCCAGGACTGTTGTAAGACGAGTTCCCTGGTTCGATCAGCTTTAAATCAAGGTATTCCTTGATTATATCCTTCATATCCTGTTGATCTCTGAGGTTCATCAGGAATATTGGTCTGTATCTAACAAATTCATACTCCTTTTCTGCCTTCACCTTCAAGGTTGCTTTGAGCTTGTTATTATCCCACAATGACAAAGGGTTCTCATTGTAACTCCTTCTAATCTTTCTTTTGACATCTTCTAGGGACACATGTGTCTCTTCCCTAATATCTTGATGAGATATTAAGGATGCTTTGAGGATCTGAACCTCTTCATCTTTGAGATCCTTTTCTCTGATACAGCTTAACACTGCTTCGCTGAATCTTCTTTGATCCTTCATTTTCGGGTGTCGAAGTTATCCTTCATCACCACGCTTGCTACGAAATCTGAGTGGTATCTAGCGATTAAAAGCCCCATTCAGCCTCTGGACAATGATTTTGTGATCGCAAATGGTTGTGAACACCAGTTATCTTCTTTCATTATCCTGCATGTATCTTTTGAACATCTGTAGAAAATTGTTTCCTAACAGAATATCTGCACCTGTATCATGGAAATATATAGGTGAAGTTTTAACCTTATACCAAGATGTACCTCTTGCTCCTCCAATTAGGATTTCCGTTTCTTTTACTCCTTTGGTCAAGAGTAAAATCTTTTTTGAAAAGTCTCTTCCTACAATGCGGATAGATCTTCTTCTACCTCTACTGTGAAGATTCCTCGCTTTACAGTGCAAATCCCTCCACCTGAATCAATATAAGCAGCAAAATATTCTGCCTTATATTTTTCATATAACATCCCAATAGAGATGCATATAGAGAATGGGTTTGTCATTCGATTAATAGATTTTGCCCATTAATCGTGATTTCCATTCCATTTTCCTTACTTGGCCATGGCTTGTGATTTTCGAGAAAATCCAAACCTAGCAAGAAGACTGCTTCTCTTCCGGCTCTGCCTTTGATATCCATCACTCTTCTCCCAATCTCCAGGGTACTTATGTAATGATTGATCTCCGGCTGTTAAAGATAGTAAAGAACATTACAAAGGAAGTTGGTTTCCCACCTTGTAGTATCGAATTTTACTATCACTTCTCTCCACACTTCAGGACATTTTAGATTTACAGCAACTTTGTTACTCTGAGATGTATGAGGTTGATCTCTTTGGCTGACACTCCTTCCATATGCCAAGGACATAATTCTGTCTCTTTGAAATGATAATCTTCCTGAAGTTATCCTGAGACTCTGGTCATGTCTCATGATTTCTCTATCTCGAATTTGAATATCTACATTTCTCAGACGAGATATTTCTACTCTATCGGGACAAACTATCGTTGTCACCTTGCTGAAGATATCTGGTATCTCGATGAATTCCTTTCCAAGGAATAATTTAGTGTGATGAGAGTTGAAAAGCGCATATCATACCTAATATGTAATAGAGTAAGGTATGTTTCCTTCCTCCAGAAGATCCTTGCGTTTGAAGTCCTGATATAGCGTCAGGGCTTTACTGAAATGGATATCATTAAGATTGTAACCACTTGTCCTGCACAAAGATTTCCCGCAATTGTTCCCAATACGGAATCTATTAGATTTTTTACTCTTTTATCGCATATAGCGATATCGATCGGAGTGTGAACTCTTGTGTAGAGAGCCTATTTTAACATTAACTGGATGGCTCCTATGTGGATCCAGTTCATCTTTTCAGCAACTTTAGGCTTCATCTTTCCTAGATTTTCCCTGATGTCACTGGCTGGTATCAACTGCATCTCCACTTGATTTCCCGTGAGCTCTATAGAAAGCGACATTTCTCGTCTGGTAATCCCATAGATGATATATTGTTTCCTGCTCCTTAGATTGAAGTTCCTCAAAACTTGATCTATGTTGCTCGCTGAAAAGCCTTGATACTTTTGTATATTTAGACTCTTCTTCATGATTTTATCAATCAGGTTTTGTGAGAGCATCGTATGACTGGAATACCCAATTATATCTTCTCTTTCTTGATGGACAATCTCTGGATTAGTCTGACTCAGATCTAGTTCCATCAGACCATTCTGAATCTTCTTCTTCACTGAAGACTTCTTTTTGTTCATATATACTCTCATCCGAGGGTATATCTTCGAACTGATATACTTGTACCAATTCCTGGTAGTAGATGGCATCTTCGATATCCGGAGTGGATTCGAATTTGTTGACGCCTCTTCTCTCGTTGGCAGGGCAATTTGTGGAAATATGCTCTTTTTACTGCAAGTCCAGCAGTTGCAATCCTTAAAACTTTCATAAACTCTGGTATGAGTTCTCCTGAAAGTTTTTTTTGCAGGTGTTCTTCCTTGAGATTTATTAGACCCTTGGAATGAATACATATTCCTTGACGGTCCACTTCTTTGGCTTGATTTGTAAGATCTGGCCTTTTGTCTTGACCATCTGGTTCTTGGTCTCCAAGAATTTCTTTTTGGATCTCCACATTTGCGATAGGGCTGAAACTTGTTCTTCTTGCTCCTTTTCAGCCTAGGTGGTTCTCCTTCAATGATCGTTGGCAGATCATTATCCTCACAGTTTAGAGTAGCGTATTTGTTGATTCTCCTCAATTTCTTCATGTTCCTTAGAGTTGTAATGCCATCCCATGCTATCTTCACAACTCCTGTAATGCTCATTTCTAGGATTTTTATAAATCCTTCCTTGTTCAAATCGAGAGTTGCTACTGCAATTCTCATTATTGACGTCCACTCGTCGATTATAGATTCTCGATCTTTGAAATTAACTTCATCGAGATCGAGCATAACCCCATATAGATGTATTGGATCTAAGGTGGCTTTTCCAACATGGGTATCTTGCATTCTTGGTTGTGGCCGTCTTCTAGTCCATCTTTCCGCCATATACGCATCATATGGCGTATGAAGGTCAAACCTTGCTCCGGCTTGAAAATCCTGTGGATTTCCAATAATGGCTCTTGATGGTAATTGATTCACCGGTTGTGGGTTATGGGCCATTATAACTTGTTGGTCGTTCTGATTCATCTTCAGATCGACTACTGCAAGATTAGCAAAAGATTCTGCTAATTCTTGGAGGTCATCAAGATTGATTTTCTCGAGATTACTCATCATTTCTCTCCTCAAATCATTCTTGTCATTGCTTCTATCTTTGGATCCTTCTTGTCTTCTCCCACTAGTAACGGGTAAATGGGTTCGTTGGCAAAAAGATTCCTTCTCTGACTAGAACGAGGTTGTTGTTCTAGTTTTTGTTCCGGCTCGAATATCCTTTAGGATGTTGTAGATTTCCTCCTAATTCTTTTTGATTCCGTAGAGATTCCTTGGTACACTATATAAGCTGTCGCCATAATGTTGTACTGTGTTCTGCACTTCTCTCAGATCCATCGAAAATTTGAAGGAATCTGGATTAATCTGTTGATATAAAATAGTAGAGGATACTTCTTTATCATTCTTTGGTTCCATCAGAGATGGTTCCAATGATTTTTTCGAAAGACATATTCCATCTCCCATTCGAGACAGATACTCCTATGGAGGAGGTCTTCTTTTCTTTTGATTCATTGGGAACAAGAATCAATTAATTCTTCCTCCTTGCCTTGTTGGACTAGGAGGTCCAACTGCCTTCTCCAGTGTGTTAGGACACTCTGGTATCTCGTTCTCTTTTTCTCCAAGATTTGGAGAAAATTCCGGTGCTGTTCACACCTTGGACATTCTGAAAAATCCATCATATATTGGATTCTGATGGTTTTCTCTCATAACGTTCTCCGTCATTAGCTGGAGATACTTCAGTTCCTCAATGAAGTTCTCTCTCTTTCTCATCTCTTGGTGGCAAGAGATAATTGCTTCACAATCCACTCTTAATGCTGCAGAGTAGAATTCTCTTTTCCAGATTGCCAGAGCAGTCTGGGTTCTTGTTTTCTATACCTCCAAATCATGGAGATAGTTTCTGTAACATTCACATCTCGGACAATTGTCCGGATCCATATTTTTCTTGATGGCTCCTCCGTGCATAATGCTAGAGCAGAATAATAACCTTGAGTATTTATAATTTATTCTATCTTAAATGTGTATTTGAAAATTTGTTCAAGAGCATGTGAGTATTATGATTTCGGGCTTTTAATTTGCAATTTTCAAAACTTTGTGTCCTGTTTTTGCAACTCAAAAAACTTCATGTCCTTATTTTGCAAGCCCGAACAAATTTTGTCCTATATTCGTAAGTCACCCTTAGTTAGTATCCTAAAATAACTTTTAACCCTTTGACTTGCTATGATAATTGCATATTTAATTTTTCATTGCCAATACTTCTCTTTGTAAATATAGACACCTTTTTAATGTTAACACACAGTACATAATAAGATATTATATATTGACACATATTGTAAATTAACATGAAAATATATTGTATGTAACTATATAATGTAGATGTCAAATAAATAACTGCAGGTAGTTGTACGTATCGTTCATGTAGGTTTGTCTAATTTTCAAAATGATTGGGAAATATTACATGTACAAATTAGATAAGAATATCTATATAGGAGAAGAAAAAAATAGGAACTCATCTTTATATGAATCCTTCAGAACCATGCATTTTTATCACATCGGTTGATGTATAAATTAGTTATTCTGTCTATATATAACAACTAGTTAGTTTTTGAGAAGCAGATTTCTCACCATTTGCTTTTTTTTTTGAGGTAACCATTTGCTAATTATTTGATACATGTTATACAGTTATAGTCCTTCTTTTGTTTTTCTTTCTTTTTTTTCGAAAGCAGACAAGCACAACATAAAACCATGTGTAATTAGCGTTTATTATTATCTAATTTGATTTATTAATTCCAATTAAAAGTTACAGTATTTATCTTAATTAGAATTTATTAATTTGAAGTAAAATTTATTGAACTCATTGAAATTTGATTTAGTTTTAATAAAAAATAAATAAAAAATTAATTAAGAGATGGAACACACGGGAGTCCGCCTCAAACATGTCATGATGTGTTCCCGTGCATCGCACGGGCGGTACACTAGTAAAAGAAAAAGAAAAACAAAAAGTCGATAGAGGAGTTTTCGCAGTTTCCCAAGTCTCACAATTTTATTTTTCAGACGAGAATTCCATTATCAAGAAACGTTACATGAAGGGACCTAATTTTAACATATTAATGAAAAAATTAGTCGACAACATTTGGATCCGGAGCTCTGTGCATGACATTTTCCACGTTAGGATCCGTCAACAACTTTTTCCCGTCGCCATCTTTGTCACCCTCGCCGCCTTCTCCACCCTTGGGGCGGCATTTCTCCACTATTTCACATCCCCGTTGATAGGAGTTTCCGGGTTGTTTCGGCGGCGATCCCGGGATACCACCTTTGTTGACAACAGGGTAGCCGATATCCTTATTGGCCGACGATGGGAGAAAAGAGGTCACTAAAAATAGTGTTGCTAACATGAAAGCTAGGGTTTTCGCCATAACTACGAAAATAGTGTCCTATTAGTGTGTGCGTACCTCTTGGATAGAACACTAAACTTTATATAGTGCGTATCTTAATAAATTATTTATTTCTTCCAAAAAAATACGAAAATTATTTATTGAGACGTTAAACTTGATCATATTTATCGCACGTTTATTGGGGACCATTAAGATACTTAAATTCTAGTGCAAGCTTTAATATTTATAACGTAATTAGTGTTAAGTGTCTCAAAAAATTTGTTAATTAGAAAGCTTAGAATGGTTTTTCTACATAAAATATAAATTATATATAAGTGTGAGATTCTTTTTCAAATTCACTATAAATTGCATTATTGTTGTGTTTGTGTGGTTTTTATTTTATTTTATTTTAATTAGATAATGTGTTATGAATTCCTATACTATTACTGCTTCTAAATTGGGCCATTGTAACCCGAGAGCAGGGCCTAGCAGTGTGGTGAGATAAAATTTTAAATACAAAACGATTTTTATTTTTTTTATATCAAATATATAAAAATCTATATATACTAGAGTGACTACTAAACTATTCTTAAAAATCAACAAAAAAGTAAAATATAATAGGTATAATCAAAATCTGTAAAAAAAATTGTAAGAATAAGAATACACACTTTTATATATGTAATACTAATAGATACTAACAAATATACTACTCCCTCCATCCCATTGAAATTGTCATCCTTTCTTTTTTGGGCTGTTCCATTTAAATTGTCCTATTTCCCTTAAAGGAAATAATTAACCCTTCAAAAGTAATGAGACCTACCCATTTTCTCTCTTCTTACCTTTCTCCTTAATAACCGTGCCGAACAGTAATAGGATAATTTTTGCGGGACGGAGGGAGTATCATATTACACTATTGCATTAAATATATAATAGAGATATAATAGATATATTAAATTTTATAAAACAAGAACCTTTTATACTCCCTCTATTCCATAAAATGATGTCAAAGTTGGGTTGGTACGGATTTTAAGAAATCTAGTGTTATTCGTGTTGTGAGTAGAGAAGGATCTCACGTTGTGAGTGGAGAAAATGCCTAAAAAGGAAAGATGTACTTTTATGGGACAGACGAAAAAAAAAAAGAAGAGAAAAGTAGCAAGTACCATCCCATATCATATAGCCCCCTATCATATTTACCTCCCTATTTTTTTATTTGGAGCAGCACCCCAACGTGTCATAAATAGTGCAAAAACCTCCTCGCCTCTAACGGATGATTAACAATGTAAACAATTTTTCAATTTTAAAATTTTTTATTTTCTATAATTTGACTAACAACACCGTTAATTTTCTATTTTTTATTTTCCTATTGTATTCTTATTTTTAAATTTTCTATTTTCTTATTGGATCTCTCACCTCTAATGGATTATTGTTTATTCCCTCTGTCCCAGGTTAGTGTGGTTTAACTAATATTTTATATCTCACATATAATTAAATATGAACCACACTTTTGGGGGATGAAGGGAGTACAATTTTTCATTTTCTTAGTGGGTCCCACTCAACTTCACTCAAACTATATATATTTCTTGAGAAAATACCAATAAGAAAAGTAGAAAATTAAAAAAATTAAAAATTGTAAACAATAATCCGTTAGAGACGACGAACCTAATAAGAAAAAAGAAAATTAAAAAATAAGAATACAATAAGAAAATAAAAAATTAACGGCGTTGTTAGTTGTTTGGTAGTTTTATGTGTTTATTTTCGTGTCGTTATTATCATATTTTTAATTGTGTTTTGTATCTTTGTGTCGTGTTATTCGTATTTTTGTGTTCGGGTTTATGTTTTTTGTGTTTTTGGCGATGTAGGTGTTTTGTTATAAAATAGAGCATTTTGAATCGGTTTTGTGGAAAGAAATGATGGATATTATCGGCGTGGAAGGATCGCCGATACGGATAGCATTGGCTTGAAGACCACTGAAGCGAACAACCCGCAGAAGCGGCACAAAATGGAGAAAATATGCAGGCTAGGCTTGTGTACCCCGCCGCGGCGGGTGAGCCACCGAAGCGGGTGCAACCGCTTTACTAAGGAAACCCGCTTCGGCGGGGTACGGAATTTTTAATGAAAAAAATTGTACTAGCCGTCTTTTAGAAGGAAAAATTAGGGTTTTTGGGGATTCATTCTTACTTTTTTGACTTTGGAGAATAGGAGGAGGAAAACCCTTTTACTAGTATTTTATTCCGTGCTTTTCGATTGGAGATTTATATCCGGATTTGTCGCAGCCCGAACCTCGATATTAGATGTCAAGGCCGGTAGGTCCCACGACTTACACAATTTATGATTAACAAAGGAAATTAAGATAGCGACCCGGCTATCGTTCAAAAGAATAACCATACTTAACAACTCATCATTATAGAATAATACGACATATATGACTCGAGACGATCAACTGAATTCAAAATGACATACATATCAATAAACACAACTCGAATCACTCGGAATCAAATGACCTGATCAACCAAATAATCGACAATTGATCAAGAAGATGATATAATGACTTGAGGATCAAGAAAACAAGATTAAGAAAAATGTTTCGAGTTCGACAAAGCTTCATGGAATAGAGATTTTATTAAATACATATCAAGACTAAGTTTCACGCAAACTGTGACAAAAGAGTTCGACTATCAAAACATAGATCGACTCTAGGGTTTAAACAACTTCATCATAATTTAAAAAAAATCATCTTAACATGGCAGCGGAATACGAAAGACTATATGTATGACGACATATAATCTAGGCTCTTTATTTTTCGAAATATTAACAACAACAACCAACATCCATCCAGCCTCGTCATCTGCATCCCTGCTAACCTGCACGTTTTAGAAATAACATGCAGGGCTGAGTACTACGTACTCAGTGAACACATGCCGAAAACATTTGAAAACTTTGCTGAATACAGCTATATATGAAAACTTGCCAGAAAACATAATACGAGGATTTTCTGAAAACAACTCGTAAAATGCTAAAAATACTTTCTTTTCAAAACTCATTTGTCTGCAGACAATTATAACAGTATGAACCATATCTACAAATAAATAATGGTGATGAGAAAGAGGCCTCTTTCTCAATTACTTGTAACCGGCATATCAAGGAAAGGCTCACGATTATGAATAATCGGCCTATCAAAGAAATGCGCACGATTACCAATGTGTACACAGATTTCACCTTGCGTGAAACCGAATTCGTCTTTCTGAAGTAGATGGTAACATACTTAAACATTTTTAAAATCATTTGGCAAGTATCAAAACTTTATAAAACATACAATATCATGCTTTTCACATATTTTAGTTTAGAAAGCCCACCTGATATACTTAAGCTTTAAACTTTAAACTCTAACGCTTGTAGCCCTTTTACTTCACGTTCCTGCTCCCGCTTCCGCTTACTCCTTTAAATCGAAACGGAATAACGATTTTAGAACGAGAGCTTCTATCGACTAACTACTTCGATAATCTTAACGAAATTCCATTCGAATTTCTACGCCGTAACTTGATGAAATTCGAGAACTCATATCTTAACTTTTCAAACGTTCTTAATCTATCTTAATCTATCTAAATTCCTCATTAAGCATCAATATTAATCAAATCTCATACAACATTAATATTTATAAACTACTATTCATCACAACTGACTAAATCGATTTTAATCCGTCTAACGGATTCAGAAAATTCTCAATTTAATTCTATACCTTTATTTAATTATAACAAACATAATTATACTTTAAATACACACATTAACTCAATTAAACATATAAATTCCCAAATCGGGAAAATCAACCATAAATAGAAAAATCTTTATTTCTTTGAATTAAATTTCCTGAAAATTATATAACACTTAATTTTTATTAAGAAGTTTATAAATGCAATTAATTTCTTAATTAAAATTTTTTTAATATTTATTTATTTATTTAAATTTTTCGGTAGTTTTCATTTCTAGGATTTCTAGAATTATTTTCTCTTCTTTTTAATTTCTATTATACTTAATTATCATCTTAAATTCATTTCTTCATTTAATTTCATTCAATTAAGTATTAATCTTCCAACCCTAATTTAAGAACCCTAATTCGATTTTCTAGGGTTTCTAGGGTTAATCAAGCTCATTTTTTTTTTCATTATCTCTTGATCTAAAATACTTCATTAATCTCATATATCTTTAATTGAATCATCCAATTCATCATATAACATTACATTATTAAACCCTAATTTATATTCTTATTTAATCGGTTATTTTCTCAAAATGAAATTGGTTGGAAATTTTTAATTACTTCCAACATGAAACATTCTTAAAATACTTAACTAAACTCATTTATATCATTAAATTAATCATATAATTCATGTATTCATTATTTCCCATTTTCTTCTCATTTTCGAAAATTGCCAATTGATAGCTAGGGTTTTCCATGCTTAAATCTAATTACATATTTGATCTTATAATCATATTCTAAGCATAATTCATGAAGAACAAATCATCATTCAATGCATGAATTAAAATTTAGCATTTTCTTCTAAATTTCGATTTTCATGCAACTTAGGGTTAGGTTTTTGATTTTTCTAATTTAATCACACAATTCATCATATAATCATGATATAAGCATCATATTAAGACATGAAGATTTACTAATCATTTCTAGGGTTTCTCCCAAAATAATCGACATATATATATTCATAACTAGAATTCTTCATGCATCATCTTAAGCTTAATAATTGATCATAAAATCATCATATAAACATCATTCTAAGAAATCAAGATCATCCAACTACTTCTTCATATTTCTTACAAATTTTCGACACATATATATATATATAATTCTTCCACCAAAGACATGAATCAAGAGCTTGGAAGAGAAGAATCTAAGCTTACTTGACTACTTGAGAGGATTGCTAGAAGTTGAAATCTTTGAGCTTGAAGATCAAGATGGTGTTCTTAAGTGTGTGTGAGTGTGTGTATTGAGAGAGAAGAGATGATCGAGAGAGAGAGATGTGCTGTGTGTGTGTGTCGAGAGTGAGGGAGAGTGAGAGAGAATTAGCTAAATATAACTTATAAACCTAGGTCTAGATGTATAGGTAGGTTTATTATAAAATTAAAACTTAATAGCTAAGTTTTGGTTAATTCATTTAATTAGTTATTAATTCAATTAATTAATAACTAATTAATCTTCTAATAACTCTCTAATTTCTCAACACAGTAATTAAGATTAAGGTTTCACGAACCTTAGATAAAAATCTCACAGAAAGAATCGGAGATTCGAAGCATTTTCAAATCGACCGAAACTAAATTTTTAAACGATAAATTACGTAAAATTTCACGTAATTAAATTAAATTCTTCTTTTAGTCAATTAATGACTAAACATTTATCATCTATTGATAAATGTAAAAACTTCTTCGTTTCGGATTAACCGAGACGATAGAAATTAATTAAAACTCATTTTTCCGGTAGAATATATCTGCCGGGTAAAATTTTCAGAAAGAAAAT
Organism: Agastache rugosa; assembly: GCA_031470985.1. Taxonomy (NCBI): domain Eukaryota; kingdom Viridiplantae; phylum Streptophyta; class Magnoliopsida; order Lamiales; family Lamiaceae; genus Agastache; species Agastache rugosa. The sequence goes on from CM062604.1 coordinate 20,556,964, forward strand.
CTTTATTTTATTAAAATTCTTGTCCCTCTCGGAATATTAATTATTTTAATTACTTAAGAAAGACGGGATACTACAGGATTCCTCTGCAGATTTCAGTAATTGTAAGAATTTTCATTTTCTTTTTAATTGTGTGAATTATTTACGAGTTATTTATTTGTATTGGTTGATTTATTGAATATGAGTAGGTAAATTCCTCATCTAGGACAAGAGAATTCGATTCTAAATGATTAATTGATCGAGATTGTTATATTTACCCAATTGAATCGTTTTGATTGTGATTTTGCAATTGGCCATTGTTAAATTATTTGAGACAACGAATTAGATCGAGAGATTGATTGGTTGTTAGATATTGATTCAATTGGGGTTATGGTTAATCGAAAACGCGTAGCATAATAATTAATCTTAACAAGTATTTCTAATAATTTAGGTCCAACCATCGTGCAAGAGTGGGGGTTGATAGCCTTTATTTGTTAAATTTCTTGGTTGATTAATCTTGTTAGCAATTTTGTGAAATTGAGCATTTAGAGGAGAAGGATCCGAATCCCTAGACCGTTCTCTATAGTAAATTCTACTTTTTAATTGCTTACTTTATTTGCGTTATATTTCTTGCTCGTTGTGAAACTTAACCCAAAACCAAATTGTTTAGAATGTTTAGGACCTTTTCGTTTATTGTGAGTAGCGTAAACACTAATCCCTTCTAAGCCTTCCTTGAGAATACGACTTGGAAAACCTTATCACCCTTCAATCGACCTCGTACTATTGCGAGCAACCTTAGGGGTAACTTTTAGGTTGAACAAATTTTGGCGTCGTTGTCGGCGAAGGCTTTCGGCCTTAACGTTTATGTACTACAATTTTTTTGTGATTTTCCTGTGTTATTTCTTTTTTCTTTGTTTTTTTTCCTCCCCAGGTGCGCTTGATCGGTTTTTGTATTTTTATTTACGCAGCTATTAGTGAATTTGGAGAAGAAAGGTTCGTGTGATACTTGCCAAGGAGATCCAAAATTCAACCATATCTGGCTATGTCATTTGTAACTTGTGAGTTTTGTGGAGAATATGGGCATGATGTTGACTTGTGTCAAAGTTCTGGTTGGAGACACAATCCAAACTTTGCTTGGTATCAGAGCACTGAATGTCAATATCCACAACAACAACCAACATTTCTTACTCGACCACCACAGAAACCATCTCTGGAAGATACTCTTTAATCTTTCATACAGTCGAGCCACCAAGAAGTTCCATCTCAGAAACAATCATTGGAGAATACCCTTCAATCCTTCATTTAGTCTACCGCCCAAAGGTTTGAGTCCATGGATGCATTCATCGAACGTATTGATGCTCAAATTGCACAATTGACTGACGATGTTAGAGAAATAATTCAACAAGAAGAGGATGAGGAAATACAAGGATGCAATCGACTTATGTTCGGTTAGCCATGATCAGTTGCATGCCCCTATTCCCATGCATGAACATTACTCGTACATTGAAATGAATGATTTGTTGGACGAGAATGAAATTGTGCATGAATTTTTGGAAAACTTAGAGGAAGAGCCCGTAAAGTTGTTGGGAGAGCCTTTCATGGCTACAACCACCATACTAAGTGTTGGAAAAATTAATAGAGTTTTGATTTGATACCAAAACCCAGCTGACCCCAACCGAGTAGATGATTGCACAACCCTAAGCGTTTTTCAGCTCACCTATTTGAGCTTATAGAGTTTCTTAGTTTACAGGTAGAGTAGGAGAAGATACAGCTAAGCTGGACCCAGCTTATGTATTCAGCAGAGCAGACTCAGCAAAGCAAGACCAAGCAGAGTCAAAAACCCAACTGTACCAAGACCCAGCTCAGTGACGGAAACCCAGCTCAGTGTCAAAAATCAGCTCAGTGTAAAAGACCTAGCTTAGTGTCAATGACACAGCTCAGGTCTAAGACAGCTCAGGTTAATGACACAGCTCAGGTTGAAGACACAGCTCAGGTTAATGATACAGCACAGGTCTAAGACACAGCCCAGAGTCAAAACGCAGCAGAATCCAAGTCGCTGAAGACACAACAGAGACGCTTAGCAGAAGATGAAGACCTTCTCAAGACAAGATCAAGATGTCAGAAGATCTTATCTGAAGCAGTCAAATCAGAGAAGAAATAGCTTCTGCAGATGCAGACCTACTTCGTAGGTTAAAAGCCAGAAGTCAATGAAAGTATGTAAGATTCAAACGGCTCCCTTCCCACGGCTAGTTTGAATCTCCACCTATATATATATCTCCTCATCATTGAAGAGAAAATGGGGGACTGGCGAGACGACTGAAGAAATAAAAGAGAAAACACAAAAATGAACAACAATCTTCAAAGCCAAATCCTTTAAGAACACCCAGCCAGTCAGCTGTGTTCTTAGTTGTTCACATATTCAGTCATAGGCAGAATAATTCAGAATAGAAATATCTTAAACCTAGTTTGAACGAGTTCATCATACTCCTTGTTCTTCATTGTAAGAACTCGTTCATAGTTGGAAAACCCATACCCAAACCCAAACCCAGAAAGGTTAGGTAAAGGTACGCTTGCTCGAAGAGTGTAATTCGAGTGGTTAGGTTCTTCAGTACCCGGAAATTGAAGGTGTAGGCATGACAGTGCCCGCAAACTGTTGTAATACAACTCAGGTTAGAGTTGTGAAGTTGCTTGGTACTTGGAAACCAAGTGGTAGTGAATTATCAGTGATCCTGGTCGTGGACGTAGGAGGTGTTACTCCGAACCACGTTAAAATTGCTTTGTTCTTTGCAGCTTTGTTTTATGCATTTAGCTAACCTCTCACGCATACATTTCAAGCTGCATAAACTGATTAACTGAAAAGTGAAACAGAGCTTTGCAATATAATTTGAAGAAACAGACGGACTTTCCAAATCCACCATCTTCCGCACACATACTCACACAGCCAGCTGTGTCGATCACGCTATCATCCAGCTGGATCGGACACAGCCAGCTCTCTGAAAAGAATTTTAACTTGGAAAAGTTTTTAAACCTTGGTGTATTCACCCCCCCTCTACACCAAGGTATCCGTCTTGGGACCAACACTAAGTGACGTTAAAGTTAATAATATTTCAACACTCTCTACTTCGACTGTTGAACAATGCTGTTATATTATTGTTTCTGATACTTTCTTTACTAAGGTCTTATTGCATGGAGATAACTCAGATGTAGAAGAGGCGAATCCAACCCCCGCTGCCAAATTAAATGTGGTGGGGAACTCCTCAAGTAAAAATGGGACGAGCTTGATTCCATTGACCCCAAGACCGACAAGTATGGAAGATGAAGACGAACTAATTCAAGTGATGGAGTGTCTCAAGCTTGAATTTGAATTCGGATAACATTTCCTCAGTCGGACTGGCGACTTAAAAACTAGCGCTACGTGGAAGGCAACCCACGCTTCTTTATTTTTCTTGTTTGATTATATGTTTTGTCGTTAAGCGTTATTATTTTTGTTTTTGTTTAGTCGTTATTTGTGTCATTTTTATATGTTTGTTTTGTCGTATTTGTGTGCATGCATTTGTGTTTCGCGTTTATATTTCTCATATTTTATTATGTTTTGTTCTTTTGGTTGCTGCATGTCGTTAGTGCAAGTTCTCGAGTTTTCAATGGAAAAATCATGCAAATAGTGGAAGATAGCGTTCGTTACGAAGGTTTGAAAGAGGAGACGTGATGATCGAACACAACAACTCTTGTGCAGCACCTCTAGACCAGAAGCAAATGAATGGCAGCAACATGCGAAGAACAGCAGCACACGAGCAACTCTCTCTCTTGGACGACTGCAGCAGTGGTAGAACTGGACGAGAACCACAACAGCAGCACGCACGAACGTCAGCAGCAGTAGCTCTGGAACGACAACGGCCGCTGCAAAGCAACCGGCACTGGAATAGCTAACCTAGCGGTCGCTGGAAGTAAGCCGCTGCTGAGGGTGTTGTCGCAGATCTTGATCCGGCGAGCCGTGGACTTGAGCGAGCGGTGGACTTGAGCGGGCGGTGGAAGTCGGCGAACGCTGGCTGGACAGGAAGTAACGTCTGCTTCTTGCGAAATATTTAAATAAAGCAGCAGCTAGGGTTTTGAGAACAGACATTCTCATTCACTCTCATTCTTTCGACAGCAGCAACATTTCTTTCTCTTTCCGTTTCTTTCTTTTTGGCTTGGCTAGAACAAGGAGGATCGTGATTCAAGAATCGCACCCATTTTATTGTAAGGATTTCTTCACCGTTTATCTCTTGAAATTTAATCGGTGAATTCTTGTGAATATTGTTCGATGATTTATTCTATGGTTAGCTAATTCTTTGATTAGGGTTTAGATATTCGAATCGTGTTTCGATCCGTGCTTGTTCTTTGTTTAATTCCCCCGTTGATTGAATCGATTTTCTTCTTATTGAATAATTGATCACTATTCGATATTTCTAAGTAGTGGATGAGATCGATGGATAATTCTACTGCTCGACTGTGGTTCTTTCAACATTAGATTGACCGGAAACGTATGTCTAATAATTAATCTTGATCGTGTAATTTAGTCTTTAGAGTTTATCAGATTGACGCGAAAGCTATTGATGTTAACCCTATGTTGAAGTTGATTATGCGTGATTGATTAATAGAATTAATCTGTAATAAGCTTGGTAAGAAATCGATGAGATGAATCTAATCCCTAACACTTTCTTTCTTCTTGTTCTTCTTTTTATTTGTTAATTCTTTTATTCCGTTGATTAGTTTAGTTCTCGTTATTTCGAATTCTTGGTTTAGAATGTTTAGGATTATTTTCTGTTTTGTGTGAATAATACGAGTGGCATTAGCCCTGTTGAGCCTTCCTTGAGAATACGACTTGGGTCAGCTTGTCGCCCTACATTGACCTCGTTCTCTTGCGAGTCAATTCTAGATGTTTAGAGTTGAAACTTTTTTGTTTTGTGTTTTCTTTGTGTTTTGCCTCCCTAGGATTTTAGACAAATGGAGACGCAGATCGGATATTTACACTGTTCTCGGTTCATGATATTTTCAGAGAAGTCCTTTCTATCCTTATTCTTTTATTTGGATGCACTTGCATGATAGATTTTGAATTGTTGTGAGCCGTTATTTGTTGATTTTTTAGATATGTATGCGTATAATTTGAGTTTAGTCTTAGCTTGTTATCTACTCTCTTTTGTGAAACGAGTTTGGAAATTATTGAATTGTTATGTGGTCATATGGTTAAACGAGTTGAATCTTTGAGGAACTTCTTGGAAATGTGAATTTTCTTAAGAAATTGATTTGATTGTGAACTCATATGTGGGAAAATTTTGATGGGGATAGAGCATTGGGTGGAGTTGTTGAAATTTGTGAATTGTAATGTGTTTGTGAACTTTGTGCTCATCGGGTTTCATAAAAAAAAGAAGTTTAAAAAAAAGAAGAAAAAGAGAAAAAATGGGATATAAGGTCGAATTCCACTCAGTAGTATTATGTCTCTGCTCCTCTGGGGTTGTGTAACCATGAGTATGGGAAACCACACAAGGAAATTTTGGATAAACTCCGAAAGGTAAACCTTGTGAATCATGGCATTTGCTATTAAAAAAGAGAAATAACTAATTCCCATGCAAATGAAAAGAAAAGGAGAAAAGAATAATAATAAGTAAACGAATAAAGTTTGATACTTGGAACCCGATTATTTGCAATAGTTTGCTAAGGTTTTTTTTAGCACAAATTGATTTTACAATTTATCCGTTGTGAATCCCATCTATGAGAGCAACTCAATGAATTTGTATTTGATTGATTTTCTTGAGTCGAGAAACATTTCAAGTTTCCAACTTGTTGAGGATATGTGTTTAACACCATTGACGTATACAATGCTTGATAATGTTTCTTACTCATTTTCTTTTAAGTTCGCTTGAGAACAAGCAAAAGGCTAAGTATGGGGGGGTTTAATTGATAATTTTATGTGTTTATTTTTGTGTCGTTTTTATCATATTTTTAGTTGTGTTTTGTGTCTTTGTGTCGTGTTATTCGTATTTTTGTGTTCGGGTTTATTTTTTTGTATTTTTGGTGATGTAGGTGTTTTGTTATAAAATTGAGCATTTTGGATCGGGTTTGGGGAAAGAAATGATGGATATTATCGGTGTGGAAGGGTCGACGATACGGGTAGCATTGACTTGTAGACCACCGAAGCGGACGATAAAATGGAGAAAATTGGTAGGCTTGTGTACCCCGCCGCAGCGGGTGAGCTGCCGAAGCGGGTGCTCCCGCTTTACTAAGGAAACCCGCTTCGGCGGGTAACCCACCGAAGCGGTACGGAATTTTTAATGAACAAAATTGTACCAGCCGTCTTTTAGAAGGAAAAATTAGGATTTTTGGGGATTCATTCTTACTTTTTGACTTTGGAGAATAGGAGGAGGAAAACCCTTTTACTAGTATTTTATTCCTTGCTTTTCGATTGGAGAATTATGTCCGAATTCCTCTGCAGATTTCAGTAACTAATTCATTTGCTTGTGTGAATTATTTACGAGTTATTTATTTGTATTGGTTGATTTATTGAATATGAGCAGGTAAATTCCTCATCTAGGGCAGGAGAATTCGATTCTAAATGATTAATTGATCGAGATTGTTATTTCTACCCTATTGAATCGTTTTGATTGTGATTTTGCAATTGGCCATTGTTAAATTATTTGAGACAACGAATTATATCGAGAGATTGATTGGTTGTTAGATGTTGGTTCAATTGGGGTTGTGCTTAATCGGAAACGCATAGCATAATAATTAATCTTATCAAGTATTTCTAATAATTTAGGTCTAACCATCGTGCGAGTGTGGGATTGATAGCCTTTATTTGTTGAATTTCTTGGTTGATTAATCTTGTTAACAATTTTGTGAAATTGAGCATTTAGAGGAGAAGGATTCGAATACCTAGACCATTCTCTATAGTAAATTCTCCTTTTTAATTGCTTACTTTATTTGCGTTATATTTCTTGCTCGTTGTGAAACTTAATCCAAAACCAAATTGCTTAGAATATTTTGGACCCTTTTCGTTTATTGTGAGTAGCGTAAACACTAATCACTTCTAAGCCTTCCTTGAGAATACGACTTAGGAAACCTTATCACCCTTCAATCGACGTCGTACTATTGCGAGCAACCTTAGGGGTAACTTTTAGGTTGAACATTAGTCAAATTATATAAAAATAATTAAAATTAAAAAAAATTATAATTGTTAACGGTGTTAGTCATCCATTAGAGGCGATGGGTTTTTTGTACTATTTATGGCACGTTGGAGTGCTGACAGCTCCAAATAAAAAAAATAAGGAGGTAAATATGATGTGGGTGTATATGTTGAAGGTGTATTTGCTACTTTACCAAAAAAGAAATATTGGCATGTTTTTATGGGACAGGGGGAGTAATAGAAATACCTTTGCATCTCTTTTTTATTATTTTCAAACTACTAGTAAGTAGCCCGTCGGAATTCGACGGAAACTTTTATGTTTTAATTTATATGTATATATTTTAAAAATAAGTTTATATCTTATTTAAAAGTTGTGATATTGTTCGTGTTAATTATTAATCAAACTTAGAAAATTAATTTTAGTTCACGTATCTAAATTTATAATTAGGAATGATAATGGATCGAGTATACTCATTCATTATGTTTTTTTAAATCTAAATTTGTTTAGAATTTTTCTACATGTTCGTCCTAATCTCGGTTAAAATAGTGACTTTATTGTACTTACTCGTCTCAAATCCATTGAGTAATACTCGATAAAAATATGAACACTCCTTCTTTCTATGTTATTTGAACCGTCTCGTTGATTTATGCTAAATTACTCGATAAAAATCTAAACAAAGTTAATAGTATTAATTAAAATTTGTAAAAAATCTTCTTTTTAAGTATATTTAATCCGTCTCATTGGTTCATGCTAAATTGATATCACTAATTTTTATCAAAATGTGGAAAAAAAATATTTACATCTTCAACGTAATATTAATTAAAATTAGTAAAAATCATTCTTTCTATGTTATTTGAACCGTCTCGTTGGTTTATGCTAAATTACTCGATAAAAATCTAAACAAAGTTAATAGTATTAATTAAAATTAGTAAAAATCCTTCTTTTTAAGTATATTTGAACCGTCTCGTTAGTTCATGTTAAATTGATATCTCTAATCTTTGCCAAAATGCAGAAAAAAATATGTTTACATCTTCAAGTTTTTTTGTTCTTTTCTTTGGCTACCTATCCCACATTTGATTCAATGTATATATTTTCTAGAAAGCACTAATCAAAGTTTTTAGAAAAACATGAATGAAAAATGAAAAGGATTCCATATAGACATGTTAATTAAATATATTTATTTAGTCTTCATAGGGGTTTTCATTTACAAATTTTCTATAGATTATTATATATGAATTAAGAATGTATAAAATAATGATTTATAAGAATGCATTTCGAAGTTATTATTATTTTAATATGCATAATAGAAGAAATTAATTAATAAGAGGGAAAGATAAATATGAGATGTGATTAATAGATAAACATGTGATATTTTAAGAATATGAAATTAATAAAATTTTAATTAATAAAAATAAAAATTAGAATATTTATGAATTAAAATTAGACAAATTATCAAAATAAAGGAAAATCGGAATGGAACACTGTGGATGGGACAACTTTATTTTCCTATTAGTAATAGATTGTTCAAACACTGAGTTCACACAATCACACAGAATCTATCTAATACTAAAAAGTAGAGTTGTAGCTATATTAACAATAATGCCCTTTTCCCTCCAAAACCAATTTAGTGGTTAATGAGTATTGACTTCTAAATCTTTAGGTGTTTGTGTATAATCTAGCATGTGAAAATTAAATGGTTTTTATTTTCTAGAAGATAATAACCTTAGTCATTGTTCTCACCTACTCTACTGCAAATCTTAGTTGTAATTTATTTTTATTGCTCATGTATGCTTAAATTGATTGAAATGTAATTATAATGGTATTTGTTTTATTATTTTATTAGTTTTATATCAAATTGATTGAAATATACACTAAATCATATTAGTATTATGATAGATTGTTGTTATCCATTAAAGTTAATCATTATTTTATTCAACTTTTCCTATCGAAATAATTGAAATTTTGATGAATATTTTTAAACCGAGCATTTTTTTATAAGGATAGCTTTGTATATTTTGAAATATTAATAAAATAAAATTTGAAATTCTTTAAAAGTTAAAAAAGATGTAATTCATAAAATTATTGTGATAGAGTGTATGTTGGTAAAATTATTGTGCAAAAGTATAAAAAGTTATCAAATTTATACTTATTTTCGTATGTTTATGCAATACTATGTATTATTATTAAATTGTTTAGGAAGAAAAATATATATGTATCAGATTAATGTTTATATATTAGATTTTCTGAAAATGTTGTGTACATGAAATTTTTCGTAATGTTTGAAATGTAATATGTTGTATTTGTTACTGTTAATCCTGAACATATCCTTATTTTTGTACTTAAAATCTAATATATAAACATTATTATTCTTCTTTATTTCCTGAAATTTTACAATTAATACACTTTACTCTTTATTCCTGTAATTTAATAATTTATATATTATATATTTTTATAATGCACTTTATCGTGCAACGCACGGATGCAATCTAGTATATACGAACAAACGACTAAATAGGTTTTTTCATTGCAAAGAAAAAGAAAATTAAAAAGTAAATTGGGTCCTTGTGCTTGCTATACAATGTGATGATCTAATTTTTATATATGTGAATATGTCGCAGCCCGACCCCAAAATTAGATATCAAAGCCGGTAGGTCCCACGACTTACACACTTTATGATTAACAAAAGGATTAAGATAGCGATCCGGCTATCATTGAACAACAAAGGACATCACATACTCAACAATTCATCAAACTTATGACAATTAGGATATGCATGACTCGAGTTTAATAAGACGATCAACTGATTTTGACAACAACATGCATATCAACAATTTGAACTCAATCAACTCAGAAATCAATAGACCTGATCAACCAAATTATCGACAATAAATGAGAAGACGAAGAAAAACGATTTCAGAATCAAGAAAGCAAATAAAGAAAAATGATTCTAAGATCGACAAAACTTTTCAAAACAACAAACAACTAATATTTATATAAGAAGTATAATAACGAAATAACTATCGAACATAGTTCGATCAAGACTTCAGAATTTTTACAATTTTAACAACTTATATAAAATACTTCACAATCTTTCTCAAAACAAAACCTCTTAATATTGCAGGGGAAAACGAGAGAATATATATGAAGATATATATTCTAGGTCAACTCTTATCAAAACATTAACAACAACTATTACCCATCCAGCACTCGTCATCACCATCTCTGCTAACCTGCATGGTTTAGAAATAACATGCAGGGCTAAGTACTACGTACTTAGTGAACACATGCCGAAAACATATGAAATTTGCTGAATACACCTATATTTTGAAAACTTGCCGAAAAACATAGCACAATGATTTTCCGAAAACAACTTGTGCAATGTTTATAAAAACATTTTCTTTTCTTGAAAAACATTTGTCTGCAGACATATTAACAGTATGAACCATATCTACAATAAATAATAGTGATGAGAAAGAGGTCTCTTTCTCAATCACTTGTAACCGGCATATCAAGGAAAGGCTCACGATTACGTATAACCGACCTATCAAAGTAATGCGCACGATTACATATGTGTACACAAATCCCACCTTGCGCGGGACCGAATTTGTCCTTCTTAAGTAGATGGTAACATACTTAACATTAAAACATTTTGGCAAGTATCAAAGCTTTTGAAAAATCATAATATCACACTTTTCACGTTATATGGTTAAGAAAGCCCACCTCGCAAACTTAAGCTTTATCTTTAAACTTTATCGCTCGATAAATATCTACTTCACGTTCCCGCTTCCACTTTTGCTTGCTCCTTTAATCGAAATGGAATAGCGAACTTCAGAACGAGAATAACGCCTATCTAATAAACGGCTTCGATATAATCTAAATTCCTAATTCGCTTCGAATTTCTACGACGAAACTCGAGAATTTCTAACTTAACCTCTTAAACGCTTTGTAACTAACTAAAACTATCATTTAATCATCAAACATCAAACAATTCACACTTAATCAACATACATCATTTACTATTCACAAAAATCGACTTTGTCGATTTTAATCCGTCTAACGGATTCAGAAAATTCTAAAATTAAATCTATATACTTATTTCATCATAACAAACATAATTACACATTTATTTCACACATCCAATCCAATTAACAAATAAACTTCCGAAACGGAAAAATCAACTAAAAATAGAAAAGTTTTAATACTTTGAATTAAAATTCCAGAAAATCACGCAATACTTAATTTTTATTAAGAAGTTCATAAATGCAATTAGTTTATTAATTACAAATCAAATAATTATTTATTTTAGTTAACTAATTTTCGGTTATTATTATTATTTTTTTATTTTAGGATTTCTAGAATTCTAGTCTCTTCTTTTTCATTTCTAATATACTTAATTAATTATCTTAAGCTTAATTATTCCATCAATTTCATTCAATTAACTATTAAACTAATAAACCCTAATTTCACTTTCTTGGGTTTCTAGGGTTAATTATGCTTTTAATTCATTAACTCTTGATTCAACAATTACCATTAACATCATATAACATTAATTTAATCATCAAATACATCATATAACCTCAACATCACAAACCCTAATCTTATTCCTTCATTTTCGACTTTAATTAATAAAATGAGAAGGATAATGATTTCATGCTTAACTTCAACATGAAACATACTTAAAATAATTAACTAAACTCATATTTGACATCAAATTAAGCATACAAAACATGCATCAAAACTTCAAATTAAGATATTTTGAATGAATAGTAGTTTAAGTTAATTAATTAATTACCTAATTAATTTAATTGATTAATTAATAATTACTCATTAATCAAACTTCAAATTTCTCAACATAAAAATTTAATTTAGGGTTTGACGAACCCTAGATAAAAATCTCACAGAAATAATCGGAGATTCGAAATATTTTCAAATCGACCAAAACTAAAATTTGAAAAGATAATTTACGTAAAAATTTACGTAATTAAATTAAATTCTTCTTTTAGTCAATTAATGACTAAACATTTATCATCTATTGATAAATGTAGAAACTTCTTCGTTTCGGATTAACCAAGATGATCATTCTTAATTAAAACTCATTTTTACGGCAAAATATATCTGCCGGATAAAATTTTCTGAAATGAAATTTTTTTTCTTTCACTGAAATCTTATCTTTCTTACTAAATTAATTAATTTTAGTACGCAAGAAAGACGGGATATCACATTCTCTCCCCCTAAAAATAAGATTCGTCCCGAAATTTGCTTACATCTCGAAAGAGTTCTGGATACTTTTCTCTCATCTTGCTTTCTAACTCCCACATTGCTTCTTCTATTCCATGATGTCTCCATTTGACCTTTACCGACACGATCGACTTATTTCTAAGCTGCTGGACCTTTCGATCCAAAATCGCTTCCGGTTCCTCTTCATAACTAAGATCTGGTTCAAGGACTACTTCTTCTTGATGAATAACGTGTTTAGGATCAAATATATATCTCTGCAACTGAGATACATGGAACACGTTATGCGAACTTTCGAAACTTGGCGGTAAGGTTAGCTTATACGCTACTTGACCTATTCTTTCCAGAATTTCATATGGTCCTATGTAGCGAGGCTTAAGCTTTCCTTTAACACCAAACCTATGAATTCCTCTCAATGGCGAAACCTTCAAGAAAACTTTATCACCAACTGCAAATTCTAATTCTGATCTTCTTGTATCAGCATAAGATTTCTGACGACCTTGTGCTTCTTTAATTCTTTGCTTAACTTGCCGAACAATCTTTATCATTTCCTCTACTGCATCGGACCCTAACAGTTTTCTCTCGCCCACATCATCCCAATGGAGCAGAGATCAACATTTTCTTCCATAAAGAGCTTCATAGGGCGCCATGCCTATCGTCATTTGATAGTTGTTGTTATAAGCAAATTCAACGAGAGGTAAAATTTGTTCTCATTGACTTCCTCGATCTAGAACAACAGTTCTCAACATATCCTCAAGAATCTGAATGGTTCTTTCTGATTGACCATCTGTCTGAGGATGAAAGGATGTACTGAAATTTAATTTAATTAGTACCTAATTCTTCTTGCATACTTCTCCAAAAATGAGAAGTAAACTTAGAATCTCTATCCGAAGTGATCGATTTAGGTATTCTGTACAAACGCACAATTTCTTGAATGTATAGCTGAGCTAACTTATCTGCGCCATTGTCGCAGCCCAACTTAGAATGAAGATAACCAAGCCGGTGGGTCCCACGACGTACACAATTTATGATTAACCAAGGAACAAGATAACGACCCAGTTATCCAACAAAAATTCATCAAACAATAAATCATACTTTCAAGTCAAACCACGTCGAATCAAATATCAATCAACGACCTCAATAATAATTTATACTTTAAGTTTAAAATTAAAATAGTCGAGGATGGTCAAAAGACAACACCATCTCGTATCAGAGTTTAGCAACGGAAACGATGTTTATCAAGTCATAGCTTCAACATCATAATAAGACAACAACTACTGAATAAATTCAGAGTGTTGCAGTGGAAAACAACATGACATATCTTTGGTTATATGTATGAAGACATATAACCCTGCTCAACATCAACAAAGTCTCAAGAGGTCAACAACAAAAGTCCGCCCAGCATACTCCATCTTCATCCAAGCTAGCCTGCACATTTTAGAAATAACATGCAGGGCTGAGTACTTTTGTACTCAGTGGACACATGCCAAAATAATTGAAAACTGCTGCTTAGAACTATAGATTGAATCTTGCCATAAAGCATAGCACAAGTATATATATTAAAAACAAACATGTGCTTGCCAAAACCTTTTCTTTCATTTTAAGTGACTCGAGTCAAATACTTTATGTTGGGAAAATTAATAGAGTTTTGATTTGATACCAAAACCCAACTGTTCTCCAACCGAGTAGATGATCGCATCAACCTAAGTACTGTTTTCCAGCTCGCCTGTTTGAGCTCTAGATTTTCTAAGTTTACAGGTTTAGGAAGCTCAAGACAGCAGAAGATCCAGCTGTGTTTACAGCAGGAGTCAACTATCAGCTGAGTTTTCCAGCTGAGCTGAGTTCTAAACGGAGCAGGATCAAGCTGAAGATAAGCTAAGCTGAGTTCAAGACACAGCTGGTCTAGCTGTACAGAACAAAGGAAACTAACTCTGAAGACGTCACTTCAAGTCAGCTTACCCAATCCAGCTCTAAATTCAAAAACCCAGCTCCACAGGCAGAGATCCCAGCGTCAGAGGAAGTCAACATACCTCGACCAATGAGGGATTGCCGAATCAGCATCCTAGACTTCAGGACCTAGGATGTGACACGAATGAAGACAGATGCAGAAATGCCCAACGGCAGGTTTCGAATTTAAGAAGAGTAGGTAAGATTCAAACGGCTCCTCCAACGGCTAGTCTTGAATATCTACCTATATAAACCTGTCTTCAACCTCAGGATCAGATACGAAAAACTCTCTACAAGCTTTCATTCTCCAAAATTCTCAAGCCTTCAAAAGCTCTCAAGCAGTTCTACATAGTTCAAAGAACACTTTATCTTAAAGTGTTTCTAGTCCAGAAACTGCTCAGTTTTTCGTCTGATTCCTAGGCAAAAATCATTGTATATTTTAAGCCTAGATTTCGAACAAGTTCATCTAATTCTAAAGTTCTTAATTGTAAGAACTCGTTCATAGTTGGAACCCCAAACCAAACCCCTCTTTACCCAGAAAGGTTAGGTCAAGGTTACGCTTGCTTGAAGCGCGAAATTCAAATGGTTGTAAGGTTTTTCAGTACCTGTAAACTGAAAGGTTAGGCTTGACAGTGCCCGCAAACTGTTGGAACACAGCTCGGGTTAGAGTTGTGAAGTTGCTTGGTACTTGTAAACCAAGTGGTAGTGAATTACCAGTGAATCTGGTCGTGGAGATAGAAGGTGTTACTCCAAACCAAGTAAAATCTCGTGTTCTTTACTTTCTCGTTATTATCAGATATTTTACTAACTTTATCGTCTCATTGCATATTTTATCAAATCTGCATACACAACTGCTCTCCAAAGACAGCTGTGTCTTTCTGAAATTTGCACAACTTGACTAAGTCGAAAACATAAAGAATATTTTCAAGCTGAGTTGTTCTAAGTAACCGAGCTAAGTTTTCAAACCACCACATTACGCACCGCCAGCTGAGTTATTAGCCCTGCTGACCCTCCTCAGCTGGATTAATAACTGAGCTCACCAACTCTGTTTTTAAACTAGAAAAAGTTTTCAGAAATCATCTTTGGTGTATTCACTCCCCCCTCTACACCAAAGACCTAGCTCAGGGACCATCAATTGATATCAGAGCAGTGGTTCAAAAGACTGCTATTTCTGAATCAAGAGATTTCTCTTGACAATCTGTCAGTGGTCAACTGAACAGATCCTCTTTTGAAAAACTCATATTATTACATACTGTGCATATCTCCATAGATTCTTATCTTAACAGGAATCTTCCCACCTTCTCGGTCGACGATTATGCAATCTGGAAGTTCAGATTAAAAAGCTTTCTTTGTGCGCATCATGACATGATGTGGGACGTCATCACAGATGGACCCATCATCATCTACAAACAAGGAAACGAGCTTGTTCCAGCTCAAGATGGTGGACAACCAACGTATTAGCTCATTCCCAAGCCAAAGAGTGAGCATACCTCAGAAGAAAGGAAGCAAGCGGGATTAGACAGCTTCGCTAGGAACACCATCTCGTCAACAGTCTCCAATGCCTACCTCAACAAGATCATAAACTGCAATACCGCAAAGGAGATGTGGGAAACCCTAGCAAAGCTATGCGAAGGGTCGGAGGAGATAAAAGAGAATAAATTCACAATCGTCTGCCAGAAGTTTGATAACTTCAAGCAGCTTGTCAACGAGTCTATCGAAGGGATGGAACTCAGATTTTCAAGCATCGTGGTAGAAATTGAAACCATCAGAACTGGGAAATACACCCAGTGAGAAAAGAATCTAAAAGTCCTTTCAGCGCTCATAGCTGAATGGAACACATATAAGGTGGTACACCAAAGTCGAAGTGACTTGGGTGATCTTTCAACTGAAAAATTATTCTCCCTGCTCAAAGCCAACGAATACAACTTGAAGATTACCATGAAAGAATCTTCAAGCAATCAGAATGATGGAGAGCTTACACCTGCGCCAAAGGAGATTGCGTTCAGAGCTAACTCTGAAAAATCCGCATACATGCAGTCAGCTGAGTCATCAAAGAAGGACAAGAAGGACATGAGTAAGGAAGAGCTACTTGAAGAGATAGCCATGCTGGTCAAAAACTACAACAGACTCAACACCAGCAAGGGAAAGTACAAGAAGTTCGCAAGAACTTACAGAGATAAATACGCAGCAGCTGATGAGAAGTCAGCTGATAAATGAACAGAAGAAGGATGCTTCAACTGCAAAGAACCGGAACACTACCGGCTAGACTGTCCGAAGCTTTCCAAGAAAGATAAAGACCAACTGAAAGCTAAGGCAGCTGACAGAAGGAGAGCCTACATCGTCGACGAGGAATCGGAGTGCAACAAAATGGATGATAACATGCCATTTTCAGACTCAGAAGAAGAAGCACTGATGGCTCATGATGAACCTGAATGGGATACATGCTTCATGGGACAGACAGACGGATTCGATGAAGATGAGGTAATGTCAAGAACTCAAAATCTATCTAATCCCTCACCATCGCACGAACACTCTACACAGGTTTCAGAATCAGGGCTACCTGATTGGAGTTTAGTAGAGAAAGTTATGAACGATTCCAAGGAGCTTCAAGAGATCCTTGACGTCATAATGAGTGAGAATGCCGAGCTGAAGGTGGAACTGGAAAAAAAAAAGGTATCAGAAGCAGCTGATACAACACAGCTCAAAGAGGAAGTCCTTTCACTAAAAGACAAAATAGTGAAACAAGATCAGCTGATGAAAGACTTCTACTACGAAAAGAAACAGCTGATGGAAAAATTGGAAAATGCCACAGCTAAATCGGAAAAGAAGTCAGCTGAGATTATAGAACTGAAAAGTTCCGAAGAGGTACTATCTAAGAAGATGGTAGCTCTCATCAAAGCTACAACAACAATGGACTAAATCATAAGTGCACAACGTCCAGCAGGACTGGGTTACAATGGTTCAAAGGATGACACAAACATTGCTTCCATAAGTGGAACAAAGTTAATGTTTGTAAGAGCAAAAGAAAACCAAATTGCAGCTGCTCAGCAAAGATCGTTGAGGACACAACAGGCATCAAAAAAGCCAGCTGTGAGACAACCTCAAGTACAGAACAGATAGCAACGTGCTCAACCTCAACAAAGACAACAAGCTGGACATTTCAGATACCAGCAACAGCAACAGCAGGTCGAAAGATATCAACCGAAATATCAAAGGAGATACCCAGCTGGATATCACGCATATGATCACCAGCTGGAGAACCAATTCCAGCCGAGGTATCACAAGAGACAGCAGAGACAAAGGAACGTCTCAGCTGGGTACTCAGCTGGATACAGAAAAAGACCAGGACATCAAAAAAGACATCAAGCTGGAAAGATACTGAGATCAAGACCCCACCAGCAACAACAGAAGAACAGAAAGAATGTGTATATCGACTCAGCTGGAAGGATCATCAGATCAAATGACCCAATTCGAGTCATCAAGCAGATCTGGGTCGTAAAATGATCTCTGTCTAACCCACAAGGACCCAATAAAAACTGGGTACCTAAATTTTAATCTTTTGTATAGGTTGCAAGGGAACGACGTATCATTGAGGAGTCGATGAGAACGCTATGGTACTTGGACAGTGGATGTTCCAAGCACATGACGCACTTAAAGCATCTACTCCAGAAGTATATCGAGCGTCCAGGCCCACAAGTAAAATTTGGTGACAACTCCAAAGGCCTAACCAAAGGTTATGGTACATTTAAAACTAAAAATGTTATAATCCCAAATGTTTCTTATGTACAAGGACTGCAACATAACTTGTTTTCCATTATCCAATTCTGCGACAACGGTTTTTCTGTCAAGTTTGATGCACATGGATGCACGAGGAAACCAAGCAGATACTACTAAGAGGGAAAAGAGAAAGAAATATGTATTTTGCTGACTGGAACAGCAACCCTCCTGAGACTTGTCTTGTATCGGAAAGCAGCAATGAAGTCAGCTGGCTGTGGCACAGACGGCTGAATCATCTCAACTTCAAGACAATCAACAAACTGGCTAGGAACCAGCTCGCTAATGGAATTCCAGATCAAGTATATGACAAAAGTCATATGTGCAGCGCATGTCAACAAGGAAAACAAATAAGAATTTCATTCTCTCTCAAGCCAGTTCAGTCAACTGATCGAGTTCTTCAACTCCTTCACATGGATCTTTTTGGTCCAGTTACTCCAGCAAGCTTTAATGGCAGAAAATACACTCTGGTCGTAGTAGATGACTTCTCAAGATTCACATGGGTGTCATTCCTGTACCAGAAGAGCGAAACAAGGACTAAGCTGCCAATCCTGCTGGAAAGATTGTCAACTCAGAAGGAGTGCAAGATAATGTCAATCAGATCAGATTGAGGAACGGAGTTTCTGAATGAAACTATTTATGAATACTGCGAGAAGAACGGAGTTCAACATCAAACCTCAGCAGCACGCACACCTAGCAGAATGGTGTAGCAGAGAGAAGAAACCGAACAATCAAAGAAGCAACTACCTCAATGCTTTCTTTAATAATTGTCCAGGCTCTGGACTCTGAACTCTTATCTGCCGATATTTTCTTTACCCTCTTAAATCTTAGGGGGAAGATGAAAGGAAACTTCATAAGTTGTCTCAGTTAGGTTTTGGCATCATCGAAAAGGGGAAAATTGTTGGGAAAATTAATAGAGTTTTGATTTGATACCAAAACCCAACTGTTCTCCAACCGAGTAGAAGATCGCATCAACCTAAGTAGTGTTTTCCAACTCGCCTGTTTGAGCTCTAGATTTTCTAAGTCTACAGGTTCAGGAAGCTCAAAACAGCAGAAGATCTAGCTGTGTTTACAGCAGGAGTCAACTATCAGCTGAGTTTTCCAGCTGAGCTGAGTTCTAAACGGAGAAGGATCAAGCTGAAGATAAGCTGAGCTAAGTTCAAGACACAGCTGGTCCAGCTGTACAGAACAAAGGGAACTAACTCTGAAGACGTCACTTCAAGTCAGCTTACCCAATCCAGCTCTAAATTCAAAAACCCAGCTCCAAAGGCAGAGATCTCGGCGTCAGAATTGTGAAGTTGCTTGGTACTTGTAAACCAAGTGGTAGTGAATTACCAGTGAATCTGGTCGTGGACGTAGGAGGTGTTACTCTGAATCACGTAAAATCTCGTGTTCTTTACTTTCTCGTTATTATCAGATATTTTACTAACTTTATCATCTCATTGCATATTTTATCAAATCTGCATACACAACTGCTCTCCAAAGACAGCTGAGTTATTTGCCCTGCTGACCCTCCTCAGCTGGATTAATAACTGAGCTCACCAACTCTGTTTTTAAACTAGAAAAAGTTTTCAGAAATCATCTTTGGTGTATTCACCCCCCCCCCTCTACACCAAAGACCTAGCTCAAGGACCATCACTTTAACATGTATGTACCACATCTACTATAACTTTTGAGTGTTGAGAAGTAGGCCTCGTTCTCAAACACTTGTAATCGTCCACTCCTTTCGGAAGGTTCCCGATTACAAAATAGTGTACACAAATCCTACCCCTTTCGTAGGACCGAATTCGTCTTTTCTTGGTAGATGGTATCATACAAAAACTTAAAACAGTTGGCAAGTCAATCACTTTAAAAACATCATATATACAATCATAATATCACATTCATCATTTCTTTAGTTCAGAAAGCCCACCTGGACTGAAGTTACTTTATCTATACTTTAACTTCTCGGCTTTTCCCTCACTTTTCGGTCCCGCTCGTTCCTTCATTTAATAATTAAATTTAAACATAAAAGCGAGAAAAATTAAATATTCAAATGAGGGATGCCACTGCTATTCTTAAAATTTCTCTAATTTGTCTCGGCTTTTTCTAGGCTTTTTCTCTCGGCAATTAAAACTAAGCTTTTCCAATTACTTCCTCTTTCTTTCTTGACTTCTTAATCGATAATTAATCGATTATAACTTCAGGATATATTTTAAAACATAAATCCTTATACTTCTCATTTAACTTCATAAATACATATAATCATATAATTCATCATTAAACTTCATGAATATATATATATAAACATGCAATTCAGCATTTAACTTCATAAATGCATATAAGCATATAATTAATAATTAAACTCATATTAATCACTTCATCCATCATTTAAACTTATTCTTAAATATATTATCATTCCAAATAAATTAAACATATCATTTAATCATATAAGTGTTTATTAAACACTTATACTCTTCATCTAATTTAATAAGTATATTAAAATGCTTAACTTCTTTATTAACATATAATCATAACATTATATTAATAAAATATGTCCTTGATATATTTATATATTAATGACGTATCATTAATACTTAATTCGTCATTAACACGTCATTAGCAACTAATGGCCATTAACATATATAATTAATAGCTAAAATCATCATTAACATTTAATTGATGATTACTATCTTCATTATCCTTTATTTAACATATATTTAATCTCTATTATTCATATCTTTAACTTAAAAATATTTTCGACTCGTCAAACGAGTTCCGAAAAATTTTAAATTAATTCCTTATACTTTTTATACTAAATGTGACATAATTACATAATCACATCATTAAAACAGATCTTCTATACATATAAACCTCCGACTTCGAAAAATAGCCGGAAATTAGGAAAATCTCAAAACTTTGTATTAAAATTTCGAAAAATTCTACGATACTTAATTTTTATCGTAGAATTCATTTTCATCATTATTTTCTTAATTAAAAATCATATACATGGCCTTTTAATATATATATATTTCGGCCCTTTTTCTAGAAATTAGGTTAAATACCCAATTTCATTCTAATCACTTCCAAACATGCTTATTTAATTTATAAACCTCAAATATAACATTATTACTTAATTAAATTGGAGTAAATTGAAACCCTAGTTCTTTAAACCTTCGAAAATTTCAACTTTAGGGTTTAGGTGATATATTTTTCTCCAATTTCACTTGTAATATTCTTAGATAAAATTATAGAGATTAATTACATCAATACTTAATCAAATTATGCTTTGAATTAAAAACTCCTAATTTTAAGCAAACTTTAATTTTCCAACTTCATTCAAATAAGCTTAAAAATTCCAATCAATTCATGATAACCTTATTTCATCATTCTAAACTCAAATCCATCATGAATTTCATCATAAAAATTCATTATCAAAATTTCCCAATTTATAACCCTAATATTTCGAAATTAATTAAAATTAGGGCAAGGGAAATTCTAACTCATTAAAACCATATATCATCATGCTCAATAACATCAATTGAGCCTACATTGATAATCAATTCAAGCTTAAAACATCAAAATCAATTATTTCTATTTTAAGCCTTATTTTCGGCTATTTAAGAAATAAATACACAATTAATTAAACCTTACTCAATCCAACTATCCAACATGCTTATAAACATCATATAAGCTCATATAATTCATCAATTTGATCATATAAATCAAGAATCAAAAACCCCAATTTATTTCATAATTTTTGAAAAAAATGAGAATTAGGGTTAGGGTTTGATTTCTCAATGACTTAATGATAGAATTGTAATCTAAATCACTTATTTAACATCATACTTAAAGATCAAATCCATCCTCTAACCTATGCCTAATTTTTGAAATTTTTGGAGGTGAAGGGGATGGTTTGTTCTTGCTTAATCTTAAGCTAAAAGCTTAACTAATAATAGATCTCACCTTTTTGGATGATTTTATGATTATTTCCTTTGATCACCCAAGCTTAATTCTTCCTTCTTCAATGGAGTTTTTGTGTGTGTGTGTAAGTGTGTGTATCGAGTGTGTGCTGCAAAAGAGTGTGTGTGTATGCGTGAGTTGTGTGTGTGTATTGAGAGAGAAGAAGATTAATAATTATATTAACACACACAACTAACATACATTGAATTTTATTTATTTTGCATGCCACATGTCCAACATTCCTCATCATTATGTTGGAGACATGGTGAGGTGGCTCTTAATTAATTAATAAAATAATATACCTTAGTGTTAGCATCTAACACATGTTCTAATTAAATTACTAACAATATGTATTAGTAATTAAATTAATCACTAATTATTGTTAGACAAAAATTCAATTAGGAAATAATATTTAAGCTTATAATACAAGCTTTATTTCCTAAGAAAAATAATTATGCTTAACATCTTAGCTTAATTAATTAATTAAACATCTAATTAATTAATTACAAATTAAGCATATAAATCTTATCTTATTCGATCAATTAATTCTCTAATTAATTGATCATTCATCAAATAAATAATCATAGAGGCTTTAATTAAAAAGCTCTAAATCTAATATTTTATTAGGGTTTCTCAAACCCTAATATAAGCTTCCTTTAATAATTTTCGGAAATAAAATCCAAAAATTAAATAAATTACCGGAGAAAAATTTATAGTTCCCTAGAAATTCAAATACTTCAAAAATGGCACATATTTCTCATATAATGCTCATATAATGGCACATAATCATAAACACCTTTAATATTTCATTTCGGATTCACCGAAACGAAAATAAAACTTAAATCATCAAAATTCGGCAAATTAAGATGCCGAATTATTTTAACTGCCGGAACTTAATTTTCTTCTAAGTTCTCGCATTTTAAATTATTCTAAATAATTATCTTAATTAATTACTAAGATTAGTTATGAAAAAGCGGGGTATTACAGCCATAAGTTCGGAATAGGTATGAAGTGTGCAAATTTTATCAATCTATCCACTATCACCCATATTGCCGTATTTCCTCTTTTGGATTTGGATAGACTAGTTACAAAATCTATTGTAATGTCATCCCATTTCCACTCTAGAATCTCTAAAGGTTGTAGCTTCCTATTTAGGCCTTTGATGCAATGCCTTCACTTACTGACAGGCTAGACATCGTTGTTTCGACTAAATTAATCCTAAAGTCGCTCGCAATTGAACGAGATCACAGTAGATTAAGCAAGCCAACCCAAGTATCGTCTCACAAGGAAAACTTAGCAAGGAAATTATTGTATTGCGAAAAGAAAATAAACATAAAGCAGTAAATCAATTGGTTCGTTGTTTATGACTAAGTGGAAGGAATAATTGAACATGAATTAACCCCAGGTAGGAAATTAAGAACATAAAGTAAACCCTAGGCGAGAATTAAAGCACTACTGCTAACACAAGCATTCAACGATTTTACCCCGTAAGATTAATTTGATTAAGCAAGCAGCAAGAGAAATTAAAATCATAAATTAAAAAAAAAATTGAAGGAACTCACGAATATGTACGGAATTGATGATGAACGATGAACTGAAATTAAATCTAGAAATTGCGATAAGCGTAGTCTCCAATATGAATTGAAATACGACAATTGAAATGGATAACTAAAATATTCGGAGAAAACTAGAAGACAACACCTAAGAAAAACTCTGAAAAATACTGAGAAAAATATGTCTGGCACAGTCTCTCCTTCTCTGAAACCCTCGTCGGCTATTTATAAGTGTCACATTTAATTCACGCTCAGCGGTCGCTTAGGCTTAGTGACCGCTGAGCGTTCTTCATTAGCCCGCTATTTGTCCGAACTCAGCGATCTCCTGGAGTGAGCGAGCGTTGAACTCAGCGGTCTCCTAGGTTGAGAGACCGCTGACTTCTCGCCCTGTAATGGATGAAGTGTTGGACTCAGCGGTTGCTTAGGTGCAGCGACCGCTGACTTCTGGTCCTGAAATGAACAAAGGGCACAACACTTGGAACTCAGCGGTCGCTTAGGTGCAGCGACCGCTGAGTTTCACTATACCAAAAACTCAAAATTATGGTGAAGGTTAATCGAACATTGGTTACCTTTGACGTTCTCGAGCAAAATATACATTTTCCACTGAAAGCTCGATAAAACATCATTAGTGCATTTTAATTTCAAAACAATACGAAATCTAGCAAATGATACCACAAACGCGCATGCAAAACATCCACAAATACAACCAAAAACTAACGCAACAAACCCTCCATACACAAAACCTTGATTATCCTCAAGCAATTATCATTTCAAACTAAAATGAAAATGATCAATTAAACTCAACAAAACATGCTTCGACATCCTATCAATCACAACACATTCCATCAATCGATATCACAACTTTTCAACTTATCTCAAAATTCTAAACCACTGAGTAACTTAAAGAAATAAGGTGAATTCCAGGCAAAAATCACTAGGTTTACTCTTGGAAAATTTCCGACATCCTAGAATGGTTTCCCATACCTATTCCTCGCATAAAAGATTCAATTTTTGAACAGATGAGAAAGATGGGTAGAGCTTTTCAGATCACCCACAAATTACACCAACAAACGAAATTAAACAGCTCTAAGCCAAGTCGAGTTATGCGGCCATATTTCATGAGAAGTAAACATTAGAGGTTATCTAAAGTATCCCCACGTGGTTTCCCATGCTCATGGTTCCCAGAAGAGCAGAAGCCTCTGAACTTGACTCAGATATTTATTATTATTTTTTTTAGACTCGGGATACAACAAATAAAGCACAATCTTCTCACCCATAACCTCATATTCAACTATCAAGCATCAATCAATTAAGTGTGACAAGGCCCCATAGTTAACCATATAATACTCACGAACAATCAACTCATAACATAACATCCCGATCAATCAAGTCCATCAAAACATAATTCATTGAATCCAAACATCACATTTAAACTCAGATCAAAATCAGACACATGAGAACAAGCAGGCAACACCAACAAAAACCTGCCCCCCCACAAAAGAAGAAGACAATGAAAAGAACAGCCAAAGATAAGAAAGCAACACGAAACAAAAGAAGGCCAGAAAATGAAATCAACAGGAACCCTGAACCAGAAACCGAAGAAAAACAAAACATAAAAATGAATACGAAAACAAACGAAATAAAACAAATCAATAAGAAGAAATAGAAAACATACGAAACAACAGTGAAGAATCACTGTTGATCAGGACGTGGTGGAGGTGGATGTCCATGATGCAGTGTCCAATTCGCCCACTGCTGCTCCAAAGTGGCCAAGTGCGTATTCTGATCAGCAAGTTGCTGCTGCTGGAGAGCCCACTGCTGATTTTGCTCGCTCCAAAGGTGATTCTGAGCGAGCAATTGTTGATTCTGAGCATCCAAACGCTGACTATGCTCCTCTAACTGCTGCTGATATGAATACAACTGCAGATTTTATGTATCAAAACGGCCATAAACATCATGCTGAAATTGCCCCCACTAGGTGCTCCAATCAGCATGGAAAACTTGAAGATCCTCACGAAGTTGGGCAAATTCTGAAGAAGAGGTCCCTGCCCCTCGAGTTGGCCACACAGAAAAAATCCCTTCAGATCCTGCAGGAGAAACGTCATCATCAGCCTGATCGTTCTCTGGCTCAGCACGTGGTGTTGGTTCCGAAAGGGGATGGGTAACCAAACTATTGAGATAAGCCTTCACACACCGGCGTTGCTTATGGAGAATAAGCGTAGTTTTGTTGACAGCAAATGGTGCACCACGTAACTCATTCAGATCAATACGACGCGGTAGTAAGCGTGTCTGAACCTCATGAGGAAATCCATTCGGCGGCATCAGCTTAAAATGATGGGCCAAAGCGGTAACAATATGAGGAAGCGCAGAATGGCAACGGGATCGGCGCTGAATATTCTGAAAGGTCTCAAAAACAAATTCCGTAGGGCATATTTGGACATTCTGGAGAGCAGTAGTGAGCAGAAACACTTCCCCAGTGTTAACTTTGTTCGCCTCCTGATTACCACTAAGATTGTACACAAGGAATTTGTGCAAAATTCCCAACGCAGGGTCTTTAATAAATCCACTAGGCATACCCCCGGAGCGCCAATTATTGAACCCGGACAAGAATTCTCATGCCTCAGCAGCATCAAACTCCGGTGGGGGTTTACGGAACCCCTCCAGCGGAAAGCCAAAAACCCACTTCATAATGCGGTCAGTCACAGTGAACTCAGGACCAAACATCCGACAAGTGAAATGAGTGAAATCATCCGCAAGATCAAAAGTAGTCAACACCTCTAAACACAACGGGGAATAACTGGTAAGCTCCATCATAGCAAATTTGTCCATACCCAAGGTTTTTAGATATTGTTTAAGCGAAACCATAACCCCAAAGGATTCCATCAAACCCCAATCAAAATAACGAGGGACAGTAACATCAAAACGACTGAAACGCTGAAAAAGAGCACCTGATATAGGATTGAATATAGGAAATGGACAATCATACTCTTGAGAACAATCAATAGGTTCCTCTTCTTCCATGGGGTCTTGAGGTTGAGAAGTAGTACCCGGAGCATTTTTGGTGCGTGCGATTAGACCAAACGAAACCAACAATAGCGGTAGAGCAATACAGGCTGGAACAGAAGTGAGCGAGCGCTGATGTTGAGCGACCGCTGAAGCTGAAACTGAGGGTCAGGGAGCGCTTAGAGAGGCGAGTGACAGCGGTGGCTGAGAGTCAGCAGTTGGAGAAGGAGAACTCAGCGGTCGCTGAGAGCGGAGGACCGCTAAGTCGGAAGACGTGCTGCAGAGATGCTGAGCGGGCGCTGACGACGAGGGATGACTGTGACTGCGGCGGCTGTATAATAAAACTATGGGTGGTGGTGGGAAAATATGGTGGTGAGGTAAGGTGGAAGAGGAAAGACGAATTTTGAAGAATGAGAGTGACGGCTGAAATTAAGGCTGGCCTATATTTAAAATATGAGAGGTTCAGCGGTCGCGGAGGGTAAGCGGCCGCTGAGTATTGAGCCCTAATGACATTCAGCGGTCGCCTAGAGTGAGCGACCGCTAACTCTTCTCCCTGAACTCGCAAGCTTTTCCAAACTCAGCGGTCTCTCAGGTACAGCGATCGCTGACTATGTTTCCTGTATTCAGAATTTCACCCAACTCAGCGGTCGCTTAGGCACAGCGACCGCTCACTCTTCGCCCTGGACTTCAAACATTCGCTACACTCAGCGGTCGTTCAGGTGCAGCGACCACTGACTTTTCACCCTGTATTCCGGCTACTATAAAGCTATAAATCCTGCACATCACAAGCACACACCCCGCACAGCCTCCAACAAAGATAACAAAACTTAAAAACAAAAGTAGAAGAAAAAGAAAAATAAAAGAGAGAAACGAATTACCTACTTATGGGTTGCCTCCCACACAGCGCTATTTTTGACGTCATTAGCTTGACGCGAGACGAGCTTTCAAAGAATAGGATCCACGATCTACTTGGATTCCACAATCTGAGCCTCTAACTCTCCTTCAATATATGGCTTAACTCATTGTCCATTAACTGGAAATACCGCCTTAGTGTCATCGTTCATCAACTGAACTGATCCGAATGGTAAAACCTTAGTGATAGTGAATGGTCTAGTCCAATGAGACTTAAGTTTCCCAGGAAACAATTTTAGTCTCGAATTAAACAATAACACTTTCATCCCAACCTTCAACTCCTTATGCAAAATACGCCTGTCATGAAGACGTTTGACTCTGTCCTTGTAAATCTTAGAATTCTCATATGCCTCATTCCGCAATTCATCTAACTCCGCCATCTGTAACATTCTATGCTTGGCGGCAGTGGAAAGGTCGAAATTTGCCACCTTGATAGCCCAATAGGCCTTATGCTCAATTTCCACAAGTAGATGACAATTTTTACCAAAAACCAATCGGTAAGGACTCATTCCCGAAACACTTTTGTAGGCCGTGCGGTAAGCCCAAAGTGCATCATTCAACTTGTTGGACCAATCTTTTTGAGACGGCTGCACTGTCTTCTCGAGTATTCCCTTGATTTGCCGATTACTAGTCTCGGCTTGTCCCGAAGTCTGTGGGTGGTATGGAGTAGCAACCTTGTGCGTTATTCCATTCTTCTTCATAAGCTTCTCAAAAAGCTTATTGCAAAAATGCTTCCCACCATCACTAATGATCGCCTTGGGAAATCCAAACCTACAGAGTATATTCTGCTGCACAAATCTTAACACGATGTGAGAGTCACAAGTCCTAGTGGGGATTACCTCAACCCACTTGGAAACATAATCAACAGCCAAAAGAATGTATTCGTAACCAGAGGATTTAGGAAACAGTCCCATGAAATCGATACCCCACACATCAAAAATCTCAACTACAAGAATATTATTGAGGGGCATCTCATTCCTTCGACCGATTGACCCAACCCTTTGGCAACGATCACAAGACAGATAGAATGCATGAGCAACCTTAAATAATGTGGGCCAGAATAAACCTGATTGGAGCACCTTGTGTGCTGTTTTCTGCCCTCCAAAATGGCCACCACAATGAGTCTCATGGCATAATTGCAGCACCTTGGCTTGCTCATCATCAGGTACACACCGTCGGATCATGTCATCCTTACGAAGCTTGAACAAGTAGGGATCTTCCCAAAAGTATTGCATGCACACAGATAAAAAATGCTTCCTTTCTTGGGAAGTGAGATCAGGTCTCAATTCATTACAAGCTAAATAATTGACAATATCGGCGTACCAAGGCACTATCCCTGCACTCAATGCCTGTTCAAAAGGAAATGACACAAGCAATTTATCACAGACTACAGGAGAAGATAAATTGTCAAGACGAGACAAATGGTCAGCCACGACATTGTCACTACCCCTCCTATCACGAATTTCCACATCAAACTCTTGCAGTAAAAGCACCCAGCAAATAAGCCTAGGCTTAGCCTGAGATTTGGTCAACAAATAACGCAATGCAGCATGATCACTATGAATAATGACTTTTGACCCTATGATGTATGCACGAAATTTGTCTAATGCAAACACAACAACAAACATCTCCTTCTCGGTAGTGGTATAATTCACTTGAGCAGGAGTTAGGGTCAAACTAGCATAGTAAATCACACGAAGCATTTTGTCAATACGTTGACTTAAGACAGCCCCAACTGCAGAATTAGAAGCATCACACATAATTTCAAAAGGTTCGGTCCAGATAGGACCAATGACCACTGGGACAGTGCTCAACTTCTCCTTAAGCAAATTAAAAGCGGACACACAATCATCACCAAATATAAAAGGCACATCTTGTGCAAGTAGGTGGCATAAAGGTTGACTAATTTTTGAAAAATTCTTGATAAAACGCCGATAAAATCCGGCATGACCAAGGAAACTCCTCACTCCTTTGACATCACGAGGTGGGGGTAATCTTTCGATCACATCCACTTTGATTTGTCGACCTCTACACCTCTCTTAGAACAATATGCCCCAAAACATTCTCACTACGAACCATAAAATGACTCTTCTCCCAACTAAGAGTCAGCCCACTCTCAACACATCTTTCCAACCCACGTTCAATTTTTCTAAGACAATCATGAAAAGATGACCCGAACACAGAAAAATCATCCATAAAAATCTCAACAAAGTCACCAATCATCTTAGAAAAAATAGACATCATACATCGTTGGAAAGTACCTGGTGCGTTGCAGAGTCCGAATGGCATTCTCTTGCATGCATATGTACCAAAAGGACATGTGAAAGCCATTTTTGCTTGATCTTCTGGTGCAATAGCAATCTGATAATATCCAGACAATCCATCAAGGAAGCAGTAGAACTTGTGACCAGCTAATCTGTCGAGCATCTGATCAATGTAAGGAAGAGGAAAGTGATCCTTCTTGGTAGCGGCATTAAGCTTCCTATAGTCGACACACATTCTCCTGCCAGTAATAGGTCTAGTGGGCACCAACTCATCCTTGTCATTCAAAACCACTGTGATCCCCCCCTTTTTCGATACCACATGCACGGGGCTAAGCCATTCACTATCAGCAATGGGAAAGATGATTCCCTCTGCTAGCAATTTTTAGATCTCCTTTCTCACAACCTCCATCAACACAGGGTTCAACCTCCTCTGACCATCTCTCTTCGGGATGGATCCTTCTTCCAAGTTAATCCGGTGTATGCAAGTGGCGGGACTAATACCCTTAATATCGGTTAGACTCCATCCAAAAGCCGCTTTGAACTTCTTAAGAATCGCCACCAAGGCTTGTTCTTCTTCTTTGTTGAGGTCAGAAGAAATGATGACTGGCTTTTTCCTTCCCTGTTCAAGAAACACATATTTCATATTCGAGGGTAGTTCTTTGAGCTCGAGTTCTACCTCTTTTTCATTCTTGTAACTCTTAGGTGTCAAAGCTCAGTCAACTGGCACACTTCCAAACTCCTCTAAACTTGCTTCCTCATTGAGTCGTTCCTCTAAATCAGCAGATCCTTCAAACACTTCTTCTATCTGATTCTCTTCCACGAAACATCCCTCAGTAAGAACATCAATGACGTCTATGTAAGAACAATTTTCAATACTATTGATTGATGGCATGGCTCGACTGGCATGCACATTGTAGGAGAACGTCTCTCCCAACACTGACATCTTGATGATCCCGTTCTTGACGTCGATCAACGTGTTGGTAGTCGCCATGAAAGGTCTTCCTAATAACAAAGTATGCTCACGTCCATCCTCTTGCACATCTCTAATTTCTAGAACCACAAAATCGACGGGAACTATCAATTTCCCAACCCGAACCAGAATATCTTCTACTACCCCTCTAGGGTATCGAATGGATCGATCGGCCAGCTGCAGGTACATCCTGGTCAACTTCAACTCTCCCAACTCCAATTGTTTGAAAATAGAGTACGACATTAGATTAATGCCGGCCCCCAAATCTAGCATTCCTGATGCTTCTTTTCCATTCCCCATGGCAATCTTGATCACAAAACTCCCCGAGTCCCGCTGTTTTGGAGGTAGAGACTGCTGCATAATTGAATTGACACTCTCGGATACCAAAATCTGCTCATTCTCCTCAAACCTCCTCTTCTTCGATGCCAACTTCTTGAAGAACTTCACATATGCTGGTACATTCCTGATAACCACCAGCAATGGTAAATTCATATTTACCTTGGAAAGCATCTTGTAGAAATCGGAAAACTGTTGATCTTGCTTTTCATTCCTCAATCTGCTAGGAAAAGGCACTAGTGGTCGGTAAGGCTTCTCAGCCTTATGCAATTGGACCTCCGATTCTTCCTTCTCATTCTCAACTGCAAACTGTGTTTCCTCTGAAGGTGTGTTTCCCACCTTGTTATCAACCTTCTTTCCACTTCTCAGAACAATTACAGCTTGAGCTTGATGAGGTTGTTGACCTTGACTCGGAATTTTCCCAGTCTGCTGCTGTTGCTGCATTTGATTAAGTGTTCCAGAAATCTGTCCCACAACTGTCTCGAGACGCTTTATGTTAGCATCTTGAGCTTCCCTCGCCTGTTTGCTTTCTTGCATAAAAGCAGTAAGATTATCATCAAGAGGATTCCTTTGAGCAGACGGTGGCGGTTGACGTTGAAATTGTTGTGGTCCCTGTTGAACTTGCGGTGGTGCTTGCTGAAACTGATTCTGCTGTGGTGGGTACTGCCACTGAGAGTTGTAATTCTACTGCTGAGGGAGATACCACTGCTGCTGAGGAGAGTACTGGTTAAACTGCTGTGGAGGATGGTGATTTTGAAAACTTCCTCCAGATCCCTGTCCTTGATTCTGATTCCTCCATCTAGTGCTAGACTGATTCTGCCATCCCGAGTTCTACTGTCGTTGATTCTGATTGAATCTCTGGCCTTGATCAAACTGCTGACGTGGAGGATACCCCTGTGTAGTATAAACCTCTGTTCCCCCTTCATATGTCAGCTCTTCCATTCTCTGGCACTCTTCAGGATTGTGCCCTTGCTCTCCACAGATGCCACATGGTTCAACAAACATCTCTTGTCTGGCCGGTTCCTGTTGAGGTGGGGAGCAACTGACTTGCTCATCTTCAATTCCTGCAACTCTCTCATCATGCTGGCCAGTTGCTTCTTCATGTCCGGGCTTTCAGCAACTACACTCACTTCAACACGACGTGTGCGGGTGGATTTCTGTTGTGAACAAGCTGCAAGTGTTTCGAAAATCTCTTGCAGTTCATCGGCTGTTTTCACTGCAATGTTTCCGCCGGCGGTACTATCCACCATAAACTGAGCTGTTTGCACCAGTCCATCATAAAAGAACTGCCACAACATTTCTGGTGTCATCTGATGATGCGGGCACTGCTGAAGTAACTCCCTAAACCTCTTCCAAGCCTCATGGAAGGGTTCATCGCCAACTTGAGTGAAGTTCATGATTTTTGTGCGAACTTCCTGAGTCTTATGATTGGGGTAGTACTTCAACATGAATTTCTCGCACACTGTTGTCCATGTGGTGAGCGAGTTAGGTGGAAGAGATAAATACCATGTTTTGGCCCTGTCCTTCAACGTGTATGGAAAGCACTTCAGCTTCAATTGATCCTCAATTAGAGCCAACAAAGGAAAAGACTGGACCACTGTGCAAAATTCACGAACAAACTGTAAAGCATCTTCATTTGCCATCCTGTGATAAGATGGCAACAAGTTCAGATGGTTCTGCTTCAGATCATAGTTTCTCACTTCAGTCGGCAAAACAATAGCTAATGCCGTGGTTCCAAAGGTTGGTCTGGCAAAATCGCCCATGTATCTAGGATTGTTTGCCATTTCTCCCAATTCAATTGGCTCGTATAACAAATCACCTCCGGATCTTTCTGATTGCACTACAACTTCTTCTTCAAAGCGAGGTTCGTCAACCTCGTTAAAACTAGGCTCGGCTTCTTCCTGCAAACTTATCATAATCTTGCGTGGTTGGTTGATGTTGTCAAAATAAGGTGCCAAATTTCTTTTCAAGCTTCTGCGACCTCGCATACACAACACTTAACAAACCGATTACACGCACCGGAGGAAGACGAATAACCAAGTACCAAAAGAATAAGAGATATAAACATAAAATAAACCCAAATACAAAGTGTCGCAGCCCGACTCAGAATAAAGATGACCGAGCCTGTGGGTCCCACGACATACATAATTTATGATTAACCAAGGAATAGATAACGACCCAGTTATCCAACAAAACCAAACATTTGTCAAACTATTCTTAACAAACAACGATACCGGGAGTTAAACTTATTCTTTAACAACATCTCAACGAACATGCTTAACAAGAAATCAATAACATGCTCGACCATTCCAACCAACAATTAGTATCGTACGACCAACGATACCAAGAGATCAATATCGACAAGAAGTCCATTAGATCAAGAAAACACGATAAAAGATGGTCGTATGATTTAAAAGATCTCAACAAAGGATTGACAACTTATTTTCAAGTTAAAACAAGTTTGCAGCTGAAACCTTAACAAATAACATTAACGACTTCAAAGTCGAGAACATGCTTCATACTTCAACATATATTTCAAAGTATTGCAGCGGAAAAACATAGAGAATCATATGTATGAAGACATATGACTCAACTCCAGTTTAAACAACTTTCAAAAGACTCAACCAACAAAAGTCCGTCCAAGCACACTTCCATCTTCATCCGAGCTAACCTGCACATTTTAGAAATAACATGCAGGGCTGAGTACGAAGTACTCAGTGGACACATGCCAAAAATATTTGAAAACTTGCTTCTTAGAGCTATAGATTAAACTTGCCATAAAGCATTTCACAAGTAACTTTTGAAAATAAACTTGTGCTTGCTCAAGCATTTTCTTTTGATATAAGTGACTGCAGTCAAAATACTCATTAAGTATGAACCATATCTACTATAAATAGTAGTGATGAGAAAGAGGCCTCTTTCTCAATCACTTGTAACCGGTCTATCAGAGAAAGGCTCACGATTACCAATGTAACCGGCCCATCAAAGAAAGACTCTAGATTACTAATGTGTACACAAATCCCACCTTGCGCGGGACCGAATTCGTCCTTCTTCAGTAGATGGTATCATACAAAACTTAAAACATTGGCAAGTTAATCAATTTAAAACGTCACATATATATAATCATATATATATATCATTCATCATTTCTTTGGTTAGAAAGCCCACCTGTTGAGTGCTGCTTTATCTTACTTTTCTCGTTTTCAATTTCTCAGCTTTACGCTCCTGCTCATTCCTTCATTTGAAATTATGGTTTGCCAACCATTAGAGCGAGAAACAAACGACAGACGAAGTGAAACACTATCTCGAACAACTAAATTTCTATTTCGCCTCGATTCTTTAACGCTTAACTCGATAGTAATACTTAAACCTGCTAAATACTTTTAAAACTCTAACTTACCTACTAATTAATTTTCTACTTAACATTTAAATGCTTAAACACTTAAGCAATTAATAACTTATCATCAATGCACTTTAATCAAAGCATTCAGCTCATAATAATCTCGACTCGTCAAATGGAGTCCAAAAATTACGAAATTAAATCTATTTACATCTTTTAACATAATCAACATAATTACGTAATCATATTATCAATCCAGATAACGTACATATATAAACCTTCAACTTGGAAAAATAGCCGAAAAATAGAAAATTCTTAATACTTCGTATTTAATTTCTGAAAAATTCCACAATACTTAATTTTTATTGTAGAATTCAAATATGTGATTATTTTCTTGATTAAAAATCAAATAATCTTTATAACTAAAGATTTAAGGGGCTGCCCTTATTCAACTCTTGGATTAAATATCCAATCTCATTCTAATCACTTCCAAACATGCTCAATTAAATTATAAACTATAATTATAATTTAATTTCTTAAGTAACTTGAATAAAAATTCAAACCATATACTTAAATATTTTCGGCCTTTTTTAAAAATAGGCATAGATGATTATTTTCTCTTTAAATCAATTCAGAACATGCTTGATTAAAATCATAGAGATTAATTATACCTTCAATTAATCCATTTAAGCCTTGAATTAATTATTTCTTAATTAATTAAAAGCTGAAAATTTCTAAAATAATAGAAATTGAACTCCAAAAATTCTAATAATATTCTCACATGCTTAAATAAATATCATAGGCTCAATGCTATCATCAATTTCATCACTCAACATCAAAATCAAAAAGCCCTAATCTCAAGAACCCTAACTTTCGAAAATTCCAATAATTGGAGTAATTATGATTTAATCATTTAACTCAATGCATATACATCATTAACATCATCATATAAGAACAATTTGAACTTCAAATTAATCATAAAACATCAAGATCAAAAACCCCTAATTAAATTTATAATTATCGGTTAATTCCAAAATTAGTGAAGGGTTTTGATTCTTTGATTACTTCCAACATCAAACATGCTTAGAATAATTATCTAAGCTCAAATAATCCATCTAATTAATTATCTAACATCACAATTAAAAAGCCCTAATTTTTCCCTAATTTCGAAAATTAATAAGATTAGGGTTAAGGTTTGAATTAAACATGAATTAATGATCTACCATGCATCCTAAGCATGAATTAAACATCATAAATCAAGATCATAATCATCTAAAATCTTTTGCCCAAAATTTCGAAAAAATAGAAGAATGAAATAGGATGATTTGAGCTTGATCTTTGAGCTACAACTTGAACTAAACACTTATCTTACCTTGATTAATGATTTGGAATGGATTAACACTTGAATTTGAGCTCAAAAATTGAAGAAAAATGGAAAGAAGTGTGAGTTAAGGGGCTGCTGTTTTGCTGCTGTTTTTGGCGTGAGAAGTTGAAGGAAATGGCTCACAATTCACACATAAATAGATACAGTTAGTCAACAATCTTAAGTCATTGCTTATGTAATAATTAGGTTATTTAATTAGTTAAATGCTTAGTTTAATCAATTAATTACTAACTTGCTAATCATAACTTCATTCTCTAATTTCTTGATCAAGAAAAATCAATTAGGGTATCTCAAACCCAAATGCAAATTCTCGTAAGAAAATGCTGAGAAACGAATTATTTATGAAATAAATAAGATTGTTATTTTTAATCATAAATTACTAATAAATTAAATTAAGAATCTAAATTCATAATTTTCTCAATTAAAAATCATGCATAAATGCACAATCTAATAAACATAAATTCTAATTCGTTTCGGTTAACCCGATACGAAACAAACATAATTAAATTCCACTTTTTCGGCACAAATTTGGATTGCCAAATAAAATTATTAAAAAGGGAATTTTTCTTCATCTTCATTCTCTTAATTTAATTAAAGAAATACTAGGTTTAATTATTCACGAAAACGGGATATTACATTCTCTCCCCCTAAAAATAAATTTCGTCCCGAAATTTACTTATCACAAGGACAAAGCCCGGATACATTTCTTTCATCTTTATCTTTCAATTTTTAACATTTCTTCTTCTGAGCCATCGGCTCCACTTGATCTTTACTAACACCATCGATTTAACTTTTTAGGTGATAGATCTTTCGATCCAAAATTGGTTATAGGTTTATCTCAAAACTGAGATCTGGGTCTAAGATCGCTTCTTCTTCTTAAATAACATGCTTGGAATCGAACACGCATTGGCGCAACTAGCATACATTAAATACGCTGCGCGAATTTCTAAAGCTTAGCGGTAAAGCCAGCTTGAACGTAACTTGACCTATCCTTTCTGGGATTTCATACGGTCATATTTAACGAAACTTAAACTTTCTTTTCTCGCCAAAACTATGGATTTCTCTCGAAGGCGAAACTTTTAGAAAAACTTTATTTCTGACTTCGAACTCTATTTCTGATATCTGAGTATCAGCATAAAACTTTTAGCCATCTTACTCTTCTTTAACCCGTTGCTTGATTTGGCGAATTATCTTGATCAATTCTTCACAGCATCGGGACCTAATACTTTACTTTCACCTACTTCGACTAAATAAAAGCATGGATCGACACTTCTTCCTCAAAGAGCTTCATAAGGGTGTTATAATGATCGGTATTTAATAACTGTTGTTGTACGTGAAATCAATGAGTAGAAAAACTTGCTCGCACTGGTCACTTCAATTCAACACAACAGTTCTAACATATCTTCCAAATTTGAATTATTCTCTTTAATCGATCATATGTCTGAGGATGAAAGATGATGCTAACATTCAACATTAATGTCTAATTAACTTTGCAGGCTTCTCCAAAACGGGATGTAAACCTAGAATCTCGATCTAACGATCGACTTAGACATATCGTGCACATGCAAAATTTTATGAACATACAACTGAGTTAGCTTGTTTGATCTAAGCATTACTGAAATTGGTATGAAATGAGCAGATTCTGACAGTCTGATCAAAATCATCCAAATAGTTGTATCCTCTCTCTTTTGAACTTAGGCAACCTGGTTACAAGTCTATGGTAATATCATCCCACTTCTAAATTGGGATATCTGATGGCTTAAACTTTCCCACACGGGTTTGCTCCTTCTGCTTAAGGCGTTAGCTACTACGGTTGTTTTTCCTGGATGATAGGGAATTTTACAACTGTAGTTTTCTATTAGCTCGAGCCATCTTCTTTGCCTCACTTAACTCTTTTTCTTGAAAAAGTATTTGAGGCTTTTGAGATTTACAAAGATCTCACACTTGGCTCCAAACAGATAATATTTCAAGATTTTCGGTGCGTATACAACTATAGCACATTAAAATCATAAGTTGGATAATTTATCTTATGAGGTCTGAGTTGTCGTGAAAAATAAGAAATTATTTTTCCTTCTTGCATCAGGACACTAACTGGTCCATTCTTTAATGCATACGTAAACATGGTGTAATCCTTGCTTGTTTCTAGTAATGCTAAAACTAGAGCAGTGAATAGCTTTTCTCTTAAACTCTTGGAAACTTTCTTTGCATTCAAGAGACCATTTGAACTTCGATCCCTTCTTCGGAAGTTGGGTCATTAGCCTTGCTATCTCGGAGAATCTTTCATTGAATCTTTGATAGTAATTTGTTAGATAAAAAAAAATTACAATTTCATGGTGTAAGGTTGGCGATTTCCAATCTTAGACTGCTTGCACTTTGAAGCGTCGACTTTAATTCTTTAGGAAGAACATGTTCGAGGAAATTTACTTCTCTTAGCCAAAATTCACATTTGCTAAATTTGACATACAGTTTCTCAGATCTTAGCTTTTCTAAGATAATTTGGAGATATTCTTTATACTCCGGTTCACTCTTTGAATACACGAGAATGTCATCGAAGAAGACTATGACAATTCTATTCCAATATTCATGGAAAACTCTATTCATGAGATCCACGAATACTGTTGGGGCATTTAACAATCCAATTGGCATTACTACTGACTCGTAGTGGCCGTACCTCGTTTGAAATGCGGTTTTTGGAATATCTTCTGGACAAATTTTTAGCTGATGATAGCTAGATCTCAAATTAATCTTTGAGAAAATGCTAGCTCCTCACAGCTGATTTGTCAGATCATCTATCCTTAGCAAAGGATATTTTATTTTCAACTTGCTAAATTCTCGGTAGCTCATACTCATTCTTAGACTTCCGTCTTTCTTCTTGACGAACAAGATTGGGCTCCTCACGGGAAATACTAGGTTGATAAAACCAAGGTCGAGCAATTCTTTTAACTGAATCTTCAATTCTCACAACTCCATTTAAAACATTATATATATTGCTTTTAATATTGGAGTTGAGCCAAATGTAAGGTCGATGGTGAACTCCAATTCCCTTGTCTAAAGTAGTCATGTCCAAAACATCAGGAAAAACTTCCTTAAACTTTCGGACTACAGCAACATCATCGATATTCTTCTCTTGGTTCTTATCTTTATGGAGATAAACTAAAATATACTTATTCTTCTTTTCTTCTTAACAACCTTCTTGCTTGAATTACCGAAATAATCGGTATTTTTTTTTCTAGTTCTCTCTCCATTCCAAAGAATAGGGTTGGCTCTTTTCCAGATTACTGGAAAGAGATCTATCATTGCTGGCACCAAATGGTGGCAAGGTTCTCGGTTAACTAGCATATCCTTAGAATGATGTCTACATCCATAATCGAAATAGATTTAGGGTTTTAGCTGGCATCATAAGGAAATCTAATGTCAAGTTCCCAAATAGGGCAAACATGCATCACTGAGATAGATTTACCTACCAAGGTCAATACTCTTAAGCTCTGACTAGCTCACCTTATTTTAAGGCCAAGAGTATCTACACATGCACTCAACATTGAATAATGCGATGCACCAGTACCAAATAATTTATATTTGGTACACCTTCGAACTGGCATATTTCTGCCAGATTATCTTGGTCTCTACCGCTTACTTTCTTATCAAGAGCAAAAATTCTTTGATGCTATTGTGGCCACTCCTGCTGCGATGGTTGCTACTACTTTGATTGCTGCTGCTGAGGACGGGGCACTTGGCTCTGGTGCTGCTGCGGCCGTGGAACTTCTTCTATGGCCTTCAGACGCAGGACTGCTACTGCTATGGTCATCTTCCATCTTCTTCTTGCTGCTTACTTGGGCATTGTTACGGACGAAATCCTTGCGGTCTTGTGCGGTCTTAGAGACGATCAATCTTACCCTACGAAAAATCGATCTAAACTATTCTAGTGTTAATCGAATGCTGCTGACTTTGTCTTTGTCATTGCTTCTTGCTAGATTGACTTTCAACATTCCACTTTCTTGTTCACTTAGAATTCTGACCTTTTTTTTTCTCTTCGGATTCTGACCTTCGCACGAAGTTTGCGGTTTGGCGGTTGCTGGAGCTTGAATTTGAAATGGGGAGGGTGCTAGGATTTTGGACTAGCTTTTCTGGCTGTAAGGCCAACTCCATAACCAGAGTTCGGCTTAACGCTTATAAGTCAAAACACTTTGACTTACTAGAACTACTCTTTATATCTGGAATGAGTCCGAGGAAAAATCTCGGACATCTTCTTACCTGCCCGAATCAACTTGACAAGGACGGAACGAGCTAGGTCAATTTTTTTTTTTAACAAATTCTGTCTTCTTCTTTCCTTGCTTTAAAATTTACAAACTGGCTTTACTTCTGCTTACAAAAGCTTTTCAAAATATCTTTCAAAAAGGCTACTTAAACATCCAAGAGAGATATTTTCGAGCTGTTCGGAATAAATCTTCTGGCAAGCTTCCCACCAGTAGGTTGCTGATTCTTCCAACGGATATGACATGTATGTGAGACGCTCGCGGTCATCACATCGAATAACCTAAAGATTCGATCTAAAGTACAATCTATTTTTCTTCTTTTGATAGATTTCCTCTATCGTCAAAAGTTTGGGGAAAATCTGACGAAGATTAAGTTCTTCAATTCTCCTCTTAGATAGATGAGATGGGTAGGTTCTTGCTGCTCTTCATTTTCTATTCTGATTCTTTTTCTAGAAAGCATTCTAATTAACACGCACAAGGGTTTAAACGAGATTTGCTTTATTTAAAACATCAATAATTTTACTTGAAAGTTTTAGGCACTTTCACATTTCAAGCTTCATCATATCAGCATTTACTTCACAAAGTAATAGTTCCAAACATGGAACTTAACATTCACGTAAATCAAAATCTTATCATAGCATAATTACTTTCATAACTTAACTCAATAATTAAGCAATAACATAACAGCTTAACTTCATAACTTTTCTTATCTTGGCAATCAACAACAGAATACTCAACTTCATAAACTTTTCCTAATCATTCAAATAATTCACAAATTACTTAACTTAACTTATAACTCTTGACAAGCAACTTACTTCTTTCATACTTAGCTTATATCCATAAAATCCTTATTCTTCAAGCTCTATCTTCATATTGACAGCTATCCTTCAACTTACTTGATGCTTATTAAAGCATAGTAACTTCTTAGCTTTCTTATGCATATAACATCAGGAACTCATCAACTGAACCAAATGACCGCTTTAGTCATTCTTTCATGCACTCAAAATTTTTTTTTTCCTCTTTGAGATCTTTTCTATCAACAGAAAAGTTATCCTTATCTCAACTGTGACGTTCTAACATCACACAAACATAATAGCGACGACACAGACTACTAATCTGCTACTGAAAAATCTAGGATCAAATTATGCATCATATATATATATATATATATATATATATATATATATATATATATATATATATTTACCATCTACTTTTCTGCATTTACGACTTCTTCCTTTCATGCTCTGGAAACTGGCAATAATTGAAAAGGCCAACTCTTTACTGGTCCTCCTTGGAAATCTTTTCTTCTTTAAATTAAACGCATTATCCGAAATTTACACTATCGATTTCTACATCATCTTCTTCTGCTACTTCCTCTTTGACGATCACATCTCAGCCCAAGGTAAGCTTAACTGCAACTTTAGTGTTCTCAACTGGATGTCAACGAAAAACTAGCCTCGAACTTAATTTATGGGGAGGAACACGTCGAAGTTGGGCCAAATAGTCCATCCTCTTAGTAGCTGAATTGTTGTCGAGGTCGTCATATTATTATTATCCTTGTGATATAGTTAGAATAATCCCGCTTCAAGCTCCTTTGCTAAATCGGAGAAATGGAAGCGAAAGAAAACTTAATATTCGTAGGTTGAGAATATTAAGAACCCTCAGAAAGAGAAAATAAATCACCTCTGCGCGAAAGGCTAAAATTAAATTAAATCCTTAAAATAAAATTTTTGAAGTCACGACTGACGAGTTTAACCGAATAAGAAAATGACAGGATTAACAATCCGAGAAGTAGGTTGGGTAATGAAAGAATCCCAAACCTTAATCAAATCGAATAACTGAGGCTAAAAAAAAAAATTTTAGCTCAGGTTTTCCTAACAAAACAGAAGGAATAATATTATCCTGAGATATTAACTTTATCGTTTAATTCTTTTGAGATATTAATTCATCTCAATCTTGTTCTAAAACATAACAAGAATGTAATTAACGAAAGAGAAGAATAACAAACGACGAACGAAACAAACAAAGAACGAAACGGACGACGAATGATGAACGAACAACAGAAATTTTTTTTTCTATACTTTAAGCTATATTTTCATTCTTCATTACTTATTTTAATTCTCTTTTTCATACTCATTTTTCTTCTTTTTCTTCAGTTAACTTCATCTCGTTGTCGTTTTTCAACGGTGTCTCCCGATCACTTTACTTCTCAAAAATAAACAATCGCCTTGCTTGAAATTAATTCATTATCTCGCTTACGAAAGCTCCTCACATAAAAGATCTCAAGCTTACATCGATGAGCAAGAATTTGATTTAGAAAGTTCCAAGAAATCAAAATAAATTGATTAAACTTGAAAGAAATAACTTATAGAAAAATCTGCACAATTGCAGCAGATTGAAACTAAATTTCAGAATAGAATATTTAGAACCAGGGGGCGTACAGGTTATCATTAGAAAGCCACGGATGTCTAGTTCTCTACCCAATTTACGGATCTGAATTCCGTTTAACGAGCAGGAAGTTATGGCCTCCGGAGTAAAAGGTGGCAGAACAGTCGCCGCCCAGGTCAGAGACCGCTGGACTTCAGTCGTGGCTGAGGTTCCAGGGTCAGCGGTCTCTGAAGCTCAGCCGTGGCTGACTTCCCATGGTCAGCGACCGCTCAACCTCAGCGGACGCTGAGTTCCGGCGTCCTGCTTTCTTCAGCGAGCGCTGAGTCTAGGAGATGGCTGACTTCTCGCCCTGTATTATTTTCAGCCGTCTCTGACTTTTCAGCGGTCTCATACTTCAATCCCTGTATTAATTTTGAGCGATCTCTGAGGTGCAGCCATTTCTCACTTTCATGGCTGAAAAATTTCTCCTTCGATTCTTTATGCGTTCAATGAACTTTCTACCTTTAAATCCTTATTTTCACGCTTTTATTTACTAAAATAAACTTCATTTTACTTCAAAAATTCTCGTTTCATTAATTCATTTTTAAGAAATAATTTCCGACATAAGTACAAAACTCGGAAATTTACTTAAAATGACCGCTTTTGCCATACTTCTTCTCATAACAGAAAAAAAAATTACCTCTTCGAGGACTTTTCACAAAAATCGAGGGATTTTTCTCTATAACAAAGCTTCCCACGTTAACCATGATTTTAGGATATCACGTCAGATTACTTTTTCGGAGCGGAATTCTTCATCGCTACCGGATCTTTTAGAACTAACATATTATGCATGTTTTCACGAAAGCTTACTAAACAAGAGTAAGACTTAAAAATGACAAAGCGTAAAATATGTTCGATTATTAATCTATTAAATTAACGCCACTCTCGAACCCTCTCTCTCACTGCTCATCCTTTAATGGATCTTCTTCTTCTTTTTCTTCCTCACTTTCAGACTCGATACTCTCCTCGGCTCTCTCTCCACTTCATCTAACGTGAAACGGACAACACTCACGTCGACCACACCCGAAAAAGGTCTAAAACTAGGTTGAAATCCTAGATGACTGAACGGCATACGAAGAAAATGAAAATATCCTTCAGTTGCTCCAACCTCGGGGTCAATGGTATTCTCGTCACTGTCATGGCGACGTGGTCCAGACGTACTCCTCTCACAAAAAACGAAAGAAACAAGCTGAGTTCCAAAGAAATAATCAAGCTCTGAAGAATTCAAAACTTGAGGAGTATCCAAAGAAGGATTTAATGGAACTACATCAATAGAGGGAGCTGAATCAAATTGTTCACCGAAGCAGAAGGCTCGGGAACAGAAGCAAAACATTTGTTAGAGGTGGAGATGAAACATAGCCATTCAACAACGGCTAAGAAATAATTGTGTTTTTATCCAAAACTATAATCATTAGGATGAGGAGAAACAACGGTTTCAGGGTTCTCTTGAGGAATGAGAAAAGAAATTGGGTCGTCTTGAATATCGAATCCTGCAATCCTGTTCCATCCACTCGTCGGGAAGAAGAGGAACCAACTTTACTATTCCAAGAACTCCTGAAATATTACTCTCATTAATATTCATCTAAACACAATGGACACGTCTTAAAAACTTCACTAACGTCTCTGAATAACTCATACGCATATGCTAAAGTTCTCTCATGGCCTCGCCACTTCGAGAAGCTAATTTCGCTTTCATACAAGGGTACCATGTTCGCGATACTTTCCAAAGTTAAACAACCAACTTGCTTACACAACTGATTCATCGTCTAGCTTACGATCAATCAGCACAAAAACAATCTCATTAAAAGCTCAAAACCTCAACACAACTTCATATATCTCAAACTTTATAACTTCATCACTTTAATTAACTTCATTATGAAAGCGGAAGATCCATATTACTGAGTTTCTAGTTATGTTGGTTGACCAGGTCCACATAACAGTCCGTCAGTCACATGGAACTTCAAATTTTAAACTTTTAAACATAGAAAACTTTTAAATGCATACCTGGTTTGCCGGATGAGATGAGGTGCTGGACTTTTG
The DNA here is from genome assembly GCA_031470985.1 of Agastache rugosa. Taxonomy (NCBI): domain Eukaryota; kingdom Viridiplantae; phylum Streptophyta; class Magnoliopsida; order Lamiales; family Lamiaceae; genus Agastache; species Agastache rugosa. The sequence continues at coordinate 20,601,483 of CM062604.1, forward strand.
TTGTTGGTACTTAACTAGTCTTAGAAATTCAAATCTAGACTACTCATAGAAAGTTTAAACATAGAGCAGACGAGCTGCTCTGATATCACTCTGTCGCAGCCCGACTCAGAATAAAGATGACCGAGCCGGTTGGTCCCACGACATACACAATTTATGATTAACCAAGGAATAGATAACGACCCAGTTATCCAAGAAAACCAAACATTTGTCAAACTATTCTTAACAAACAACGATACCGGGAGTTAAACTTATTCTTTAACAACATCTCAACGAACATGCTTAACAAGAAATCAATAACATGCTCGACCATTCCAACCAACAATTAGTATCGTACGACCAATGATACCAAGAGATCAATATCGACAAGAACTCCATTAGATCAAGAAAACACGATAAAAGATGGTCGTATGATTTAAAAGATCTTAACAAAGGATTGACAACTTATTTTCAAGTTAAAACAAGTTTGCAGCTGAAACCTTAACAAATAACATTAACGACTTCAAAGTTGAGAACATGCTTCATACTTCAACATATATTTCAAAGTATTGCAGCGGAAAAACATAGAGAATCATATGTATGAAGACATATGACTCAACTCCAGTTTAAACAACTTTCAAAAGACTCAACCAACAAAAGTCCGTCCAAGCACACTTCCATCTTCATCCGAGCTAACCTGCACATTTTAGAAATAACATGCAGGGCTGAGTACGAAGTACTCAGTGGACACATGCCAAAAATATTTGAAAACTTGCTTCTTAGAGCTATAGATTAAACTTGCCATAAAGCATTTCACAAGTAACTTTTGAAAATAAACTTGTGCTTGCTCAAGCATTTTCTTTTGATATAAGTGACTTGCAGTCAAAATACTCATTAAGTATGAACCATATCTACTATAAATAGTAGTGATGAGAAAGAGGCCTCTTTCTCAATCACTTGTAACCGGTCTATCAGAGAAAGGCTCACGATTACCAATGTAACCGGCCCATCAAAGAAAGACTCTAGATTACTAATGTGTACACAAATCCCACCTTGCGCTGGACTGAATTCGTCCTTCTTCAGTAGATGGTATCATACAAAACTTAAAACATTGGCAAGTTAATCAATTTAAAACGTCACATATATATAATCATATATATATATCATTCATCATTTCTTTGTTTAGAATGCCCACCTGTCGAGTGCTGCTTTATCTTACTTTTCTCGTTTTCAATTTCTCAGTTTTACGCTCCCGCTCATTCCTTCATTTGAAATTATGGTTTGCCAACCATTAGAGCGAGAAACAAACGACAGACGAAGTGAAACGCTATCTCGAACAATTAAATTTCTATTTCGCCTCGATTCTTTAACGCTTAACTCGATAGTAATACTTAAACCTTCTAAATACTTTTAAAACTCTAACTTGCCTACTAATTAACTTTCTACTTAACATTTAAATGCTTAAACACTTAAGCAATTAACAACTTATCATCAATGCACTTTAATCAAAGCATTCAGCTCATAATAATCTCGACTCGTCAAATGGAGTCCAAAAATTACGAAATTAAATCTATTTACATCTTTTAACATAATCAACATAATTACGTAATCATATTATCAATCCAGATCACGTACACATATAAACCTTCAACTTGGAAAAATAGCCGAAAAATACAAAATTCTTAATACTTCGTATTTAATTTCTGAAAAATTCTACAATACTTAATTTTTATTGTAGAATTCAAATATGTGATTATTTTCTTGATTAAAAATCAAATAATCTTTATAACTAAAGATTTAAGGGGCTGCCCTTTTTCAACTCTTGGATTAAATATCCAATCTCATTTTAATCACTTCCAAACATGCTCAATTAAATTATAAACTATAATTATAATTTAATTTCTTAAGTAACTTGAATAAAAATTCAAACCATATACTTAAATATTTTCGGCCTTTTTCAAAAATAGGCATAGATGATTATTTTCTCTTCAAATCAATTCATAACATGCTTGATTAAAATCATAGAGATTAATTATACCTTCAATTAATCCATTTAAGCCTTAAATTAATTATTTCTTAATTAATTAAAAGCTGAAAATTTCTAAAATAATAGAAATTGAACTCCAAAAATTCTAATAATATTCTCACATGCTTAAATAAATATCATAGGCTCAATGCTATCATCAATTTCATCATTCAACATCAAAATCAAAAAGCCCTAATCTCAAGAACCCTAACTTTCGAAAATTCCAATAATTGGAATAATTATGATTTAATCAATTAACTCAATGCATATACATCATTAACATCATCATATAAGAACAATTTGAACTTCAAATTAATCATAAAACATCAAGATCAAAAACCCCTAATTAAATTCATAATTATCGGTTAATTCCAAAATTAGTGAAGGGTTTTGATTCTTTGATTACTTCCAACATCAAACATGCTTAGAATAATGAGAAAATACACCTTTTTAGCCACATGAGATAGTAAAACACAAAAGTTGGCCACAAGTTTAATTTTCACAAATTATGGCAAACATTTGCCTTTACGGACCAAAATACCCTTACTTTTTCTCTCTCTTTCTTTTTCTCTTTTCTTATTTTTCCGTTCCCTCTCTCTCTTCTCATTTTTTCCTTCTGCTGCTGTGTTTTCTCTTCTCACTTTCTCTCTCTTTCCATTATCTTATTTCTCTCTCTATGCCACCACCACCATCGCCTCTATTCCGCCGCCTCCGCCGTCTCCTCCATTCACGAGATTCATCCACCATGCCGTCCATCCTTCACCCTCTCTCCTGCGATTTTCTCTCTCCCGAAACCTAGCTCTTCCATCGCGTTTTGCTCGCTTCTGCGATTTTCTACCAATCGGAAGCTTCTCGTTGGCATCGTGCTCCAGATCTACAAATAGATCTATAGATCCAGGTTATTTCTCCTTCCAATTCTCGCAATTCATGTTGATCTAAATTTTTTTTGAATTTTTGTTGTATTATTCTTATTTTTGTTGAATTTTTCTTATTTTTTTGTTGATTTAAGGCTTTTACGTGTTTGTTTCTCGATGATTTATGACATTTTCATATTGTTTTGGTAATTTTTGATGTATTTGGGTTAATTTCTGGATGATTTGGATGTATTTTCGCTGATTTCTGTTTCGTTTGTGTTGATTGAAGGAGATTGCTGCTTGCTGTCAAAACTCGTCGGTACGAAATAGGTGTATTCGTACCAGTAGTAACTCGTACAATGTAAGAATTTTATAATTCGTACCAATAACCAAGCACAACGAAATGGTACGCTGGGTAAGAATTATGAAATTCTTACTAAGTACCATGAAAGAATTTCATAATTCGTACCAATAACCAAGCACAAAAAAATGGTACGAAAATCAACCATTTCGTACCGCGATATAAAAGTTTTAACTTTGGTACCACGGTACGAAATTCAACCATTTCGTACCTTGATATCGGTACAAAATTGAACCATTTCGATATTGTTTCTATTTCTCGATTTTATGAGATTTTCATATTATTTTGGTAATTTTTTGTGTATTTGGGTTAATTTCTGGATGATTTGGAAGTATTTTCGCTGATTTCTATTTCATTTGTATTGATTGAAGGAGCATGCTGCTTGCTGTCAAAACTCGTCGGTATGAAATTCAATCATTTCTTACCAGTAGTATCTCGTACCATGTAAGAATTTCATAATTCGTACCAATAACCAAGCACAATGAAATGGTACGCTGGTAAGAATTATGAAATTCTTACCAAGTACATGTAGGAATTTCATAATTCGTACCAATAACCAAGCACAAATGAATGGTACGCTGGTAAGAATTATGAAATTCTTACCAAGTACCATGTAAGAATTTCATAATTCGTACTAATAACCAAGCACAAATGAATGGTACGCTAGTAAGAATTTTATAATTCTTACCAAGTACCATGTATGAATTTCATAATTCGTACCAATAACCAAGCACAAATGAATGGTACGCTGGTAAGAATTACGAAATTCTTACCAAGTACCATGTAAGAATTTCATAATTCGTACCAATAACCAAGCACAAATGAATTGTACGTTGTATGAATTTCATACCAAGTACCATGTATGAATTTCATATTTCGTACCAATGACCAAGCAAAAAGAAATGGTACGCTAGTATACCAATCGGAAGCTTCTCATTGGCATCGTGCTCCAGACTATAGATCCAGGTTATTTTTCCTTCCTATTATCGCATTTCATGTTGATCTAGAATTTTTTTTTTGAATTTTTGTTTTATTTTTCTTATTTTTGTTCTATTTTTCTTATTATTTTTGTTCAATTTTTCTTATTTCTGTTTCGTTTGTATTGATTGAAGGAGGCTGCTGCTTGCTGTCAAAACTCGTCGGTACGAAATAGGTGTATCCGTACCAGTAGTAACTCGTACCATGTAAGAATTTTGTACCAATAACCAAGCACAACGAAATGGTACGCTGGTAAGATTTATGAAATTCTTCCCAAGTACCATGTAAGAATTTCATAATTCGTACCAATAACCAAGCACAAAGAAATGGTACGCTGGTAAGAATTATGAAATTCTTACCAAGTACCATGTAAGAATTTCATAATTCGTACAAATAACCAAGCACAAATAAATGGTACGCTGGTTAGAATTATGAAATTCTTACCATGTACTATGTAAGAATTTTGATAATTCGTACCAATAACCAAGTACACAGAAATTGTACGCTAGTAAGAATTTCATAATTCTTACCAAGTACCATGTATGAATTTCATATTTCGTACCAATAACCAAGCACAAAGAAATGGTACGCTGTAAGAATTTTTGAATTGTCGTAATTCAATTCTCGTAATTCATGTTGATCTAGAGTTTTTTTTTTAATTTTTGTTGTATTTTTCTTATTTTTTGTTGATTTAGGGCTTTTACGTGTTTCTTTCTTGATGTTTTATGAGGTTTCATATTGTTTTGGTAATTTTCGGTGTATTTGGGTTAATTTCTGGATGATTTGGATGTATGTTCGCTAATTTCTATTTCATTTGTGTTGATTGAAGGAGGCTGCTGCTTGCTGTCAAAACTCGTCGGTACGAAACAGGTGTATTCATACCAGTAGTAACTCGTACCATGTAAGAATTTCATAATTCGTACCAATACCCAAGCACAACGAAATGGTACGCTGGTAAGAATTATGAAATTCTTACCAAGTACCATGTAAGAATTTCATAATTCTTACCAGCGTACCATTTCGTTGTGCTTGGTTATTGGTACGAATTATGAAATTCTTACCAAGTACCATGTAACAATTTTATATTTCGTAGCAATAACCAAGCACAAAGAAATGGTACGCTGGAAAGAATTATGAAATTCTTACCAAGTACCATGTATGAATTCACACTTCGTACTAATAATCAAGCACAAAGAAATGGTATGTTGGTAAGAATTATATTAATTAGTACCATATTCTAATTTTTCTTTCTTTAGTTTTGAAGGTACAATGGACATCATAGATGATTATGTGCAAGATTTTGGATGAATTTGGTCATGATGTCCTACAAGATCTCAAGAAATCAATATTTTTTTTGGGAGCATATATTTGTTTCAACACAGATGAAATAACACTTACCGTAGAGATTGAGTTGGTGAATGAACAATGCTTAGTGATTCGTGAATGAACAATTCTTATTTTGTAAATTATTTGCTGCAATTTCTTGTTTGTAAACTCTTTGCTACAATATTAATAGTATTATTAGTGTTTTTGTTGATATATCGGTACGAAATATTGATATTCGTATCGGTAGGAAAAAAACAAAAATTGTACCTCGCCATCGCGGTGATGGAGGTGGTGGCAGCGGATATAAAAGTTCTAACTTTGGTAGCACGGTACGAAATTGAACCATTTCGTACCGTGATATAAAAGTTCTAACTTTCGTAGCACGATACGAAATTTAGACATTTCGTACCGCATTATATTGGTTCTAACTTTGGTTGCATGGTACGAAATTCAAACATTTCGTACCGCGATATAAAAGTCCCTATCTTTGGTAACACGGTACGAAATTCAACATTTCGTACCACGATCTAAAAGTTCTAACTCTGGTAATTAACACGGTACGAAATTCAACCATTTCGTACCACGATATAAAGGTTCTAACATTGGTAACACGGTACGAAATTAAACCATTTCATACCACGATATAAAGGTTCTAACTTTGGTAACACGGTACGAAATTCAACCATTTCGTACCGCGATATAAAAGTTCTAACTTTGGTAGCATGATACGAAATTCAACCATTTCATACCACGATATCGGTACGAAATTCAATCATTTCATACCACGATATCGGTACAAAATTGAATCATTTTGTACCGTGTTACCAAAGTTTGAACCTTTATATCACGGTACGAAATTCAACCATTTCGTATCACGATCTAAAAGTTCTAACTCTGGTAACACGGTACGAAATTCAACCATTTCGTACCACGATATAAAGGTTCTAACTTTGGTAATACGGTACAAAATTCAACATTTCGTACCGCGATATAAAAGTTCTAACTTTGGTAGCACAGTACGAAATTCAACCATTTCGTAGCACGATATCGGTACGAAATTGAACCATTTCGTACCGTGTTACCAAAGTTAGAACCTTTATATCATGGTATGAAATTCAACCATTTCTACCAGGATCTAAAAGTTCTAACTATGGTAACACGGTACGAAATTCAACAATTTCGTACCACGATCTAAAAGTTCTAACTCTGGTAACACGGTACAAAATCCAACCATTTCGTACCACGATATAAAGGTTCTAACTTTGGTAACACGGTACGAAATTCAACCATTTCGTACCGCGATATAAAAGTTCTAAGTAGCATGGTACGAAATTCAACCATTTCATACCACGATATCGGTACGAAACTCAATCATTTCGTACCACGATATCGGTACGAAATTGAATCATTTTGTACCGTGTTACCAAAGTTTGAACCTTTATATCACGGTACGAAATTCAACCATTTCGTATCACGATCTAAAAGTTCTAACTCTGGTAACACGGTACGAAATTCAACCATTTCGTACCATGATATAAAGGTTCTAACTTTGGTAATACGGTACGAAATTCAACATTTCGTACCGCGATATAAAAGTTCTAACTTTGGTAGCACAGTACGAAATTCAACCATTTCGTACCACGATATCGGTACGAAATTGAACCATTTCGTACCGTGTTACCAAAGTTAGAACCTTTATATCATGGTATGAAATTCAACCATTTCTACCAGGATCTAAAAGTTCTAACTCTGGTAACACGGTACGAAATTCAACAATTTCGTACCACGATCTAAGAGTTCTAACTCTGGTAACACGGTACGAAATCCAACCATTTCGTACCACGATATAAAGGTTCTAACTTTGGTAACACGGTACGAAATTCAACATTTCGTACCGCGATATAAAAGTTCTAATTTTGGTAGCACGGTACGAAATTCAACCATTTCGTACCACGATATCGGTACGAAATTGAGCCATTTCGTACCGTGTTATCATTTCGTGCTAACTTTGGTAGCACGGTACGAAATTCACACATTTCGTACCGCGATACAAATTTGTAAAGTTGGACAGCAGTACGAATTTGATGAGAGAGGATAGGTGGAAAAAGTAAAAAGTAGGTTGATAATGATAGAGGAGAGAGAATGTAAAGTTAGGTGGAAAAAGTCTAAAGTAAGGGTAAAAGGGTCCAAAAAGGCAAATGTTTGCCATAATTTGTGAAAATTAAACTTGTGGGCAACATTTGTGTTTTACTATGTGTTTTGGCTATTCTAAGTTTTGCCTCTAGAATAATTATCTAAGCTCAAATAATCCATCTAATTAATTATCTAACCTCCCAATTAAAAAGCCCTAATTTTTCCCTAATTTCGAAAATTAATAAGATTAGAGTTAAGGTTTGAATTAAATATGAATTAATGATCTACCATGCATCCTAAGCATGAATTAAACATCATAAATCAAGATCATAATCATCTAACATCTTTTGCCCAAAATTTCGAAAAAATAGAAGAATGAAATAGGATGATTTGAGCTTGATCTTTGAGCTACAATTTGAACTAAACACTTATCTTACCTTGATTAATGATTTGGAATGGATTAACACTTGAATTTGAGCTCAAAAATTGAAGAAAAATGGAAAGAAGTGTGAGTTAAGGGGCTGCTGTTTTGCTGCTATTTTTGGCGTGAGAAGTTGAAGGAAATGGCTCACAATTCACACATAAATAGATACAATTAGTCAACAATCTTAGGTCATTGCTTATGTAATAATTAGGATTATTTAATTAGTTAAATGCTTAGTTTAATCAATTAATTACTAACTTGCTAATCATAACTTCATTCTCTAATTTCTTGATCAAGAAAAATCAATTAGGGTATCTCAAACCCTAATGCAAATTCTCGTAAGAAAATGCTGAGAAACGAATTATTTATGAAATAAATAAGATTGTTATTTTTAATCATAAATTACTAATAAATTAAATTAAGAATCTAAATTCATAATTTTCTCAATTAAAAATCATGCATAAATGCACAATCTAATAAACACAAATTCTAATTCGTTTCGGTTAACCCGATACGAAACAAACATAATTAAATTCCACTTTTTCGGCACAAATTTGGATTGCCGAATAAAATTATGAAAAAGGGAATTTTTCTTCATCTTCATTCTCTTAATTTAATTAAAGAAATACTAGGTTTAATTATTCACGAAAATGGGATATTACACAAAGCAACACAGATAATCGCCTAAAGTTGTCCCCGGCAACGGCGCCAAATTTGTTTCGACTAAATTAATCCTAAAGTCGCTCGCAATTGAACGAGATCACAGTAGATTAAGCAAGCCAACCCAAGTATCGTCTCACAAGGAAAACTTAGCAAGGAAATTATTGTATTGCGAAAAGAAAATAAACAGAAAGGAATAATTGGTTCTTTGTTTATGACTAAGTGGAAGGAATAATTGAACATGAATTAACCCTAGGCAGGAAATTAAGAACATAAACTAAACCCTAGGCGAGAATTAAAGCACTACTGCTAACACAAGAATTCAACGATTTTACCCCGTAAGATTAATTTGATTAAGCAAGCAGCAAGAGAAATTAAAATCATAAATTAAAAACGAAAATTGAAGGAACTCACGAATGTGTATGGAATTGATGAAGAACGATCAACTGAAATTAAATCTAGAAATTGCAATAAGCGTAGTCTCCAATCTAAATTGAAATACGACAATTGAAATGGATAACTAAAATATTCGGAGAAAACTAGAAGACAAAACCTAAGAAAAACTCTGAAAAATACTGAGAAAAATACGTCTGGCACAGTCCCCCCTTCTCTAAAACCCTCGTCGGCTATTTATATGTGTCACATTTAATTCACGCTCAGCGGTCGCTTAGGCTCAGCGACCGCTGAGCGTTCTTCATTAGCCCGCTATTCGTCCGAACTCAGCGATCTCCTGGAGTGAGCAAGCGTTGAACTCAGCGGTCTCCTAGGTTGAGAGACCGCTGACTTCTCGCCCTGTAATGGATGAAGCGCTGGACTCAGCGGTCGCTTAGGTGCAGCGACCGCTGACTTCTGGTCCTGAAATGAACGAAGCGCACAACACTTATAACTCAGCGGTCGCTTAGGTGCAACGATCGCTGAGTTTGACTATGCCAAAAACTCAAAATTATGGTGAAGGTTAATCGAGCATTGGTTATCTTCGACTTCTCGAGCAAAATCTACATTTTCCACTGAAAGCTCGATAAAACATCATTATCGCATTTTAATTTCAAAACAATACGAAATCTAGCAAATGACACCACAAACACGCATGCAAAACATCCACAAATGCAACCAAAAACTAACACAACAATCGTTCCCCAAAAGAAGCTATATCTCGCTTCATTCATTCCCACCAAAATTTCTATTTTAAATCTTGATACATTTTGGTGCTTACAGGGTGAGCTGAATGAGGAGTTTCATGAGCTTCACTCATGACATCATTCATTAATTCTTGATCATTTGGTACCCAAATTCTTTCTCTAAATAGGAGAACATTATCTCCTGCCTCCTTAAAATTCTCATCCTTCTCTTGATGAATTTTCATTCGTAACTTTTCTAATTTTTCATCTTCCTCTGAGCATTGGAAATTCTTGACCTTAGGTCTGAAATTATTTCCATGGGTGCAATTATCTGCTCTACAGATTGCGGCGGTAGAATTACTTCCAATCTCTTTTCTCCAAAACTCTTAATGAGTTCTTATTCTTGAGTTAGAAAAAATCCTAACTCAGATTTATTTTTCCTGCTCAAAGTATCAGCTACTACATTTGCTTTTCCTGGATGATAAGAAATTTTACAATCGTAGTCTTTAACTAACTCGAGCCATCTTCTTTGTCTCATATTTAACTCCTTTTGCTCAAAGAAGTATTTGAGACTCTTGTTATCCGTGAAGATCTCACATCTTGCTCCATAAAGATGGTGTCTCCAAATTATAGAGCATGCACTATTGCTTGTTCCAAGTCATGAGTTGGATAGATTACCTCGTGAGGTCTAAGCTGTCTAGAAGCATAAGCAATGAATCTTCCTTCTTGCATCAGGACACAGCCTAGTCCGTTCTTTGATGCATATATGAAAACAGTATTATCTTTGTCTGAATCTGGATCTGCTAACACTGGGGCAGTGGTTAATCTTTTCATAAGTTCCTGAAAACTTTCTTCACATTCTTTTGACCACTTAAACTTTGATTCTTTCTTGAGAAGATGGGTCATTGGCTTCGCTATCTTGGAGAATCCTTCGATAAATCTCCGATAGTAGCATGCTAAACCTAAGAAACTCATAATCTCATGCGGCGTAGTTGGAACTTTCCATTCCTGAACTGCTTGTACTTTTGAAGGATCAACTTTGATTCCTTCAGAAGAAACATGTCCAAGGAAATGAACTTCTTTTAGCCAAAATTCACATTTACTAAACTTGGCATATAATTTCTCGATTCTCAACTTTTCCAGAACAATCCTGAGATGTTCTTCGTGTTTCAATTCACTCTTTGAATACACGAGGATATCATCAATGAAAACTACGATAAATTTGTCCAAAAATTCATGGAATACTCGATTCATGAGATCCATAAATACTGCTAAAGCATTTGTCACACCAAACGGCATTAATACAAATTCTTAATGTCCGTATCTTATTCTGAAAGTCGTCTTAGGAATATCCTCTTGCTTAACCTTTAACTGGTGATAGCCAGATTTCAGATCAATCTTCGAGAATACGCTAGCTCCCTTGAGCTGATCAAAGAGATCATCTATTCTCGGCAAAGGATATTTATTCTTCAAGGTTAACTTGTTTAATTCTCGGTAGTCGATGCACATTCTCAAACTACCATCCTTTTTCTTGACAAACATAATTGGTGCTCCCTAGGGAGATACACTAGGTCGAATGAAACCTAGATCAAGCAACTCTTGAAGCTGGATCTTCAACTCTTGCAACTCCTTCGGGGCCATTCTATATGGTGCCTTGGAAACTGGAGCTGATCCTGGTTCAAGATCTATTGTGAACTCCAATTGCTGATCTGGTGGCAATCCTGGTAAGATTTCAGGAAATACATCCCGAAATTCTCTAACTACTGCTACATTTTCGATACTCTTTTCTTTATCTTCATCTTTGTTGAGATAGATGAGATATGCTTTCATATCCTTTCTTCTCAATATTTTCTTTGCTTGAACTGCTGAGATAATTGGGGATTTTCTACGACTTCTTTCTATTCCAAAGAATAGAGTTGGTTCCTGACCAGGCATATGAAAAGAAATCTGTCTTTGCTTGCACTGAATGCTCGCAATATTCTCGGTCAACCAATCCATTCCCAGAATAATATTGACATTCCACATTTTAATCAGATTGAGGGTTTTAGCTGACATCTTTAGAGATCCTAATTCAAACTCTAAATTAGGACAAATATAACTGTGATAAACTTACCTATTGGAGTAGTTACTCTTAAGTCTTGACTAGCACGTTCTACTTGAAGATCAAAATTATCTACGCAGGCATTTGATATAAATGAATGCGATGCACCAGTATCAAATAAAATTATAACAGGTACGCCTTTTAATTGACCCATACCTGTTAAATTTCCTTGATCTTTATCGAACAGCTTCTGATCAAGAGCAAAAACCCTTTGATACTGCTGCTGGGGTTCTACTTGCAAATGCTGAGGTTGCTTCTGCTTTTGCTGAAATCGCTGCCCTTGGAGATTGCGCCGCTGCTGTTGCTGCTGATGAGCTCCTTCTATCGCCTTTAAATACGAATGTTGATTCTGGTTTGGCCTGTCTCCTCCTATTCCTTGTAGCTTAGTCGGGCAATGATAAGAATAATGACCAACTTGACCACATGTATAACAGCTATTGCTTCCAGCCTTGCAGACTCCTTGGTGCATTTTGCTACGTTTGCGATGAGCTGCCTTGACTAGCGAAAGGCTGCTTGAATCTTCCTTGATTGAACTGCTGCTGCTGACCTTGATGACTTTTCTGACTTTGTTGACCTTGCCATAGCTTCTTATTAGGTTGACTTCCAAAATTCTACTTTCTCTTATGTCTTTGATTTGATGATTGAGGACTGCTACTGCTGGAGTTTGAACTTGCAAAGGCATAGATACTGTCGATTGAGAAGACTTATCCAGCTGCATAGCCAATTCCATGTCCAGAGCTCGATTTAGAGTCTCTGCATATGACAATGCGCTCTGCTAGCTAGTACGACTCTTATTTCTTGGCAAAGTCTTGCTCGAAAGAGTTCCGCCATTTTCTCATCATTGTCCACCTTATCTTGAGCAAAACGAGCTAGATCGCAAAATTCCCGATCATACTTGGATACCGACTTCTTTCCTTGCTTGAGATTAGTAAACTCATTTTCCTTCTGCTTTCGATAACTTCGAGGAACGAATTTTTCGAACAAAGCATCCTTAAATTATTTCCACGTCAGGTTCTCTAGTTGTTCCGGGGTATACGCTCTTTGACGAGCTTCCCACCAGTAATTCGTAGATCCTTTGAGTTTGTAAGACATGCACGTAAGACGTTCTTGATCCGTACAACGAAGAAAACGGAAAATTCTTTCCAAAGAACGAATACACTCTTCGGCTTCCGAATTCCATCTAGGGTTGGGGGATTTTGTCGCAAAAACAATTCTTCTATTCTTCTTTCGGGTTGAGGAGGGGGTGGTGTAGGTTCTCTTTCTGGTTCGTCTTCAACTCTTCCTCGACCTCTACCGCTTGGTCTACCTCTTGGTGGCATTCTGATTAAACAAGGTTTTTCAATCTAAATATTTCTCTTTAAAACGAATTTTATTCTTCTCGAGTTGGTTAATCAGACAAATTTCTATTTTTTTAAATAATTTAAAGAAATAAAAAGAATTTCCTAGGTTTTAAAACTTAGAAAAAATTCTTAATCTCATCATCAACATATAACATGCTCATTATAATTTAATGAACCAAAGATCCACTCATATCATCAAACGACTTAAATTTCATCATCAAAAGTAATGAATCGGCTAATCATCATACTTAATAAATCAAACCATTTATTTTCATCATCATAAACGAATCAAATGATTCATCTTCATCATCATATAATTATTAAGCACAAAAATAATTCAAACAAATTTTTCATGCTCAACTTTGCTAAATAAAAAAAAATTAGTTTAAACATTTCTTAACAATTCAAGAAAGAAATAATCTTATCTTGATATCTTAATCTTCATTAAACTTCTTCTAATGCATAATTAAATAGCTAACGGGATAAAAGAACGACGAACGAAACGAACTACGCACGACACTTTCTTTCCCCGGCCTGCCCTGCTGCCGCTCAAACCCAGCCGCCGCTGGATTCTCCATTTCAGCGATCGCTAGATTCTAGCCGGTGCTGGAATTTCGGTGATCGCTGGAAATTTCGGCGAGCGCTGGAGTCAACTTCGGCATTTTTCTTCCAGCGAGCGCTGGAACTTCGGCTGAACGAGTTTCCTTCCATTTTTGTCGCAGCTCGAACCCCGATATCAGATGTCAAGGCCGGTAGGTCCCACGACTTACACAATTTCTGATTAACAAAGGAATTTATGATAGCGACCCGGCTATCGTTCAAAAGAATAACCATACTCAACAAGTCATCATTTTAGAATAATATGACATATATGACTCGAGACGATCAACTGAATTCAATATGACATACATATCAATAAACATAACTCAAATCACTCGGAATCAAAAGACCTGATCAACCAAATAACCGACAATTGATCAAGAAGATGACGAATTTATTTGAGGATCAAGAAAGCATGATAAAAAAAAACTGTTTCAAGTTCGACAAAGCTTCATGGAATAGTGATTTACTTAAATACATACCAAGTTGAGTTCAAAAGGATACTTGACAATAAGAGTTCAACTTTAGAATTTAAATGTTCTAACAATATCAACTTCATTTTCTTGCAGCGGAAAACATGAGAATATATGTATGAAGACATATATTCTAGGTCAACTTCTCAAAAACGACTTTCTTTACATAAACCACGTTTAACAACAACAATAGTTCATCCAGTACTCATCATCTTCATCCCTGCTAACCTGCACGTTTTAGAAATAACATGCAGGGCTGAGTACTACGTACTCAGTGAACACATGCCGAAAACATTTGAAAACTTTGCTGAATACAGCTATATATGAAAACTTGCCAGAAAACATAATACGAGGATTTTCTGAAAACAACTCGTAAAATGCTAAAAATACTTTCCTTTCAAAACTCATTTGTCTGCAGACAATTATAACAGTATGAACCATATCTACAAATAAATAATGGTGATGAGAAAGAGGCCTCTTTCTCAATCACTTGTAACCGGCATATCGAGGAAAGGCTCACGATTATGAATAATCGGCTTATCAAAGAAATGCGCACGATTACCAATGTGTACACAGATTCCACCTTGCGTGGAACCGAATTCGTCTTTCTGAAGTAGATGGTAACATACTTAAACATTTTTAAAATCATTTGGCAAGTATCAAAACTTTGTAAAACATACGATATCATGCTTTTCACATATTTTAGTTTAGAAAGCCCACCTGATAAACTTAAACTTTACTTTAAACTTTAGCGCTTGGTCGCTCCCTTTACTTTACGTTTCCGCTCCCGCTTCCACTAGCTCCTTTCAATCGGAACGGAATAACGATTTTAAAATGAGAACTTCTATCGAATAACGACTTCGATAATCTTAACTTTTCAAACGTTCTTAATCTATCTTAAACTATCTTAATCCCTCATTAAGCATCAAACATCAATCAAACATCAACAATTCAACTCATTCATCAATATTGATCAAATACTATTCATCATAATCGACTAAGTCGATTTTCATCCGTCTAACGGATTCAGAAAATTCCCAAATTAATTCCACGCATTTATTTCATCATATCAAATATAATTATACTTTAAATACACACATTAACTTAATTAAACATATAAACTCCCAAATCGGGAAAATCAACCAAAAATAGAAAATCTTTATTACTTTGAATTAAATTTCCAAAAAATCATATAACACTTAATTTTTATTAAGAAGTTCATAAATGCAATTAATTTCTTAATTAAAATTTAATTCATATTTTATTTATTTATTTAATTTTCGGTAGTATTAAAATTAATATTTCTTTAATTATTTTCTCTTCTTTTTAATTTATATTATACTTAATTATCATCTTAAATTCATTTCTTCATTTAATTTCATTCAATTAAGTATTAATCTTCCAACCCTAATTTAAGAACACTAATTCGATTTTTCTAGGGTTTCTAGGGTTAATCATGCTCAAATTTGATTATCTATTGATTAAACTTATCTCATTAACATCATATAACAACACATTACCCATCAAAATCATCATATCTTATAATCACATCAAGCCCTAATTTTTATATCTCATTTTAATCGATAGTTTGACAAAATGAATTTGGTTGGAAATTTATACTTGCTTCCAACATGAAACATTCTTAAAACAACCATCTAAACTCATTTATATCATCAATTTATTCATATAATTCATGCATCAATTATTTCATCATTTTCCATTTTTTTCGAAAATTACCAATTATGAACTAGGGTTTCTCATGCTTAAATCTAATTACATATTTGATCTTCTAAGCATATTTTAAGCATAATTCATGTAGATCAAAACATCATTCAACCACTTCTTCATTTCTTCTTCAAAAATTTCGATATATATATATATATATATATATATATATATATCTAGGGTTTCTCATGCATTTTCTTAAGCTAATAATTGATCATCTAACATCATAATATCATCATATAAACAACATATAAGCATCATACCAAGAGATTAAAATCAACCATCACTTTCTCTAATTTCTTCCAAAATTTCGAAAATAATAGAACTAGGGTTAGGGTTCTTCATGCTTGATTTAATCACACAATTCATCATCTAATCATGATATAAACATCATACTATTAAATCAAGATCATCCAAATACTTCTTCATATTTCTTCCCAAATTTTCGATCATATGTATATATATATATATGGATGTTTTTAGCTTGAATCAAGAGAGAAGAATTTAGGTTAACATATTTACCTAACCTTTCTTGATTAATGGAAGATGAACTAAGCTTGATCTTGATCTTGACCTATGAACTAATATAGGTAGGTTTATTATAAAATTAAAACTTAATGGCTAAGTTTTGGTTAATTCATTTAATTAGTTATTAATTCAATTAATTAATAACTAATTAATCTTCTAATAACTCTCTAATTTCTCAACACAGTAATTAAGATTAAGGTTTCACGAACCTTAGATAAAAATCTCACAGAAAGAATCGGAGATTCGAAGCATTTTCAAATCGACCGAAACTAAAATTTTAAAAGATAATTTACGTAAAATTTCACGTAATTAAATTAAATTCTTCTTTTAGTCAATTAATGACTAAACATTTATCATCTATTGATAAATGTAAAAACTTCTTCGTTTCGGATTAACCGAGACGATAAAAATTAATTAAAACTCATTTTTCCGATAGAATATATCTGTCGGGTAAAATTTTCGGAAAGAAAATGTTTATTTTACTAAAATTCTTGTTTTTCTCAGAAGATTAATTATTTTAATTACTTAAGAAAGACGGGATACTACAATTTTTCATGCGTTTTCCTTCCACTTTACTTACTTTCCAACGTTCTACTTCTTCGATAACGCTTTATTTTAGTTAGTCTAACGTTTTCTCGACGTTAATTAAACTTCACCTTTCTCGCTTTCTCGACGTTGATTAAACTTCACATTTCTCGCTTTCTTTCTTTGTTCTTTCTTCTTGAGACCATTAAACCAAAAAATTAAACGACGGAAATTATCAATAACTCGAAAAATTATCAAATGACGCAAAATGGTCATACTTCTTCTTTTTATAGGAAAATTTGTCTCTTCGAGGACTTTTACAAAAGTTAGGGAATTATTTACATAAAAACTTCCCTAGGTTAGTCGTGATTTTCTAACATCACGCAAAATATTTTATCGGAGCGGAATTCTATGTCGCTTCCGATTCGATACAAACTACTATGCTATGCTTCTATGTACGAGAACTTATTTACAAACGATAAAACATAAAAGTTGTTCGATTAACTATTCTATTACATTATATTTACATTAACTTCTCTCTCGAACTTCTTTGACAAACCTCCTTACTATTCATCCTCGGATGGTTCCTCATCTTCTTCTTCATCCTCTATTGGCTCCTTCTGACTCGGGTCTTCCTCCGATTTCGTGCTCTCTTTCGCTCTCTCCACTCCATCCAAAGTCACACGAGGGGCATGAGTAATATCCTCTCCCGGCGAAGGCCTAAAGCTAGGCTGAAAGCTTAGATAATGAAACGGTATTCGACGGAGATAAAAATATCCTTCGGTTAGTCCAACCTCCGGATCAACATTTTCCTCGTCACTATCATAGTGACGTGGCCCTGAGCTACTTCCTTCATGAGGAACAGAATGGACGAACTGAGATCCAATGTAAGGTTCAAACTCTGAAGAATTCGGAGCTTGTGAAATATTCAAAGAAGGATTGGTTGGAACTTCTTCAACAGAAGAGGCTGAAGCAATGCCGTTTGGCAAAACAGAAGGCTCGGGAACGAAGGTTTGAGTCTCAGATTGAGAGAGAGACGAAACATAGCCATTTGCCAATGGCTCAACAAGAAAGGAGTTAATATCAAATCCATCATTTTCATGGATGGGAGAAGCAATAGGTTCGGGATTCTCTGGAGGAATATGATCAAAGATAGGATCGTCTTGGGGCATGAGATTTTGCAATCCAAACTCACCAACTGGAATTAATGGCTGATACGGTCCAGGAGGTGGATACGAGAAACACATATATTGAGTACTAATTGCAGCTATGAACGCTCTGCAATCTCCGAACAAAACACCATCCCAATACTGGGGAGTGACGTACCTTGGAGCAATCGACGCCGCCCATTCTTGCCAATCCTCTGGAAAAAGAGGTACTAACCTTACAATGCCAATAACTCCTGATATGTTCGACTCGTGGATATCAATCCAAACCCGGTGAAACCGAGCTAAGAATTGACTAAGGTTTTTGTGTAACTCATCCGTATATGATGAAATTCGATCATTGCTTCGACACTTCGAGAATTCGCCATCCTATATAAGAAAAATTTTAAACAATTAACTAAACTGGGATTATGAACGCTTTTAAGAATCCACAGTCTCCACATACTCAATTTTGCTTCCAAAGGGTGGTACCAAGCTCAAGCTACTTTCCAAAGATAAACAACCAACTTGCTTGCACAACTGATCCATCGTCTCGCTTACGATCGATCACCAACAAACAATCACATTAGAAGCTCAAAATCACAACACAACTTTATATAATCCAACTTTCAAATTTTTATAACTTCGCACTTTCTAGAAAACTTTTGAAATTCGTACCTGGATAGTTGGATGAGATGAGAGGTGCTGGACTTTCGTTGTTGTTAAAAACTCGACTAGTCTAGGAATTCAAACCAGACTAGACTCTTAAGAAATGACAACTTAGAACAGTAAACATTACTCTATACTAGTCTAGAGATTCAAAATAGACTAGATTTTAGAAAAATATTATTCAGAGCAGTCAGACCTGCTCTGATACCACTCTGTCGCAGCCCAACCACGAAATTAGATATCAAAGCCGGTAGGTCCCACGACTTACACAATTTATGATTAACAAAAGGATTAAGATAGCGACTCGGCTATCATTGAACAACAAAGGATATCTCATACTCAACAATTCATCAAACTTATGACAATTAGGATATGCATGACTCGAGTTTAATAAGACGATCAACTGATTTTGACAACAACATGCATATCAACAATTTGAACTCAATCAACTCAGAAATCAATAGACCTGATCAACCAAATTATCGACAATAAATGAGAAGACGAAGAAAAACAATTTCAGAATCAAGAAAGTAAGATAAAGAAAAATGATTCTAAGATCGACAAAACTTTTCAAAACAACAAACAACTAATATATTTATATAAGAAGTATGATAACGAAATAACTATCAAACATAGTTCGATCAAAACTTCAGAATTTTTACAATTTTAACAACTTATATAAAATACTTCACAATCTTTCTTAAAACAAAACCTCTTAATATTGCATCGGAAAACGAGAGAATATATATATGAAGATATATATTCTAGGTTAACTCTTATCAAAACATTAACAACAACAATTGCCCATCCAGCACTCGTCATCACCATCCCTGCTAACCTGCATGTTTTAGAAATAACATGCAGGGCTGGGCTGAGTACTACGTACTCAGTGAACACATGCCGAAAACATATAAAATTTGCTGAATACACCTATATTTTGAAAACTTGCCGGAAAACATAGCACAAGGATTTTTTGAAAACAACTTGTGCAATGTTAAAAATATTTTCTTTTCTTGAAAAACATTTGTGTGCAGAAATATTAACAGTATGAACCATATTTACAATAAATAATAGTGATGAGAAAGAGGCCTCTTTCTCAATCACTTGTAACCGGCATATCAAGGAAAGGCTCACGATTACGTATAACCGGCCTATCAAAGAAATGTGCACGATTACATATGTGTACACAAATCCCACCTTGCGCGGGACCGAATTCGTCCTTCTTAAGTAGATGGTAACATACTTAACATTAAAACATTTTGGCAAGTATCAAAGCTTTTGAAAAATCATAATATCATACTTTTCACGTTATATAGTTAAGAAAGCCCACATCGCAAACTTAAGCTTTATCTTTAAACTTTATCGCTCGATAAACGTCTACTTCACGTTCCCGCTTCCACTTCCGCTTGCTCCTTTAATCGAAATGGAATAGCGAACTTCCGAACGAGAATAACGCCTATCTAATAAACGACTTCGATAATCTAAATTCCTAATTCGCTTCGAATTTCTACGACGACACTCGAGAATTCCTAACTTAACCTCTTAAACGCTTTTTAACTAACTAAAACTAGCATTTAATCATCAAACATCAAACAATTCACACTTAATCAACATACATCATTTACTATTCACAAAAATCGACTTTGTCGATTTTAATTCGTCTAACGGATTCAGAAAATTCTAAAATTAAATCTATATACTTATTTCATCATAACAAACATAATTACACATTTATTTCACACATCCAATTCAATTAACAAATAAACTTCCGAAACGGAAAAATCAACTAAAAATAGAAAAGTTTTAATGCTTTAAATTAAAATTCCAGAAAATCACGCAATACTTAATTTTTATTAAGAAGTCCATAAATGCAATTAGTTTATTGATTACAAATCAAATAATTATTTATTTTATTTAACTAATTTTCGGTTATTATTTTTTTTTATTTTAGGATTTCTAAAATTCTTTTCTCTTCTTTTTCATTTCTAATATACTTAATTAAATATCTTAAGCTTAATTATTCCATCAATTTCATTCAATTTAGGACTATGAAATATAATGTTATTCATGATAAATTCGAGTATGATTACTAGATTGAAAACATTATATTTAGCATATCAATACACTATATTACTAGCTGAAAAGCATTAAATTTATGATTTTGAAATATTATACTCCCTCTGTCCCATTATTTATGGTCTGTATTTCTTTTTGGGCCGTCCCACGTAACATGGCATGTTTTCTTTATGGGAAATATACTTCTTTCACAAAAAGTTGTGGGATGCATCACATACTGTCTTTTTATCCTTTAAACACTCTTCTCCTTAATACCCGTGCCCAAAAGAAACGTGGATCCAGATCTATTTTTGTTTTCTTGATGCAATTTACTATATCTCCCATTTAACATGATTACTTTATTAATTATATGTGTATAAAAAATATGAAACTATCTTTAGGGATGGCAATGGATCATGCACCCCGATCCAGATCTGTGGATCCAGATCTATTTTTTAGAATCTAGATTTCAAAATTTTGGACCCAACGGATTCGGGCCAGATCTGAATCTATATAAAAAAAATTGGGTTACATCTGAATCTAGAATTTTTAGATCCGAATCCATATTATATTCAGGTTATATCTGAATCTGGATGAGTTAGTATAAAAACCAGTCATCCCGTACAAACTACAAACCATGCTTTTTTCAATATATAATCATGCTTTTTAATAAGTACAATGATTCTTAATACTGCTATTTTCGATTCATTCTTTTTGTATAAAAAATTATGCTTATATAAAATCATGCTTTTTACATAGTATTTTCATGCTTTGATTATTAACAACCATAGATCATACCATGATCAACGGTTGAGATTAGTTTGTAGTTTTTACATGGAGACTAGTTTTTATATGAACCAAATCCTATATATATATATATATATATAGGGAAGAGTTCAAATAGAAACTGATTTCCCTGTAGAATCTAGAAACTTTTTTATTCCGTAGATATTAGTTGATCAATGGTTGTAAATTTACTAAATTTTATATTTTTTTCATAAGATTCTGAATTAAAAAGGTTGGTTTCGTCTATAATTTTATCTCTGTAACCGTCTCGTTTGCTACGAAGTATGGGATAAAGCTTGATATGATTAGCTGGGATATCTTAATACGTATAAAGAATTAAATTCTCTACAAAACATATTAATTATTGTAAGAGGGTGAAATTATAGTAATTTATTCTTATATTTAGTTGCAATATTATTTATACCACCTCATAGATGGTATTAAATAATAACAACAATAGGTATAATTCTTACGGGCCCGAATTTTATAAAGGGCCTCATATTTTATACCAAACAAGATATTATGGTGTATAATACCCCCTCCTATCTTTAATCTATGTCGTTCTAAGCTTCCCATTTAATTGCAATTTATATGACGTTTTGAAAATTTTAGACTTATTTATCCTTATTCAATTCATCTTTTATTAATTACTCAACATATTATTATTCTTATTTCATCTCTTTTTCATCAAAAAAGGCTTGTGTTATTAAGAATAAATTAGCATTAAATAAGGCTATGTTGGAGAGAATATTTTTTTATTAATAAACGTGTTGGAGCTTAGGATGACATATAAAAAGAATAGGAGGGAGTATATATTATACACCCTAATAACCCCTAGCAAACAAGACGTAGGAATAATAAATATTTTTTCATTTACTAATTATTCCTTCTTCTAGCTCTATCATGTTTTTTGTTACATTTTCACTGTCATCTTTTACACTTTTTTTCTTTTTTTTTCGTCTGTCATATCCATTTTTGGTGGTAGCTAGCTTCACATCTTCTTGATCGGTGATATCCATTTTCTAGTGGTATATTCATGATTTTTTAATGTTTCTTACTGTTCCAAGTAAAAAGGACATTTGTTTCTTACTATTAATTTTATTTATTTATTACTCCATCGGTCCCATTTATATAGGCGGATTGAAATTTTCACATGGATTAAGAAAATTTATTGAAAAAGTAAATTATATAGTAAATTTCTTAATTTGCCCCTATTTATTATTTGACTATGTATTTTTATGAGTTAATCAAAGAATTAAATAGGGATATATTAGTAAATGAGCTAAAAAACATTACTTTTTATGGAAACAAGCCTATATATTTGGGACATCCGAAAAAGGAAAACAAGATAATATAAATGGGACGGAGGGAGTATATTTTTGTGATTTTATTTTTCATCAGGTGAATTTGTACTATACATGATTATGTTGGGATTGGTGTTTAGATGGATATCATTGTTTTGCTTAAATTTTATTCGTCTTATTATGTAATATTTTGGTATTTTTTATTTGACATTACACTTTTAAGGAAACAATATGCATTATCATATAATATAATTATGCATTATGAAAATCTCAGTTTTCATAATAATCTTTCCTCGTGTAGAAACTTATAACCTATGCATTTTCAAATATAAAATAATGCATCTCTATATATATAATTATACATTTTCATTATAGTGCATTTTATTTATTAAAAATATATTTTTGTGATTATACATTTTTTATATTACAATAATGCATCATTCGATGACAATAGTAGAAAGATCAATTTTCATATTGGTTTCTAGTTTCCGTGCGACAAAAAAACTTCTATTTGATCCCCCCTCGCCCCAATAAATTAAAACAAATTGCAGAAAATAGTCACCAAATTCAAGATTAGTTATTAGATTGATGCTAAATGTAATAACTAAATATGCATTAACAAATACAATAAATGCAATTAAAAAGAATTCAGAACTTATCAAGGTTAATGCACGAATATTAATCAGTAAATGCATAATCTAATTAGAAAAATGCATTACAAAGCTCTCAAAATATTTTCAAATTTATGAATAGTTGTACGTAAATATGCATTAATTAGAAATAAAATGCCTCATAATGCATAATACAAAAATAAATTGCACCATAAATTCTCCAAACTTATACAATTAATTAATAAAAAAAAATCGCTACACATTGTGAAACTTCCACCTGGGAATCCGGGTTATGCTAAAAGAGAAAAAAAAAATTAAAAAAAAAAAAAACACAATGCTTAATCATATCCTGGGTAATTTCAGAAAATAGGATTTGAGTTTTAGTACGCTATATTTATCGCCGTTGAAGTAGGAGTATGAATTTACTCAGAAATGACTATGACGCATGTACCCTCCTGTTTAATATAAATGTACTAAAAATAAAATACTAAAATGATTTCTCATCCACATGTATAGATCTTGGCCATCTATTTGTTCTAAATGTATGGAGTATAAAAGTTTCTACTTTCTAGGTTCCACTGTGTAATAAGTTTCTACAAGAACCCATTTCTATATATATACTCCCTCCGTTCTTTAATAAGTGTCTTACTCCTTCAAAAAATACATATTAAGAAAATTGATAATTTACTCTCTTTACCATTAATTAATAGCATAGGAAATATAAACAAGTTGATTATCTGCATTAATGACAATGATATAATGTGAAGTTTTACATTATTTTTCTCTAAAATTTTGAAATATGACACTTATTGAAAAACAAAAAATGAGCTAAAAATGACACTTATTAAAAAATGGAGGGAGTATATATATATATATATATATATATATATTGTTGGGAAAATTATAAGGTTTCGATTTGATACCAAAACCCAACTGATTCTCCAACCGAATAGATGATCGCGTCAACCTAAATAGTGTTTTCCAGCTCGCCTGTTTGAGCTTTGATTTTCTAGTCTTACAGGTTAAGGAAGCGGAAGACAGCAGTCGACCCAGCTGTGTTTATAGGCCGGAGTCGGCCAGCGTAAGACAAGCAGTCGACCCAGCTGTGTTTACAGCTGGAGTCAGCTAGCAAAAGACAGCTGGCGTCAACCTTCAGCTGAGTGATCCAGCAGAGCCTGATCAAGCTGAAGAGAATTCGAGCTGCGTCAAAACACAGCCGGTCCAGCTGTACAGAACAAAGGAAACTATCTCTGAAGACTTCACTTCAAGACAGTCCAGCTCTGAATTCAAAAGCCAGCTCTAAAGGCAGAAGATCCCGGAATCAGAGGAAGTCTACCTACCTCGACCAATGAGGACACAGGATGTGATACAAATGAAGACAGGTGCAGATTCGCCCAACGGCAGATCTTGTATTTAAGAAGAGTAGGTAAGATTCAAACGGCTCCTCCAACAGCTAGTCTTGAATCTCTACCTATATAAACCCGTCTTCAACCTCAGGATCAGATACGAAAAACTCTCTACAAGCTTTCATTATCTGAAATCATCATTCTTTCAAAAGCTCTCAAGCAGTTCTACATAGATCAAAGAACACTTTATCTTAAAGTGTTTCTAGTTAAGAAACTGCTTAGTTTTTCGTCTGTTCCCTTGGCCAAACTCATTGTATATCTTAAGCCTAGATTTCGAACGAGTTCATCATACTCTAAAGTTCTTAATTGTAAGAACTCATTCACAGTTGGAACCCCATACCCAAATCCAAACCCAGAAAGGTTAGGTAAAGGTACGCTTGCTCGAAGCGTGTAATTCGAGTGGTTAGGTTCTTCAGTACCCGGAAACTGAAGGTGTAGGCTTGACAGTGCCCGCAAACTGTTGGAACACAGATCGGGTTAGAGTTGTGAAGTTGCTTGGTACTTGGAAACCAAGTGGTAGTGGATTACCAGTGAACCTGGTCATGGACGTAGGAGGTGTTACTCCGAACCACGTAAAAACTCGCGTGCTTTTTCTCTCTCTCTCATTATATTCAGTTTTGTACTAACTCTTTCATTTCATTGCATATTTGTTCAAAACTGCACACACAGCTGCTCTCCAAAGACAGCTGTGTCTCTCTAAAAGTTGCACAACTTGACTAAGCTGAAAACGTAAAGTTAATCTTTTCAAACTGAGTTTTTCTAAGTAACCGAGCTAAGTTTTCAAACCACCACTTTCCGCACCGCCAGCTGAGTTATTTACCCAGCTGGATCGATAACCGAGCTCACCAACTCTGTGATTTAACTTGAAAAAGTTTCGAAAAATCTATTTGGTGTATTCACCCCCCCCCTACACCAAATACCCAGCTCAGGGACCATCATATATATATATATATATATGTATATATATATTATAGTATTTTATATCAATACTTATAGTATTTTATAACCCAAATATTTTATTTTATAATTAAAAAAATCAATACCCTATTTTTAATAAGTAATAACAACAAAACTCTAATCTAAAATTTCAATGTGTGGCATCTGTTGTAATAGTTTTTTTGGTAATATGTTTATCACCCATATTTATCTGAGAAGAATAAGACACTAGTGTGCATGACAAAATAATTATGTTTTAAAAGTCAAGGTGTTGTTCTTGTTTGATTCTATCTCATTTTATATTTCTTATTTTTTACGAAAATGCAGTTCCGGATCCAGATCCGTAGTACCGCAAATCTGATGGATTTGGATCTGTATCTCAAATTTTCGGACCCGACGGATCTGGATCGGATCTGAATTTAAGAAAAAAATTCAGATGTGGATCTGGATCCAATAGGATCCAATCCAGATCTGGCTCATTGTCATCCCTAACCATCTTATATCATATCTTATGTATAATTATTCTAGTCGAAAGTCCCATAAAAAATTTATTAATTTAAATAAAATATACTCTCTCTGTCCCCCAAAAGTGTGGTGTACTTTTGATTTGTTATGAGATGTATAAAATATTAGTTGAACTACACTAACATAGGACGGAATGAGTATTATAGAAGTGAAAATTAACATAATATAATGAAACATAATCAATATTTTTATTACTAAAAATAAAAGCTTAAAAATTATATACCCTATTAATTATAGAATAATCACTCCAATAGTCAATTTTATTACTAACTAATAAAATTGACATGAAATAATAAAAAATTAATTATTACATACCTAATAATTGAATGAAATCCTAATTAATGAGAGAGAGAGAGAGAGAGCACTTGACACTGACACACCAATTAATAAGTTCATCAAGTTGTTGGTCACCAATAGTTGAAACACAACATTTTTGTAGGAGAAAAATACATTCTTTACTTCTTCTTCTCTTTCCCCTTTTGATGACAGCCCATTGTTGGATATGGAGTGTCGAAAGTATTGGATTCGTCTCATCCAAATTACAACAAAGGCGACCCAGTTTGGGGATCACAAGCTGGTTGGGAGGAATACAGCCTTATTAAAGATCCACATAACTTAATTAAAATTCAAGACAAAGATGTGCGTCTCTCCTACTATACTGGGATTCTTGGTAAGTTATATACTACAAAAAAAGGCATATTAGAGATGAAAAATTTTGTCGTTAATCCCACTAAATGCTCATTTGGTTCGAGTAGAGGAATGGAAAGGGAATTAAATTAGGTAGAGATGAAAAATTTTGTCGCTAATCCCACTAAGTGCTCGTTTGGTTCGAGTAGAGGGATGAAAAAGGAATTAAATCAGGTAGAAGGG
The DNA here is from genome assembly GCA_031470985.1 of Agastache rugosa. Taxonomy (NCBI): domain Eukaryota; kingdom Viridiplantae; phylum Streptophyta; class Magnoliopsida; order Lamiales; family Lamiaceae; genus Agastache; species Agastache rugosa. Next base: position 20,628,938 of record CM062604.1, read on the forward strand.
AAGAATGGTAACAATAAGTGTTAATTACTTTTATCGGGTGTTTGGTTCAACAATTGAAAGGAATCACCTTATGAAATTATTCCGGAGAGGAAAAGATTTTGTTACCACACACTCTAGTTTGGAGGGTAACATTTTGGGGGATTGGATTACCCTCAAGTAAGGGTAACAGTTAACCACTACCCAAACCAAATAAGAAGTAATAGATTCAATTAATTGAATCTTTCCATGTCCAAAAAATACCGAACCAAACATGGGATAAATCTATACCCAAACCCCATACCCAAACCCAAACCCAGAAAGGTTAGGTAAAGGTACGCTTGCTCGAAGCGTGTAATTCGAGTGGTTAGGTTCTTCAGTACCCGGAAACTGAAGGTGTAGGCTTGACAGTGCCTGCAAACTATTGGATTACAGCTCGGGTTAGAGTTGTGAAGTTGCTTGGTACTTGGAAACCAAGTGGTAGTGAATTACCAGTGAACCTGGTCGTGGATGTAGGAGATGTTACTCTGAACCACGTTAAAATTGCTTTGTTCTTTATCGCTTTGTTTTATGCATGTAACTAACCCCTCATGAGCATACATTTTAAGCTGCATAAAATTAACTAACTGAAAAGTAGAACAGAGCTTTACAATATGATTTGAAGCAACAGACGGACTTTCCAAACCCATCAACTTCCGCACACACACTCACACAGCCAGCTGTGTTGATCAAGCTGCCATCCTGCTGGATCGAGCACATCCAACTCTCTGAAAAGAGTTTTAACTTGGAAAAGTTTTTAAACCTTGGTGTATTCACCCCCCTCTACACCAATGTATCCGTCTTGGGGACCAACAATTGGTACCAGAGCAGTGGTTCAAAAGATCACTGTATCTGTGTCAAGTCAGCATTTCTTTGCTGATAGTGGTCACCTGAACAGATCCTTCAAAGTTTCAAAATCTTTTTAAAATCATTATATTGCATACTATTTTGGAATCTTCTCTGTGCAGGAATTTTTCAACATTCACTGTCGATGACTATCAGATCTGGAAGATCCAACTCAAAAGCTTTCTGAGCGAGCGTCACAACATGATGTGGGATGTTACCACTAAACGAACCCATCATCATAAACTCAGAAAGTCAAGCAGAAGACTGAATGATCAGGAACGTGAAGATGGCCAAAGCTGATTCAGATCAAAGAATGACTCCAGCCAATGCAAACCCAGCTGGATTCAAGCCAAAAGATGTACCAAAGAGGTCATACATTTTCAAGCCATCACTCCGAGCTTAGTCCCTTCAAAGAAGAAAACTGCTCAGCAACTCCTAGCTGATCTCAGAGCTAAAAGACAGCAAATAAATTCAGCTGACTGGAATCAAAATCAAAGACAGAATGTCATTCAGCACAGACATCAAGGTCAACTAAAAAGACAGCTGAGAAGGATCTCAGCTGGTTATAAAGCTGAAAATCAACCGAGCTTCACATCAAGATTCCAGCAGACGGGATATCAAGCTAGAGATCAAGCTGACAGACTCCAGCTATGAAATGGACCTCATCAAAGAAAATGGAGTTCAAGCAGTCAACAAGGTCCAAAGAAGAAGTGGACACATTCAAGGACCAACCAGAAGTATCACTCACAAAGGATAAGGACAAATCCTGGTAATCAGTGGAACCCTCATCAACAAAGCCGGACCCAATCACAACTAGGTGCCGAAGGAGTGATAACAGGTTGAGGGACAGACTCAACTGAGGATGTCACCAAGCTTGTTGTAAAGACAGCTGATGATCAAAGCTCATGAATCACCTCAAAACTCTTCAAAGAATATGTCAAGCGTCCTGGTCCTAGCCAATTATTGTGAACGGTTTTCCTGGTGAGTTCAATGCGTATGAATAAAATGCAAAGAACAGGAAATCGAAGATTATACCCCGCAAAGCAGTGGAGAACTCATCTGATCATGGAACAACTGACATCATCAAAGAAACAAGCTAGTGATAAGACTCCGATCAACTCAAGTAGGAAGCAGCTGTGAAAAGACAGCCACCTACTTTCAAGCAGAATATTCAAGTGAAGAAAGTTCATCCAGTCGAGGGGGAACAAACACAACTGGATCCCAAGGCAGAAGGATTACCAAGCTGAAGAGGAGTCAAGCTCATCTAGACAGACAGAACTCTAAAGGGAACCCAGATGAAGAAGATTCAAGCTAATCTCCAGATACTCAGCTGAGGAAATATGTAAATCAAGCAAAAGAGAAGACCACCGTGATTTCAGCTAGATACTCTGTCCAAGCTGACTAGTCTGCGTCTCATGAATTTATTTCTCTAAGGAATATACTATTTTAGTCCAATTATTTTGAATTCCTAATTTAAGCGGACATATGTTCCTTAGTTAAATTGCTTGATAAGTTTCCTTTCCCATCGCCTTAATTACAAAGACTGCAGAGTACTGTCGCACGATAGGATCGAGGCAGAATGTCAAGCGTTTGAACTGCCTCACGTACGGTTGTATTACACTCGCTGTAAACATGTCAGAACGTGATGAGTGAATTTCTCCCAGCCATCGATCAGAATATCAATTATCTCAATCTCAACCGCTGATCCATTATGGCAGTTGATATACATGGAAAAGATACGCAGAATTCTTCCACCTTTATCTCTGCGAATTTCAATTCTTCAAGTCATCTATCTATTCTATGCAAATTCCTCGCTCGATCAAAATTAACAGATTGCAGAGATGGCACCCAAGAAATCAACCGCAGGGATGAACCAGTTCGAAGTTCTTATGACGAAGTTGTCATTTGAAAGTTGCATTTCCACCGCCAACCTTCAAGTCTCTGAACTCAAAGAGATGGTGGATCTCGTCGTAGACTCCGGTCTCTTGCTGTGGGCAACCTCCATGCCCAAGCTTATGCTGAAGAAAGATGATGCTCTCTTCTATCTCAACATCATTGACGAAGAAGGCTTCACTCATCTTCATTCGATGTGATTGTCAAAGGCTATGACGGAAAATTTGACTCAGCAACCGTCAACATCAAACTTAACAAGATGCTGCGAAAGGTGTTCAATCTACCCAGCGAAGAAGGATTCATCCCAGACGATTACAACCGTGAGGAAGTGGATGAATTCCTCAGCTAAGAGTTGCTTATCTCCCCATAACCGTACAGAGCGAGCATGTCAAAGCTCCTACTCAACCCAAAGTACAGGCTGCTGCTGGATATCACGCAGAAGTGCATTCTGGGGATAGCTGGATCTCAAGGAGAGATCAGTATTCCAAAGCTCAAGCCGATGATTGCTATGATCAAAGGCGCAAACGTCAACTGGTTTGATTTCTTACTCAACCGACTGATCAAGGAGTCAGAGAAAATCAAGTTCGACTCCACCAGAACGACGTACTCAACCTCAGAGCCCCTATTTCTATGCTCTAAGATTTCATTCTCAATAGAACAAGCTGTGAAAGGATACACTGTAAAGTGGGCTGATTCAGAACCATTTTCAGAAATGAAGATTCTCTTTCAGAGAATTAGTCAAATCAATGATCTCCTGAGGAAACAACCTGCTGTGAGCAAAGGCAAGAAACAGCTGGAAGAAACAGAGGCAGATGTTCCAGCTGAGAAGTAACAAAGAAAAAGGAAGACAGCTGACCCCAAACCAGTTGGAGGTCCAGCTGAAAAGAAAAAGAAAACAGCTGTCATTCCACCAACTGAGGTGAGTTTTTCTTCAGAAGAAACTCCAAGTCAAGCAATGGTGATTCTCTCCCCTCAGCCAGTATCAGCCTTTAATCAGTCCGGATCAAACATCCTGGCTGATATGGGGTTGAATGATGAATCATCCAGTTCAGAGGACGAGCTGGATAATCCAAAGAGTCAGACAACTCTTCCCAGCTCACCCAAGCCCTCACCGCCTCACAGCTCTCCGCCCAATCAGCCTTCTCCTCCACCCTCTTCTCCAACCAAAGAGCCATCTTCTGTATACGTACAGGAAGATATTCAACTGGCTGAAGCTGCTTTACAGCCAGCTGACAACCAAGCTGAACCATCTTCCACCAATCAAAGCTCACCCCCAAATCAGACATCTCCCAAAGTACAAATCTCCACAGAATCAGAGGAAAGTGAATCTACTGCTTCTCCATCACTCTACTCCTCTAGCTCAACCTTCATGGAAGTTATGTACGAGGAACTACGCATTGCAGGGATCAAGAGTGTTCTGACTCAGTATCCCATCTTGGCGCACCTGCCAATCGCCCTCGTCAAAGTTGGAAATCTTAAATTCTATCTGGCCACCAAGATGGCAACTTGGTACCAGAATGAGCAGCTGATCGAGACATTCTCCTACGAGAAATTGAAGACGGATGAAGCATGCCTCCAACACACTTTTGGCTTTGAAAGTCTGGAGGATGCTTACTTGCATCAAAATGATCTCATCAGAGGTATTATTGAAGTATCTCAGCAGTACCCCAAGCCGCACCCAGCAGACGTCTGGGAGTCAGCCAATAAGCTCCTAACAGCAGCGGGATGGGAGACACCTTTTGGAGATGACATATCCAAAGAAGTCTCAGCTGAGATTACCAAGGAAGTTGTACCAGATAACACAGCTGAGGTAATAATCATTGAAGAACCTTCTGATACAACAGCTGAACCAGAGACAACAGCCCCACCAAGTCTAATTGCCGATGACACTCGCTCGCAGGTCGAGCTCGAGGCAAACAAACCCTATCATGTTGACTCTGCAACTCAAACGGACTCAGATGTCGAGCTCTCAACCACCATGAAAGAAGCAATATCTAAAGAGGTTGAAGAAATTCTTTTTCAGAACAGACTGAAGTCTCAAGTGGATACCATTATGCGATTTACACCTCTAGACTGTCAAGTTAGAGAGCAACGGCGGACAATTGATGAAGTCCACAAAGTTGCTCAAGATTTACAAGAAAGTACAAGTCTAGATCTCAAGCAATCTCTTGTCTCTCAAAGCATTGATCAGTCGCACCTTCTAGAGAAGAGAGTTCCTGAGATTGTAATAAGACATCAAGCTCCACTGGTCGACGACATAGCAAATCTTTCAAGCCAGCTGTGTCGATCAAGCTGCCATCCAGCTAGATCGAGCACAGCCAGGTCTCTGAAAAGAGTTTTAACTTGGAAAAGTTTTTAAACCTTGGTGTATTCATCCCCGTCTCTACACCAAGGTATCCGTCTTAGGGACCAACAATTGGTATCAGAGCAGTGGTTCAAAAGATCACTGTATCTGTGTCAAGCCAGCTGGAAGCCCTCAAAAAGTCCACTCTCTCCAACAGCTCTGACATCCGCCACTCTTCAACTGGTAAAAACATCTGGATGCTCAGTTCAAAGCTGGAAGCAGCAGCAATGCTCACCTGAACTTCGTCACAGCTGACAACTCAGCCAAGATCGCTGATGTTGAAGCGCTCTCGTCAAGCTCAACGCAACAGTCATTAACCTCTCCGCTTCCCTTGTTGATAATGCCAAAAAGGGGGAAGATAAGAATGATGATAAGAATGAAGCTGGAAAAACAATGGAGAGGGAAGCTGCAGCTCAGGGGGAACCTGTGCAGCCAATACAATCGAAAATCAACGACTTCACCAAAGAGCTGGATGACGAAGAGCCAGAGCCAACTGCAACTGCCAAAGCAGTCAAAAAGACATGGAGAAAGAAGATGGTTGCTCTTGCCAAAGCCTGTGGACATAAGCCAGAAGAATACAAGGACTATCACTGGCTGTGTAACTTCCACAACGAGCAAAGAAGAGAAATGCAAGAGCTGGATAAGATTATCAAGAAGAAAGCTGATTCGCTCAAGCCTGCTGAGAAAAAGCAGAAGAAGAAAAGGCAGAGCTACAGACAAGCTAGGAAGAAACAAGTCCAAGCAGCCTCAACTGACAAGAAGAACCCAGATGATATAAATGAAAATTGGGAACGATGCAAATCAGAATTCATCAAAGAATTCTACTACTTGAATCTGTACAAAGGCATGGATCCAGAAACTGCGTTCCAAGATTATCTCCTCGAACTCCATGAGACGGATCCAATGATGGCAAGATCAATTGCCCTATATGCCAAGAGAAACAACATCCAGCTCAAAGCTCCAAAAGTCAAGCAATTGAAACCTCCCACTATAGCTGGAACGAATCTTCCTGACAAGGCCTAGATTATCAAAGAAGTTCATCACTGGGCTGGCGAAAGAGGAATCTCCAAATCTAAAAATCAAGATGAATGGAGAAACTTGAAAGAATTCATCTTCAACAGATATGGTCTCAAAACTGACCATCAAATTGATGAGCAGAGGAAGCAGAGTTGAAGACCCAGCCATCTGGGAATTTTATCTTTTAAATATTTTCTTTTTGTAAAATTGTAAAATTTCCTTTATTAATGAAAAAGTTCGCTTTTGATCTCAAGATCACCCTGATGACAATAACTCTTTGTCCAGGCACTGAACTCTGAATTTGTTTACCTGCTGTGAATGTTTAAACTTTTGAAAACCCATTTTTTTGTTAAGGGGGAAGTAAATTGTTTTTCTCAGTTAGGTTTTGGCATCATCAAAAAGGAGGAAATTGTTGGGAAAATTAATAGAGTTTTGATTTGATACCAAAACCCAGCTGATCCCAACCGAGTAGATGATTGCACAAGCCTAAGCATTTTTCAGCTCACCTGTTTGAGCTTATAGAGTTTCTTAGTTTACAGGTAGATTCGCTGAAGACAGCTGAAGACAGCAGAAGACACAGCTAAGCAGACAACTTAAGAACTCAGCAGAGCAGACTCAGCAAAACAAGACCAAGCAGAGTCAAAGATCCTGCAGTATCAAGACCCAGCTCAGTGACGGAAGCCCAGCTTAGTGTCAAAGACCCAGCTCAGTGTAAAAGACCCAGCTTAGTGTCGATGACACAGCTCAGGTCTAAACAGCTCAGGTCAGTAACACAGCTCAGGTTGAAGACACAGCTCAGGTTGATGATACAGCACAGGTCTAAGATATAGCTCAGAGTCGAGACGCAGCAGAGTCCAAGACGCTGAAGACACAGCAGAGATGCTTGACAGCTCGAAGACGAAGACCTTCTCCAAGACAAGATCCCAATGTCAGAAGATCTTGTCTGACGCAGTCAAATCAGAGAAGGAATAGCCTCTGCAGATGCAGACCTACTTCGTAGGTAAAGGCCAGAAGTCAACAAGAGTAGGTAAGATTCAAACGACCCTCTTCCAACGGCTAGTTTGAATCTCCACCTATATATATACCTCCTCACCATTGAATAGAAGAAGCTGGTGAGGCTGGCAAGACGACTGAAGAAATAGAAGAAAACAGAAAAATGAACAACGATCTACAAAGCCAAATCTTTCTAGAACACCCAACCAGTCAGCTGTGTTCTTAGTTGTTCACAGATTCATTCATAGGCAGAATAGATCAGAATAAATATCTTAAGCCTAGTCTGAACGAGTTCATCATACTCCTTGTTCTTCATTGTAAGAACTCGTTCATAGTTGGAACCCCATACCCAAACCCAAACCCAGAAAGGTTAGGTAAAGGTACGCTTGCTCGAAACGCGTAATTCGAGTGGATAGGTTCTTCAGTACCCGGAAACTGAAGGTGTAGGCTTGACAGTGCCCGCAAACTGTTGGAACACAGCTCGGGTTAGAGTTGTGAAGTTGCTTGGTACTTGGAAACCAAGTGGTAGTGAATTACCAGTGAATCTGGTCGTGGACGTAGGAGGGGTTACTCCGAACCACGTTAAAATGCTCTTGTTATTTATCGCTTTGTTTTATGCATGTTACTAACTCTCATAAGCATACATTTCAATCTGCATAAACTGACTAACTGAAAAGTGAAACAGAGCTTTGCAATATATTTGAAGCAACAGACGGACTTTCCAAATCCACCACATTCCGCACACAGCCAGCTGTGTTGATCAAGCTGCCATCCAAATTTGGATCGAACACAACAAATTTCACTCAAAAGAGTTTTAACTTGGAAAAGTTTTTAAACCTTGGTGTATTCACCCCCCCTCTACACCAAGGTATCCGTCTTGGGACCAACAAGACTCAGCAGAGCAGACCAAGCAAAGTCGAAGACCCAGCAGTATCAAGACCCAGCTCAGTGACGGAAACCCAGCTCAGTGTCAAAGACCCAGCTCAGTATAAAAGACCCAGCTAAGTGTCGATGACACAGCTCAGGTCTAAAACACAGCTCAGGTCCAAGACACAGCTCATGTTGAAGCCACAGCTCAGGTTAATGATACAGCTCAGGTCTAAGACACAGCTCAGAGTTGAAGACACAGCAGAGTCCAAAGACGCTGAAGACACAGCAGAGACGCTTAGCAGCTCGAAGACAAAGACCTTCTCAAAGACAAGATCCCAATGTCAGAAGATCTTATCTGAAGCAGTCAAATCAAAGAATGAATAGCTTCTGCAGATGCAGACCTACTTCGTAGGTTAAAGGCCAGAAGTAAATGAAAGTAGGTAAGATTCAAACGACTCTCTTCCAACGGCTAGTTTGAATCTCCACCTATATATATCTCCTCACCATTGAAGAGAAAAAGGTTGGTGAGAGAGGATCAACAAGACGACTGAAGAAATAATAGAGCAAACAGAAAAATGAACAACGATCTTCAAAGCCAAATCTTTCAAGAACATACAACCTGTCAGCTGTGTTCTTAGTTGTTCACATATTCAGTCTTAGGCAGATTAGATCAGAAAAGAAACATCTTAAGCCTAGTTTGAACGAGTTCATCATACTCCTTGTTCTTCATTGTAAGAACTCGTTCATAGTTGGAAACCCCATACTCAAACCCAAACCCAGAAAGGTTAGGTAAAGGTACGCTTGCTCGAAACGCGTAATTCGAGTGGATAGGTTCTTCAATACCCGGAAACTGAAGGTGTAGGCTTGACGGTGCCCGCAAACTGTTGGAACACAGCTCGGGTTAGAGTTGTGAAGTTGCTTGGTACTTGGAAACCAAGTGGTAGTGAATTACCCGTGAATCTGGTCGTGGACGTAGGAGGGGTTACTACGAACCACGTTAAAATGCTGTTGTTATTTATCGCTTTGTTTTATGCATGTTACTAACTCTCATAAGCATACATTTCAATCTGCATAAACTGACTAACTGAAAAGTGAAACAGAGCTTTGCAATATATTTGAAGCAACAGACGGACTTTCCAAATCCACCACATTCCGCACACAGCCAGCTGTGTTGATCAAGCTGCCATCCAGCTGGATCGAACACAGCCAGCTCACTCAAAAGAGTTTTAACTTGGAAAAGTTTTTAAACCTTGGTGTATTCACCCCCCCTCTACACCAAGGTATCCGTCTTGGGACCAACAAGACTCAGCAGAGCAGACCAAGCAAAGTCGAAGACCCAGTAGTATCAAGACCCAGCTCAGTGACGGAACCCAGCTCAGTGTCAAAGACCCAGCTCAGTATAAAAGACCCAGCTTAGTGTCGATGACACAGCTCAGGTCTAAAACACAGCTCAGGTCCAAGACACAGCTCAGGTTGAAGCCACAGCTCAGGTTAATGATACAGCTCAGGTCTAAGACACAGCTCAGAGTTGAAGACACAGCAGAGTCCAAAGACGCTGAAGACACAGCAGAGACGCTTAGCAGCTCGAAGACAAAGACCTTCTCAAAGACAAGATCCCAATGTCAGAAGATCTTATCTGAAGCAGTCAAATCAAAGAAGGAATAGCTTCTGCAGATGCAGACCTACTTCGTAGGTTAAAGGCCAGAAGTAAATGAAAGTAGGTAAGATTCAAACGACTCTCTTCCAACGGCTAGTTTGAATCTCCACCTATATATATCTCCTCACCATTGAAGAGAAAAAGGTTGGTGAGAGAGGATCAACAAGACGATTGAAGAAATAATAGAGCAAACAGAAAAATGAACAACGATCTTCAAAGCCAAATCTTTCAAGAACATACAACCTGTCAGCTGTGTTCTTAGTTGTTCACATATTCAGTCTTAGGCAGATTAGATCAGAAAAGAAACATTTTAAGCCTAGTTTGAACGAGTTCATCATACTCCTTGTTCTTCATTGTAAGAACTCGTTCATAGTTGGAAACCCCATACTCAAACCCAAACCCAGAAAGGTTAGGTAAAGGTACGCTTCCTCGAAGCGTGTAATTCGAGTGGTTAGGTTCTTGACAGTGCCCGCAAACTGTTAGAACACAGCTCGGGTTAGAGTTGTGAAGTTGCTTGGTACTTGGAAACCAAGTGGTAGTGAATTACCAGTGAACCTGGTCGTGAATGTAGGAGATGTTACTCCGAACCACGTTAAAATTGATTTGTTCTTTATCGCTTTGTTTTATGCATGTTACTAACCCCTCATGAGCATACATTTCAAGCTGCATAAAATTGACTAACTGAAAAGTAGAACAGAGCTTTGCAATATGATTTGAAGCAACAGACGGACTTTCCAAACCCACCAACTTCCGCACACACACTCACACAGCCAGCTGTGTCGATCAAGCTGCCATCCAGCTGGATCGAGCACAACCAGCTCTCTGAAAAGAGTTTTAACTTGGAAAAGTTTTTAAACCTTGGTTTATTCACCCCCCTCTACACCAAGGTATCCGTCTTGGGAACCAACACCGTTACATAGTATGTCTTCAAATACTGCTTGGTGGTGTGTCTAACAATGATGTGTGCTCTATTTTGATCCATATTTAGTATGAGTTTCATAAATTCAACACTTTATTAAAAATTAATAATTTACTTCATGTTATTGAAGGTTGATCATTTGAAGAACAAATTTGGATTTGACGATGCATTTAATTATAAAGAAGAGACTGATTATGATGCTGCTTTGAAGAGGTAAGTTCTCTCCTTATCCCTTTATGCTTACAAAGATATTTATGATCACAATCAAGTTTATAGTCCTCATATAGGTGTTAATCTATACATATTATAAAAGTGCATTGTTTACAAAAATTGATCTGCCTATTATACCCTTATTATAGATTTAATTATAGGAAAATAATGTATATCATACACTATATTTATCTATTACATATTATTAGATTATACTTATAATATTCTTAGTTATTTAAATTATTTAAGGTAGTTTAGTAAATTAATATAAATACGTTTTATTTATTTGATATGAGATAATAATCCTTTGATATAAGATAAGAATCCTCTTACATTAAAATTTCCTCAAAATTTTAGTATGATTTATCTATTTTTCACGTACCTATATTTATTATTTGAATTTATTATGATATGATTATTTTATTTTTCATATATATATATTCTTATAATTAAAATCTATCAATAGTACGTGTGACGCACATACGACACTACTAGTTCTCTAAAACCTGATTAGGGGAATTATTGAAAACAAGGTTATCGATCGAGCTTCTTAATAGAAGCTAGTAGAGATTGCGTACATCCGCACGTTATAACAATATTTTTCATTTTAAAATGATTTTTTTATAAACTATCGTATTATTTTTCACAATTAAATATATATTTTTTCGCAAGTGAAGAATATGAATAAAAATATATTTAATTATAAAGAGCATTGTCAGTTTGTATACAAGTTTGAAAGATAGCCCGAAATGATCTTAAGGATTTCAAAATTAATTAATCGCGTAAATTTTCTATGATTCAGGTACTTCCAAGAAGGGATGGATATCTATTTTGAGAATGTGGGGGGAAAGATGCTTGAAGCCATACTCGATAACATGAGAGTCCATGGACGCATCGCGGTTTGTGGAATGGTCTCACAGTACACCCTCGAGCAGCCCGAAGGCGTGCACAACTTGTTTATGCTCATAGCAAAGCAGATATGAATGCAAGGATTCATTATTGGTGACTACTACCATCTCTATGCGAAGTTTCTTGAGATAATTGTGCCTCGTATCAAGGAAGGGAAAATGACATACGTTGAGGATGCGGAAGAAGGCCTCGAGAGTGCGCCAAGCGCTCTCCTAGGGTTATACTCCGATCACAATGTTGGCAAGAAGCTTGTCGTAGTTGCTCGTGAGTAGGTGTATTATACGAGTATGTATTTTGTCATGGGCTCGTTTGCTATGACTAATAAGATGTTATGGATGCATTGTTAGGAAAATTCTAAGAGTTTTGATTTGATACTAAAACCCAAATGGCCCCAACCTAGTAGATGATTGCGCGCCTAAGTATTTTTCCAGCTCGCCTGTTTGAGCTCGTAGATTTTATAAGTTTACAGGTGAAGCCGCTGAAGACAGCAGAAGATCCAACTGAGTGGTCATCAGCTGTGTGAAGCACAGCTGATAGGGCTGAGCATTTGGTCCAACCCGGTCCGACCCGGACCGACCCGTTGGAACCGACGACCCAAATTTTTTGAAAATCTGGACCGACCCGCACCGAACATAGCCTAAAAACCGACCCGGACCCGGACAGAAACCGAACCTCGGGTTCGGTTCGGTTTCGGTCCAAACCGAAAAATTTGAGCAGAGCCTTTTCCCCGTTTTTGCATCAATTTTCAGCATATACTCAAGCCCAAATCCATCCCCATAATCGAGTTAAATTCGAGCTATAATTCATCCCCAAAATCGAGCCCTAATTCCTCCCCAAAATTGAGTTAAATTCAAGTCCTAAATCGATCCCTAATTCTAAATCCTAAACATGAACTTGAACCCCTCAAAAACTGAAATATAAATGGACTTAGCATTAAAAATTAAGGAATGGCCGTGGAGGCGAGATCGCTTAGGCAGTGTAAGGTCGGGAGGCGAGCGACGGACGGCGGGGGCGGCAGCGGCTGCGAGTGATGAGGAGTGAGACGATGAGAGAGATAGAGGGAGAGAGAGAGAGGCTATTGTTGAGTGTTGGGCGGCTGGCGCAGGCGAGCGACTGACGGCCGGGGCGGCAGCGCGGTGGTAGCAGCTGCGATGAGGCGGTGAGACGGAGGGAGGGAGAGAGAGAGAGAGAGAGAGAGAGAGAGAGAGAGAGAGAGAGATCTGTTGAGTAACTTGAGTTGGGCGGCGGGTAGGGTGGATGTGAGAGTGTGTGAATGAGTGACACTCATTGAGTGTTAGAAGATTAAGTTAGGAAAGAAATAAAAAAAATTATATAATATATATATAGATATATGGGTCGGTCCGGGTTTGGGCGGGTTGGGAAAATCAAACCCGGACCCGACCCGAAAAAAATTCGGTCCCAATAATTGAACCCGTCCCGGATCGAAACTACACTTAAACCCGGACCGACCCGCCCGAACCCGTCGGTCCGGGTCGGTTTAGCAGGTTCGAGGCGGGTCTGCTCACCCCTAACAGCTGATACAGCAGAGAAGATACAGCAGAGAAGCCCAGCAAAGCTGTATAGAGATTACAGCAGATGAGAAGAAAGACTCAGCTGACCAAGCTGAGTACACATCAGGGCAAGTCAAGTCGAGTGGTCAATTCAATGATATCCAGATCTAAGACGATCAAGTTCATCCAGACACAGCTGTAGGAAAGACCCAGCTCGTGTGACGACTCAGCTCAACGTCAAGACCCATCAGAGTTCAAGACTCAGCTTAGCGTCAAGACCCGGCAGAGTTCACGATATAGCTCAAAGTCAACAGCACAACATCGAAGACAACTTGAGATAAAGTCAGAGCTGACCTGAACCAACAGAAACTCGATACCTCAGTACCTAGAAGTCAAACCTAGGCCGGCTATACTCAGAAAACACGGATGAAGACAAGACCTATAATTATCAGAAGTTAGGTAGAGATTCAGAACGACTCTTTCCGACGACTAGTTCTAATCTCTCCTATAAATATGAGTATTCTCCATAAAAAAAAGAGAATACGAGACGAGAGATCAAAAGCCTATACAGAAAGAAGACTACTCAAGTCAAGATCAAGCGATCTCTCTGAAAAGCTTCAAGATCCAGCAGCCTACATTCTCCAGAGTTCTTATTCATTCTCAGGCTGCTGATACTATCTCCCACTAGAATCTAGGCATATAATCCTTCCTATATTAAGCCTAGTTTAAACGAGTTCATCATACTCATATGTTCTTCATCGTAAGAACTCGTTCATAGTTGGAAACTCCAAAACCAAACCCTCAAACCCACAGAAAAAGGTTAGGTTAGGCTTCATATATGCCCGTAAACAGACTGGTCACATTTCGATACAGTACGCGTAAACTTGTATCCAGCTCGAGAAACTGAGCTGCAACGCTTGCTAACTGTGTGGAAAGTCAGTGATATCCTTAGTGGATTTACCAGAGGTTTCTGGTCGTGGACGCAGGAGTAGTTTCTCCAAACCACGTTAAACTGCTTTGTTCTTTACAACTTTGTTTATGCATCCAGCTGACCATTCATAAGCATAGTTTCAAGTTGCAAAAACTGACTAATAGAAAAGAGAAACAGAGCTTTGCAATATATTTGAAGTAACAGACGAACTTTCCAAAAACCCACCAACTTCCGTACACACAGCCAGCTGTGTTTACCCAGCTGTCTCCTAGCTTGGTCGAACACAGTCAACTCACTTAAAATAATTTTAATTGAAAAGTTTTTAACCTTGGTGTATTCACCCCCATCTACACCAAGGTAGATCCGTCTCGGGACCATCATGCATAATTAATCATCCCTTCATGATTATTTTAAGATAAAACTTGTATGCAACATCTCTACAGTACATCCATATCATATTTGACCCGATCCGACCTGGTCAACATTAACCGGTCAAAATGGTTAACGTTGACCGTTGACTTTTTTAATTTTTTTAAATTTTTGAATTTTTTTCAAGAGTCGAGGGAAGGGAGCCGAAGGCCTCGGAGCGAGCTAAAAAGATATTAATGTTTCCACAATCATTATCTATAAATTAAAATTGGAGCCGAAGGTGGAGAAAAAAAATTGAAATTCGAAAAAGTCAATGGTCAAACGTTGACCTGGACATTCTAATTAAATAAAAGTCAATAGGGAAACGTTGACCGAGACAAGTAACTTGATTAATAATAAAAGGAACTTGACCTGAACATTCGAATTAAATAAAAACACTAGCTCGATCATTGGTGCATTAATCTTCATTACATGCATGCATCGTTGGTTATAGGACTTGAATACCAAGATCCCTTTTTAAGCGTCACGCTCTTAACAAACCCTTCCCTTACCTATCCTTACTTTGTTGGCAACGCACCGCCGGCTCTCTACTCTGAGCAATACCTCTATCCCCGATTCATCGTCCAGTTTCTTGCCCAGAGAGCATTAAGAACTAGAAAGGCCCAACAAGGAATAATCACGTCTGTCTTGCTCAAGACAGACACCTTCACTCACTGTTTATTAATCCAGACCAAGATAAGTTGGAAAAATTCTCCCTAAACCTCTTGATCAATTTAGTGATCTAATATTACCTAAGCAATTAACGGCCTATTAAATACTTAGATAAATTAAACCATATTGGAACGAGAACATAAACAGATCTAGAACGCACACATGCAACTACTTTGCTCAATTAGACCTCACGAGCTTTGGTTTCCATTTAACTAGATGTTGCCCAGATCAAGTATAAAGAATTAGCGAGACATAAAGTAAATAGAACAAACACGAATCTGAAAAGAAAACATAAAGACTGAATTAAAACTAAACTTACGAAATATCCAAAGTATTAACCGGCCAAAAGTACCGATCGGAAACAACAATGAAAAAACCAAAAGTATAAAAATAAATTCGCCCTAGGGGACTTATTTCTTCCTCACCAACTCTCAAAGAAAACATAAGCAGAAGTGCAAAAATTAACGTAAAAGAATATATCGATGGCTGCGGCCATGCACCATATATATAGGCTGAGATGTGCTAGGGTTTGGGCTCCTGGTCCTTTACATGGAAAGTCCATAAGCTACCTTGGAGTACAGGTAAATACTTGATAAGCACGACCACCAACACGACACGTCATGTCGATCTCTTAAGATCGCTTCCGGATCCTCTGCTTAATCGTATAAGGAAAGAAATTTAGGTTAGATCTTTTTTTCCTTCTCCTCATAGGTTTCGGATCGGAGAGAAACACGCCTGTTGCCCCCAGCATCTTGTCTTCTCTGTTAGCACGTCTTCTGCTCTGCTTCCTGCCCAAAATAGTAGACAAGGACAACATTGCATCTGGTATGGAGATTGAGCCAGCGAATCCTCTCAACAGCTACGCGTCTGATATCATCATTCTTGCCCAAGCTGGAGATCCAACGGATGCTCATTGCCTCGTATCGATGCTTGAACCATTTCAGCAGTATTAAGCCTTGTCTTGCCCTCTAATGCTCCTGCCCTGTCCAGATCCACCTGTTGCCCAAATAGTGCCCTTTCAGACACTAAAACAATACAAAAAGACAAACAAAGACTCGACCTAGACTACCTAAGCACTCACAAAATGAACACAAAATATGGGTTCATCACACGCACACACTTAACTCACACTTGTCCTCAAGTGTGCACAGGTGACTTGCCCAAGACAGACAGAAAACAAGAGCAAAAAAATTAACAAAGATCAGCAGCCAAAGTTAGTCAAGATACACAACCATCCTTCAATCAAAATCAGCAAGTGAATGGAAGAAAACATGCACAGCTATCAAACAAGTCCAGATAGAATCGTGAGCAACAAGGATATCCTCACCACACTAATCACTCTTGTATTTAGGTTCATTATAAAACTCTCTTGACCATCTCAACTTCGGTTTCACCATAGGCTTGCCTGCCCTTTATGTCTTAATCTCCAAAATTAGATTTCAGAACTCATCATTAGGTCTTTTATTGGGCTGTAATTGGCTTAAGGCAACATGTAGAATTTAGATCTGGGCTAAGGTCATTTGAACTCATGTTGGGCAACAGATACACCCCAGCTCCTTCTTGTTTCCTTGTTTCATTCTCTAGGCCCTAAGCTCAACAGATAAAACTCAATGGACATTTGGTGTTGCTTCCATCCACCGTAAACTCGAGGGTTCCATAGACCTCCCTCACTAGATCCTCATAGATGTCAGTTGACATCTCCAAATACCTCCCCCAACCACAGCCAACAAACAAATCCCTCACGTCCGCCGCTATACCCAATGTCTCAAGATCCTGCATATTGGGCTTACTGGGCAAGTAGACGCTTCGGGCAGACAGGTCTTCCTTCCTGGTCTTGCCTCTCTTCTTACCTTTGGAGGTAGAGTCCTCCTTCTTCCTTGTTGACGCTTTTGTTACTCGCTCTTTCATCACCTCCACTACATCATCATCCGATTCCACTACCTTCTTTCTCTTAGCCTTCATCTTGGAAGAAGGCGTAGTCGCTTTCTTTGTTCCAGCCTACGTGGACTCGCCAACCGGAGAAGATCCGGCGTCACTAGCAGCCACCTTGGCTTTCTTGCTCTTTTTCTCACCAGAGGTAGAGGTATTCTTCCTCTTAGCGAAATTCGGAGCCTTCCCTGCATCAACCTCTGCGAGAAGATCCGCAAAAGAATCTGTGGGCTCCTCTTTTTTATTCTCCTCAGACGACGATTGTGCCGTCTTTTCTTCCTCGGGCATGGCCTCATCGCCATCGCCTTTCTCATCTTCTCCTCTGGCGGGCTCTGCTACTGGCTCAGTATTGCCAGAGTTCTTCTCTGCAGGTTGAGATGAAGTTGCAGTGTCTGCCTCCGTTGGATTCATCGGCGGCGTCTCCTTGGGCAAAATCTGCACTGAATCCGGATTTTTCACTTTCTCTGCCATGACTGCTTGTATCTCTGCTTTAACTTGGTCTATAAGTGGGTAAGGTACGACTAATGTACAGGTTTCGGTAGGTGGTGTTTGTGGTGGTGAAGATTCATCGTCTGAGATGACGATTCTTATACCTTGAGAGATTATTCCAAGTTTGTTGCTGGGCCTAGTGCTTACCATTGTGAGTAAATTTAGGGAAGTTAGGGTTTTGTTTTATTTTAGGAAAAAAATTATAGCTTAAGGTGTGGGGGGTGATTTGATGGTTTGAATTCAAATAAGCATAAATCGTGGGGAACTGAGAAGGTTGGGGGAAGAGAGTGGGGTAGTGGTGTGACGGTTGTAAGGCTAGGGAGTAGGGTCAATGAGTGCGGCTGTCACATCATCACGTGACAGTAGTAACCGCCCTATTCTGTCTTGCCTGGGTAATTCGCCTAGCCCAGAGCACCGCTCACGTCCTCCACACACACACACACTTTGCTTAAAGCAAAGTGTTTTATCCTCATGCTTCCATTGCCCGAGTACATGTTCCTGCACAGCAAAGACAAACCACCTCTTGCAAGGAAAAACAATCTTATCCTAGGATTTACTAAACTATACTAAAATTTTTAATATTACTAGATAAAATATACCTATTTTAATGGAAAAATAGATCTATTTTACTCCCCCTTAATATATATATATATATTTTATAAAAGCAGTAAAAACATACCATGTTGCCTCTTGGTCAACGCCCTAGTTATTGTCGCGGGCACGACGTTTGCCTTGCCCAAGTTAGGGCTCTCATTCACAGAGGAGTTGAAGATACTCATCTGGCTTCTCAATTGCCTGGCCATAATAGGCCTACAGTCTCTATCCATTTACCTTGAATACCTTACTCGTTTTGGGATTCATCACCTCTACTGCTCCATTAGGATAAGAAGTTTGGGCCACAAACGAACCAACCCACTTGCTAGATAACTTTCCAGAGACGAGCTTAAACCTGGAATGGTACAACAAGACTTGTTGCTCAGGTTCAAAACTCCTTGACCTTGATAAGTGCATCGTGAGTCTTCTTCATCCTTTCCTTGTACAATGTCGAATTATCATAGGCATTGAGCCTAATCTCTTCAAGCTCTTGTAATTGGAGGTTCCTTGCTTGACCAGCTTCATCCCAATCGAAATTCATCCTCTGTACTGCCCAATAGGCCTTGTGCTCCAACTCCACGGGTAAGTGGCACATCTTGCCAAAGACCATCCTGTAGGGCGACATCCCAAATGGAGTTTTGAAACATGCCTAATGCCCTGAGCGTTTTATCAAGACACATACTCCAATCCTTGCCTATTGGGCTCACAATCTTCCTTAGTACCACTTTCAGTATGCGATTCGACAACTCGGCTTGTCCATTGGCCTGCGGATGATAGGTTGTTGAAACTCTATAGTGAACTCCATACTTAGCCATCAATTCTCTGACAGTTGCATTGCAAAAATGTATTTCTTGGTCACTAATAATCGCTCTGGGTATGCCAAAACGGCTGAAGATGTTGCCCTTCAAGAAATTCACCACGATCGTCGAGTCATTGGTGACTGATGCATGAGCCTCTACCCACTTAGATACATAATCCACCGCCAACAGAATATATTGATTGCCCTTTGAACTGGGTAATGGACCCATGAAGTCAATCCCCATATATAAAAAATTTCCACGGCATGGCAAGAGTCATGGGCATCTCATTCTCTTGGTTATATTGCCCTCCATTTGGCATTGGGCACAACGCTTGCACCACTCGTAACTGTCCTTGAACACACTTGGTCAATAGAAGCCACAATCCAATATATTTCTAACCGTTCTCTTAGGACCGAAGTGTCCTCCACACACCTTGGAATGACAGTGCTCAATGATCTTCGGTTGCTCACGTTCCTCTACACACTTCGAATCACTTGGTCTGTGCACATCTTCCTTAGATATGGTTCATCCCATATGTAGTAACGGCTCTCTATCTTCAACTTGTTCTTTTGGTAGTGGCTTAAATCACTGGGTACCTGTCTCAAAACAATGTAATTGCAAATGTCAGCATACCAAGGTTCAGAATCTCCTTGGGCAAGAGCCAATTCTTCATCCGGAAACGTCTCCTTGATCGGCTCAGCCTCCTCTTCTTGGATTATCCTGCTTAAGTGATCTGTCACCAAATTCTGAGCTCCACTCTTGTCCTTAATCTCCACATCAAATTCTTGAAAGAAAAGAATCCACCGTATCAGCCTGGGTTTGGTCTCTTTTTTATTCATCAGAAACTTCAAGGCAGAGTGGTCTATATAGACTATGGTCTTGCCCCAGAGAAGATAAGATGGAAACTTCTCAAAAGCAAAGACCACGGCCAACAATTCTTTCTCCATGGTAGAGTAGTTGATTTGGGCAGTATTAAGAGTCTTCGATGCATAGTAAATTACGTAGTTTTCCTTACCATACTTTTTCCCAAGAACTCTTCTACGGCATATCTACTGGCGTCACACATCACCTCGAAAGACATCTCCCAATCTGGTGGTTGAATTACAGGTGCTGTGACTAAAGCTTCTTTTAATATTTGGAATGCCTTCATGCAATCCTCATCGAAATTTCACTCGACCTCACTTTGAAGAAACTTGGTCATAGGCTGGGCAATTTTAGCAAAATATTTCACAAACCTTTTATAAAACCCAGCGTGCCCAAGGAACTCTCTCAGCTGCTTGATGTTGGTAAGGTAGGGCAACTTGGCGATGATGTCAATCTTTATCTTGTCAACCTCTATCCCACGCTCGAATATAACATGCCCGAGCACGATTCTCTCTTTGACCATGAAATGGCACTTCTCAAAGTTTAGTACTAGACTCTTATCCACACATCTTTTGAGCACCATCTTCAGATTCTTCAAATATGAGTCGAAGGTCTTGCCATATACAGTAAAGTCGTCCATGAACACCTCAATACAATTGTCGAGCATGTCAGAGAATATGCTCATCATACACCTTTGGAATGTGCCTGGAGCATAATACAATCCGAAGGGCATCACGTACCGAATAGGCAAGTAAAGGTCATCTTGCCATGGTCCTCTTCAGCGACCCAAATCTGCATGTATCCTGAATAGCCGTCTAGAAAGCAAAAGTACTTATTGCCCGCCAACCTTTCCAGCATCTCATCGATAAAAAGCAACGGAAAATGATCCTTCTTGGTCTACAAGTTCAGCTTCCTGTAGTCAATACACACCCTCCATCCTGTCTGCAACTTTGTGGCTACCATCTCCTTCTTCTCATTTTCCACCACTTGAATCCCTGACTTCTTGGGCACGACATGGACTGGACTAACCCATCGGCTATCAGAGACAGGGTAAATGATTCCCAAATCTAATAGTTTCAGGATTTCCTTCATGACGACTTCTTTCATGGCTGGATTCAACCTTCTCTGGGGATCATGAACATGCATCGCATCCTCCTCTAGAAAGATGTGATGCATACACACAGTGGGGTTGATTCATCTTATATCTGCCAACGTCCATCCAATTTCCAACTTGTGCTCTGCCAGCACCTCAGGAATCTGTTCTTCCTCTTCAATGGTCAATTCCGAACTAATTATCACAGGAAGTGTTTCTCCTTCTCCCAAATACACATACTTCAAGTGACTGGGTAATGTCTTCAGCTCGAGCTTAGGTGCCCGCTCTATTGATGGCACCAACATGTCATCTGGCCAGAGTGATGGGATGACTCTCTCCTTTGGTTTATCTCCACACCACCTTGCATGTAACTTGCTACTTCCACAATGTCAACGTCTCTGTCTTGGGCAACATTCGAATCTAGCCCATCTTGTATCAACGCGTCCAGCTGATCTTCTAGGGCTATCTGTGACCAATTTTCTTCTACCGCCTGCTAAAAAGCATCGAGACTATTGACCGTCTCCTCATTGCTAGGATGCTTCATAGAGTTATAAATATCAAAAGAAACCACTTCTCCCGCAAATTCACAAGTTAACTTCCCTGTATCACAATCAATACGAGTTCTTTCCGTCTTAAGGAATGGCCTCCCCAAGAGCATGACTGGGGCTTTTGATGTCTTGCCCATATCAAGGATGTAAAAATATGCAGAAAAAATTAGATCTTGCACCCTTACCAACACATCTTCTAAATCCCTTTAGGCCATACCGTTAACATGTCCGCCAATTGAATTGCTACTCTTGTAGGCCGAAGTGGACCTATGTTCAAATCATCATACATGGACTTGGGTATGAGATTGATAGACGCACCCAAATCTAACATAGCCTTTTCAACTTTCATATTGCTAATGACACAAGGTATGTAAAACATACCTGGATCTCCACACTTAGCGGGTAAGGGACCCGATTGAAGGACTGCAGAAACATTCTCACTTACTTGAAATCGAGCATCATCGGTGTACTTGACCTTCCTAGTACACAAGTCCTTCAAAAACATAGCACATCTTGGCATGGATTGTAATGCAGTCAACAAGGGAATGTTGACTTCTACCTTTTGAAAGATGTCCACGAACTCCTTCCACGAACTCCTTCATCTCCTTATCTTCCTTATCATTGGCAAGACGATTTGGATAGAGAGCTTTGGGTTCATTTGGTTTCCGGCCCTTTGCTCCTGCTTTAGTTCTCATTTCTGCCGCATCCCGTAATGCCTTGTTCCTTATTTCTAAAGCTTCACTACAAGAAAAATGGGCATAGACAACGGGTAAAACACATGGTCTTTAATAAATAGACCCATCGTCTACAGCCATGTAGTCTATTACAGGGCGGTTATAGACAACGCGTTTTCCTCGTCGTCTATAGCCGTCCTGTAATAGACCGCGTTGTCTATAACCGCCCTGTAATAGACTACATGGCTGTAGACGATGGGTCTATTTATTAAAGACCACGTATTTTACCCGTTGTCTATGACATCAATAGACTAAGGTGTTTTCTTATATAGACAACGCATTTTTCCCGTTGTCTATAGTTAATTACAGAAAATGTGTTTTTTTTCCTTTTCCAGTCGTCTATTTGATCATCAGGTCCTGTTGTCTATACTTTTATTTTCAAACAAATCATAATATCATAAATCATCATAATATCATAAATTTAACTTAACATCATACATCAAACATCTCATTTTCATCCCATAAACTATCTCATGATGCCTACACACATTACAAATGTTTTACAACTAGCTAATGAAAATTGTCTCAGAACAGATAAATATGAATGTGGACACTGTCTTGATCTCCAAAACAACAACAATGTATTCTCTAACATTCCATTACCATCACCGCTCAACCAAGTCCATTCATCCATCGAAGTGGTTTCCATCTACATGATCTAAATAAAATCTACTACTTTAATTACATAAATCTTAAGACCTCATAAATATCAAAATAAAAAAAGGCTAACAAACTTACCATCATCATCATTCGGTATATTCATCGACAAAATCAGACCACTCAGTACTGTAGTATCCCGTCTTTCTTGCGTAATAAAATTTATTAATCTAGTAAGAAAAATAAGAATTTTAGTAAAATAAAACTTTTTTTTTCTGAAAATTTTACGCGGCAGATATATTCTACCGGAAAAATGAGTTTTAATTAATTTTTATCATCTCGGTTAATCTGAAACGAAGAAGTTTTTACATTTATCAATAAATGATAAATGTTTAGTCATAAATTGACTGAAGGAAGAATTTAATTTTAATTACGTAATTTTACGTAAATTATCTTTTAAAATTTTAGTTTCGGTCAATTTGAAAATGCTTCGAATCTCCGAATCTTTTTGTAAGATTTTTATTTAAGGTTCGTGAAACCTTAAGCTAATTTCCTGTGTTGAGAAATTATAGAGTTATTAGAGGATTAATTTGTTGTTAATTAATTGAATTTATTAATTAATTAACTAATAAACCTAACTTAACAATTAAGTTAGATTAAAATAATAAACCTAGTCTACCCTACCCTATGCATGAGATGCATATATCCTCTCTCTCACCTCTCTCACTCACGCACGCACACCACAACACAAGCAGCAACTCTCTTCTCTCTTCTCTTTCATTTCTCTCGACACACACATGCACACACACTCCATTGATGATCAACCTTGAGCTCAAGAAGCAAAGATCAATCCATCCTTAAGTAATTAATCAAGGTTGGATTTATGTTTTTGAAGTTATTATCTCGAGATCTATGGTTGAATCTTCCATCTTTATATATATATATATATGATCAAAAAATTGGGAGAAATTTTGGAATGAATAGATGTTCTTCATATCTTAGTATTATGCTTGTATGATGATTATATAATCATTGGTATGATTAAATCAAGCATGAAGAACCCTAACCCTATTTTCTTGAAGAAGTCGAGAATTATGAAGAAATGGTCATGTTTTTATTCATGCATTGTTTGATGTTTTGATCTTCATGGATTATGCTTAGAATATGATTATAAGATCAAATATGTAATTAGATTTAAGCATGAAAATCCCTAGCTATTATTTTCATTTTTTCAAAAAAAATAAGAAAATGAAGAACAATTGATGCATGAATTGTATGTTTGTTTTCATGATAAATATGAGCTTAGTTAATTATTCTAAGTATATTTCATGTTGGAAGTAAGCATGAATTCCCAACATATCTCATTTTATTATTAAGTGTCGAAAATTAGGGTTTTAATTAGGGTTTTGAAGATTTGATGAAGAAAGATGTAATTGACGGATAATTCCATGTTATATAATGTTAATGGTAATTGTTGAATCAAGAGTTAGTGAATTAAAAGCATAATTAACCCTAGAAACCCTAGAAAGTTAAATTAGGGTTCTTAAATTAGGGTTTATAGTTTAATGGTTAATTGAATGAAACTAAATGAAGAAATAAGCTTATAATATTTAATTAAGTATATTAGAAATTAAAAAGAAGAGAAAATAATTCTAAATCCTAAAATTAAAACCACCGAAAATTAAAATAAATAAATTATTAATTTATTTTTAATTAAGAAATTAATTGCATTTATGAATTAATTACTAAAAATGTAATATTGTGTAATTTTCTGGAAATTTAATTCAGAATATTAAAGATTTTCTATTTTTGGATGATTTCCCGATTTGGGAGTTTATATGCTAATCGAGTTGAATATGTGTAATGAATGTATAAATATGTTTGATATGATGGAATATGTGCGTGGAATTAATTTGAGAATTTTCTGGATCCGTTAGACGGATTAAAATCGACTTAGTCGATTATGTTAAAAAGTAATGAATGAATGTTTATGAATGAATTTGAAATGTTGAAGTTTGATTGATGTTTGATGCTTAATGAGGGATTAAAATAGATTAAGAGTGTTTAAGGAATTAAGATAGAAATTCTCGAGGTTCGTCGAGTTTCGGCGTAGAAGTTTGAATCGAATTACGTTAAGATTATCGAAGTAGTTATTCGCTAGAAGTTCTCGTTCTAAAGTCGTTATCTCGTTTCGAATTAAAGGAGCAAGTGGAAGCCGGAGCAGGAACGTAAAGTAAGAGGTCGACCAAGCGATAAAGTTTAAAGTTAAAGCTTAAATCGTTCAGGTGGGCTTTCTAAACTGAAAAAACGTGAAAAGCATGTTATCGTATGATTTTCAAATCTTTGATACTTGCCAAATTATTTTTTTAAATGCTAAGTATGTTACCATCTACTAAAGAAAGACGAATTCGGTTCCGCGCAAGGTGGAATCTGTGTACACATTAGTAATCGTGCGCATTTCTTTGATAGGCCGATTATTCACAATCGTGAGCCTTACCTTGATATGCCGGTTGCAAGTGATTGAGAAAGATGCCTCTTTCTCATCACCATTATTTATTGTAGATATGGTTCATACCGTTATAAATGTCTGCAGACAAATGATTTCTGAGGAAAAGAAAATATTTTTAGCATTTTACGAGTTGTTTTTCAGAAAATCCTCGTATTATATTTTCTAGCAAGTTTTTCATATATAGCTGTATTCAACAAAGTTTTCAAATGTTTTCGGCATGTGTTCACTGAGTACGAAGTACTCATCCCTGCATGTTATTTCTAAAATGTGCAGGTTAGCAGGGATGAAGATGACGAGTGTTGGGCTGATTGTTGTTGTTGTTGTTGTTGTTTTGATGAATGTAGAGCCTAGATTATATGTCGTCATACATATAATCTCTCGTATTCCGCTGCTATGTTAAGATGTTTTGATATTCTATAAATGATGTTTTGAATTCTGAATTCTAGAATCGAATTATGTTGAAGTCGTTGAAACCCTTGAGTCGAACTATGATCTAAAAGTTGAACTCTTTTTTTCAAGTTTTCTTTTGGAACTCAACCTTGATATAGTATATAAGTCAATCTTTGTTTCCATGAAGCTTTGTCGAACTTGAAACAGTCTTTTTTATCGTGCTTTCTTGATCCTCAATTCACCTTGTCACTCTCGTGATCAATATCGATTATTTGGTTGATCAGGTCTTTTGATTCGAGCTGATTTAAGTTATATTTATCGATATGCATGTCATTATTGAAATTAGTTGATTGTCTTGTTGATCTCGAATCATGCATGTCGTATTTATTCTAAAATCGATGAATTGTTGAGTATGAACATCCTTTGTTATTTTCAACAATAGCCGGGTCGCTATTAAATTCCATTTGTTAATCATAAATTGTGTAAGTCGTGGGACCTACCGGCCTTGACATCTGATATCCGGGTCGGGCTGCGACAGAGTGGTATTAGAGCATTGCTTTCTGCTCTGATTAAAATTATTCAAGTCTAGTTGGTTTGAAACCCTAGGTTTGATTAGAACAATATATTTTCTGCTCTAAAATGTTATTTTGAAGGTCTAGTCTGGTTTGAATTCCTAGACTAGTTGAGTTTAACAACAACGAAAGTCCAGCACCTCTCATCTCATCCAGCTATCCAGGTACGAATTTCAAAAGTTTTCTAGTTTAAAGATAGTAGAAAAGTTGAAAGTTAAGTTGTATATATATATATTTATGTTGTGTTTGAGCTTCTAATGCGATTGGTTGTTGGTGATCGATCATAAGCGAGATGATGGATCAGTTGTGCAAGCAAGTTGAGTGTTTATCTGTGGAATGTAACATAAGCCTGGAACACCCTTTTGGAAGCGACATTGAGTATGTTGAGACTGTGGATTCTAAAAAATATTCGTAGTTTCGGTTTAGCTAATTAATTAAATTTTTCTTTATAGGATGTCCAACTCTCGAAGCGTAGCACCAATGATTGAATTTCACCACATACATATGAGCTACACGGAAACCATAGCAGAGTTCTTAGCTCGGTTTCATAGGGTTTGGATGGACATCCATGAATCAAATATCTCGGGAGTTATCGGTATAGTTAGGTTAGTTCCTCTGCTTCCTGAGGATTGGCAAGAATGGGCAGCATCGATTGCTCCAAGGTATGTCACTCCCCAATACTGGGATGGTGTTTTGTTCGGAGATTGCAGAGCGTTCATAGCTGCAATTAGTACTCAATATATGTGTTTTTCGTACCCACCTCCTGGACCATACCAGCCATTGATTCCTGTAGGTGAGTTTGGTTTACAACATCTGATACCACAAGACTATCCTATCTTTGAAGAAGTTCCAATCGATCCTTCTTTGAATACTTCCCAAGCTCTGAATTCTTCAGAGTTTGAGCCTTTCTTAGGATCTCAGTTCGTTCCTTATGTTCCTCATGAAGGAAGTAGCTCAGGGCCATCACTATGATAGTGACGAGGAGAACGTTGATCCAGAAGTTGGACCAACCGAAGGATATTTCCATCTCCGTCGAATACCGTTTAGCCATTTAAGTTTTCAGCCTAGCTTTAGGCCTTCGCCAGGAGATGATTATACCCATGCCCCTCGATTAACGTTGGATGGAGTAGAGAGAGCAGAGGAGAGTACGGAATCGGAGGAAGAAGATCCAAGTGAGGAGGATCCGATAGAGGACAAAGAGAAGGAAGAAGAAGAGGATCCGTCGGAGGATAAGCAGTAAAGCAAAAGAAGGGATGTTGAAGGAAGTTAATGAGAATTAACGAGAAGGAAAATAATGTAAATATAATGTAATAGAATAGTTAATCAAACAACTTGTACATTTTATCGTTTGTTGTAAATAAGCTCTCGTACATAGAAGCATAATATGATTGTTGTAGCGAATTGGAAGCGACGTAGAATTCCGCTCCGATAAAATATTTTGCGTGATGTTAGAAAAATCACGACTAACGTAGGGAATTTTTGATGTAAATAATTCCCTAACTTTTGTAAAAGTCCTCGAAGAGGCAAGTTTTTCCGTTAAATGAAGAAGTACGGCCAAAGAGGTCGTTTTGATAATTTTCAAGTTATTTTGTTGTCATAATTTTGATTAGATTATCTCATAAAGAAAGCAAAGGAAGATGAAATGACGAGAAATGTTATATGATATAAGATGAAGTATAATCGAAAAGGAAAATCGTCAAAACCAAAAGATAAAAGGAAGAAAGCTCGTCAAATGCCTGGAAGCATGAAAGAAACACTTTAGCACGTAAAACCAGCGCTCGTTGGAAGAAAAACCCCGTAACTTGTTCCAGTGCTCGCCGGAAACCCACCGCTCGCCGGAACTCGCCGCTTGCTGGAGTAGAAAAGCCGAAGGTGACCCCAGCGGTCGCTGGAATTCCCAGCGATCGCCGGAATCCAGCGGTCGCTGGAGTGCTGAACAGCAGCAGACGGCGGCAGCTTGGGTGGCGCGATTCCGGCAGAAGGCAGCGGCGGTGCAGAATGTTTCAAGCAACGTTCAGGCTACTTTTACGCAGCTGTTTGATGGCTGTGTGATGGAAAACGTTGGTAGTTCAGGCCGGAAGAAACGAGTCGAATAGTTCGTTCGTAGTTTGTTACATTTTTGTTGTTCCATTAGACATTTTCTTCTTTCGATAGTTTTATATTAGTAGAAGAGTTTTAATCAAGTTTAGATAATAAAGAAAAAATTAATAAGTAGAAGAAGGTCGAATCAAGCTCGAATGAAGAAATTTTCTTTTTCTTCATCATGCGACCTTGAGACACGGAATGACGAAGATGACGTGCGGGATGGTTCGATCCATCCCCGAATGTTTCGTTCGTCCCATTTGTGGTTCGTTCCGTTCTTCATTAGTTTTGTTCGTAAATAGTTAGAGTACAGAGTTTTTAGGACAGTAACTATGGGTGTTTTGCAAAAATAGGACAATGTATTGCGGGCTTGTAATTTTAGGACAAAGTTTTCAAAATTGCTCAATTTTTGGACAAAAATAGCCCGATCGAGCTAAATCGCACGTGTTTTGCACGTGACGTTACTTTATTCGGCCCAATGATGATTTGGCTGCCAACTAAGCTGATGAGTCATAAAAAAAATGAATAAAAAATAAAGAAAAGAAAAAATAATTAAAAACCCATTCCTCTCTCCTCTCTTCTCTCTCCCAAGCTGGTCTCTTCCTCCATCTCTCTCTCTCGTCCACTGCCCCACCTCCGCCGTCGCCACCATCTCCTCCTCTAAGTCATTATGTGGAATTTTTTTTCTTGCCGGTGACCAACGCTACCTTTCCCGATCAGTTGATGTGGATAAAGAAAACATGAGCGGTGGCGGCAGAGGAAAGGATTGTGCCTCCACCACCGCCTGAATCAGTCACACTTCCTCTCTCTATCTCTTTCATTAATCTCTCCCTCTATCTCTTTCATCCCCATCTCACTCACAACAACAACCACAACCAATTTCCCCCAATTTCATCTTTCGATTCACCGGCCAGTCGAGCGACGTCTATGTGCCGGACTTCCCCTTCAGCCCCCTGCTGTGGTTTAACTACACCGGCAATCTGCCGAACAACACCATGGTCAGAGAGGAGAGAGAACTCTCTTGGCTGCCGCGGCAGACCGAATGAGATGGGCGAAAGAGAGAGAAGAAATTTCTTCAAATTTTGTGGATTTTGCAGACGGGACTAGAGAGAGAGAGAGAGCGAAGAGAGGTGATGGTTGGTGGCGGCGATTCGGGGGTGGGCACGATTTGGGGTTAATTTTTTTCGTTTGGGGGTGGGTCGGCGGCGGAGGTGGGCTAAGAGAGAGGTGATGGTGAGGAAGAGAGAGTAGAGAGAGGGAAGATGGGGGAAGGGAGGAGGTCATCAGTGGAGGTGGGCGAAGAGAGAGAGAAATAGAGAGCTGCTGTGTTGGTTGTGTATAGGAGCGAGAAAGAGGGAGGGAGAGATGGAGAGCTATGTGATGGTGGTGGTGGCGGTCGAAGAAGGTGGTGGTGGCGGTCGAAGAAGGTGGTGGTGGCGGCGAGAAGATGGTGGTGGTGGCGAAGGGGGAAGGTGGGGGAAGAGAGATTTTTCTGTTTTATTATTTTTTTTATTGAAAAAAATGAGATGGCACTTAGTTGGCAGCTAAATCATCATCGGGCCGAATAAAGTAACGTCACGTGCAAAACACGTGCGATTTAGCCCGATCGGGCTATTTTTGTCCAAAAATTGAGCAATTTTGAAAATTTTGTCCCAAAATTACAAGCCCGCAATACGTTGTCCTATTTTTGCAAAACACCCATAGTTACTGTCCTAAAAAAACTCTGTACTCTAAATAGTTAGGTTCTTAATTATTTAGTTATATTTTCTTTTTCATTAGCTATATATTTTTGTGCTGTAGGAAAAATGTTTGAGATAAAGTAAATCATCTCAAAAGAATTTATGATGAAGTTTATATATCAAAATAATATTATTCATTTTTTATTTATAAAGAATGTACGAGCTAATTAAATTTAGCAAATATATATATAATAATAATTACTACTGGAAATTTTTTTTTTATGATGGTGAAAATGAATCGTTTGATTCATTGATAATGATGAGAATGAATCTTTTGATTCATTAAAATTATGATGAAATTAATGTGCTAAGACGATATTATTTCTTTTATAGGAATATATGAGCTAAATTAAATTTAGCAAAGATGAGTAGAAAATATATATATATATATATATATATATATATATAATTTTGCTGTTTAATGGTTGTAGTAATATAAGAAGAATGAATAGTATGATTTATTATTTATGACAAGAGTGAATTGTTTAATTCATTCATAATGATAGGACATTAAATCCTTAATTTACAATGTATGATGATCTTTGATTCACTACATTTTATGAGCATGTTACATGTGATTGAAAGTTTTGATAAGAATGAATCGTGATGAGTATGAATCGTGTGATTCATTAGAAGTATGATGAACATGCTATGCGTTAATGAAGTAATCAAGAAATTTTTCTAAGTTCTAAAATCTAGAAAAAATTTATTTCCTTTAATCAAATTTAAAGAAAGAAGAATCCTTTTGATTAATCAAATTAGAGGATAAAAATTTCGTTATAAAGAAATAATAATTCGAATGAAAATCCTGGTTAATAAGAAAATGCCACTAAGAGGTAGACCAAGAGGCAGAGGTCGAGGAAGCATTGAGGACAATGAACCAGAAAGAGAACCTACTCCACCTCCTACTCAACTAGAAAGTAGAATAGAAGAATTATTTTTGCGACAAAATCCCCCAACTCTTGATGGAAGGGAAAGTCCTTCAGAAGCCGAGGAATGGATTCGGGCGTTAGAAAGAATTTTCCGTTTTCTTCGTTGTACGGATCAAGAACGTCTTACATGTATGTCTTGCCAGCTTTAAAGGTTCTGCGGATTACTGGTGGGAAGCTCGTCAAAGAGCATACACCCCTGAACAGTTGGAGAATCTAACATGGGAACAATTCAAGGATACATTGTTCGAAAAGTTCATTCCTAGGAGTTATCGCAAGCAAAAGGAGAATGAGTTTTCTAACCTTAAACAGGGAAAGAAATCGGTATCTGAGTATGATAGAGAATTTTGCGATCTATCACGTTTTGCTCAAGACAAGGTGGA
Organism: Agastache rugosa; assembly: GCA_031470985.1. NCBI lineage: Eukaryota > Viridiplantae > Streptophyta > Magnoliopsida > Lamiales > Lamiaceae > Agastache > Agastache rugosa. The sequence goes on from CM062604.1 coordinate 20,660,385, forward strand.
CACAGACGAGAAAATGGCTGAACTTTTCCGAGCAGGCCTTCGGCAGGAAATAAGAATCGTTTTGGCCAGTCAAAGTGCGTTGTCATATGCAGAGACTTTAAATAGAGCTCTGGATATGGAATTGGCTATGCAGCCAGATAAGTCTTCTCAGACTTCAGTAACTACCCAAATTCAAGCTCCAGCAACAGTGGCAAATCCACAGTCATCCAACCAAAGTCAGAAGCGAAAATGGAATTTTGGAAGTCAATCTAGTAAGAAACCCTGGCAAGGACAGCAAGGACAACAACGTCAGCAGTTTAATCAAGGACGATTTAAGCAGCCTTTCCCTAGTCAAGGCAATTCATCTCAAGGAATCTGTCCATGTCCTAAATGTAGCAAGATGCATCAAGGAGTCTGCAAAGCTGGAAGTAATAGCTGCTATACTTGTGGTCAAGTTGGTCATTATTCATATCAGTGCCCAACTAAACTGCAAGGAGCAGGAGGAAGTAGACCAACTCATAATTCACCTCAGAGATTGAAGGCAATAGAAGTTGTTCCTCAGCAACGGCAGCAGCAACGAAATCGCCAGGGGCAGCGATTCCAGCAAAAGTAAAAGCAAACCCAGCAATTGAGAATGGAACCCCAGCAGCAATATCAAAGGATTTTTCCTCTTGATCAGAAGCCGTTCGACAAAGATCAAGGAAATTTGACAGGTATGGGTCAATTAAATGACATACCTATTATAATTATATTTGATACTGGTGCATCGCATTCATTTATATCAGAGGCATGCGTAAATAATCTTGATCTTAAGATAGAGCGTGCTAGTTAAGACTTAAGAGTAACTACACCGTTAGGTAAATCTATCTCAGTTACTCCCATCTGTCCTAATATAGAGTTTGAAATAGGATCTTTCAAGATGATAGCTAAAACCCTGAATTTAATTAAAATGTGGGATGTAGATATTATTTTGGGAATGGATTGGTTGACCGAGAATTTGCAAGCATTCAATGCAAGCAAAGGCAGATTTCATTTCATAGCCTGGTCAGGAACCAACTCTATTTTTCGGAATAGAAAGGAGTGGTAAGAGATCGCCGATTATCTCGGCAGTTCAAGCAAAAAGATTGTTGAAAAAGAAAGATGTGAAAGCATATCTTATCTATCTCAATAAGAATAAAGATAAAGAGAACAACATTGAAGATGTAGCTGTAGTTAGGGAATACCAAGACGTATTTCCAGAAGTTTTGCCAGGTTTGCCACCAGATAGGCAAGTGGAGTTTACAATAGATCTTGAAATATGATCAGCTCCTGTTTCCAAGACACCTTACATAATGGCTCCAAAGAAATTGCAAGAGTTGAAGATTCAACTACAAGAGTTGCTTGACCTAGGTTTCATTAGACCTAGTGTTTCTCCGTGGGGAGCACCAATTTTGTTTGTTAAGAAAAAGGACGGTAGTTTGAGGATGTGCATCGACTATCGAGAATTAAACAAATTAACCTTGAAGAATAGATATCCTCTGCCGAGAATAGATGATCTATTTGATCAGCTCAAGGGAGCAAGTGTATTCTCGAAAATCGATCTGAAGTCTGGTTATCATCAGTTGAAGGTTAAGCAGGAAGATATTTCCAAGACGGCTTTCAGAACAAGATACGGACATTACGAGTTTGTACTAATGCCATTTGGTGTGACAAATGCTCCAGCAGTATTTATGGATCTCATGAATCGAGTATTTCATGAATTTCTGGACAAATTTGTCATAGTTTTCATTGATGACATTCTCGTGTATTCAAAGAATGAAATGGAACACGAAGAACATCTCAGAATTGTTCTGGAAAGGTTGAGAACCGAGAGATTGTATGCCAAATTCAGTAAATGTGAATTTTGGATGAAAGAAGTACATTTCCTTGGACATGTTGTTTCTTCTGAAGGAATCATAATTGATCCTTCAAAAGTACAAGCAGTTCAGGAATGGAAAGTTCCAACTACGCCACATGAAATTAGGAGTTTCTTGGGTCTAGCAGGCTATTATCAGAGATTTATCGAAGGATTCTCCAAGATAGCTAAGCCAATGACCCATCTTCTAAAGAAAGAATCAAAGTTCAAATGGTCAGAAGAATGTGAAGAAAGTTTTCAAGAACTTAAAAGGAGACTGACCACTGCCCAGTGCTATCAGTTCCAGATTCGGATAAAGATTATTGTTGGGAAAATTATAAGGTTTCGATTTGATACCAAAACCCAACTGATTCTCCAACCGAATAGATGATCGCGTCAACCTAAATAGTGTTTTCCAGCTAGCCTGTTTGAGCTTTAGATTTTCTAAGTTTACAGGTTAAGGAAGCGGAAGACAGCAGACGACCTAGCTGTGTCTACAGCAGGAGTCAGCTAGCGGAAGACAGCAGTCGACCCAGCTGTGTCTACAGCAGGAGTCAGACAGCAGGCGTCAATCTTCAGCTGAGTCCTCCAGCAGAGCATGATCAAGTCGAAGAGAATTCGAGCCGAGTTCAAAACACAAACTGTCCAACAGACGAACAAAGGGAACTAACACTGAAGACTTCACTTCAAGTCAGTCCAGCTCTAAATTCAAAAGCCAGCTCCAAAGGCAGAAGATCCCGGCGTCAGAGGAAATCAACATGCCTCGACCAATGAGGGATTGCCAAATCAGTATCCTAAACTTCAGGACCTAGGATGTGACACAAATGAAGACAGGTGCAGATTCGCCCAACGGCAGATCTTGAATTTAAGAAGAGTAGGTAAGATTCAAACGGCTCCTCCAACGGCTAGTCTTGAATCTCTACCTATATAAACCCGTCTTCAAACTTAGGATCAGATACGAAAAACTCTCTACAAGCTTTCATTCTCTGAAATCATCAATCTTTCAAAAGCTCTCAAGCAGTTTTACATCGTTCAAAGAACACTTTATCTTATAGTGTTTCTAGTTCAGAAACTGCTTAGTTTTTCGTCTGTTCCCTAGGCCAAACTCTTTGTATATCTTAAGCCTAGATTTCGAACGAGTTCATCATACTCTAAAGTTCTTAATTGTAAGAACTCGTTCACAGTTGGAACCCCAAACCAAACCCCTCTTACCCAGAAAGGTTAGGTCAAGGTTACGCTTGCTTGAAGCAGGAAATTCAAGTGTGTAAGGTTTTTTCAGTACCCGTAAACTAAAAGGTTAGGCTTGACAGTGCCCGCAAACTGTTGGAACACAGCTCGGGTTAGAGTTGTGAAGTTGCTTGGTACTTGGAAACCAAGTGGTAGTGAATTACCAGTGAACCTGGTCGTGGATGTAGGAGATGTTACTCCGAACCACGTTAAAATTGCTTTGTTCTTTATCGCTTTGTTTTATGCATGTAACTAACCCCTCATGAGCATACATTTCAAGCTGCATAAAATTAACTAACTGAAAAGTAGAACAGAGCTTTGCAATATGATTTGAAGCAACAGACGGACTTTCCAAACCCATCAACTTCCGCACACACACTCACACAGCCAGCTGTGTTGATCAAGCTGCCATCCTGCTGGATCGAGCACAGCCAACTCTCTGAAAAGAGTTTTAACTTGGAAAAGTTTTTAAACCTTGGTGTATTCACCCCCTTCTACACCAATGTATCCGTCTTGGGGACCAACAATTGGTATCAGAGCAGTGGTTCAAAGTTTCAAAATCTTTTTGATAGTGGTCACCTGAACAGATCCTTCAAAGTTTCAAAATCTTTTTAAAATCATTATATTGCATACTGTTTTGGAATCTTCTCTGTGCAGGAATTTTTCAACATTCACTGTCGATGACTATCAGATCTGGAAGATCCAACTCAAAAGCTTTCTGAGCGAGCGTCACAACATGATGTGGGATGTTACCACTAAACGGACCCATCATCATAAACTCAGAAAGTCAAGCAGAAGACTGAATGATCAGGAACGTGAAGATGGCCAAAGCTGATTCAGATCAAAGAATGACTCCAGCTAATGCAAACCCAGCTGGATTCAAGCCAAAAGATGTACCAAAGAGGTCATACATTTTCAAGCCATCACTCCTAGCTGATCTCAGAGCTAAAAGGCAGCAAATAAATTCAGCTGACTGGAATCAAAATCAAAGACAGAATGTCATTCAGCACAGACATCAAGGTCAACTAAAAAGACAGCTGAGAAGGATCTCAGCTGGTTATAAAGCTGAAAATCAACCGAGCTTCACATCAAGATTCCAGCAGACGGGATATCAAGCTAGAGATCAAGCTGACAGACTCCAGCTATGAAATGGACCTCATCAAAGAAAATGGAGTTCAAGCAGTCAACAAGGTCCAAAGAAGAAGTGGACACATTCAAGAACCAACCAGAAGTATCACTCACAAAGGATAAGGACAAATCCTGGTAATTAGTGGAACCCTCATCAACAAAGCCGGACCCAATCACAACTAGGTGCTGAAGGAGTGATAACAGGTCGAGGGACAGACTCAACTGAGGATGTCACCAAGCTTGTTGTAAAGACAGCTGATGATCAAAGCTCATGAATCACCTCAAAACTCTTCAAAGAATATGTCAAGCGTCCTGGTCCCAGCCAATTATTGTGAACGGTTTTCCTGGTGAGTTCAATGCGTATGAATAAAATGCAAAGAACAGGAAATCGAAGATTATACCCCGCAAAGCAGCGGAGAACTCAGCTGATCATGGAACAACTGACATCATCAAAGAAATAAGCTAGTGATAAGACTCCGATCAACTCAAGTAGGAAGCAGCTGTGAAAAGACAGCCACCTACTTTCAAGCAGAATATTCAAGTGAAGAAAGTTCATCCAGTCGAGGGGGAACAAACACAACTGGATCCCAAGGCAGAAGGATTACCAAGCTGAAGAGGAGTCAAGCTCATCTAGACAGATAGAACTCTAAAGGGAACCCAGCTGAAGAAGATTCAAGCTAATCTCCATATACTCAGCTGAGGAAATATGTCAATCAAGCAAAAGAGAAGACCACCGTGATTTCAGCTGGATACTCTGTCCAAGCTGACCAGTCTGCGTCTCATGAATTTATTTCTCTAAGGAATATACTATTTTAGTCCAATTATTTTGAATTCCTAATTTAAGCGGACATATGTTCCTTAGTTAAATTTCTTGATAAGTTTCCTTTCCCATCGCCTTAATTACAAAGACTGCAGAGTACTGTCGCACGATAGGATCGAGGCAGAATGTCAAGCGTTTGAACTGCCTCACGTGCGGTTGTATTACACTCGCTGTAAACATGTCAGAACGTGATGAGTGAATTTCTCCCAGCCATCGATCAGAATATCAATTGTCTCAATCTCAACCGCTGATCCATTATGGCAGTTGATATACATGGAAAAGATACGCAGAATTCTTCCACCTTTATCTCTGCGAATTTCAATTCTTCAAGTCATCTATCTATTCTATGCAAATTCCTCGCTCGATCAAATTTAACAGATTGCAGAGATGGCACCCAAGAAATCAACCGCAGGGATGAACCAGTTCGAAGTTCTTATGACGAAGTTGTCATTTGAAAGTTGCATTTCCACCGCCAACCTTCAAGTCTCTGAACTCAAAGAGATGGTGGATCTCGTCGTAGACTCCGGTCTCTTGCTGTGGGCAACCTCCATGCCCAAGCTTATGCTGAAGAAAGATGCTGCTCTCTTCTATCTCAACATCATTGACGAAGAAGGCTTCTACTCATCTTCATTCGATGTGATTGTCAAAGGCGATGACGGAAAATTTGACTCAGCAACCGTCAACATCAAACTCAACAAGATGCTGCGAAAGGTGTTCAATCTACCCAGCGTAGAAGGATTCATTCCAGACGATTACAACCGTGAGGAAGTGGATGAATTCCTCAGCTAAGAGTTGCTTATCTCCCCATAACCGTACAGAGCGAGCATGTCAAAGCTCCTACTCAACCCAAAGTACAGGCTGCTGCTGGATATCACGCAGAAGTGCATTCTGGGGATAGCTGGATCTCAAGGAGAGATCAGTATTCCAAAGCTCAAGCCGATGATTGCTATGATCAAAGGCGCAAACGTCAACTGGTTTGATTTCTTACTCAACCGACTGATCAAGGAGTCAGAGAAAATCAAGTTCGACTCCACCAGAACGACGTACTCAACCTCAGAGCCCCTATTTCTATGCTCTAAGATTTCATTCTCAATAGAACAAGCTGTGAAAGGATACACTGTAAAGTGGGCTGATTCAGAACCGTTTTTAGAAATGAAGATTCTCTTCCAGATAATTAGTCAAATCAATGATCTCCTGAGGAAACAACCTACTGTGAGCAAAGGCAAGAAACAGCTGGAAGAAACAGAGGCAGATGTTCCTGCTGAGAAGAAACAAAGAAAAAGGAAGACAGCTGACCCCAAACCAGTTGGAGGTCCAGCTGAAAAGAAAAAGAAAACAGTTGTCATTCCACCAACTGAGGCGAGTTTTTCTTCAGAAGAAACTCCAAGTCAAGCAATGGTGATTCTCTCCCCTCAGCCAGTATCAGCCTTTAATCAGTCCAGATCAAACATCCTGGCTGATATGGGGTTGAATGATGAATCATCCAGTTCAGAGGACGAGCTGGATAATCCAAAGAGTCAGACAACTCTTCCCAGCTCACCCAAGCCCTCACCGCCTCACAGCTCTCCGCCCAATCAGCCTTCTCCTCCACCCTCTTCTCCAACCAAAGAGCCATCTCCTGTATACGTACATGAAGATATTCAACTGGCTGAAGCTGCTTTACAGCCAGCTGACAACCAAGCTGAACCATCTTCCACCAATCAAAGCTCACCCCCAAAACAGACATCTCCCAAAGTACAAATCTCCACAGAGTCAGAGGAAAGTGAATCTACTACTTCTCCATCACTCAACTCCTCTAGCTCAACCTTCATGGAAGTTATGTACGAGGAACTACGCATTGCAGGGATCAAGAGTGTTCTGACTCAGTATCCCATCTTGGCGCACCTGCCAATCACCCTCGTCAAAGTGGGAAATCTCAAATTCTATCTGGCCACCAAGATGGCAACTTGGTACCAGAATGAGCAGCTGATCGAGACATTCTCCTACGAGAAATTGAAGACGGATGAAGTATGCCTCCAACACATTTTTGGCTTTGAAAGTCTGGAGGATGCTTACTTGCATCAAAATGATCTAATCAGAGGTATTATTGAAGTATCTCAGCAGTACCCCAAGCCGCACCCAGCAGACATCTGGGAGTCAGCCAATTAGCTCCTAACAGCAGCGGGATGGGAGATACCTTATGGAGATGACATATCCAAAGAAGTCTCAGCTGAGATTACCAAGGAAGTTGTACCAGATAACACAGCTGAGGTAATAATCATTGAAGAACCTTCTGATACAACAGCTGAACCAGAGACAACAGCCCCACCAAGTCCAATTGCCGATGACACTCGCTTGCAGGTCGAGCTCGAGGCAAACAAACCCTATCATGTTGACTCTGCAACTCAAACGGACTCAGATGTCGAGCTCTCAACCACCATGAAAGAAACAATATCTAAAGAGGTTGAAGAAATTCTTTTTCAGAACAGACTGAAGTTTCAAGTGGATACCATTATGCGAATTACAGCTCTAGACTGTCAAGTTAGAGAGCAACGGCGGACAATTGATGAAGTCCACAAAGTTGCTCAAGATTTACAAGAAAGTACAAGTCTAGATCTCAAGCAATCTCTTGTCTCTCAAAGCATTGATCAGTCGCACCTTCTAGAGAAGAGAGTTCCTGAGATTGTAATAAGACATCAAGCTCCACTGGTCGACGACATAGCAAATCTTTCAAGCCAGCTGTTTCGATCAAGCTGCCATCCAGCTAGATCGAGCACAGCCAGGTCTCTGAAAAGAGTTTTAACTTGGAAAAGTTTTTAAACCTTGGTGTATTCACCCCCGTCTCTACACCAAGGTATCCGTCTTAGGGACCAACAATTGGTATCAGAGCAGTGGTTCAAAAGATCACTGTATCTGTGTCAAGCCAGCTGGAAGCCCTCAAAAAGTCCACTCTCTCCAACAGCTCTGACATCCGCCAACTCTTCAACTGGTAAAAACATCTGGATGCTCAGTTCAAAGCTGGAAGCAGCAGCAATGCTCACCTGAACTTCGTCACAGCTGACAACTCAGCCAAGATCGCTGATGTTGAAGCGCTCTCGCCAAGCTCAACGCAACAGTCATTAACCTCTCCGCCTCCCTTGTTGATAATGCCAAAAAGGGGAAAGATAAGAATGATGATAAGAATGAAGCTGGAAAAACAATGGAGAGGGAACCTGCAGCTCAGGGAGAACCTGTGCAGCCAATACAATCGAAAATCGACGACTTCGCCAAAGAGCTGGATGATGAAGAGCCAGAGCCAACTGCAACTGCCAAAGCAGTCAAAAAGATATGGAGAGGGAAGATGGTTGCTCTTGCCAAAGCCTGTGGACATAAGCCAGAAGAATACAAGGACTATCACTGGCTGTGTAACTTCCACAACGAGCAAAGAAGAGAAATGCAAGAGCTGGATAAGATTATCAAGAAGAAAGCTGATTCGCTCAAGCCTGCTGAGAAAAAGCAGAAGAAGAAAAGGCAGAGCTACAGACAAGCTAGGAAGAAACAAATCCAAGCAGCCTCAACTGACAAGAAGAACCCAGATGATATAAATGAAAATTGGGAACGATGCAAATCAGAATTCATCAAAGAATTCTACTACTTGAATCAGTACAAAGGCATGGATCCAGAAACTGCGTTCCAGGATTATCTCCTCGAACTCCATGAGACGGATCCAATGATGGCAAGATCAATTGCCCTATATGCCAAGAGAAACAACATCCAGCTCAAAGCTCCAAAAGTCAAGCAATTGAAACCTCCCACTATAGCTGGAACGAATCTTCCTGACAATGCCTAGATTATCAAAGAAGTTCATCACTGGGCTGGCGAAAGAGGAATCTCCAAATCTAAAAATCAAGATGAATGGAGAAACTTGGAAGAATTCATCGTCAACAGATATGGTCTCAAAACTGACCATCAAATTGATGAGCAGAGGAAGCAGAGTTGAAGTACCAGCCATCTGGGAATTTTATCTTTTAAATATTTTCTTTTTGTAAAATTGTAAAATTTCCTTTATTAATGAAAAAGTTCGCTTTTGATCTCAAGACCACCCTGATGACAATAACTCTTTGTCCAGGCACTGAACTCTGAATTTGTTTACCTGCTGTGAATGTTTAAACTTTTGAAAACCCATTTTTTTGTTAAGGGGGAAGTAAATTGTTTTTCTCAGTTAGGTTTTGGCATCATCAAAAAGGGAGAAATTGTTGGGAAAATTAATAGAGTTTTGATTTGATACCAAAACCCAGCTGATCCCAACCGAGTAGATGATTGCACAAGCCTAAGCTTTTTTTAGCTCACCTGTTTGAGCTTATAGAGTTTCTTAGTTTACAGGTAGTCGCTGAAGACAGCAGAAGACATGGCAGAAGACACAGCTAAGCAGACAGCAGAGGTATTCAGCAAAGCAGACTTGTTGGGAAAATTAATAGAGTTTTGATTGGATACCAAAACCCAGCTGACCCCAACCGAGTAGATGATCGCACAAGCCTAAGCGTTTTTCAGCTCACCTGTTTGAGCTTATAGAGTTTCTTAGTTTACAGGTAGATTCGCTGAAGACAGCTGAAGACAGCAGAAGACACAGCTAAGCAGACAGCTTAAGAACTCAGCAGAGCAGACTCAGCAAAACAAGACCAAGCAGAGTCAAAGATCCTGCAGTATCAAGACCCAGCTCAATGACGGAAGCCCAGCTCAGTGTCAAAGACCCAGCTCAGTGTAAAAGACCCAGCTTAGTGTCGATGACATAGCTCAGGTCTAAACAGCTCAGGTCAGTAACACAGCTCAGGTTGAAGATACAGCTCAGGTTGATGATACAGCACAGGTCTAAGATATAGCTCAGAGTCGAGACGCAGCAGAGTCCAAGACGCTGATGACACAGCAGAGACGCTTGACAGCTCGAAGACGAAGACCTTCTCCAAGACAAGATCCCAATGTCAGAAGATCTTGTCTGACGCAGTCAAATCAGAGAAGGAATAGCCTCTGCAGATGCAGACCTACTTCGTAGGTAAAGGCCAGAAGTCAACAAGAGTAGGTAAGATTCAAATGGCTCTCTTCCAACGGCTAGTTTGAATCTCCACCTATATATATACCTCCTCACTATTGAATAGAAGAAGCTGGTGAGGCTGGCAAGACGACTGAAGAAATAGAAGAAAACAGAAAAATGAACAACGATCTACAAAGCCAAATCTTTCTAGAACACCCAACTACTACCGTGTTCTTAGTTGTTCACGATTCGGTCATATAGGCAGAATAGATCAGAATAAATATCTTAAGCCTAGTCTGAACGAGTTCATCATACTCCTTGTTCTTCATTGTAAGAACTCGTTCATAGTTGGAACCCCATACCCAAACCCAAACCCAGAAAGGTTAGGTAAAGGTACGCTTACTCGAAGCGCGTAATTCGAGTGGATAGGTTCTTCAGTACCCGGAAACTGAAGGTGTAGGCTTGGCAGTGCCCGCAAACTGTTGGAACACAGCTCGGGTTACAGTTGTGAAGTTGCTTGGTACTTGGAAACCAAGTGGTAGTGAATTACCAGTGAATCTGGTCGTGGACGTAGGAGGGGTTACTCCGAACCACGTTAAAAATGCTCTTGTTATTTATCGCTTTGTTTTATGCATGTTACTAACTCTCATAAGCATACATTTCAATCTGCATAAACTGACTAACTGAAAAGTGAAACAGAGCTTTGCAATATATTTGAAGCAACAGACGGACTTTCCAAATCCACCACATTCCGCACACAGCCAGCTGTGTTGATCAAGCTGCCATCCAGCTGGATCGAACACAGCCAGCTCACTCAAAAGAGTTTTAACTTGGAAAAGTTTTTAAACCTTGGTGTATTCACCCCCCCTCTACACCAAGGTATCCGTCTTGGGACCAACAATTGGTATCAGAGCAGTGGTTCAAAAGATCACTGTATCTGTCAAATCAGCATTTCATTGCTGATAGTGGTCACCTGAACAGATCCTTCAAAGTTTCATTTTTTAAAAAAAAAAAAACAATCATTATATTGCATACTGTCATGGAATTTTCCCTGTGCAGGAATCTTCCGACATTCTCTGTCGATGATTATCAGATCTGGAAGTTCCGACTCAAAAGCTTTCTGAGTGCGCATCACGACATGATGTAGGATGTTATCACTGACGGACCCATCATCATCATGAAATCAGAAAGACAAGCAGAAACCTTACCTGGAGCTGAACCAGTTCTCCGGCAAGTTGTGAAGCCCAAAAAGGAGTACTCTCCAGAAGAAAGAAGACAAGCTGGTTTGGACAGCTACGCTCGCAACGTCATCTCCTCAACAGTGACGAACGCTTATTTAAGCAAGATTATCAACTGCGAGACAGCTAAGGGGATGTGGGACACTCTAGCCAAGCTGTGTGAAGGCTCAGAGGAAATTCAAGAGAACAAATTCTCAGTTGCATGCCAGAAGTTGGACAACTTCAAGCAACTCCCCTACGAGTCCATCGAGCAAATGGAGCTTAGATTCTCCAACCTCGTCATCAAGATCGAGACGATCCGAACGGGAAAATATACAGTTCGAGATAAGAACTTGAAAGTTCTTACAGCTCTCTCCTCAGAATGGTGCACACACAAAGTGGTTCACCAAAGCAGAACTGATCTTGGCAGTATGGAGACTGAAAAATTGTTCTCCATCTTGAAAGCCAACGAATTTGATCTGGGGATTACAAGCAAGGATTCATCCAGCAGAATGAATGAAGCAGAGCTGAGGATCAAGCCAAGAAAAAAAGCTCAATCAGCTCAGCTTGGAAGGACCAACAAGGAGCTCAGAATTATGAGCAAAGAAGATTTGAACGAAGAAGTTGCCATGCTTGTACGGAGCATTAATCAGCTGGAACAAAGCAAGGAAAGGTACAAGAATATCGTGAAGGTTCATCACGACAAGCAACTCTATCCAAAGAGAAACCTAGCTGAGTCATCCTCCGTGAGAAAGGATAAAAGGTTTGAATCGAGCGAAATGGATAATGATCAAATCTCCGTCTCCGACTCAGATTAGGATGATTGCTCTGATTAAGATGTCTGAAACATCTTATTGATTCAACCAACGAAGAAAATGAAGAAACCCAGCTAGCTGACTGGGACCAACTGTGAAATAAAGACAGCTGGATACAAAACTGAAAATTCAGCCAGTCATTCAGCTGAGTACATTGGTCTCAAGAGAAGAATAGAGAAGCAGTACTTGAACCAGCTGGATTAGGGACAGCTGTCTACTTGCTATACAAACTGAGACTTCATCAAAGAAATGAGCTGATGGTGAGAAAATCCGCTCAAACGAAGTAGGATGCAGCTGAAGAAAATGCCACCTACTATCAAATCAAGATTATCCATTGTTGGGAAAATTCACATCGAAGCACAATCTGCTGAAATCCAAGTCAAGATGATGTGTGTGAATTATTTGGACTGCTCAAACCGGATAAAGAAAAGCTCATCCAGCTGATGGGAAACAAACTCAGCTGGATCCCAAAACTCAGAAGGATTTCCCAGCCAAAAAGGGAATCAAGCTCCGCTGGACATCAGTCGAAGAGCTAAAGGGAACTCAGCTGACTAAAATTCAAGCAAAATCTACAAATACTCAGCTGAGGAGAACTGTCAATCAAGCAAAGGAGAAGACCGCTGTAATATCAGATGGATACTATGTCCAAGCTGACCGTTCAGGAAGGGAAACCAACAGAGGGGGAATCAAGCTCAGCTGGATAGTTAAACTGAAGGAGTAACTCAACATTAAGAAACACAGTGGTATCAGCTGACTACAAAGTTCAGCTGACAGGTTTGCAGTCTTTCATTTACTTCCCTGAGGAATATGCTATTTAAGGATAAAATTATTTGAATTTAAATTCAAAATTCACAATCTTTCCTTAGAAGGATTCGTCAATAAGCCATCCAGCAAATCGAATCCCATCGCATTTAATGAAAAGCATGCAGGGTACTGTAGCTCGGGAAAGTCGAGGCAGAAGTCAGAACGTTTTGACTACCTCACGCGCGCGTGACCTACAATCTACATACGCACGTCACTTAACGTGTTGCGCAAATCTCTCCCAGTCGCAGATCTTGAATTCAAATCTAAAGATCTCAATCGTTCATCAAGATAGACGGTTGATATATATATATCAAAGATATGCAAATCGTCGCCATATTTACTTATTATCTCTGAAATTTTTCTGCAAATCAAGTTCTTGTTTATCTCTCTGCAAAACTCTTTTCTCTTGTACTCTTCTAACTCCTCAATACAGATATATTCAATGGCACCAAAGAAGATAACCCTGTGAGCGAACCAATCGGAGAACCTCATGTCAAAGCTGCACTTTGAGAGTTGTTTAACTCTCAAGAACTACAAGAACTCGGAGTTCCAGGAAGTGCTGGATCTCATCGAGAAGGCAGGCCTACTTCAATGGGCGACGGCGCGTCCGAAGAACATCTTCCGCCGGGAAGTAACAGAGTTCTTCATGGAGATGACGAACAGAGAAGAACGTCTCCGCTCCAACATCACCCTCCAACTCAAAGAAAAGACAGGGCATACAACTCCCTGGGACGTCGACATCAACATCAACCGGATATTGCACAAGCTGTTCGGATTGAAAACTCTTGGGGACCGCTCCCCAGACAACTACACCAGAGAAGAGATCCAGGCCGAATTGGATCAGATGCTGTTCAAGCCGGAACCCTACAGGGCAAGTATGTCCAAGCTACTGCTGAAGCCCAAATTCAGACTGCTTCTGGATATCACCCAGAAGTGTATTCTAGGTATCGCTGGATCTCAAGGAGAGATCAGCATACCAAAGCTGAAGCCCATGATAGCCATCCTCAGGAATGATCCTGTGGATTGATTCTCCTACTTTATGGAAAAGTTGGAGAAGGAGTCGAAGAAAATTCACTTCGAAGATGACAGCTTCACCAAATTCAGCTGTAGGGAGACCATCTATTTATGCACCAAGGCGGCGTGCATAATAGAACACTACACCACTGGACGGCAAATCAAGTGGAAAGACACAGAAGAGTTCCCTGTGTCCAAAGTTCTTTTTAAAAAACAAAGTCAGCTCTCTGACTTGATGAAGAAAGCAGCCCCTGAAGGGAAGAAGAAGATGCAGGAGGCAAAACAGCAGACTGCCTCTCCCTCTCAAACTGGGAAAAGAAAACAGCCGGAGGAAACTCAGCCAGCTGGATCTCCACCTGCCAAAAAGATGCTCAAATTTAAGGCAGCCAGCAAGCCAGCTGAGGATACAGCAGAGAAGCCAGCTGACAAGCCAGCTGGAACTGAATGGAGATCAGTCGCTGAGGAGACAGCTCAGGATTTCTCCTCCAGCACAGATCAAGGAAGGGAGTTCGTGATTGCTTCACGTGAAGCTGAGGAACCACAGATAGTGGTCCCCGACCCTGACCCGGAGGATGCTATTCCACTTCGCAAAATCCTTCAAGCATCCTCACAACCCGCTCCAGTTGATCTCACATCATCTGGATCTCCTCCTCAACAACACTCTCTTCTCCTTCCGCCTCAACAACACTCTCTTCTCCTTCCTCCTCATCCTCAGGTACTTCTCCAAGAATCCTCCCCTACTTCTTCAGTACCTGAAACCACCCATCTTTCAGCACCCAACTCACCTAAAGAGCCCCATCCAGCTGACGCTCTTTTGCAGCTGGATGATGAATACCAAGCTGAACCATCAAGCCCTACTTCTTCTTCTGAGGAAATCGAAATCCTCAGTCCCAGAGCCGTTGCACGTGCTGCCACAGTCATGAGGGTCGAGGACCTCAGACTCCAAGGAATAAAGAGCGCACTGCAACATTATCCCTCTCTTACCTCGCTCCCTGCTGCTTTAGACGCTGTAAGCGACTTCAAATTTTATTTGGCTACCAAGATGGCCACTTGGTACGCAAATGAAGAAATGGTGGAGTTCTTCACTTTCGATAAGCTTAAAACCGAAGAAGCAGCTCTGCAGGAGACATTTGGTTCTGGAAGTCTTCAGGATGCTTTTGAGCATCAAGACGAGCTGATCCAGATCCTCATTCAGAAGGTTGAACAGGATGAAGTACCACCTTCTGAGGAAGTCATTTCTCGAGCCAACTCCTACCTACACAATCTCAGCTGGATCGTTCCAGTTGAAACTGCCAATGAAGCTGTCCCTGCCGACACAGCTGAGGCAATGATGATTGAAGAAGAGCCAACTGATGCAACAGTTGAGCCAACCGAAGCTGCTCCACAGAGTCCAATTGCCGATGACACTCGCTCACTGGTCGAGATCGAGGCAGTAAAACCCAGCCAAGCCGAATCCGGGACCCAGACGGATCCTACTGTGATTTCTGATGCAATGAAGGACGAGATCGCCAAACAAGTCGAGGAAATCCTTTTTCAGGATAGACTCAAATCAAATGTTGATACCCTTCTGCGCATCACAGCTATAGAGTCGCAAGTCCAGAGCAATAGACAGTCCATTGACGACGTTCACAGATTCGCTCTGGATCTGCAGGAAAGCACCAGCAGAGATCTCAAACAGTCTCTCGTTTCTCAACGTATTGATAATTCAAATCATCTAGAGAAGAGAGTCCCTGAGATCATCTCAAACCTCCAAGCTCCGCTGGAAAGCCGCGTCATCGATTTATCCAGCCAGCTGGACGCTCTCCAACAGCAGACTCTCTCCCACAGAACTGACATCCACCAGCTGTTCAATCTTTACAAGGAGCTGGACAATCAGTTCAAAGCTGGAAGCAGCAGCACAGCACAGCTCAACCTAGTCACAGCAGACAACTCAAAGCCTTGGCCCAGCTGAATGAGACAGTAGTCAACCTCTCCTCCACTCTTTTTTATAATGCCAAAAATGGGAAGGTAATGACAAGAGAAAAACTTCAAAGACGGGCAAAGGAAAAGCTGTAGCTGAAGTCCAAGTGATGCAGTAAGAGATTGACGAAGTTGTTCTTTGGCTGGATGCGGATGAACCAAATTTGGACGGAAAGGGAAATGGAGCAGAATGATCATCCCTCTTGCCAAAGCTAGCGGAGCCACGCCAGAACAGTTCAATGATATTCATTGGCTCTGCAACTTTGTAACTCAGCAAAAGCAAGAGATGAAAAGCCTCCTAGAACAGCAGAAGAAGAAAGAAAGTCTGCTCAATGCCGAAGAAAAGAAGCAGCAGAAGAAAAGAGCAAGCATAAGAGCTGCAAAGAAAAAGTCTCAGATGCCGATGAACTGGAGAAGAGTAGATGAATGGATCCCAGAAGAGCTAAACGACGACTGGGAACATACAAAGTTTGAGTTCATCGAAGATTTCTATTATCTGGGAGCTTACCCAAATACGCCCCCAGATGTTGCTTTCATGATGCATCTAAATGAGCTTTTTCATCAAGACAGGATGACGGCAAAGGCATTCTTCAACGCTGCAAATACCGCGAAGATCCAGCTCACCGCTCCCCAGCTGTATCATATCCAGCCTCCGTTGATACCTTGAACTCAACTTCCTGACAAATCAAAGATTATTGCTGAAGTAAACAGATGGGCGATCAGGAGGAAAATTTCCAAGGTAAACAACGAAGAAGAATACAGGAAGCTGGAGCAGATGATATTTAACCGATACAGGTTAAGAACAGATGAGCAGCTGGAAGAAGATAGAATGAAGAATCAGCAGAAATGAAGACCCAGTTAACTGGGATTAAATTGTTTTTGTCAATTTTTCAGTTCGTTGATCCTGTATCTCTTGTAATCATCTTTTATGAAGAATCAGCAGAAATGAAGACCCAGTTAACTGGGATTAAATTGTTTTTGCTCTCAAGCTCACCCTGATGACAATAACTCTTTGTCCAGGCACTGAACTCTGAATTTAATCTTCTGCTGAAATCTTTTAAACCCACTTTCTCATTTAGGGGGAAGCAGGTTGTTTTTCTCAGTTAGGTTTTGGCATCATCAAAAAGGGGGAAATTGTTGGAAAATTAATAGAGTTTTGATTGGATACCAAAACCCAGCTGACCCCAACCGAGTAGATGATCGCACAAGCCTAAGCATTTTTCAGCACACCTGTTTGAGCTTATAGAGTTTCTTAGTTTACAGGTAGATTCGCTGAAGACACGAAGACGAGAAGACACGGCTAAGCAACTTAAGAACTCAGCAGAGCAGACTCAGCAAAACAAGACCAAGCAGAGTCAAAGATCCTGCAGTATCAAGACCCAGCTCAATGACGGATGCCCAACTCAGTGTCAAAGACCCAGCTCAGTGTAAAAGACCCAGCCTAGTGTCGATGACACAGCTCAGGTCTAAACAGCTCAGGTCAGTAACACAGCTCAGGTTGAAGACACAGCTCAGGTTGATGATACAGCATAGGTCTAAGATATAGCTCAGAGTCGAGATGCAGCAGAGTCCAAGACGCTGAAGACACAGCAGAGACGCTTAACAGCTCGAAGACGAAGACCTTCTCCAAGACAAGATCCCAATGTCAGAAGATCTTGTCTAACGCAGTCAAATCAGAGAAGGAATAGCCTCTGCAGATGCAGACCTACTTCGTAGGTAAAGGCCAGAAGTCAACAAGAGTAGGTAAGATTCAAACGGCTCTCTTCCAACGGCTAGTTTGAATCTCCACCTATATATATACCTCCTCACCATTGAATAGAAGAAGCTGGTGAGGCTGGCAAGACGACTGAAGAAATAGAAGAAAACAGAAAAATGAACAACGATCTACAAAGCCAAATCTTTCTAGAACACCCAAATTCGACCGTGTTCTTAGTTGTTCACGGATTCACCATAGGCAGAATAGATCAGAATAAATATCTTAAGCCTAGTCTGAACGAGTTCATCATACTCCTTGTTCTTCATTGTAAGAACTCGTTCATAGTTGGAACCCCATACCCAAACCCAAACCCAGAAAGGTTAGGTAAAGGTACGCTTGCTCGAAATGCGTAATTCGAGTGGATAGGTTCTTCAGTACCCGGAAACTGAAGGTGTAGGCTTGACAGTGCCCGCAAACTGTTGGAACACAGCTCGGGTTAGAGTTGTGAAGTTGCTTGGTACTTGGAAACCAAGTGGTAGTGAATTACCTGTGAATCTGGTCGTGGACGTAGGAGGGGTTACTCCGAACCACGTTAAAATGCTCTTGTTATTTATCGCTTTGTTTTATGCATGTTACTAACTCTCATAAGCATACATTTCAATCTGCATAAACTGACTAGCTGAAAAGTGAAACAGAGCTTTGCAATATATTTGAAGCAACAGACGGACTTTCCAAATCCACCACATTCCGCACACAGTCAGTTGTGTTGATCAAGCTGCCATCCAGCTGGATCGAACACAGCCAGCTCACTCAAAAGAGTTTTAACTTGGAAAAGTTTTTAAACCTTGGTGTATTCACCCACCCCTCTACACCAAGGTATCCGTCTTGGGACCAACAAGACTCAGCAGAGCAGACCATGCAAAGTCGAAGACCCAGCAGTATCAAGACCCAGCTCAGTGACGGAAACCCAGCTCAGTGTCAAAGACCCAGGTCAGTATAAAAGACCCAGCTTAGTGTCGATGACACAGCTCAGGTCTAAAACACAGCTCAGGTCCAACACACAGCTCAGGTTGAAGCCACAGCTCAGGTCTAAGACACAGCTCAGAGTTGAAGACACAGCAGAGTCAAAGACGCTGAAGACACAGCAGAGACGCTTAGCAGCTCGAAGACAAAGACCTTCTCAAAGACAAGATCCCAATGTCAGAAGATCTTATCTGAAGCAGTCAAATCAAAGAAGGAATAGCTTCTGCAGATGCAGACCTACTTCGTAGGTTAAAGGCCAGAAGTAAATGAAAGTAGGTAAGATTCAAACGACTCTCTTCCAACTGCTAGTTTGAATCTCCACCTATATATATCTCCTCACCATTGAAGAGAAAAAGGTTGGTGAGAGAGGATCAACAAGACGACTGAAGAAATAATAGAGCAAACAGAAAAATGAACAACGATCTTCAAAGCCAAATCTTTCAAGAACATACAACCTGTCAGCTGTGTTCTTAGTTGTTCACATATTCAGTCTTAGGCATATTAGATCAGAAAAGAAACATCTTAAGCCTAGTTTGAACGAGTTCATCATACTCCTTGTTCTTCATTGTAAGAACTCGTTCATAGTTGGAAACCCCATACTCAAACCCAAACCCAGAAAGGTTAGGTAAAGGTACGCTTCCTCGAAGCGTGTAATTCGAGTGGTTAGGTTCTTGACAGTGCCCGCAAACTGTTAGAACACAGCTCGGGTTAGAGTTGTGAAGTTGCTTGGTACTTGGAAACCAAGTGGTAGTGAATTACCAGTGAACCTGGTCGTGAATGTAGGAGATGTTACTCCGAACCACGTTAAAATTGATTTGTTCTTTATCGCTTTGTTTTATGCATGTTACTAACCCCTCATGAGCATACATTTCAAGCTGCATAAAATTGACTAACTGAAAAGTAGAACAGAGCTTTGCAATATGATTTGAAGCAACAGACGGACTTTCCAAACCTACCAACTTCCGCACACACACTCACACAGCCAGCTGTGTCGATCAAGCTGCCATCCAGCTGGATCGAGCACAACCAGCTCTCTGAAAAGAGTTTTAACTTGGAAAAGTTTTTAAACCTTGGTTTATTCACCCCCCTCTACACCAAGGTATCCGTCTTGGGGACCAACACCGTTACATAGTATGTCTTCAAATACTGCTTGGTGGTGTGTCTAACCATGATGTGTGCTCTATTTTGATCCATATTTAGTATGAGTTTCATAAATTCAACACTTTATTAAAAATTAATAATTTACTTCATGTTATTGAAGGTTGATCATTTGAAGAACAAATTTGGATTTGACGATGCATTTAATTATAAAGAAGAGACTGATTATGATGCTGCTTTGAAGAGGTAAGTTCTCTCCTTATCCCTTTATGCTTACAAAGATATTTATGATCACAATCAAGTTTATAGTCCTCATATAGGTGTTAATCTATACATATTATAAAAGTGCATTGTTTACAAAAATTGATCTGCCTATTATACCCTTATTATAGATTTAATTATAGGAAAATAATGTATATCATACACTATATTTATCTATTACATATTATTAGATTATACTTATAATATTCTTAGTTATTTAAATTATTTAAGGTAGTTTAATAAATTAATATAAATACGTTTTATTTATTTGATATGAGATAATAATCCTTTGATATAAGATAAGAATCCTCTTACATTAAAATTTCCTCAAAATTTTAGTATGATTTATCTATTTTTCACGTAACTATATTTATTATTTGAATTTATTATGATATGATTATTTTATTTTTCATATATATATATTCTTATAATTAAAATCTATCAATTGTACGTGCGACGCACATACGGCACTACTAGTTCTCTAAAACCTGATTAGGGGAATTATTGAAAACAAGGTTATCGATCGAGCTTCTTAATAGAAGCTAGTAGAGATTGCGTACATCCGCACGTTATAACAATATTTTTCATTTTAAAATGATTTTTTTATAAACTATCGTATTATTTTTCACAATTAAATATATATTTTTTCGCAAGTGAAGAATATGAATAAAAATATATTTAATTATAAAGAGCATTGTCAGTTTGTATACAAGTTTGAAAGATAGCCCGAAATGATCTTAAGGATTTCAAAATTAATTAATCGCGTAAATTTTCTATGATTCAGGTACTTCCGAGAAGGGATGGATATCTATTTTGAGAATGTGGGGGGAAAGATGCTTGAAGCCGTACTCGATAACATGAGAGTCCATGGGCGCATCGCGGTTTGTGGAATGGTCTCACAGTACACCCTCGAGCAGCCCGAAGGCGTGCACAACTTGTTTATGCTCATAGCAAAGCAGATATGAATGCAAGGATTCATTATTGGTGACTACTAACATCTGTATGCGAAGTTTCTTGAGATAATTGTGCCTCGTATCAAGGAAGGGAAAATGACATACGTTGAGGATACGGAAGAAGGCCTTGAGAGTGCGCCAAGCGCTCTCCTAGGGTTGTACTCCGATCACAATGTTGGCAAGAAGCTTGTCGTAGTAGCTCGTGAGTAGGTGTATTATACGAGTATGTATTTTGTCATGGGCTCGTTTGCTATGACTAATAAGATGTTATGGATGCATTGTTAGGAAAATTCTAAGAGTTTTGATTTGATACTAAAACCCAACTGGCCCCAACCTAGTAGATGATTGCGCGCCTAAGTATTTTTCCAGCTCGCCTGTTTGAGCTCGTAGATTTTATAAGTTTACAGGTGAAGCCGCTGAAGACAGCAGAAGATCCAACTGAGTGGTCATCAGTTGTGTGAAGCACAGCTGATAGGGCTGAGCATTCGGTCCAACCCGGTCCGACCCGGACCGACCCGTTGGAACCGACGACCCAAATTTTTTGAAAATCTGGACCGACCCGCACCGAACATAGCCTAAAAACCGACCCGGACCCGGACAAAAACCGAACCTCGGGTTCGGTCCAAATCGAAAAATTTGAGCAGAGCCTTTTCCCCGTTTTTGCATCAATTTTCAGCATATACTCAAGCCCAAATCCATCCCCATAATCGAGTTAAATTCGAGCTCTAATTCATCCCCAAAATCGAGCCCTAATTCCTCCCCAAAATTGAGTTAAATTCAAGTCCTAAATTGATCCCTAATTCTAAATCCTAAACATGAACTTGAACCCCTCAAAAACTGAAATATAAATGGACTTAGCATTAAAAATTAAGGAATGGCCGTGGAGGCGAGATCGCTTAGGCAGTGTAAGGTCGGGAGGCGAGCGACGGACGGTGGGGGCGGCAGCGGCTGCGAGTGATGAGGAGTGAGACGGTGAGAGAGATAGAGAGAGAGAGAGAGGCTATTGTTGAGTGTTGGGCGGCGGGCGCAGGCGAGCGACTGACGGCTGGAGCGGCAGCGCGGTGGCAGCGGCTGCGATGAGGCGGTGAGACGGAGGGAGAGAGAGAGAGAGAGAGATAGGCTATTGTTGAGTGTTGGGCGGCGGGCGCAGGCGAGCGACTGATGGCCGGGGCGGCAGCGCGGTGGCAGCAGCTGCGATGAGGCGGTGAGACGGAGGGAGGGAGAGAGAGAGAGAGAGAGAGAGAGATCAGTTGAGTAACTTGAGTTGGGCGGCGGGTAGGGTGGATGTGAGAGTGTGTGAATGAGTGACACTCATTGAGTGTTAGAAGATTAGGTTAGGAAAGAAATAAAAAAAAATTATATAATATATATATAGATATATGGGTCGGTCCGGGTTTGGGCGGGTTGGGAAAATCAAACCCGGACCCGACCCGAAAAAAATTCAGTCCCAATAATTGAACCCGTCCCGGATCGAAACTACACTTAAACCCGGACCGACCCGCCCGAACCCGTCGGTCCGGGTCGGTTTAGCAGGTTCGAGGCGGGTCTGCTCACCCCTAACAGCTGATACAGCAGAGAAGATACAGCAGAGAAGCCCAGCAAAGCTGTATAGAGATTACAGCAGATGAGAAGAAAGACTCAGCTGACCAAGCTGAGTACACATCAGGGCAAGTCAAGTCGAGTGGTCAATTCAATGATATCCAGATCTAAGACGATCAAGTTCATCCAGACACAGTTGTAGGAAAGACCCAGCTCGTGTGACGACTCAGCTCAACGTCAAGACCCATCAGAGTTCAAGACTCAGCTTAGCTTCAAGACCCGGCAGAGTTCATGATATAGCTCAGAGTCAACAGCACAACATCGAAGACAACTTGAGATAAAGTCAGAGCTGACCTGAACCAACAGAAACTCGATACCTCAGTACCTAGAAGTCAAACCTAGGCCGGCTATACTCAGAAAACACGGATGAAGACAAGACCTATAATTATCAGAAGTTAGGTAGAGATTCAGAAAAACTCTTTCCGACGACTAGTTCTAATCTCTCCTATAAATATGAGTATTCTCCATAAAAAAAAGAGAATACGAGACGAGAGATCAAAAGCCTATACAGAAAGAAGACTACTCAAGTCAAGATCAAGCGATCTCTCTGAAAAGCTTCAAGATCCAGCAGCCTACATTCTCCAGAGTTCTTATTCATTCTCAGGCTGCTGATACTATCTCCCACTAGAATCTAGGCATATAATCCTTCCTATATTAAGCCTAGTTTAAACGAGTTCATCATACTCATATGTTCTTCATCGTAAGAACTCGTTCATAGTTGAAAACTCCAAAACCAAACCCTCAAACCCACAGAAAAAGGTTAGGTTAGGCTTCATATATGCCCGTAAACAGACTGGTCACATTTCGATACAGTACGCGTAAACTTGTATCCAGCTCGAGGAACTGAGCTGCAACGCTTGCTAACTGTGCGGAAAGTCAGTGATATCCTTAGTGGATTTACCAGAGGTTTCTGGTCGTGGACGCAGGAGTAGTTTCTCCAAACCACGTTAAACTGCTTTGTTCTTTACAACTTTGTTTATGCATCCAGCTGACCATTCCTAAGCATAGTTTCAAGTTGCAAAAACTGACTAATAGAAAAGAGAAACAGAGCTTTGCAATATATTTGAAGTAACAGACGAACTTTCCAAAAACCCACCAACTTCCGTACACACAGCCAGCTGTGTTTACCCAGCTCTCTCCTAGCTTGGTCGAACACAGTCAACTCACTTAAAATAATTTTAATTGAAAAGTTTTTAACCTTGGTGTATTCACCCCCATCTACACCAAGGTAGATCCGTCTCGGGACCATCATGCATAATTAATCATCCCTTCATGATTATTTTAAGATAAAACTTGTATGCAACATCTCTACGGTACATCCATATCATATTTGACCCGATCCGACCTGGTCAACATTAACCGGTCAAAATGGTTAACGTTGACCGTTGACTTTTTTAATTTTTTTAAATTTTTGAATTTTTTTCAAGAGTCGAGGGAGGAGAGCCGAAGGCCTCGGAGCGAGCTAAAAAGATATTAATGTTGCCACAATCATTATCTATAAATTAAAATCGGAGCCGAAGGTGGAGAAAAAAAATTGAAATTCGAAAAAGTCAATGGTCAAACGTTGACCTGGACATTCTAATTAAATAAAAGTCAATAGGGAAACGTTGACCGAGACAAGTAACTTGATTAATAATAAAAGAAACTTGACCTGAACATTCGAATTAAATAAAAACACTAGCTCGATCATTGGTGCATTAATCTTCATTACATGCATGCATCGTTGGTTATAGGACTTGAATACCAAGATCCCTTTTTAAGCGTCACGCTCTTAACAAACCCTTCCCTTACCTATCCTTACTTTGTTGGCAACGTACCGCCGGCTCTCTACTCTGAGCAATACCTCTGTCCCCGATTCATCGTCCAGTTTCTTGCCCAGAGAGCATTAAGAACTAGAAAGGCCCAACAAGGAATAATCACGTCTGTCTTGCTCAAGACAGACACCTTCACTCACTGTTTATTAATCCAGACCAAGATAAGTTGGAAAAATTCTCCCTAAACCTCTTGATCAATTTAGTGATCTAATATTACCTAAGCAATTAACGGCCTATTAAATACTTAGATAAATTAAACCATATTGGAACGAGAACATAAACAGATCTAGAACGCACACATGCAACTACTTTGCTCAATTAGACCTCACGAGCTTTGGTTTCCATTTAACTAGATGTTGCCCAGATCAAGTATAAAGAATTAGCGAGACATAAAGTAAATAGAACAAGCACGAATCTGAAAAGAAAACATAAAGACTGAATTAAAACTAAACTTACGAAATATCCAAAGTATTAACCGGCCAAAAGTACCGATCGGAAACAACAATGAAAAAACCAAAAGCATAAAAATAAATTCGCCCTAGGGGACTTATTTCTTCCTCACCAACTCTCAAAGAAAACATAAGCAGAAGTGCAAAAATTAACGTAAAAGAATATATCTATGGCTGCGGCCATGCACCATATATATAGGCTGAGATGTGCTAGGGTTTGGACTCCTGGTCCTTTACATGGAAAGTCCATAAGCTACCTTGGAGTACAGGTAAATACTTGATAAGCACGACCACCAACACGGCACGTCATGTCGATCTCTTAAGATCGCTTCCGGATCCTCTACTTAATCGTATAAGGAAAGAAATTTAGGTTAGATCTTTTTTTCCTTCTCCTCATAGGTTTCGGATCGGAGAGAAACATGCCTGTTGCCCCCAGCATCTTGTCTTCTCTATTAGCACGTCTTCTGCTCTGCTTCCTGCCCAAAATAGTAGACAAGGACAACATTGCATCTGGTATGGAGATTGAGCCAGCGAATCCTCTCAACAGCTACGCGTCTGATATCATCATTCTTGCCCAAGCTGGAGATACATCGGATGCTCATTGCCTCGTATCGATGCTTGAACCATTTCAGCAGTATTAAGCCTTGTCTTGCCCTCTAATGCTCATGCCCTGTCCAGATCCACCTGTTGCCCAAATAGTGCCCTTTCAGACACTAAAACAATACAAAAAGGCAAACAAAGACTCGACCTAGACTACCTAAGCACTCACAAAATGAACACAAAATATGGGTTCATCTTACGCACACACTTAACTCACACTTGTCCTCAAGTGTGCATAGGTGACTTGACCAAGACAGACAGAAACCAAGAGCAAAAAAATCAACAAAGATCAGCAGGCAAAGTTAGTCAAGATACACAACCATCCTTCAATCAAAATTAGCAAGTGAATGGAAGAAAACATGCACAGCTATCAAACAAGTCAAGATAGAATCGTGAGCAACAAGGATATCCTCACCATACTAATCACTCTTGTATTTAGGTTCATTATAAAACTCTCTTGACCATCTCAACTTCGGTTTCACCATAGGCTTGCCTGCCCTTTATGTCTTAATCTCCAAAATTAGATTTCAGAACTCATCATTAGGTCTTTTATTGGGCTGTAACTTGGCTTAAGGCAACATGTAGAATTTAGATCTGGGCTAAGGTCATTTGAACTCATGTTGGGCAACAGATACACCCCAGCTCCTTCTTGTTTCCTTGTTTCATTCTCCAGGCCCTAAGCTCAACAGCTAAAATGAGGGAACTTATTTATTTTCATTATATTTTCTTTCATTTTTTTTTTACTTGTTCTCCCATTTTCTTTCACAAAATTTTTCTAATCATGGGCTATAAGCCCAACTATCAGCTCAAAAATTCTATCTTGCCCCATATAATCCCCCATCATTTCCTTCCTTCCTTTTTCTTCTTCCTTTGAATTGAGTTCACATGACCGGGTAAGGTTACATTCATCAAGGCAAAATTTAAGTAAATAGAAAGAATTATTTCAGCTTAAGGGGGCTAATCAAAGGATCAATGATTAAGGTTGGATAATTTGGCTCATTGGCCTAGTGAAAGAAACTGCCTAAATAATCTCAAGTTCCTAACCCAAATTCAGAAATCGTCAACCAAAGTACAGACAATTTCTAGTTATTCCTAATTGAGAGGTCATAATCACACATAAGAAATGAAATTATGTATTGGTCAATACATCATTTAAGCTCAAAATCCTCACAGGGTTTGCTCACAATTCATTCCATCATACAAGTCATCTTCTAGCTAGCATGAATTCAACACTGTTCTACAAGCATTCATCTAAAAACAATCATGATCTTGACCTACTTCTAGCATACTAATCAACAAAACTCAACATCAATAAAAACCTTCGGCAGAGATACCCCACACACACACGCTTTGCCCAAGCAAAAGGTGTCTATGGAGGCCTCAACCTGACTCTAAAACAATTTAAACAAAAAGGCCATCCCCTGCCCACACACACACACTTTACCTAAGGCAAGGGTAGTATGTGCATGTGTGCAATGGATGGTGACAGACTCTCACATAAAATTCTCCCCCCTTCCACACACACTTTTCCTTTGGCAAAGTAATGGGTGTAAAAGAGAATCGACTCAATACAAACACATGAAACAAACTTGAATTACAAAACACAATACTAAATTTACAAAAACACAAAAAAAAAACAAAAAACCTAATCTAAACACACACATGAGAGGACAAAATTTAAACAACAGGGGGGTCAGCAACAACACTGACCTTTAGACGTTGGGCAATAGCATTCACCGTGGCCTTGATCGCATCTTGGCCAGCCTTCAGCTCTTTGAGCAAGGCTTCATTTTGGGCTACCTTCTCGAGCAACTCCACCACTTGGGCATCAGAGGTTCCTTCTTCCTCTTCATCCTCATCCTCCTCCATATTGATTGCTGCCTTCTTAGCAAGGCGAGCAGACTTCTTGGGTGGTAGAGATGGTTACTTCTCCATCTCCTCAAGGATCTTCCAACTATCTCCGCTTTTCACCACCTCGCATCCTGACCAAATTATCCATATCCAAGACAGCCCCTGGAGTCAAGACGTACTCCTTTAATTCTGGCTCCATCTTTAGAGCCTTGATGTACTCCGTGATAAAGTGCCCATAGGAAAATTTATGTCCTGTCTTGCCCAGGACCGTCTTCAAGTGCTCCATCAAAAAGCCACCAAAATTTGACCTCTTCTTTGTGTACATGCAGTAATGGACGTACACCTCCTTATTGGCCAGGGTATTCCCACTGTCGCTCTTTCCATACATGTTGTAAGCAAGGATTCGGTGGGCAATGCGTAGGGCTGGCGTCTTCAATTGAGACCCCTTGTTATCTCCATATCTCCATGCCGCTCCGGTAGAAAGAACTCTCCACATCTTCCTCCATTCATCATCTTTCACATTCATGTGCAGCTTCTTATCTGCCCTCCTAAACTCAGGACTCATCACGTCCTGCAGCGTAGCAAAACCCAATAACTGGTTATGATCATTGACCTGAACCACTTGAGCTTGCCCATTGAGATAAAACTCAATGGACATTTGGTGTTGCTTCCATCCACCGTAAACTCGAGGGTTCCATAGACCTCCCTCACTAGATCCTCATAGATGTCAGTTGACATCTCCAAATACCTCCCCCAACCACAGCCAACAAACAAATCCCTCACGTCCGCCGCTATACCCAATGTCTCAAGATCCTGCATATTGGGCTTACTGGGCAAGTAGACACTTCGGGCAGACAGGTCTTCATTCCTGGTCTTGCCTCTCTTCTTACTTTTGGAGGTAGAGTCCTCATTCTTCCTTGTTGACGTTTTTGTTACTCGCTCTTTCATCACCTCCACTACATCATCATCCGATTCCACTACCTTCTTTCTCTTAGCCTTCATCTTGGAAGAAGGCGTAGTCGCTTTCTTCGTTCCAGCCTACGTGGACTCGCCAACCGGAGAAGATCCGGCGTCACTAGCAGCCATCTTGGCTTTCTTGCTCTTTTTCTCACCAGAGGTAGAGGTATTCTTCCTCTTAGCGAAATTCGGAGCCTTCCCTGCATCAACCTCTGCGAGAAGATCCGCAAAAGAATCTGTGGACTCCTCTTTTTTATTCTCCTCAGACGACGATTGTGCCGTCTTTTCTTCCTCGGGCATGGCCTCATCGCCATCGCCTTTCTCATCTTCTCCTCTGGCGGGCTCTGCTACTGGCTCAGTATTGCCAGCGTTCTTCTCTGCAAGTTGAGATGAAGTTGCAGTGTCTGCCTCCGTTGGATTCATCGGCGGCGTCTCCTTGGGCAAAATCTGCACTGAATCCGGATTTTTCACTTTCTCTGCCATGACTGCTTGTATCTCTACTTCAACTTGGTCTATAAGTGGGTAAGGTACGACTAATGTACAGGTTTTGGTAGGTGGTGTTTGTGGTGGTGAAGATTCATCGTCTGAGATGACGATTCTTATACCTTGAGAGATTATTCCAAGTTTGTTGCTGGGCCTAGTGCTTACCATTGTGAGTAAATTAAGGGAAGTTAGGGTTTTGTTTTATTTTAGGAAAAAAATTGTAGCTTAAGGTGTGGGGGGTGATTTGATGGTTTGAATTCAAATAAGCATAAATCGTGGGGAACTGAGAAGGTTGGGGGAAGAGAGTGGGGTAGTGGTGTGACGGTTGTAAGGCTAGGGAGTAGGGTCAATGAGTGCGGCTGTCACATCATCACGTGACAGTAGTAACCGCCCTATTCTGTCTTGCCTGGGTAATTCGCCTAGCCCAGAGCACCGCTCACGTCCTCCACACACACACACACTTTGCTTAAAGCAAAGTGTTTTATCCTCATGCTTCCATTGCCCGAGTACATGTTCCTGCACAGCAAAGACAAACCACCTCTTGCAAGGAAAAACAATCTTATCTTAGGATTTACTAAACTATACTAAATTTTTTAATATTACTAGATAAAATATACCTATTTTAATGGAAAAATAGATCTATTTTACTCCCCCCTAATATATATATATATATTTTATAAAAGCAGTAAAAACATACCATGTTGCCTCTTGGTCAACGCCCTAGTTATTGTCGCGGGCACGACGTTTGCCTTGCCCAAGTTAGGGCTCTCATTCACAGAGGAGTTGAAGATACTCATCTGGCTTCTCAATTGCCTGGCCATAATAGGCCTACAGTCTCTATCCATTTACCTTGAATACCTTACTCGTTTTGGGATTCATCACCTCTACTGCTCCATTAGGATAAGAAGTTTGGGCCACAAACGAACCAACCCACTTGCTAGATAACTTTCCAGAGACGAGCTTAAACCTGGAATGGTACAACAAGACTTGTTGCTCAGGTTCAAAACTCCTTGACCTTGATAAGTGCATCGTGAGTCTTCTTCATCCTTTCCTTGTACAATGCCGAATTATCATAGGCATTGAGCCTAATCTCTTCAAGCTCTTGTAATTGGAGGTTCCTTGCTTGACCAGCTTCATCCCAATCGAAATTCATCCTCTGTACTGCCCAATAGGCCTTGTGCTCCAACTCCACGGGTAAGTGGCACATCTTGCCAAAGACCATCCTGTAGGGCGACATCCCAAATGGAGTTTTGAAAGATGTCCTAATGCCCTGAGCGTTTTATCAAGACACATACTCCAATCCTTGCCTATTGGGCTCACAATCTTCCTTAGTACCACTTTCTGTATGCGATTCGACAACTCAGCTTGTCCATTGGCCTGCGGATGATAGGCTGTTGAAACTCTATAGTGAACTCCATACTTAGCCATCAATTCTCTGACAGTTGCATTGCAAAAATGTATTTCTTGGTCACTAATAATCGCTCTGGGTATGCCAAAACGGCTGAAGATGTTGCCCTTCAAGAAATTCACCACGATCGTCGAGTCATTGGTGACTGATGCACGAGCCTCTACCCACTTAGATACATAATCCACCGCCAACAGAATATATTGATTGCCCTTTGAACTGGGTAATGGACCCATGAAGTCAATCCCCCATATATAAAAAATTTCCACGGCATGGCAAGAGTCATGGGCATCTCATTCTCTTGGTTATATTGCCCTCCATCTGGCATTGGGCACAACGCTTGCACCACTCGTAACTGTCCTTGAACACACTTGGTCAATAGAAGCCACAATCCAATATATTTCTAACCGTTCTCTTAGGACCGAAGTGTCCTCCACACACCTTGGAATGACAGTGCTCAATGATCTTCGGTTGCTCACGTTCCTCTACACACATCGAATCACTTGGTCTGTGCACATCTTCCTTAGATATGGTTCATCCCATATGTAGTAACGGCTCTCTATCTTCAACTTGTTCTTTTGGTAGTGGCTTAAATCACTGGGTACCTGTCTCAAAACAATGTAATTGCAAATGTCAGCATACCAAGGTTCAGAATCTCCTTGGGCAAGAGCCAATTCTTCATCCGGGAACGTCTCCTTGATCGGCTCAGCCTCCTCTTCTTGGATTATACTGCTTAAGTGATCTGTCACCAAATTCTGAGCTCCACTCTTGTCCTTAATCTCCACATCAAATTCTTGAAAGAAAAGAATCCACCGTATCAGCCTGGGTTTGGTCTCTTTTTTATTCATCAGAAACTTCAAGGCAGAGTGGTCTATATAGACTATGGTCTTGCCCCAGAGAAGATAAGATCGAAACTTCTCAAAAGCAAAGACCACGGCCAACAATTCTTTCTCCATGGTAGAGTAGTTGATTTGGGCAGTATTAAGAGTCTTCGATGCATAGTAAATTACGTAGTTTTCCTTACCATACTTTTGCCCAAGAACTCTTCTACGGCATATCTACTGGCGTCACACATCACCTCGAAAGACATCTCCCAATCTGGTGGTTGAATTACAGGTGCTGTGACTAAAGCTTCTTTTAATATTTGGAATGCCTTCATGCAATCCTTATCGAAATTTCACTCGACCTCACTTTGAAGAAACTTGGTCATAGGCTGGGCAATTTTAGCAAAATATTTCACAAACCTTTTATAAAACCCAGCGTGCCCAAGGAACTCTCTCAGCTGCTTGATGTTGGTAAGGTAGGGCAACTTGGCGATGATGTCAATCTTTATCTTGTCAACCTCTATCCCACGCTCGAATATAACATGCCCGAGCACGATTCTCTCTTTGACCATGAAATGGCACTTCTCAAAGTTTAGTACTAGACTCTTATCCACACATCTTTTGAGCACCATCTCCAGATTCTTCAAACATGAGTCGAAGGTCTTGCCATATACAGTAAAGTCATCCATGAACACCTCAATACAATTGTCGAGCATGTCAGAGAATATGCTCATCATACACCTTTGGAATGTGCTTGGAGCATAATACAATCCGAAGGGCATCACGTACCGAATAGGCAAGTAAAGGTCATCTTGCCCTGGTCCTCTTCAGCGACCCAAATCTGCATGTATTCTGAATAGCCGTCTAGAAAGCAAAAGTACTTATTGCCCGCCAACCTTTCCAGCATCTCATCGATAAAAAGCAACGGAAAATGATCCTTCTTGGTCTACAAGTTCAGCTTCCTGTAGTCAATACACACCCTCCATCCTGTCTGCAACTTTGTGGCTACCATCTCCTTCTTCTCATTTTCCACCACTTGAATCCCTGACTTCTTGGGCACGACATGGACTGGACTAACCCATCGGCTATCAGAGACAGGGTAAATGATTCCCAAATCTAATAGTTTCAGGATTTCCTTCATGACGACTTCTTTCATGGCTGGATTCAACCTTCTCTGGGGATCATGAACATGCATCGCATCCTCCTCTAGCAAGATGTGATGCATACACACAGTGGGGTTGATTCATCTTATATCTGCCAACGTCCATCCAATTTCCAACTTGTGCTCTGCCAGCACCTCAGGAATCTGTTCTTCCTCTTCAATGGTCAATTCCGAACTAATTATCACAGAAAGTGTTTCTCCTTCTCCCAAATACACATACTTCAAGTGACTGGGTAATGGCTTCAGCTCGAGCTTAGGTGCCCGCTCTATTGATGGCACCAACATGTCATCTGGCCAGAGTGATGGGATGACTCTCTCCTTTGGTTTATCTCCACACCACCTTGCATGTAACTTGCTACTTCCACAATGTCAACGTCTCTGTCTTGGGCAACATTCGAATCTAGCCCATCTTGTATCAACGCGTCCAGCTGATCTTCTAGGGCTATCTGTGACCAATTTTCTTCTACCGCCTGCTAAAAAGCATCGAGACTATTGACCGTCTCCTCATTGCTAGGATGCTTCATAGAGTTATAAATATCAAAAGAAACCACTTCTCCCGCAAATTCACAAGTTAACTTCCCAGTATCACAATCAATACGAGTTCTTGCCGTCTTAAGGAATGGCCTCCCCAAGAGCATGACTGGGGCTTTTGATGTCTTGCCCATATCAAGGATGTAAAAATATGCAGAAAAAATTAGATCTTGCACCCTTACCAACACATCTTCTAAATCCCTTTAGGCCATACCGTTAACATGTCCGCCAATTGAATTGCTACTCTTGTAGGCCGAAGTGGACCTATGTTCAAATCATCATACATGGACTTGGGTATGAGATTGATAGACGCACCCAAATCTAACATAGCCTTTTCAACCTTCATATTGCTAATGACACAAGGTATGTAAAACATACCTGGATCTCCACACTTAGCGGGTAAGGGACCCGATTGAAGGACTGCAGAAACATTCTCACTTACTTGAAATCGAGCATCATCGGTGTACTTGACCTTCCTAGTACACAAGTCCTTCAAAAACATAGCACATCTTGGCATGGATTGTAATGCAGTCAACAAGGGAATGTTGACTTCCACCTTTTGAAAGATGTCCACGAACTCCTTCATCTCCTTATCTTCCTTATCATTGGCAAGACGATTTGGATAGAGAGCTTTGGGTTCATTTGGTTTCGGGCCCTTTGCTCCTGCTTTAGTTCTCATTTCTGCCGCATCCCGTAATGCCTTGTTCCTTATTTCTAAAGCTTCACTACAAGAAAAATGGGCATAGACAACGGGTAAAACACGTGGTCTTTAATAAATAGACCCATCGTCTACAGCCATGTAGTCTATTACAGGGCGGTTATAGACAATGCATTTTCCTCGTCGTCTATAGCCGCCCTGTAATAGACCGCGTTGTCTATAACCACCCTGTAATAGACTACATGGCTGTAGACGATGGGTCTATTTATTAAAGACCACGTGTTTTACCCGTTGTCTATGACATCAATAGACTAAGGTGTTTTCTTATATAGACAACGCATTTTTCCCGTTGTCTATAGTTAATTACAGAAAATGTTTTTTTTTTCCTTTTCCAGTCGTCTATTTGATCATCAGGTCCTGTTGTCTATTCTTTTATTTTCAAACAAATCATAATATCATAAATCATCATAATATCATAAATTTAACTTAACATCATACATCAAACATCTCATTTTCATCCCATAAACTATCTCATGATGCCTACACACATTACAAATGTTTTACAACTAGCTAATGAAAATTGTCTCAGAACAGATAAATATGAATGTGGACACTGTCTTGATCTCCAAAACAACAACAATGTATTCTCTAACATTCCATTACCATCACCGCTCAACCAAGTCCATTCATCCATCGAAGTGGTTTCCATCTACATGATCTAAATAAAAACTACTACTTTAATTACATAAATCTTAAGACCTCATAAATATCAAAATAAAAAAAGGCTAACAAACTTACCATCATCATCATTCGGTATATTCATCGACAAAATCAGACCAGTCAGTACTGTAGTATCTCGTCTTTCTTGCGTAATAAAATTTATTAATCTAGTAAGAAAAATAAGAATTTTAGTAAAATAAAACTTTTTCTTTCTGAAAATTTTACGCGGCAGATATATTCTACCGGAAAAATGAGTTTTAATTAATTTTTATCGTCTCGGTTAATCTGAAACGAAGAAGTTTTTACATTTATCAATAAATGATAAATGTTTAGTCATAAATTGACTGAAGGAAGAATTTAATTTTAATTACGTAATTTTTACGTAAATTATCTTTTAAAATTTTAGTTTCGGTCAATTTGAAAATGCTTCGAATCTCCGAATCTTTTTGTAAGATTTTTATCTAAGGTTCGTGAAACCTTAAGCTAATTTCCTGTGTTGAGAAATTATAGAGTTATTAGAGGATTAATTTGTTGTTAATTAATTGAATTTATTAATTAATTAACTAATAAACCTAACTTAACAATTAAGTTAGATTAAAATAATAAACCTAGTCTACCCTACCCTATGCATGAGATGCATATATCCTCTCTCTCACCTCTCTCACTCACGCACGCACACCACAACACAAGCAGCAACTCTCTTCTCTCTTCTCTTTCATTTCTCTCGACACACACATGCACACACACTCCATTGATGATCAACCTTGAGCTCAAGAAGCAAAGATCAATCCATCCTTAAGTAATTAATCAAGGTTGGATTTATGTTTTTGAAGTTATTATCTCGAGATCTATGGTTGAATCTTCCATCTTTATATATATATATATGATCAAAAAATTGGGAGAAATTTTGGAATGAATAGATGTTCTTCATATCTTAGTATTATGCTTGTATGATGATTATATGATCATTGGTATGATTAAATCAAGCATGAAGAACCCTAACCCTATTTTCTTGAAGAAGTCGAGAATTATGAAGAAATGGTCATGTTTTTATTCATGCATTGTTTGATGTTTTGATCTTCATGGATTATGCTTAGAATATGATTATAAGATCAAATATGTAATTAGATTTAAGCATGAAAATCCCTAGCTATTATTTTCATTTTTTCAAAAAAAATAAGAAAATGAAGAACAATTGATGCATGAATTGTATGTTTGTTTTAATGATAAATATGAGCTTAGTTAATTATTCTAAGTATATTTCATGTTGGAAGTAAGCATGAATTCCCAACATATCTCATTTTATTATTAAGTGTCGAAAATTAGGGTTTTAATTAGGGTTTTGAAGATTTGATGAAGAAAGATGTAATTGACGGATAATTCCATGTTATATAATGTTAATGGTAATTGTTGAATCAAGAGTTAGTGAATTAAAAGCATAATTAACCCTAGAAATCCTAGAAAGTTAAATTAGGGTTCTTAAATTAGGGTTTATAGTTTAATGGTTAATTGAATGAAATTAAATGAAGAAATAAGCTTATAATATTTAATTAAGTATATTAGAAATTAAAAAGAAAAGAAAATAATTCTAAATCCTAAAATTAAAACCACCGAAAATTAAAATAAATAAATTATTAATTTATTTTTAATTAAGAAATTAATTGCATTTATAAATTAATTACTAAAAATGTAATATTGTGTAATTTTCTGGAAATTTAATTCAGAATATTAAAGATTTTCTATTTTTGGATGATTTCCCGATTTGGGAGTTTATATGCTAATCGAGTTGAATATGTGTAATGAATGTATAAATATGTTTGATATGATGGAATATGTGCGTGGAATTAATTTGAGAATTTTCTGGATCCGTTAGACGGATTAAAATCGACTTAGTCGATTATGTTAAAAAGTAATGAATGAATGTTTATGAATGAATTTGAAATGTTGAAGTTTGATTGATGTTTGATGCTTAATGAGGGATTAAAATAGATTAAAAGTGTTTAAGGAATTAAGATAGAAATTCTCGAGGTTCGTCGAGTTTCGGCGTAGAAGTTTGAATCGAATTACGTTAAGATTATCGAAGTAGTTATTCTCTAGAAGTTCTCGTTCTAAAGTCGTTATCTCGTTTCGAATTAAAGGAGCAAGTGGAAGCCGGAGCAGGAACGTAAAGTAAGAGGTCGACCAAGCGATAAAGTTTAAAGTTAAAGCTTAAATCGTTCAGGTGGGCTTTCTAAACTGAAAAAACGTGAAAAGCATGTTATCGTATGATTTTCAAATGTTTGATACTTGCCAAATTATTTTTCTAAATGCTAAGTATGTTACCATCTACTAAAGAAAGACGAATTCGGTTCCGCGCAAGGTGGAATCTGTGTACACATTAGTAATCGTGCGCATTTCTTTGATAGGCCGATTATTCACAATCGTGAGCCTTACCTTGATATGCCGGTTGCAAGTGATTGAGAAAGATGCCTCTTTCTCATCACCATTATTTATTGTAGATATGGTTCATACCGTTATAAATGTCTGCAGACAAATGATTTCTGAGGAAAAGAAAATATTTTTAGCATTTTACGAGTTGTTTTTCAGAAAATCCTCGTATTATATTTTCTAGCAAGTTTTTCATATATAGCTGTATTCAACAAAGTTTTCAAATGTTTTCGGCATGTGTTCACTGAGTACGAAGTACTCATCCCTGCATGTTATTTCTAAAATGTGCAGGTTAGCAGGGATGAAGATGACGAGTGTTGGGCTGATTGTTGTTGTTGTTGTTGTTGTTTTGATGAATGTAGAGCCTAGATTATATGTCGTCATACATATAATCTCTCGTATTCCGCTGCTATGTTAAGATGTTTTGATATTCTATAAATGATGTTTTGAATTTTGAATTCTAGAATCAAATTATGTTGAAGTCGTTGAAACCCTTGAGTCGAACTATGATCTAAAAGTTGAACTCTTCTTTTCAAGTTTTCTTTTGGAACTCAACCTTGATATAGTATATAAGTCAATCTTTGTTTCCATGAAGCTTTGTCGAACTTGAAACAGTCTTCTTTATCGTGCTTTCTTGATCCTCAATTCACCTTGTCACTCTCGTGATCAATATCGATTATTTGGTTGATCAGGTCTTTTGATTCGAGCTGATTTGAGTTATATTTATCGATATGCATGTCATTATTGAAATCAGTTGATTGTCTTGTTGATCTCGAATCATGCATGTCGTATTTATTCTAAAATCGATGAATTGTTGAGTATGAACATCCTTTGTTATTTCCAACAATAGCCGGGTTGCTATTAAATTCCATTTGTTAATCATAAATTGTGTAAGTCGTGGGACCTACCGGCCTTGACATCTGATATCGGGGTCGGGCTGCGACAGAGTGGTATTAGAGCATTGCTTTCTGCTCTGATTAAAATTATTCAAGTCTAGTTGGTTTGAAACCCTAGGTTTGATTAGAACAATATATTTTCTGCTCTAAAATGTTATTTTGAAGGTCTAGTCTGGTTTGAATTCCTAGACTAGTTGAGTTTAACAACAACGAAAGTCCAGCACCTCTCATCTCATCCAGCTATCCAGGTACGAATTTCAAAAGTTTTCTAGTTTAAAGATAGTAGAAAAGTTGAAAGTTAAGTTGTATATATATATATTTATGTTGTGTTTGAGCTTCTAATGCGATTGGTTGTTGGTGATCGATCATAAGCGAGATGATGGATTAGTTGTGCAAGCAAGTTGAGTGTTTATCTGTGGAATGTAACATAAGCCTGGAACACCCTTTTGGAAGCGACATTGAGTATGTTGAGACTGTGGATTCTAAAAAATATTCGTAGTTTCGGTTTAGCTAATTAATTAAATTTTTCTTTATAGGATGTCCAACTCTCGAAGCGTAGCACCAATGATTGAATTTCACCACATACATATGAGCTACACGGAAACCATAGCAGAGTTCTTAGCTCGGTTTCATAGGGTTTGGATGGACATCCATGAATCAAATATCTCGGGAGTTATCGGTATAGTTAGGTTAGTTCCTCTGCTTCCTGAGGATTGGCAAGAATGGGCAGCGTCGATTGCTCCAAGATATGTCACTCCCCAATACTGGGATGGTGTTTTGTTCGGAGATTGCAGAGCGTTCATAGCTGCAATTAGTACTCAATATATGTGTTTTTCGTACCCACCTCCTGGACCATACCAGCCATTGATTCTTGTAGGTGAGTTTGGTTTACAACATCTGATACCACAAGACTATCCTATCTTTGATCAGAATCCTCCAGAGAATCCCGAACGGCGTAGCTTCAGCCTCTTTTGTTGCCAAACGGCGTAGCTTCAGCCTCTTTTGTTGAAGAAGTTCCAATCGATCCTTCTTTGAATACTTCCCAAGCTCTGAATTCTTCAGAGTTTGAGCCTTTCTTAGGATCTCAGTTCGTTCCTTATGTTCCTCATGAAGGAAGTAGCTCAGGGCCATCACTATGATAGTGACGAGGAGAACGTTGATCCAGAAGTTGGACCAACCGAAGGATATTTCCATCTCCGCCGAATACCGTTTAGCCATTTAAGTTTTCAGCCTAGCTTTAGGCCTTCGCCAGGAGAGGATTATACCCATGCCCCTCGATTAACGTTGGATGGAGTAGAGAGAGCAGAGGAGAGTACGGAATCGGAGGAAGAAGATCCAAGTGAGGAGGATCCGATAGAGGACAAAGAAAAGGAAGAAGAAGAGGATCCGTCGGAGGATAAGCAGTAAAGCAAAAGAAGGGTTGTTGAAGGAAGTTAATGAGAATTAACGAGAAGGAAAATAATGTAAATATAATGTAATAGAATAGTTAATCAAACAACTTGTACATTTTATCGTTTGTTGTAAATAAGCTCTCGTACATAGAAGCATAATATGATTGTTGTAGCGAATTGGAAGCGACGTAGAATTCTGCTCCGATAAAATATTTTGCGTGATGTTAGAAAAATCACGACTAACGTAGGGAATTTTTGATGTAAATAATTCCCTAACTTTTGTAAAAGTCCTCGAAGAGGCAAGTTTTTCCGTTAAATGAAGAAGTACGGCCAAAGAGGTCGTTTTGATAATTTTCAAGTTATTTTGTTGTCATAATTTTGATTAGATTATCTCATAAAGAAAGCAAAGGAAGATGAAATGACGAGAAATGTTATATGATATAAGATGAAGTATAATCGAAAAGGAAAATCGTCAAAACCAAAAGATAAAAGTAAGAAAGCTCGTCAAATGCCTGGAAGCATGAAAGAAACACTTTAGCACGTAAAACCAGCGCTCGTTGAAAAGCAGCGCTCGTTGGAAGAAAAACCCCGTAACTTGTTCCAGCGCTCGCCGGAAACCCACCGCTCGCCGGAACTCGCCGCTTGCTGGAGTAGAAAAGCCGAAGGTGACCCCAGCGGTCGCTGGAATTCCCAGCGATCGCCGGAATCCAGCGGTCGCTGGAGTGCTGAACAGCAGCAGACGGCGGCAGCTTGGGTGGCGCGATTCCGGCAGAAGGCAGCGGCGGTGCAGAATGTTTCAAGCAACGTTCAGGCTACTTTTTCGCAGCTGTTTGATGGCTGTGTGATGGAAAACGTTGGTAGTTCAGGCCGGAAGAAACGAGTCGAATAGTTCGTTCGTAGTTTGTTACATTTTTGTTGTTCCATTAGACATTTTCTTCTTTCGATAGTTTTATATTAGTAGAAGAGTTTTAATCAAGTTTAGATAATAAAGAAAAAATTAATAAGTAGAAGAAGGTCGAATCAAGCTCGAATGAAGAAATTTTCTTTTTCTTCATCATGCGACCTTGAGACACGGAATGACGAAGATGACGTGCGGGATGGTTCGATCCATCCCCGAATGTTTCGTTCGTCCCATTTGTGGTTCGTTCCGTTCTTCATTAGTTTTGTTCGTAAATAGTTAGTGTACAGAGTTTTTAGGACAGTAACTATGGGTGTTTTGCAAAAATAGGACAACGTATTGCGGGCTTGTAATTTTAGGACAAAGTTTTCAAAATTGCTCAATTTTTGGACAAAAATAGCCCGATCGGGCTAAATCGCACGTGTTTTGCACGTGACGTTACTTTATTCGGCCCAATGATGATTTGGCTGCCAACTAAGCTGATGAGTCATAAAAAAAATGAATAAAAAATAAAGAAAAGAAAAAATAATTAAAAACCCATTCCTCTCTCCTCTCTTCTCTCTCCCAAGCTGGTCTCTTCCTCCATCTCTCTCTCTCGTCCACTGCCCCACCTCCGCCGTCGCCACCATCTCCTCCTCTAAGTCATTATGTGGAATTTTTTTTCTTGCCGGTGACCAACCCCACCTTTCCCGATCAGTTGATGTGGATAAAGAAAACATGAGCGGTGGCGGCAGAGGAAAGGATTGCGCCTCCACCACTGCCTGAATCAGTCACACTTCCTCTCTCTATCTCTTTCATTAAT
This sequence comes from Agastache rugosa, assembly GCA_031470985.1. Lineage (NCBI taxonomy): Eukaryota > Viridiplantae > Streptophyta > Magnoliopsida > Lamiales > Lamiaceae > Agastache > Agastache rugosa. The sequence goes on from CM062604.1 coordinate 20,700,706, forward strand.
CTCTCCCTCTATCTCTTTCATCCCCATCTCACTCACAACAACAACCACAACCAATTTCCCCCAATTTCATCTTTCGATTCACCGGCCAGTCGAGCGACGTCTATGTATCGGACTTCCCCTTCAGCCCCCTGCTGTGGTTTAACTACACCGGCAATCTGCCGAACAACACCATGGTCAGAGAGGAGAGAGAACTCTCTTGGCTGCCGCGGCAGACCGAATGAGATGGGCGAAAGAGAGAGAAGAAATTTCTTCAAATTTTGTGGATTTTGCAGACGGGACTAGAGAGAGAGAGAGAGCGAAGAGAGGTGATGGTTGGTGGCGGCGATTTGGGGGTGGGCACGATTTGGGGTTAATTTTTTTCGTTTGGGGGTGGGTCGGCGGCGGAGGTGGGCTAAGAGAGAGGTGATGGTGAGGAAAAGAGAGTAGAGAGAGGGAAGATGGGGGAAGGGAGGTGGTCATCAGTGGAGGTGGGCGAAGAGAGAGAGAAATAGAGAGCTGCTGTGTTGGTTGTGTATAGGAGCGAGAAAGAGGGAGGGAGAGATGGAGAGCTATGTGATGGTGGTGGTGGCGGTCGTAGCCGGTGGTGGTGGCGGCGAGAAGAAGGTGGTGGTGGCGGCGAGAAGATGGTGGTGGTGGCGAAGGGGGAAGGTGGGGGAAGAGAGATTTTTCTGTTTTATTATTTTTTTTATTGAAAAAAATGAGATGGCACTTAGTTGGCAGCTAAATCATCATCGGGCCGAATAAAGTAACGTCACGTGCAAAACACGTGCGATTTAGCCCGATCGGGCTATTTTTGTCCAAAAATTGAGCAATTTTGAAAATTTTGTCCTAAAATTACAAGCCCGCAATACGTTGTCCTATTTTTGCAAAACACCCATAGTTACTGTCCTAAAAAAACTCTGTACTCTAAATAGTTAGGTTCTTAATTATTTAGTTATATTTTCTTTTTCATTAGCTATATATTTTTGTGCTGTAGGAAAAATGTTTGAGATAAAGTAAATCATCTCAAAAGAATTTATGATGAAGTTTATATATCAAAATAATATTATTCATTTTTTATTTATAAAGAATGTACGAGCTAATTAAATTTAGCAAATATATATATATAATAATAATTACTACTGGAAATTTTTTTTTATGATGGTGAAAATGAATCGTTTGATTCATTGATAATGATGAGAATGAATCTTTTGATTCATTAAAATTATGATGAAATTAATGTGCTAAGACGATATTATTTCTTTTATTGGAATATATGAGCTAAATTATATTTAGCAAAGATGAGTAGAAAATATATATATATATATATATATATATAATTTTGCTGTTTAATGGTTGTAGTAATATAAGAAGAATGAATAGTATGATTTATTATTTATGACAAGAGTGAATTGCTTAATTCATTCATAATGATAGGACATTAAATCCTTAATTTACAATGTATGATGATCTTTGATTCACTACATTTTATGAGCATGTTACATGTGATTGAAAGTTTTGATAAGAATGAATCGTGATGAGTATGAATCGTGTGATTCATTAGAAGTATGATGAACATGCTATGCGTTAATGAAGTAATCAAGAAATTTTTCTAAGTTCTAAAATCTAGAAAAAATTTATTTTCTTTAATCAAATTTAAAGAAAGAAGAATCCTTTTGATTAATCAAATTAGAGGATAAAAATTTCGTTATAAAGAAATAATAATTCGAATGAAAATCCTGGTTAATAAGAAAATGCCACTAAGAGGTAGACCAAGAAGCAGAGGTCGAGGAAGAATTGAGGACAATGAACCAGAAAGAGAATCTACTCCAACTCCTCCTCAACTAGAAAGTAGAATAGAAGAATTATTTTTGCGACAAAATCCCCCAACTCTTGATGGAAGGGGAAGTCTTTCAGAAGCCGAGGAATGGATTCGGGCGTTAGAAAGAATTTTCCGTTTTCTTCGTTGTACGGATCAAGAACGTCTTACATGCATGTCTTGCCAGCTTAAAGGTTCTGCGGAATACTGGTGGGAAGCTCGTCAAAGAGCATACACCCCTGAACAGTTGGAGAATCTAACATGGGAACAATTCAAGGATACATTGTTCGAAAAGTTCATTCCTAGGAGTTATCGCAAGCAAAAGGAGAATGAGTTTTCTAACCTTAAACAGGGAAAGAAATCGGTATCTGAGTATGATAGAGAATTTTGCGATCTATCACGTTTTGCTCAAGACAAGGTGGACACAGACGAGAAAATGGCTGAACTTTTCCGAGCAGGTCTTCGGGAGGAAATAAGAATCGTTTTGGCCAGTCAAAGTGCGTTGTCATATGCAGAGACTTTAAATAGAGCTCTGGATATGGAATTGGCTATGCAGCCAGATAAGTCTTCTCAGACTTCAATAACTACCCAAATTCAAGCTCCAGCAACAGTGGCAAATCCACAGTCATCCAACCAAAGTCAGAAGCGAAAATGGAATTTTGGAAGTCAACCTAGTAAGAAACCCTGGCAAGGACAGCAAGGACAACAACGTCAGCAGTTTAATCAAGGACGATTTAAACAGCCTTTCCCTAGTCAAGGCAATTCATCTCAAGGAATCTGTCCATGTCCTAAATGTAGCAAGATGCATCAAGGAGTCTGCAAAGCTGGAAGTAATAGCTGTTATACTTGTGGTCAACTTGGTCATCATTCATATCAGTGCCCAACTAAACTGCAAGGAGCAGGAGGAAGTAGACCAACTCATAATCCACCTCAGAGATTGAAGGCAATAGAAGTTGTTCCTCAGCAACGGCAGCAGCAACGAAATCGCCAGGGGCAGCGATTCCAGCAAAAGTAAAAGCAAACCCAGCAATTGAGAATGGAACCCCAGCAGCAATATCAAAGGATTTTTCCTCTTGATCAGAAGCCGTTCGACAAAGATCAAGGAAATTTGACAGGTATGGGTCAATTAAATGACATACCTATTATAATTATATTTGATACTGGTGCATCGCATTCATTTATATCAGAGGCATGCGTAAATAATCTTGATCTTAAGATAGAGCGTGCTAGTCAAGACTTAAGAGTAACTACACCGTTAGGTAAATCTACCTCAGTTACTCGCATTTGTCCTAATATAGAGTTTGAAATAGGATCTTTCAAGATGATAGCTAAAACCCTGAATTTAATTAAAATGTGGGATGTAGATATTATTTTGGGAATGGATTGGTTGACCGAGAATTTGCAAGCATTCAATGCAAGCAAAGGCAGATTTCATTTCATATGCCTGGTCAGGAACCAACTCTATTTTTCGGAATAGAAAGAAGTGGTAAGAGATCGCCGATTATCTCGGCAGTTCAAGCAAAAAGATTGTTGAAAAAGAAAGATGTGAAAGCATATCTTATCTATCTCAATAAGAATGAAGATAAAGAGAACAACATTGAAGATGTAGCTGTAGTTAGGGAATTCCAAGACGTATTTCTAGAAGTTTTGCCAGGTTTGCCACCAGATAGGCAAGTGGAGTTTACAATAGATCTTGAAACAGGATCAGCTCCTGTTTCCAAGACACCTTACAGAATGGCTCCAAAGAAATTGCAAGAGTTGAAGATTCAACTACAAGAGTTGCTTGACCTAGGTTTCATTAGACCTAGTGTTTCTCCGTGGGGAGCACCAATTTTGTTTGTTAAGAAAAAGGACGGTAGTTTGAGGATGTGCATCGACTATCGAGAATTAAACAAAATTAACCTTGAAGAATAGATATCCTCTGCCGAGAATAGATGATCTATTTGATCAGCTCAAGGGAGCAAGTGTATTCTTGAAAATCGATCTGAAGTCTGGTTATCATCAGTTGAAGGTTAAGCAGGAAGATATTTCCAAGACGGCTTTCAGAACAAGATACGGACATTACGAGTTTGTACTAATGCCATTTGGTGTGACAAATGCTCCAGCAGTATTTATGGATCTCATGAATCGAGTATTTCATGAATTTCTGGACAAATTTGTCATAGTTTTCATTGATGACATTCTCGTGTATTCAAAGAATGAAATGGAACACGAAGAACATCTCAGAATTGTTCTGGAAAGGTTGAGAACCGAGAGATTGTATGCCAAATTCAGTAAATGTGAATTTTGGATGAAAGAAGTATATTTCCTTGGACATGTTGTTTCTTCTGAAGGAATCATAGTTGATCCTTCAAAAGTACAAGCAGTTCAGGAATGGAAAGTTCCAACTACGCCACATGAAATTAGGAGTTTCTTGGGTCTAGCAGGCAATTATCAGAGATTTATTGAAGGATTCTCCAAGATAGCTAAGCCAATGACCCATCTCCTAAAGAAAGAATCAAAGTTCAAATGGTCAGAAGAATGTGAAGAAAGTTTTCAAGAACTTAAAAGGAGACTGACCACTGCCCAGTGCTATCAGTTCCAGATTCGGATAAAGATTATTGTTGGGAAAATTATAAGGTTTCGATTTGATACCAAAACCCAACTGATTCTCCAACCGAATAGATGATCGCGTCAACCTAAATAGTGTTTTCCAGCTCGCCTGTTTGAGCTTTAGATTTTCTAAGTTTACAGGTTAAGGAAGCGGAAGACAGCAGACGACCCAGCTGTGTCTACAGCAGGAGTCAGCTAGCGAAAGACAGCAGTCGACCCAGCTGTGTCTACAGCAGGAGTCAGACAGCAGGCGTCAATCTTCAGCTGAGTCCTCCAGCAGAGCATGATCAAGCTGAAGAGAATTCGAGCTGAGTTCAAAACACAGCCGGTCCAGCTGTACAGAACAAAGGGAACTAACACTGAAGACTTCACTTCAAGTCAGTCCAGCTCTGAATTCAAAAGCCAGCTCCAAAGGCAGAAGATCCCGGCGTCAGAGGAAATCAACATGCCTCGACCAATGAGGGATTGCCAAATCAGCATCCTAGACTTCAGGACCTAGGATGTGACACAAATGAAGACAGGTACAGATTCGCCCAACGGCAGATCTTGAATTTAAGAAGAGTAGGTAAGATTCAAACGACTCCTCCAACGGCTAGTCTTGAATCTCTACCTATATAAACCCGTCTTCAAACTCAGGATCAGATACGAAAAACTCTCTACAAGCTTTCATTCTCTGAAATCATCAATCTTTCAAAAGCTCTCAAGCAGTTTTACTTAGTTCAAAGAACACTTTATCTTATAGTGTTTCTAGTTCAGAAACTGCTTAGTTTTTCGTCTGTTCCCTAGGCCAAACTCTTTGTATATCTTAAGCCTAGATTTCGAACGAGTTCATCATACTCTAAAGTTCTTAATTATAAGAACTCGTTCACAGTTGGAACCCCAAACCAAACCCCTCTTACCCAGAAAGGTTAGGTCAAGGTTACGCTTGCTTGAAGCGGGAAATTTAAGTGTGTAAGGTTTTTTCAGTACCCGTAAACTGAAAGGTTAGGCTTGACAGTGCCCGCAAACTATTGGAACACAGCTCCGGTTAGAGTTGTGAAGTTGCTTGGTACTTGGAAACCAAGTGGTAGTGGATTACCAGTGAACCTGGTCGTGGACGTAAGAGGTGTTACTCCGAACCACGTAAAAACTCGCGTGCTCTTTACTTTCTCTTTATATTCAGTTTTGTACTAACTCCTTCATATCATTGTATATTTGTTCAAAACTGCATAGGCAGCTGCTCTCCAAAGACAGCTGTGTCTCTCTGAAAGTTGCACAACTTGACTAAGCTGAAAACATAAAGTTAATCTTTTCAAACTGAGTTTTTTTAAGTAACCGAGCTAAGTTTTCAAACCACCACTTTCCGCACCGCCAGCTCAGGGACCATCAATTGGTATCAGAGCAGTGGTTCAACAGACCACCGTTTCTGTATCAAGAGAACTCTCTTGACAATCTGTCAGTGGTCATCTGAACAGATCCTCTTTGTGAAAAACTCATATTATTACATACTGCATATTTTTATGGATTCTTATCTTAACAGGAATCTTTCCACCTTCTCGGTAGACGATTATGCAATATGGAAGTTCAGACTGAAGAGCTTTCTCTGTGCGCATCACGATATGATGTGGGACGTCATCACAGACGGACCCATCATCATCTACAAATCAGGGAACGACCTTGTCCCAACTCAAGATGGCGAACAACCAAGATATCAGCTCATTCCCAAGCCCAAGAATGAGCACACCTCAGAAGAAAGGAAGCAAGCTGGACTAGACAGCTTCGCGAGGAACACCATATCTTCAACGGTCTCCAATGCCTACCTCAGCAAAATCATCAACTGCAAAACCGCAAAGGAGATGTGGGAAACCCTAGCAAAGCTATGCGAAGGATCGGAGGAGATAAAGGAGAATAAATTCACAATTGCATGCCAGAAGTTTGATAACTTCAAGCAGCTGGTCAATGAGTCCATCGAAGGGATTGAACTCAGATTCTCCAATATTGTGGTAGAAATAGAAACCATCAGAACTGGGAAATACACCCAGCGAGAAAAGAATCTAAAAGTTCTTTCAGCGCTCACAGCTGAATGGAACACCTATAAGGTGGTACACCAAAGTCGAAGTGACTTAGGTGATCTTTCAACTGAAAGATTATACTCCCTGCTCAAAGCCAACGAGTACAACTTGAAGATTACAATGAAAGAATCTTCAAACAATCAGAATGATGGAGAGCTGACACCTGCAACAAAGGAGATTGCGTTCAGAGCCAACTCTGACAAATCCGCATACATGCAGTCAGCTGAGTCATCGAAGAAGGATAAGAAGGACATGAGCAAGGAAGAGCTACTTGAAGAAATAGCCATGCTGGTCAAAAACTACAACAGACTCAACACCAGCAAGGGCAAATACAAGAAGTTCGCAAGAACTTACAGAGACAAATACGCAGCAGCTGATGAGAAGTCAGCTGACAAACGAACAGAAGAAGGTTGCTTCAACTGCAAGGAACCAGGACACTACTGGCTAGATTGTCCAAAGTTGTCCAAGAAAGACAAAGACCAACTGAAAGCTAAGGCAGCTGACAGAAGGAGAGCTTATATCGCCGATGAAGAATCAGAGTGCAACAAAATGGATGACATGCCATTTTCAGACTCGAAAGAAGAAGCCCTGATGGCCCATGATGAACCTGATTGGGATACATGCTTCATGGGACAAACAGACGGCATCGATGAAGATGAGGTAATGTCTCGAACTCAAAATCTATCTAACATCTCACCATCACACGAACACTCTACACAGGTCTCAGAATCTAGACTACCTGATTGGAGTCTAGTAGAGAAAGTAATGGACGATTCCAAGGAGCTTCAAGAGATTCTTGACGTCATTATGTGTGAGAATGCCGAGCTGAAGGCGGAACTGGAAAAGACAAAGGTATCAGACGCAGCTGATACAACACAGCTCCAACAGGAAGTTGTTTCACTAAAAGACAAAATAGTGAAACAAGATCAGCTGATGAAGGAATTCTACTATGAGAAGAAACAGCTGATGGAAGATGTGGAAAAGGTCACAGCTGAATCGGAAAAGAAGTCAGCTGAGATCATTGAGCTGAAAAGCACCGAAGAGGTACTATCAAAGAAGATAGTAGCTCTCATCAAAGCCACGTCAACAATGGATGAGATCATTAGTGCTCAGCGTCCAGCAGCACTCAAAGCGGGACTGGGATACAACGAATTAAAAGGATGCCTCAAACATTGCCTCCACAAGTGGAACAAAGGTAATGTTTGTACGTGCAAACGAACCTCCAATCCCAAAGAAATTTCAAGATCAACAAGCTAAGGACACAAAGAAAGGCCAGAAGACCAGCTGTGAAACATCCTCAAGCTCCGTCGAAGACACAGTAGGCATCAAGAAGGACAGCTGTGCGACAACCTCAAGCCAAACTCAGACAGCAACGTGCTCAACCTCAACGAAGACAACAAGTTGGATTTCACAGATACCAGCAACAGCAACAGCAACAGCACGTTGAACGATATCAACCGAGATATCTGAGATACCCAGCTGGATACCACTCATATGAGTACCAGCTGGATAATCATTTCCAGCCACAGCAGCACATAAGACAGCAGAGACAAAGGAACGTCTCAGCTAGGCACACAGCTGGAAACCAAAAGAAATCAAGACATCAAAACGGAAAGACACTGAGATCAAGACCCCGCCAGCAACAACCGAAGAACACAAAGAATGTGTATATCGACTTAGCTGGGAGAATTATCAGATCAACTGACCCAATTCGAGTCATCAAGCAGATCTGGGTCATCAAAGGATCTCTGTCTAACCCACAAGGACCCAATTAAAACTGGGTACCTGAATTTTAATTTTTTGTTTAGGTTGCAAGGAATCGACGCATCTCTGAGGAGTCGATGAGAACGCAATGGAACTTGGATAGTGGATGTTCCAAGCACATGACGCACCTAAAGCATCTACTCCAGGAGTATATCGAGCGTACAGGTCCACAAGTAACATTTGGTGATAACTCCAAAGGCCTAACCAAAGGTTATGGTACATTTAAAACTAGAAATGTTATAATCCCAAATGTTTCTTATGTACAAGGATTGCAACATAACTTGTTTTCCATTAGCCAATTCTACGACAACGGTTTTTCTGTCAAGTTTGATGCACAGTGAAGCACAGGGAAACCAAGCAGATACTCCTAAGAGGGAAAAGAGAAGGAAATATGTACTTTGCTGACTGGAACAGCAGCCCTCCGGAGACTTGTCTTGTATCGAAAAGCAAAGAATGAAGTCACCGTCGTGGCACAGACGGCTGAATCATCTCAACTTCAAGACAATCAACAAACTGGCTAGGAACCAGCTCGCTAATGGAATTCCAGATCAAGTATATGACAAAAGTCATATGTGCAGCGCGTGTCAACAAGGAAAGCAGACAAGAGTTTCATTCTCTCTCAAGCCAGTTTAGTCAACTGATCGAGTACTTCAACTTCTTCACATGGATCTTTTTGGTCCAGTTACTCCAGCAAGCTTCAATGGCAGAAAATATACTCTGGTCGTAGTGGATGATTTCTCAAGATTCAGATGGGTATCATTCTTGTACCAGAAGAGCGAAACCAGGACTAAGCTGCCTATTCTGCTGGAAAGATTATCAACACGTATGAAGTGCAAGATAATGTCAATAAGATCGTATCGTGGAACGGAGTTTCGAATGAAACTATTTATGATTACTGCGAGAAGAACGGAGTTCAACACCAAACATCTGCAGCACGCACACCTCAGCAGAATGGTGTAGCAGAAAGAAGAAACAGAACTCTCAAGAAGCCATACCTCAATGCTAGCTAGCTCTGCCATTCCAAAGAAGTTCTGGGCTGAAGCAATCAACACAGCTTGCTTCACTCAGAATCGCTCCCTACTCACATCAAGGCAAGGAAAGACACCGTATGAGCTTTGGAACAACAGAATACCATACATAGGGTATTTCAAGGTATTCGGATCCAAATGTCACATCCTCAACAATGAGAAGACACAGCTCAAGACGTTCGACGTGAAGACAGACCGAGGAGTATTCCTTGGTTACTCCGCTGTGAGTAAAGCATACAGAGTCTTCAACAGAAGAACTCAAATAGTCGAAGTAACTCCACATGTTACCTTTGACGAATCCTCCTTCGAATATAGAGAGTCTATCAAATGAAGAAATAAAGGAGAATCTTCAAGACTGATTCAGACAAGAGCTCAAGAAAATAGAATCAGGAATCTGGCCGAACCATTAATTTGGGACGATGAGCCGGAGGAGGAACTTCAATTCAACCAAGAAGCTCCACCAGCTGGAAATCGAGAAGAACCCTCAACGTCAAATCAAGGGGGAACATCATCAACAGAATCCGTACACGCCGAATCCCTCCATCTCCAGCTGAGCCTCTACAGAAGTCTCCTCAAAATCTAAATCAAAGAGACTCAATCTCTCAAAACTTAACTCCTGAGCAACTCCAAGTCAGACGAAATTTAGCCACGTCAAGCATCAATCAATTGGAAGAAGAAATTCGTAAGAGAAGAAGATGGATTGAAGATCATCCATCATCAGCAATCATTGGAGAACCATCTGACCAAGTCAAAACCAGAAGCTCAGCTGCTCAAGCTTCATCGGATCATCAAGAAGACTCGACATACCAACTCTCAGTAGAGCTAGAACTGACGGTCTATGATGTAGACACAGCTCTAATGGCGTGTTACGTAGCTCAAGTGCCAGAGCCTCAATCAATTCTTGAAGCTTTGAAGAGCGTGCCTTGGACTAACGCCATGCAAGAAGAGCTGAACGAATTCCTCAGAAATTGTGTCTGGGAATTGGTCGACAGACCTCAAGAAGTCAAAGTCATAGGACTCAAATGGATATTCAAGAACAAATTGGATACCCTGGGAGTCGTCATCAGAAACAAAGCTCGACTGGTTGCCAAGGGCTACACTCAGCAGGAAGGAATTGACTTCGAAGAATCATTTGCTCCAGTAGCACGATTGGAAGCAATGAGACTCTTTCTCGCCTATGCAGCACATCACAAATTCAAGGTCTATCAAATGGATGTGAAGTGTGCATTCTTAAATGGAGAAATCAAAGAAGATGTCTACGTTGAACAACCTCCAGGATTTGAAGTAGAAGGAAATAAAGTCTACAAGCTAAAGAAGGCTCTTTATGGATTGAAGCAAGCACCTCGAGCTTGGTATGACACTCTGTCAAATTTTCTTGTATCCAAAGTATTCAAGAAGGGCTCAGTAGACAAAACTCTATTCATCATCAAGTCAGGAGAAGATATCCTGGTTGTTCAAATCTATGTAGACGACATCATCTTTGGATCAAGATCAAGCTTCTTATGCCAAAGATTTCGAGAGATGATGTCAGAGAAGTTCCAAATGTCCATGATAGGAGAAATGAGTTTCTTCCTAGGACTTCAAGTCAAGCAATCATCAGAAGGGATTTTCATAAATCAATCCAAATACTTGAAAGACTTGATCGCCAAGTATGGAGTTCAATCCAGCAGAACTGTAAAGATTCCAATGAACACCAACTGGAAGATTGAACCAGGAACTGAAGGGAAGTCAGTTGATTCCAGCAAATACAGGGGGATAATAGGATCCCCGCCGTATCTAACAAAGAAGTCGTCCGGACATCTCTTTCGCAATGAGTGTGTGCCAGATTTCAAGTTGATCCAAAGGAAGCACACATGCAAGCAGCCAAGAACATTCTCAAATATCTCAAAGGAACTCAGAATGTTGGGCTGTGGTACCCAACTGAAGACAATCTACAGCTGACTGGATACTCAGACTCAGACTTCGCTAGAGATCGGTTGGACAGAAAATCAACTTCAGGAACTTGTCAATTCTTAGGAAGTAAGTTGATTTCATGGTTTTCAAAGAAGCAAACGTGCGTCGCAACTTCCACGACAGAAGCAGAATATATGGCCGCTGGAAGCTGCTGCTCACAAATTCTCTGGCTGAAACATCACCGGATGACTATGAAGTGAAAACTGGACAGGTTCCAATTTTCTGTGATAGCTCAAGTGCGATTGCCATTTCAGAGAATCCAGTACTTCACACAAGATGCAAGCATGTAGACGTACGACATCATTTCATCAGAGATCACGTAGAAAAGAGGGATGTGATTGTTGAGAAAATTCACACAGACATACAGCGGGCTGATATTCTCACAAAACCACTGATAGAAGCAAGATTCAAAATGCTGTGCGGATTACTTGGACTACTCAACCTAGACGATGCTTCACCCAGCTGAATGGAAGCAGACCCAGCTGAATGCGAGCAGACAACTGTAATTCAGAATCAACGTCACTGATATCAGATGAGAAAGAATCCAACTAAACCAGATGTTGAAAGTGAAGGATTACTCAGCTGAGGGGGAACCAGCTGGAACCACGATCACCCAGCACACTCACTCAACCGAGGTATAAGCTGACTACAATGATCAGCTGAGAGGTTTGCAACAACATTAACTTCAACTACTCAATCTGTTTTCAGTCAACTCATATCTTGTCAAATCTAATCAAATATAATTAAAAGTCTGCATGGAATTGAATCATGGGAGTTTCGAGGCAAAAGTCAAAACGCCTCAACAGTCATGTCTCGCGCATTAACTCGCATCTTCTAATCAAGAAACTGACAAAACGCGAGAATCACTCCTAGTCGTAGATCTTCTTATCAATAGATAAATCTTGATCGTCCATTCATCAAGAAAGCTCTTTAAATATGCTAGAAGATATACGTAAAGCATTGCATCAACCCTAAAAAGTTTTTCGGCATTCTTTCTGATTTCCATAAATTGGTATTATTTGTTTCTACTAACAAAAGTTACAGAAGAAGAACATGGAATCCAGAAAGATATCTCCCGAAGCCGATCAAACTTGAAGAATCTGTCAAAGCTTCAAGATAAGAGTTGCTTAACTCTCAGGAACCTCAAAGAAGACGGAAGTCCAGAAGAAGGTGAAGCCCATCAACAGATCCAGGCCAACGCAGTGAGAGACTGCAAAGCTCAAGAACGTCATTTACCACGAAGGTGCAGAAAACTTCTTGGGAATGTCAAAGGAAAAAGACCTCCTCAGCCCCACTGTTTCTCTCAACATAAAAGAGAGAACGGGACATACAACTCCCTGGGATGCAAAAATCAACGTCAACAGACCTGGACCAGATGTTGATAAAGCCGGAGTCTTCAAGAGCAGTCATGTCAAAGCTCTTGCTCCTCCACAGGAGGCACAGAAAAAGATGCAGGAGACAAAGCAGCATGCATCTATCTCCGTCCCAGCTGGGAATCGGAGACAACTTGAGGAGACAAAACATGCTGAAGCACCATCTTTAAACAGAAGACTCAGGTCAAAAGTGCTCAGTCAGTCAGCCGAGAAGCCAGCTGACATTGTGAGAGAATTCGTAATTACTCTCCAAGGAGTAGAAGGTCCACGAGCGGTCGTTTCTTACGGTGGAGGAGAAGTTCATGCGCCTGCGTGAACATCATCGTCATCAACACCGCAACGTAGTATTCCAGCTGATCAACCAAGCTTAAACCCCAAGACAGATGGAATACATCAACCGCCTTCTCCTCAGTTTCCTTCAGCTCCACAGGGACACCAGCTTCAAGATCTTCCGATGAAAGATGCTCAAGTCTCTGCACCAAGCTCAAATGAGAAACATCACCCAGCCAATGATCACCTGCAGCTGGATGATGATGATATGAGCTGAACCCAAGTCCCTCAAGTGTTGAATCAGACTTTCTCATTCAATCTAAGAAGTCTGAAGAAGCAAAATTTGCAAGGAATGAAGTTGTGCCCGACTCAGAAGATGCTATCTCCCGTGCCAACTCATCCCTCTAAGCACTCAGCTGGATCGCCCCAGCTGAATCAGGCCAAGGACGCTGTGTCTGCAATTACAGCTGAGGCTAATGCTACTGAAGAAGAGCCAGCTAATACAACAGCTGAGCCACCTAGACTCCAAACCTCGCTGCTCAGAGCAGAAAACCACAGTTTCGCCAAACTAAAACATCGCAACAGCCGATGGTGTATCTCTCCCACCCTGTTTGATCAGGCCAAAAAGGGGGAAGTAAGGGAGAAGAGACAAGTCAAAAAAGAGAGAAACTGTTGAGCTAGAGGAACCAGCTGAATCAGAATCAGCTGGAGAAGAGACGAGTCAAAAGAAATAAGCAACGGATGCAGAAGAGAAGACCCAGCCAACTGGGATTGAAGACTGAAGATTTGAAGATTTTTTGTTCTTTTCTTTCTTTTTCCTGTGTTATAATGTACATTCTTACATTAATAAAGCACAAGTCTTTCTGCGTCATAAGTTGTCTCAGTTAGGTTTTGGCATCATCAAAAAGGGGGAAATTGTTGGGAAAATTATAAGGTTTCAATTTGATAGCAAAACCCAACTGATTCTCCAATCGAATAGATAATCGCGTCAACCTAAATAGTGTTTTCCAGCTCGCCTATTTGAGCTTTAGATTTTCTAAGTTTACAGGTTAAGGAAGCGGAAGACAGCAGTCGACCCAGCTGTGTCTACAGCAGGAGTCAGACAGCAGGCGTCAACCTTCAGCTGATTCCTCCAGCAGAGCATGATCAAGCTGAAGAGAATTCGAGCTGAGTTCAAAACACAGCCGGTCCTGCTGTACAGAACAAAGGGAACTAACACTGAAGACTTCACTTCAAGTCAGTCCAGCTCTGAATTCAAAAGCCAGCTCCAAAGGCAGAAGATCCCGGCGTCAAAGGAAATCAACATGCCTCGACCAATGAGGGATTGCCAAATCAGCATCCTAGACTTCAGGACCTAGGATGTGACACAAATGAAGACAGGTGCAAATTCGCCCAACGGCAGATCTTGAATTTAAGAAGAGTAGGTAAGATTCAAACGACTCCTCCAACGGCTAGTCTTGAATCTCTACCTATATAAACCCGTCTTCAAACTCAGGATCAGATACGAAAAACTCTCTACAAGCTTTCATTCTCTGAAATCATCAATCTTTCAAAAGCTCTCAAGCAGTTTTACATAGTTCAAAGAACACTTTATCTTAAAGTGTTTCTAGTTCAGAAATTGCTTAGTTTTTCGTCTGTTCCCTAGGCCAAACTCTTTGTATATCTTAAGCCTAGATTTCGAACGAGTTCATCATACTCTAAAGTTCTTAATTGTAAGAACTCGTTCACAGTTGGAACCCCAAACCAAACCCCTCTTACCCAGAAAGGTTAGGTCAAGGTTACGCTTGCTTGAAGCGGGAAATTCAAGTGTGTAAGGTTTTTTCAGTACCCGTAAACTGAAAGGTTAGGCTTGACAGTGCCCGCAAACTGTTGGAACACAGCTCGGGTTAGAGTTGTGAAGTTGCTTGGTACTTGGAAACCAAGTGGTAGTGGATTACCAGTGAACCTGGTCGTGGACGTAGGAGGTGTTACTCCGAACCACGTAAAAACTCGCGTGCTATTTACTTTCTCTTTATATTCAGTTTTGTACTAACTCCTTCATATCATTGCATATTTGTTCAAAACTGCATACGCAGCTGCTCTCCAAAGACAGCTGTGTCTCTCTGAAAGTTGCACAACTTGACTAAGCTGAAAACATAAAGTTAATCTTTTCAAACTGAGTTTTTCTAAGTAACCGAGCTAAGTTTTCAAACCACCACTTTCCGCACCGCCAGCTGAGTTATTTACCCAGCTGACCCTCCCCAGCTGGATCGATAACTGAGCTCACCAACTCTGTGATTTAACTTGAAAAAGTTTCTAAAAATCTATTTGGTGTATTCACCCCCCCCTTCTACACCAAATACCTAGCTCAGGGACCATCAATTATGCTGTTTACACAGATGCATCAAAGAACGAACTAGGCTGTGTCCTGATGCAAGAAGGAAGAGTCATTGCTTATGCTTCTAGGCAGCTTAGACCTCATGAAGTAAACTATCCAACTCATGACTTGGAATTAGCAGCAGTAGTACATGCTCTAAAGTTTTGGAGACACCATCTTTATGGAGCAAAATGTGAAATCTTCACAGATCACAAAAGTCTCAAATATTTCTTTGAGCAGAAAGAATTAAATATGAGACAAAGAAGATGGCTCGAGTTAGTTAAGGACTACGATTGTAAAATTTCCTATCACCTAGGAAAAGCAAATGTAGTCACTGACGCGTTGAGCAGGAAAGGTAAATCAGAAGTTGGATTTCTTTTAACTCAAGAGAAAGAACTCATTAAGAGTTTCGGAGAACTGAGATTAGAAGTAATTCTACCTCCGCAATCTGTTGAGCAAATGAGTACAGCTATGGAAATAATTCCAGACTTAAGGTTGAGAATTTCCAATGCTCAAAGAAAAGATGAGAAATTGGAAAAGTTACGAATAAAAATTCGTCAAGAGAAGGATGAAAATTTTAAAGAGGCATGAGATAATGTTCTCTTATTTAGAGGAAGAATTTTTGTTCCGAATGATGAAGAATTAAGGAATGAGATCATGAGCGAAGCTCATGAAACTCCTTATTCAGCTCACCCTGGAGGCACCAAAATGTATCAAGATTTGAAACAGACATTTTGGTGGGAAGGAATGAAGCGTGACATAGCTTCTTTTGTGGAAAGATGTCTAGCCTGTTAGCAAGTAAAGGCATTGCATCAGAGACCATGTGGGAAGCTACAGCCTTTAGATATTCCAGAGTGGAAATGGGATAAAGTTACCATGGATTTTGTAACTGGGTTACCTAGATCCAAACGAGGGAATACAACAATATGGGTAATAGTGGATAGATTGATAAAATCTGCACACTTTATACCTATTCCCATAACTTATGGCGCAGATAAGTTAGCTCTGCTGTACGTGAGAGAAATTGTGCGATTGCACGGAGTACCTAAGTCGATCACTTCGGATCGAGACTCAAAATTTACTTCTCATTTTTGGAGAAATATGCAAGAAGAGTTAGGTACCAAATTGAATTTCAGTACGGCTTTTCATCCTCAGACAGATGTTCAATCAGAAAGAACCATTCAGATTCTTGAGGATATGTTGAGAACTGTTGTATTAGATCGAGGAAGTCAATGGGAGCAAATTTTACCTCTTGTTGAATTCGCTTACAACAACAGTTATCAAATGACAATTGGCATGGCGCCCTATGAAGCTCTTTATGGAAGAAAATGTCGATCTCCGCTTCATTAGGATGATGTGGGCGAGAGAAAAATGATAGGGCCCGATGCAGTAGAAGAGATGATAAAGATTGTGCGTCAAATCAAGCAAAGAATTAAAGAAGCACAAGACCGTCAGAAGTCTTATGCTGACATCAGAAGATCAGAATTAGAATTCAATGTGGGTGATAAAGTTTCCTTGAAAGTTTCACCTTCAAGAGGAATTCATCGATTTGGTGTTAAAGGAAAGCTTAAGCCTCGCTACATAGGACCATATGAAATTCTGGAAAGAATAGGTCAAGTAGCTTATAAGCTAGCCTTACCGCCAAGTTTGATCCTAAACACGTTATTCATCAAGAAGAAATAGTCCTTGAACCAGACCTTAGTTATGAAGAGAAACCAGAAGCGATTTTGGATCGAAAGGTCCAGCAGCTTAGAAATAAGTTGATCGCATCGGTAAAAGTCAAATGGAGACATCATGGACTAGAAGAAGTGACATAGGAGTTAGAAAGCAAGATGAGAGAAGCGTATCCCAAACTCTTCCAAGAGATAAGCAAATTTCGGGACAAAATTTATTTTTAGGGGGAGAGAATGTAGTATCCCGTCTTTCTTGCGTAATAAAATTTATTAATCTAGTAAGAAAAATAAGAATTTTTTTAAAATAAAAATTTTTCTTTCTGAAAATTATACCCGGCAGATATATTCTACCGGAAAAATGAGTTTTAATTAATTTTTATCGTCTCGGTTAATCCGAAACGAAGAAGTTTTTACATTTATCAATAAATGATAAATGTTTAGTTATAAATTGACTGAAGGAAGAATTTAATTTTAAAATTATCTTTTAAAATTTTAGTTTCGGTCGATTTGAAAATGCTTCGAATCTCCGAATCTTTTTGTGAGATTTTTATCTAAGGTTCGTGAAACCTTAAGCTAATTTCCTGGGTTGAGAAATTAGAGGGTTATTAGAGGATTAATTTGTTGTTAATTAATTGAATTTATTAATTAATTAACTTAACAATTAAGTTAGATTAAAATAATAAACCTAGTCTACCCTACCCTATGCATGAGATGCATATATCCTCTCTCTCACTCACGCACACACACCACAACACAAGCAGCAACTCTCTTCTCTCTTCTCTTTCATTTCTCTCGACACACACATGCACACACACTCCATTGATGATCAACCTTGAGCTCAATAAGCAAAGATCAATCCATCCTTAAGTAATTAATCAAGGTTGGATTTATGTTTTTGAAGTTATTATCTCGAGATCTATGGTTGAATCTTCCATCTTTATATATATATATATATATATATATATATATATGATCGAAAAATTGGGAGAAATTTCGGAAACGAATAGATGTTCTTCATATCTTAGTATTATGCTTGTATGATGATTATATGATCATTGGTATGATTAAATCAAGCATGAAGAACCCTAACCATATTTTCTTGAAGAAGTCGAGAATTATGAAGAAATGGTCAAGTTTTTATTCATGCATTGTTTGATGTTTTGATCTTCATGGATTATGCTTAGAATATGATTATAAGATCAAATATGTAATTAGATTTAAGCATGAAAAACCCTAGATATTATTTTTATTTTTTCGAAAAAAATAAGAAAATGAAGAACAATTGATGCATGAATTGTATGATTGTTTTAATGATAAATATGAGCTTAGTTAATTATTCTAAGTACATTTCATGTTGGAAGTAAGCATGAATTCCCAACATATCTCATTTTATTATTAAATGTCGAAAATTAGGGTTTTAATTAGGGTTTTGAATATTTGATGAAGAAAGATGTAATTGACGGATAATTCGATGTTATATAATGTTAATGGTAATTGTTGAATCAAGAGTTAGTGAATTAAAAGCATAATTAACCCTAGAAACCCTAGAAAGTTAAATTAGGGTTCTTAAATTATGGTTTATAGTTTAATGGTTAATTGAATGAAATTAAATGAAGAAATAAGCTTATAATATTTAATTAAGTATATTAGAAATTAAAAAGAAGAGAAAATAATTCTAGAAATTCTAAAATTAAAACCACCGAAAATTAAAATAAATAAATAAATTATTAATTGATTTTTAATTAAGAAATTAATTGCATTTATGAATTAATTACTAAAAATGTAATATTGTGTAATTTTTTGGAAATTTAATTCAGAATATTAAAGATTTTCTATTTTTGGATGATTTTCCCGATTTGGGAGTTTATATGCTAATCGAGTTGAATATGTATAATGAATGTATAAATATGTTTGATATGATGGAATAAGTGCGTGGAATCAATTTAAGAATTTTCTGGATCCTTTAGAAGGATTAAAATCGACGTAGTCGATTATGTTAAAAAGTAATGAATGAATGTTTATGAATGAATTTGAAATGTTGATGTTTGATTGATGTTTGATGCTTAATGAGTGATTAAAATAGATTAAGAGTGTTTAAGGAATTAAGATAGAAATTCTCGAGGTTCGTCGAGTTTCGGCATAGAAGTTTGAATCGAATTACGTTAAGATTATCGAAGTAGTTATTCGCTAGAAGTTATCGTTCTAAAGTCGTTATCTCGTTTCGAATTAAAGGAGCAAGTAGAAGCCGGAGCAGGAACGTAAATTAAGAGGTCGACCAAGCGATAAAGTTTAAAGTTAAAGCTTAAATCATTCAGGTGGGCTTTCTAAACTGAAAAACGTGAAAAACGTGAAAAGCATGTTATCGTATGATTTTCAAATCTTTGATACTTGCCAAATTATTTTTTAAAATGCTAAGTATGTTATCATCTACTAAAGAAAGACGAATTCGGTTCCGCGCAAGGTGGAATCTGTGAACACATTAGTAATCGTGCGCATTTCTTTGATAGGCCGATTATTCATAATCGTGAGTCTTTCCTTGATATGCCGGTTGCAAGTGATTGAGAAAGAAGCCTCTTTCTCATCACCATTATTTATTGTAGATATGGTTCATACTGTTATAAATGTTTGCAGGACAAATGATTTCTGAGGAAAAGAAAATATTTTTAGCATTTTACGAGTTTTTTTCAGAAAATCCTCGTATTATGTTTTCTGGCAAGTTTTTCATTTATAGCTGTATTCAGCAAAGTTTTCAAATATTTTCGGCATGTATTCACCGAGTACGAAGTACTCATCCCTGCATGTTATTTCTAAAATGTGCAGGTTAGCAGGGATGAAGATGACGAGTGTTGGGCTAATTGTTGTTGTTGTTGTTGTTGTTTTGATGAATGTAGAGCCTAGATTATATGTCGTCATACATATAATCTCTCGTATTCCGCTTCTATGTTAAGATGTTTTGATATTCTATAAATGATGGTTTGAATTCTGAATTCTAGAATCGAATTATGTTGAAGTCGTTGAAACCCTAGAGTCGAACTATGATCTAAAAGTTGAACTCTTCTTTTCAAGTTTTCTTTTGGAACTCAGCCTTGATATATTATATAAGTCAATCTTTGTTTCCATGAAGCTTTGTCGAACTTGAAACAGTCTTCTTTATCGTGCTTTCTTGATCCTCAATTAATGAATATCACAAATACTTCATCGTATCCCATATCATGTCTTTCGCCTCTTGTGGCGCATCCTTCCATTTCTCAAACTTAACTCCAATATACCTTCTAGCAAGCACACCTAAGTAGCTTTCAAACTCGAAACGCACTGGCCCAAGAGGCTGGCCATGAGCATCAAAAGTAACATCAGTCTTGATTCCTTTAGCCCTTTGCACGGCTAATCTATCAAGATACACTTTTCCTTTGGGGGCTCTTGAAGATTTTGATCCACCAGAACTTTGCTCCATATTACTAGAACTACCAGCCCCAGACGATGTCGTGTTTAGTGGTAGCCTACAATACAACAGACATATAATTTATAAGTTAGAAATCATTTATAAGAATATGTGAATGCCAAAGAAAATGCAAAGTATTATTTAAAAAATATAAAAAAATTACTGAATCATGATTGATCAATTTTATTATTATCTACCCAAGTTCCATCACAATCTTCATGAACATATGGTTGATCAATTTCATTATTAACATCTACTAGTGTCGTTGCTAAAATATTGATGGTGAATAGCAAAATCACTGACATCATCATCCTCAATTTCTTCAGTGTATGCTACCCTTGGAACATGAACCGACCATGCACAATCTTGAGGGTCTTCTACATAAAAGACTTGTTTTGCTTGACTCCCCAATATAAAAGAATCGGATTTAAAACCAATTCTACTAAGATTTACCAATGTAAAACCGAGATCATCAATTCTAATTCCACCATTATTCTCCACCCAACTACATTTGAACATTATTTCTTCAAAAGCTTGATAGTCGATCCCCCATATTTCATCTATAACTCCATAAAATGTCATGTCTGACACAATAGGATTGTTATCCTTTGCACTAGCCACTTGCATTCTTTTTGCAACCAAGCTTACTCCAGAATTTTGCACTGCTCGTACACTATCACCACTACTAGAAAAATGCTCATACATAACGGACATTCGTATGTGCACAAAAGTCCGATATATATAGTGGTGTTATGTATAGTACGCTCATACATAACAGAGATATTACCGTTATCTATAGTACTTATACATAACGGTTTAACCACATAGATAACAGTTCAATCTTCGTCATCTATAGTAATTAGACATAACGGTTTTTTACCGTTATGAAAAATATACTTAACACGTAATGTATTGTCCTCTAGATAACGTTTTTTATGTCTTAGATGACAGTTTTGGAACCGTTATGTATTCTCATCCTGTTTTCAACTATTTTTATTGTTTTATTATTTTTTTTAAATTTACCTTTTTTATATTTGAAAAACCAATAAATAATATTTCTTAAAATCATAAAATAATACATTTTTATTACCATCAAAACATAGTCTACATATATTATCATCCAAAGTCAAGATGATACATGATAATATTTCACAAAAAAGTTCTATCTAATGCTAGTATCATCAAACATAACACAAGTAACTATACTTTGCTAGTTCCAACCCCATTTCCATCCACTACTTTGTCGACTCCATGTGGCCCATCTTCACCGGAAGCGCGCCTCAAGTTTTCGTTGTCATATCTAGCCACTTAGAAGCACCGCAACATATACATAAGTGGATTTGAAGAGAGGTCTAAACCATCAATGTGATGCTGATTAAACACAACAATGTGAACCTAAAAGAAAACAAAAAATACACCATTTTCAGGGACGTGGGGCATATTGAGTTTAAGAATAACCTGCTTCAGTCAATTAGTTAAGGAAAAGTAAGCTTTTTAAATCCTTGGATCAATGAGTTATAAACATATAGCATAAAATCCTACCAAGCAGAGTTTAATGCAAAGAGAAAAATGCATTTCAATTTGAAAAGAAGAAAAGAAAATACAATACATGTCATTTAAATAATGTCATTATTTCTCCCCATTCTTCTATGTGATTATTTCTTTCAGCTTAATGTAACTTGATGCTAGGTGAAGCCTGAAATATGTTTACATTTTATAGTTATTGTTGGGAAAATTATAAGGTTTCGATTTGATACCAAAACCCAACTGATTCTCCAACTGAATAGATGATCGCGTCAACCTAAATAGTGTTTTCCAGCTCGCCTGTTTGAGCTTTAGATTTTCTAGGCTTACAGGTTAAGGAAGCGGAAGATGTTAGCCGACCCACTCGAGTTTACAATGAGTCACCAGCGTGTCAAGAGTCGACCAACCGTGTTTATACCGGAGTAACCTAGCAAAAGACAGCAGTCGTCAACCTTCAGCTGAGCGATCCAGCAGAGCCCGATCAAGCTGAAGATAATTCGAGCTGAGTTCAAAACACAGCTGGTCCAGCTGTACAGAATAAAGGGAACTATCTCTGAAGACTTAACTTCAAGACAGTTCAGCTCTGAATTCAGAAGCCAGCTCTAAAGGCACAAGATCCCGGAATCAGAGGAAGTCAACCTACCTCGACCAATGAGGGATTGCCAAATCAGCATCCTAGACTTCAGAACCTAGGATGTGACTCAAATGAAGACAGGTGCAGATACGCTCAACGGCAGATCTTGCATTTAAGAACAGTAGGTAAGATTCAAACGGCTCCTCCAACGGCTAGTCTTGAATCTCTACCTATATAAACCCGTTTTCAACCTCAGGATCAGACACAAAAAACTCTCTACAAGCTTTCATTATCTGAAATCTTCATTCTTTCCAAAGCTCTCAAGCAGTTCTAGATAGATCAAAGAACACTTTGTCTTAAAGTGTTTCTAGTTAAGAATCTGCTTAGTTTTTCGTCTGTTCCCTAGGCCAAACTCATTGTATATCTTTAGCCTAGATTTCGAACGAGTTCATCATACTCTAAAAGTTCTTAATTGAAAGAACTCGTTCATAGTTGGAACCCCATACCCAAACCCAAACCCAGAAAGGTTAGGTAAAGGTACGCTTGCTCGAAGCGCGTAATTCGAGTGGATAGGTTCTTCGCATGCCGGAACCGAAGGTGTAGGCTTTACGGCTGCCCGCAAACCGTTGGAACACAATGGGTTAGAGTTGTGAAGTTACTTGGTACTTGGAAACCAAGTGGTAGTGGATTACCAGTGAACCTGGTCGTGGACGTAGGAGGTGTTACTCCGAACCACGTAAAAACTCGCGTGTTTCTTACTCTCTCTCTTTACTTTCGCTTTATATTCAGCTGTGTACTAACTGCTTCATATCATTGCATATTTGTTCAAAACTGCACACACAGCTGCTCTCCAAAGACAGCTGTGTCTCTCTAAAAGTTGCACAACCTGACTAAGCTGAAAACGCTAAGTTAAAACTTTCAAACTAAGTTTTTCTAAGTAACCGAGCTAAGTTTTCAAACAACCACTTTCCGCACCTCCAGCTGAGTTATTTACCCAGCTGACCCTCCCCAGCTGGATCGATAACTGAGCTCACCAACTCTGTGATTTAACTTGAAAAAGTTTCGAAAAATCTATTTGGTGTATTCACCCCCCCTACACCAAATACCCAGCTCAGGGACCATCAATTGGTATCAGAGCAGTGGTTCAAAAAGGACAACTGTTTTTGTATCAAGAGATCTCTCTTGACACTCTGTGTCAGTGGTCAACTGAACAGATCTGTTTTTCAGAAAAACTCATATTATTACATACTGTACATGTCTATGGATTCCTATCTTAACAGGAATCTCCCCACCTTCTCGGTAGATGACTATGCAATCTGGAAATTCAGATTGAAAAGCTTCCTTTGTGCACATCACGACATGATGTGGGACGTCATCACAGACGGACCCATCCTTATTTATAAACAAGGAAATGAACTCGTACCTGCCCATGATGGAGGACAACCAGAATACCGGCCAATTCTCAAGCCAAAGAAGGATTACTCGTCAGAAGAACGAAAACAAGCTGGACTGGACAGCTTCGCAAGAAACACCATCTCATCAACACTCTCAAACGCCTACCTGAGTAAGATCATCAAGTGCGAGACAGCCAAAGAGATGTGGGAAATACTTGCCAAGCTATGTGAAGGATCTGAAGAAATCAAAGAAAACAAATTCACAATAGCTTGCCAAAAATTCGACAACTTCAAGCAGCTAGCCAACGAATCCATCGAAGCGATGGAGCTAAGGTTCTCAAACATAGTCATCGAGATAGAGACAATCAGAACTAGGAAGTATACCCAGCGGGAAAAGAATCTAAAGGTTCTTTCAGCCCTTTCAGCTGAATGGAACACTTACAAGATAGTTCACCAAAGTCGAAGTGACTTGGGTGATCTATCTACATAAAGGTTGTTCTCACTCTTAAAAGCCAACGAATACAACTTGAAGATCACTCAAGAAGAATCTTCAAACAGACAGAACGACGGAGAACTCACCCCAGCTCCAAAAGAAATTGCCTTTAGAGCCAACTCTGAAAAGTCAGCTCATGTCAAGTCAGCTGAGTCCAACAAGATGAAGAAGGACAAAAAGGAAATGAGCAAAGAGGAGCTACTCGAAGAAATTGCCATGATGGTAAAAAATTATAACAGACTCAAAACCAGCAAGGACAAATACAAGAAGTTCGCAAGGACTTACAGAGATAAGTACGCAGCAGCTGATGAGAAGTCAGCTGACAAACGAACAGAAGAAGGTTGCTTCAACTGCAAGGAACCAGGACACTACCGACAAGATTGTCCAAAGCTGTCCAAGAAAGACAAAGACCAATTAAAAGCTAAGGCAGCTGATAGAAGGAGAGCTTATATCGCTGATGAAGAATCAGAGTGCAATAAAATGGATGACATGCCATTTTCAGACTCGGAAGAAGAAGCCCTGATGGCCCATGATGAACCTGATTGGGATACATGCTTCATGGGACAAACAGACGGCATCGATGAAGATGAGGTAACGTCTCGAACTCTAAATCTGTCTAACATTTCACCATCACACGAACACTCTACACAGGACTCAGAATCTGGTCTACCTGATTGGAGTCTAGTAGAGAAAGTAATGAACGATTCCAAGGAGCTTCAAGAGATCCTTGACGTCATCATGTGTGAGAATGCCGAGCTGAAGGCAGAACTGGACAAGACAAAAGTATCAGACTCAGCTGATACAACTCAGCTCCAACAGGAAGTCGTTTCACTAAGAGACAAAATAGTGAAACAAGATCAGCTGATGAAGGAATTCAACAATGAGAAGAAACAGCTGATAGAAGATGTGAAAAAGGTCACAGCTGAATCGGAAAGGAAGTCAGCTGAGATCATTGAGCTGAAAAGCACCGAAGAGGTACTATCTAAAAAGATAGTAGCTCTCATCAAAGCCACGTCGACAATGGACGAGATCATTAGTGCTCAGCGTCCAGCAGCACTCAAAGCGGGACTGGGATACAACGAATCAAAGGATGCCTCAAACATTGCCTCCACAAGTGGAACAAAAGTAATGTTTGTACGTGCAAACGAACCTCCAATCCCAGCAAGTCAGCATCAACAGTTGAGGACACAGCAGGCGTCGGGAAGACCAGCTGTGAAACATTCTCAAGCTCCGTCGAGAACACAGCAGACGTCAAGAAGAACAGCTGTGAAAAAGTCTCAAACTCTGTTGAGAACACAGCAGACATCAAGAAGGTCAGCCGTGCGACAAACTCAAGCCCAAATCAGACAGCAACGTGCTCAACCTCAACGAAGAACACAGGCTGGATTTTACAGATACCAACGACAAGACCAAAGACGTTGATCGATATCAACCGAGTTATCAGAGATACCCAGCTAGATATCACTCAAACGAGTATCAGCTGGATGATCATTTCCAGCCACAGCATCGCATGAGACAGCAGAGACAAAGAAACGTCTCAGCTAGGCACACAGCTGGAAACCAAAAGAAATCCAGCCAACAAAACAAGAAGACACGAAGATCAAGACTCCGTCAGCAACAACAGAAGAACACAATGAATGTGTACATCGACTCAGCTGGGAGAATTATCAGATCAAATGACCCAATTCGAGTCATCAAGCAGATCTGGGTCGTCAAAGGATCTCTGTCTAACCCACAAGGACCCAATTAAAACTGGGTACCTGAATTTTATTTTTTTTTGTTTAGGTTGCAAGGAATCGACGCATCTTTGAGGAGTCGATGAGAACGCTATGGTACTTGGACAGTGGATGTTCCAAGCACATGACACACCTAAAGCATCTACTCCAGGAGTATATTGAGCGTACAGGTCCACAAGTAACATTTGGTGACAACTCCAAAGGCCTAACCAAAGGTTATGGTACATTTAAAACCAGAAATGTTATAATCCCAAATGTTTCTTATGTACAAGAATTGCAACATAACTTGCTTTCCATTAGCCAATTCTGCGACAACGGTTTTTCTGTCAAGTTTGATGCACAGGGATGCACAGTGAAGCACAAGGAAACCAAGCAGATACTCCTAAGAGGGAAAAGAGAAGGAAATATGTACTTTGCTGACTGGAACAAAGAACCTCCGAGACTTGTCTTGTATTAAAAAGCGAGAATGAAGTCACTGGCCGTGGCACGTACGGCCGAATCATCTCAACTTCAAGACAATCAACAACCGGCTAGGAACCGGCTCGCTAATGGAATTCCGTATCAAGTATATGACAAAAGTCATATGTGCGGCGCGTGTCAACAAGGAAAGCGGACAAGAATTTCATTCTCTCTCAAGCCACTACTAACTGATCGAGTTCTTCAACTTCTTCACATGGATCTTTTTGGTCCAGTTACTCCAGCAAGCTTCAATAGCAGAAAATATACTCTGGTCGTTGTGGATGATTTCTCAAGATTCACATGGGTATCATTCTTATACCAGAAAAGCGAAACCAGAACTAAGCTGCCTATCCTGCTGGAAAGATTATCAACACAGAAGGAGTGCAATATAATGGCAATAAGATCAGACCGTGGAACGGAGTTTCTAAATGAAACTATTTATGATTTTTGCGAGAAGAACGGAGTTTAACACCAAACATCTGCAGCTCGCACACCTCAACAGAATGGTGTAGCAGAAAGAAGAAACAGAACTCTCAAGGAAGCAGCTACCTCAATGCTAGCAAGCTCTGCTATTCCAAAGAAGTTCTGGGCTGAAGCAATGAACACAGCTTGCTTCACTCAGAATCGTTCCCTACTCACATCAAGGCAAGGAAAGACACCGTATGAGCTATGGAACAACAGAATACCATACATTGGATATTTCAAGGTATTCGGATCCAAATGTCACATTCTCAACAATGGAAAGACACAGCTCAAGACGTTAGACGAAAAGACAGACCGAGGAGTATTCCTTGGTTACTCCGCTGTGAGTAAAGCATACAGAGTCTTCAACAGAAAAACTCAAATAGTCGAAGTAACTCCACATGTTACCTTTGACGAATCTTCCTTCAAATATAGAGATTCCATCAAACGAAGAAGCGAAGGAGAATCTTCAAGATTGATTCAGACAAGGGCTCAAGAGAATAGAATCAGGAATCTGGCCGAACCATTAATTTGGGACAATGAGCCAGAGGAGGAAATTCAAATCAATCAAGAAGCTCCACCAGCTGGAAATCGAGAAGAAGCTTCAACGCCAAATCAAGGGGGAACATCATTAGCTGGGAATCCAAACACAGCTGAGTCCCCAGCTCCATCTCCAGCTGAGCCTCTACAGAAGTCTCCTCAAAATATAAATCAAAGAGAGCCAAACTCTCAAGATTTAACTCCTGAGCAACTCCAAATCAGACGAAATTTAGCCACGCCAAGCATCAATCAATTGGAAGAAGAAATTCGCAAGAGGAGAAGATGGATTGAAGATCATCCATCATCAGCTATTATCGGAGAACCTTCTGACCAAGTCAAAACCAGAAGCTCAGCTGCTCAAGCTTCATCGGATCATCAAGAAGCAACACGGCCTCAACTCTCGGCAGAGCTAGAACCGATGCCTATGATGAAGACACAGCTCTAATGGCGTGTTACGTAGCTCAAGTGCCAGAGCCTCAATCAATTCTCGAAGCTTTGAAGAGCGTGCCTTGGACCAATGCCATGCAAGAAGAGCTGAACGAATTCCTCAGAAATTGTGTCTGGGAATTAGTCGACAGACCTCAAGAAGTCAAAGTCATAGGACTCAAATGGATATTCAAGAACAAATTGGATACCCTGGGAGTCGTCATCAGAAACAAAGCTCGACTGGTTGCCAAGGGATACACTCAGCAGGAAGGAATTGACTTCGAAGAATCATTCGCTCCAGTAGCACGATTGAAAGCAATCAGACTATTTCTCGCCTATGCAGCACATCACAAATTCAAGGTCTATCAAATGGATGTGAAGAGTGCATTCTTAAATGGAGAAATCAAAGAAGATGTCTACGTTGAACAACCTCCAGGATTTGAAGTAGAAGGAAATAAAGTCTACAAGCTAAAGAAGACGCTTTATGGATTGAAGCAAGCACCTCGAGCTTGGTATGACACTCTTTCAAGTTTTCTCGTATCCAAAGGATTCAAGAAGGGCTCAGTTGACAAGAAGGATTCAAGGTCTATCAGCTGACTACAATGATCAGCTGAGAGGTTTGCAACAACATTAATTACACCTACTCAATCTGTTTTCTGTCAACTCACATCTTGTCATTTCTAATCAATATTAATTAAAAGTCTGCAAAGAATTGAATAATGGGAGTTTCGAGGCAATAGTCAAAACGCTTCAACCGTTCTCTCTCGCGCATTAACTCACATATTCTAATCTAGAAATTAATATGTAGAGAGAATCACTCCCAGCCGTAGATCTTCTTATCAATAGACAAATCTTGATCGTCCATTCATCAAGAAAACTCTTTAAATAAGCTAGAAGACATACGCATCAACCCTAGAAAGTTTTTCGGCATTCTTTCTTATTTCCATCAATTGGTATTACTCGTTTCTACTAACAAAAGTTGTAGAAGAAGAACATGGAATCCAGAAAGATATCTCTCGAAACCGATCAAACTTGAAGAATCTGTCAAAGCTTCAAGATAAGAGTTGCTTAACTCTCAAAGAAGACGGAAGTCCAGAAGAAGGTGAAGCACATCGACAGAACCAGGCCAGCGCAGTAGACTGCAAAGCTCAACAACATCATTCACCAGGAAGGTGCAGAAAAAACTTTCTGGGAATGTCAAAGGAAAAAGACCTCCTCAATCCCACTGTTTCTCTCATCATAAAAGAGAGAACGGGACATACAACTCCCTGGGATGCAAAAATCAACGTCAACAGACCTGGACCAGATGTTGATAAAGCCGGAGTATTCAAGAACAGTCATGACAAAGATCTTGCTACACCACAGGAGGCACAGAAAAAGATGCAGGAGAAAAATTAGAATGCATCTAACTCCATCCCAGCTGGGAATCGGAGACAACTTGAGGAGACAAAATATACTGAAGCACTGTCTTCAAACCGAAGACACAAGTCAAAGGTGCTCAGTCAGTCAGCAGAGAAGCCAGCTGACATTATGAGAGAATTCGTAATCACTCTCCGAGGAGCAGAAGGCCCACAAGCGGTCGTTTCTTACGGTGGAAGAGAAGTTCACATCCCTGCGTGAACATAATCATCACCAACACCGCAACGAAGTATTCCAGCTGAACAACCAAGCTTAAACCCCAAGACAGATGGGATACTTCAACCGCCTTCTCCTCAGTTTCCTTCAGCTCCACAGGGACACCAGCTTCGAGATCTTCCGATGAAAGATGCTCAAGTCCCTACACCAAGCTTAAATGAGAAACATCACCCAGCCAATAATCACCTGCAGCTGGATGATGATGATATGAGCTGAACACAAGTCCCTCAAGTGCTGAAACAGACTTTCTCATTCAATCTAAGAAGTCTGAAGAAGCAAAAGTTGCAAGGAATGAAGTTGTGCCCGACTCAGAAGATACTATCTCCCGTGCCAACTCATCCCTCCAAGCACTCAGCTGGACTGCCCCAGCTGAATCAGGCCAAGGACGCTGTATCTGCAATCACAGCTGAGGCTAATGCAATTGAAGAAGAGCCAGCTAATACAACAGTTGAGCCACTTAGACTCCAATCCTCGCTGCTCAGAGCTGAAAACCACAGTTTCGCCAAACTAAAACATCGCAACAGCCGATGGTGTATCTCTCCCACCCTGTTTTGATCATGCCAAAAAGGGGGAAGTAAGGAAGAAGAGAGACAAGTCAAAGAAGAGGCAAACTGTTGAGCTAGAGGAACCAGCTGAATCAGAATGAATCAGCTGAAGAAGAGACAAGTCAAAAGAAAGAAGCAACGGATGCAGAAGAGAAGACCCAGCCAACTGGGATTGAAGAACTGAAGGATTAAAGACTGAAGATTTGAAGATTTTTATATTTCTTTCTTTTTCCTGTGTTATAATGTATTTTCTTACATTAATAAAACACAAGTTTTTCTGCGTCATAAGTTGTCTCAGTTAGGTTTTGGCATCATCAAAAAGGGGGAAATTGTTGGGAAAATTATAAGGTTTCGATTTGATACCAAAACCCAACTGATTCTCCAACTGAATAGATGATCGCGTCAACCTAAATAGTGTTTTCCAGCTCGCCTGTTTGAGCTTTAGATTTTCTAGGCTTACAGGTTAAGGAAGCGGAAGACGACGATCGACCAGTGAGTTTACTGAGTCGGCAGCGAAGTCAAGAGTCGACCCAGTGTTTACAAATTTGAGTAAGCTAGCAAAAGACAACAGGCATCAACCTTCACCGAGCGATCCAAATAGAGCCCGATCAAGCCGAAGATAATTCGAGCCGAGTTCAAAACACAACTGTCCAACAGACGAGAACAAAGGGAACTATCTCTCGAAGACTTCACTTCAAGACAGATCACTACGAATTCGAAGCCGGCTCTAAAGGCACAAGATCCCGAATCGTATAAGTCAACCTACCTCGACCAATGAGGGATTGCCAAATCAGCATCCTAGACTTCAGAACCTAGGATGTGACTCAAATGAAGACAGGTGCAGATACGCTCAACGGCAGATCTTACATTTAAGAAGAGTAGGTAAGATTCAAACGGCTCCTCCAACGGCTAGTCTTGAATCTCTACCTATATAAACCCGTCTTCAACCTCAGGATCAGACACGAAAAACTCTCTACAAGCTTTCATTTTCTGAAATCTTCATTTTTTCCAAAGCTCTCAAGCAGTTCTAGATAGATCAAAGAACACTTTGTCTTAAAGTGTTTCTAGTTAAGAATCTGCTTAGTTTTTCGTCTGTTCCCTAGGCCAAACTCATTGTATATCTTTAGCCTAGATTTCGAACGAGTTCATCATACTCTAAAAGTTCTTAATTGAAAGAACTCGTTCATAGTTGGAACCCCATACCCAAACCCAAACCCAGAAAGGTTAGGTAAAGGTACGCTTGCTCGAAGCGCGTAATTCGAGTGGATAGGTTCTTCAGTACCCGGAAACTGAAGGTGTAGGCTTGACAGTGCCCGCAAACTGTTGGAACACAGCTCGGGTTAGAGTTGTGAAGTTACTTGGTACTTGGAAACCAAGTGGTAGTGGATTACCAGTGAACCTGGTCGTGGAAGTAGGAGGTGTTACTCCGAACCACGTAAAAACTCACGTGTTTCTTACTCTCTCTCTTTACTTTCGCTTTATATTCAGCTGTGTACTAACTCCTTCATATCATTGCATATTTGTTCAAAACTGCACACACAGCTGCTCTCCAAAGACAGCTGTGTCTCTCTAAAAGTTGCACAACCTGACTAAGCTGAAAACGCTAAGTTAAAACTTTCAAACTGAGTTTTTCTAAGTAACCGAGCTAAGTTTTCAAACCACCACTTTCCGCACCTCCAGCTGAGTTATTTACCCTGCTGACCCTCCCCAGCTGGATCGATAACTGAGCTCACCAACTCTGTGATTTAACTTGAAAAAGTTTCGAAAAATCTATTTGGTGTATTCACCCCCCCTACACCAAATACCCAGCTCAGGGACCATCAGTTATGCAATTAAGACAAAGTCTGCAATATGTTTACATTTTATAGTTATGCAGTGAAGACGTACATACTACATAAGTTTACAAAGCTTTTCATTTAATTTATTGTTATAAGTACAACAACATAACATTAATAATTCCAAACCGATACAAGTCCTATAGAGTGTCATAAACTACCTTTACTCTCCTTAAACAATCCAGGCAACTAACTGTAACCACCATTAACCAAATATAGTCGATTTTCCCTTGCTAAAATACAAAGAAAATGAGAACATGTAAAATCCAAATGTCCAAATAACCATTATGTTAATTAATATCATCATGCTTTTATATATTGCTAAGAAAATCACATCATGTGCCAACAAACAAGTAAGAATAATATTACAAATTTTGGAATACCAACTTAGTAAATAGAAGTAAAATGAACCTTTTTTGACCCAAAAATGTCAATATCGTCGTCAAGATCTCCAAAGCTTCTCTTAACACCTAACAAACAGAATCACGTTCAGAAATATCATAAATCAATAACAATTACTGAATCTATACAACTCAATTAAATCATTTAGTTCGGATAACCTGAACGCCTTGCATTAATTTCGTAACGAGAAAATCCACAACTTTAGAATTTAGGCAGAGATACCATCTATCATATCTGAAACACAGAACTCATTTCTGTCACAAACAAAAACCCAGTATACTGCACAAAAGTTGACAATTATGCGCTAAAAAGAACTTAAAAAGCAGTTAACAAGTCCATGGTTAATATAAGTTCATTAAAGTTGAAGGCAAAGTGCATAAATCTTTAGCGCATCTTGTACCAGGGACTCTCCCAGAATCATGCTAGATACATATCTTTGTACAATTTTCTATTGAAGCAACATATCATCCCCTTTTCATAAGCAGCAAGATTTATTACCCTAGTATTACAAATTTACAACTTTTGAACAGAAAATTTTCATACACAAAGAAGAAAGTTCATTGTTGAATATTTTCACATAAAAACAGCATAAATGTAATATGAGAAATATAACAACATAGACACACGCTCACAAAGTGAATTGCCAAGAACAAATCAACAAAGTCATTGTAATTCAACCAATAGACACTTTTGAATTAAACCATATTGTAGGATATAATTGAAAGACCCAAAAAAATAGAACTCTTAATGAGAAATAATCTTAAAAGGTCAAGTACAACCAGAAAGGTACCTTCCTAATCTCAGGCTGTCTTGCTTTTGCATCACCAAAATCCTGCAGAGTGAAGAAAAGTTTTAACAATAAGCATGTAATAATGATATATGGATCAACTAAAGGAAGTAATATAAAGAGCTGCACCATTAAGCAATTATAGTGATGAAAAATAATTTTTTTTATAAGCCCTATATAATTACAATGAAGAACCTGCATATCGTTGATAAAGCCTTCAACTAGTCGGTATGGTGAATAAACTATAAGGTCAAATCCTATAATCATAAAGCAACCAAATTGAAATCTATACCGCTTCATACCAAAGAATGCTTTGGATAGATGATGGAAGATTAGTGACTATCCATGCTTAATTTCATATGATAGATAACAAATTATCTACCAATATTCGATCCATGATGCAGGAATACAATGCATTGCTTATCCACCAGTTAAAAAATAATTCCCTTATTCTTGAAATGCACAATTCAAACCAGGAAGCACAACATTCGTCAAGATATAAACAATGAAAGAATGATCAATAGTACGAACAAATCTACAAAATAATATAAACAGTAAAATATCTCAACTAAACGCTCTAGATATATACATATAAGTAGATAGAGAGAGGAATGCCATTCATCAGTGTGTTTGTCGGAGGAGCAGAGATGAGATGATGGATTTGGTGATCTGTTTTCCTCTGCAGTACCTCGCCCATAGGGCTCTCTACATCTGTTTCACTATACCCTCACAAAACAAAAAACTAAATAAAATTGACAGCCATGAGTGAGGACCGGGGAACCCAGAAACAAAGAAATGGGACTTCAACAACAAGATAAAATTTTGCAAAATAGTGGTGAATAATGGGCGAAGGAAATCAAACCTCAGAAAGGTAGTTTTTCACTGACCGAGAGAGTAGGGAAACGCGTAATAACAGAGCACTATGGGATGGTCTTTACGCCTGAGGAGATGACGACGATTAAACCCAAGAAGTCCCCGCCGCCGCTGGGTGGGCAAGCGGCATCTGAACCCTAGAAAACGCCGCCGCCGTGGGGGGAGAAATCGGACATCCCTCCTGTTCGGAGGAAGTCAGCGCCCAGAATCGAACACCCAGCAAGAACCTTTGCGATAAATAACCTTCATTTTGTAGGAAATATGGAAACTCGTGACAAAGTGGAGGAGCTTCAGTGTTGTTGTTGGTCGGAAAGTCAGAGAAAGAAGAGAGAAGAGTGAGGGTTCGGTGATTAAGTTTGAGGGTTTAGAGTTTTCGGTGTTTGAGATGAGAGGGTTAGAGGAGAGTGTGAGAGGGGGCCGCAGCTATGGTCGGCGGTCGATTTCTGCTGGAGAAGGAAGCAGGGAGGATCGAGGACGACGCCGGATTTCCGCCAGACGAGAAGAGAGAAATTGGCAACTGAAATTGGCGGTGAGGGAAATTAGCGACCGGTAAAATTGGGGGCGGAGGGGAAGATGTTGTGTGTGATTCATTTTTGTATTATTATTTTATTATATTTTTTATATTATTCTTAATATATTTTAAAAAAAACATCACACAATCCTAACAGTTTCAATACTGTAATAAAACGTTTGATATAACTAACGCTCATATACAACGGATGGCTTAACTATTCCGGATACCGTTATATATATAATCAAAACATAACGCTCAAACATAACGGAATACTTGTAACCATTATATTTTTCAATAGATAACACTGCATACATAACGGATATTTTTAAAAGCGTTATCTTTACAAAAAATGCGCTCATACATAACGGTTTTTTAAAATGTCCGTTATGTATGCAGTGTTGTCTATGAACATTTTTCTAGTAGTGCCCTAATTATGATTTGTGAACATGAAAATAATTTTTGATTTGTGATTATGTGTCTAATTATTGTGATTTGTGATTATGTGTCTAATTATTGTGATTTGTGAACAAAGAGACACGTGACTTATCTTCAAGATTTTTTGCTCATCAAGTTGATGTTGATTCTTCCGATTGCTACTTGCAAGTGTAGAGAGAGTGTTTTTGGTGATGAATAACATGCGAAATAGCTTGGGAATTACTTTTTAAATGATTGTTTTTGGTCACTTTCATTGAGAGGGATATGTTTTCAACAAATAAAGACTACGATACGTAAAATAAATTAGACAATTATGTAATTTTCTTTTGTATTTGGAAGTATATGACTTTAAAATTGGACAATATTTTGGGATGTCCTACTATTAATATTAAATATTTTATTTATTTATGATTATATAAATTATTTTTCGCATCCTCAAATTCAAAATCCCGGATACGCTACCGACTCTTTTGAGGTTGGGATTTGTGGAGGAGAAATGATATTTTTCTTTATACTGTCACATCATGCACAAATTAGTAAACTTTTGAATATTTATTATTTCATATCTACTTCAGTTTGGCATGTTAAAGTTCACATGCAAAAAAATAGAGTGGACGTCCCATAATTTATTAATCATGGTTATTTTTCTCTTGAAATCCTCTGTCCCACTACACTCATTTTTCTTTATCAATTCTTTTAAATTTTTTTCCTTCAATTTCAATATGCTTTATTTAATTTAAAATTATTAATTTGGATTCATTAAGTCAATTAGCATTTATAAATATCTTTTTACATTTAATTGAGACCTTGAATTTAGGAACTTTCAACAACACAACAATGTTGTGATACCAATACTGACTTCTTTTGTGAAGATTAACAAATTTTATGTAAAAAAAAAATGATTAACAAATTTATCAATTTTCAATTTTTTTAACAACAATTTTTTTTAAAGAATATGTTTGGTGAGAATTAGGCCTGAGCATTCGGTCGGTTCCGTTAAAATCGAACCGAACACTTAAACCGAAGTATCCGAAATTTTTATAAAATTAAATCGATCCGATCCAAAGTTTTCTTTCGAACCATATTTTAATTCGTTTTTCGGTTCGGTTTTTGATTGGTGTAAACAGTAAGTAAATGTTTACAATCCGTAAACTCAAAACAAAAAAAAATGTTTATAATTTCCATCAAAACAACAACTAAATCAATATACTCAAAAGTCCTCAAAACCAACAATTCAAAAGATCAAAAGGAATAAAATATATAAAGTCAACATGTTCTTTAAAAATTCAATGAAACATTTATTTATCCACTTACTTATGCACGTCGTTATGCATCAGCAGCATCACCAACATTCACGGATCGACGATTATTTAATTGATGAATCCATATTTTGTGTTCATTTGGGAGTGTTTAGGTAGTCTAGGTCGAGTCTTTGTTTGTCTTTCTGTATTGTTTTAGTGTCTGGGAGGGCACTATTTGGGCAATAGGTGGATCTGGACAGGACATGAGCATTAGAGGGCAAGACATGACTTAATACTGTTGAAATGGTACAAGCATCGATAGGAGACAATGAGCACCCGATGGATCTCTAGCTTGGGCAAGAATGATGATATCAGATGCGTAGCTGTTGAGAGAATTCGCTGGCTCAATGTCCATACCAGATGCAGTGTTGGTCTTGTCTACTATTTTGGGCAGGAAACAGAGCAGAAGATGTGCTGACAGAGAAGGCAAGATGCTGGCGGATCAAATCCCCACCTCAACTTATTCCCTTTACCATAAAGGGGAGGGCAACATGCGTATTTCTCTCCGAAACCTATGAAAAGAAGGAAAAGAAGATCTAACCTAAATTTCTTTCTTTATCCGATTAGGTAGAGGATCCGGAAGGGATCTTAAGAGATCGACGTGACGTGCCGTGTTGGGGGTCGTGCTTATCAAGTATTTACTTGTACTCCAAGGTAGCTTATGGACTTTTCATGTAAAGGACCGGGGGCCCAAACTCTAGCACATCTCAGCTTATATATATGGTGCATGGCCGCAGCCATTGATATATTCTTTTACGTTAATTTTCGCACTTTTGCTTTTGTTTTCTTTGAGAGTTGGTGAGGAAGAAACAAGTCCCCTAGGGCGAATTTATTTTATGCTTTTGGTTTTCTCGTTGCTGTTTCCGATCGGTACTTTTGGCCGATTAATACTTTGGATATTTCGTAAGTTTAGTTTTAATTCAGTCTTTATGTTTTCTTTTCAGATTCGTGTTTGTTCTATTTAATTTATGTCTAGCTAATTCTTTATACTTGATCTGGGCAACATCTAGTTATATGGAAACCAAAGCTCGTGAGATATAATTGGGCAAAGTAGTTGCATGTGTGCGTTCTAGATCTGTTTATGTTTTCGTTCCAATATGGTTTAATTTGTGTAAGTAGTTAATAGGTCGTTAATTGCTTAGGTAATATTAGATCACTAAATTGATCAAGAGGTTTAGGGAGAATTTTTCCAACTTATCTTGGTCTGGATTAATAAACAGTGAGTGAAGGTGTCTGTCTTGAGCAAGACATACGTGATTATTCCTTGTTGGGCCTTTCTAGTTCTTAATACTCTTTGGGCAAGAAACTGGACGATGACTCGGGGACAGAGGTATTGCCCAGAGTAGAGAGTCGGCGGTGCGTCACCAACAAAGTAAGGATAGGTAAGGGAAGGGTTTGTTAAGAGCGTGACGATTAAAAAGGAATCTTGGCATTCAAGTCCTATAACCAATGATGCATGCATGTAATGAAGATTAATGCACCAATGATCGAGCTAGTGTTTTTATTTAATTAGAATGTCCAGGTCAAGTTTCTTTTATTATTAATGAAGTTACTTGTCTCTTTTCAGTGTTATTTAAGTTTGTTTCTTGGGCAAGATAGTCCTAATGACCGGCACCAAAACCTTATTTGAAACCAGGTTGGGGAGAATTCAAGAGATAGTGGTAGTCAACTCCCTTAAGGATCGACTCTATACTTCCAAGACTGTCTACAGTATTGTGAGCATAGGATAATACATTATTTTGTCGGGTGTTAGCGACAGCGCTCGTCAAAATTGGTGCCGTTGTCGGGGAGCTGATTTTGTGACTGTCTCTTAAGGGAGAGACTATGTGCATGTTTGGTTCTAAACCAGTTAGGATCGAAGGCATTCTAGTGTACCATCCAGACATTGAGAAGCACGCTAGAGAGCAAAAAAAATTAAAGAAGGTGAAGGACCGAGTTGCACAAGAGGAGAAAGAAGCTTCGGGTGAACCGAGTAACATATCGCAACCAAGCGATAGTGAAAGTTCTGTGTTAGGTAAGATGCAGAACAATGTGGAACCGACTATGAAGGAGATGATGTTTCCTACAGATGTCAATCTGAACCCCTTGGGCATTACATTACCCAGAATTGACGAAACTTGGAAGATGAGGCATTCTCTCATTCAGATCTTGCCCAAGTTCAACGACTTGCCCGGGAAGGATCCTCAACGTCATCTGCAAGACTTTGAGATGACTGTGCGGATGGTGCACACCAGACAGGATCAAGACACACTAAGGGAGTACATTCGTCTCTTGACATTTCCATTTTCCCTACAGGATGGGGCAAGAGAGTGGTTGTACCAACTGTCCGAAGGCAGTGTGGAGAACTGACAGATGTTGAAGCAGAAGTTTCTTGAGAGATACTACCCCTTTGCCCGAATCCAGAACGGGAGAGCAGCTATTTAGAATTTGAGGATGGGCAATGATGAGTCAATCTATGATTATCATCAGAGATATACGAAGTTGAAGTCTAGATGTCCTCAACATGGACTTAGTGACAAGGATCTCATCAATGCCTTCATGAACGGACTAAGGCAAGGAGAACGGGACTGGATAGATGCGGCATGCGGGGGCAATGTAATCAACAAACCCCCTAGCGATATTTTTAAATTATTTGCCGAGATGGCAGATCGGAAGAGAAACCAAGATGAAACTATCGTGCCCAGGAGTAGTGACCCAGGCAGTGGTGATGCTAAGTACGATGCTTTGTTGTCAATGATGAAAGAGCTAATGGCGCAGAATAATGCTAATGCTGCAAATGTTGCCAACCCGACTCAGGGTATAAAAATGAAGGTGATGAAGTGTGAAGTGTGTTCGGGAACAAATCACTTCACTGACCAATGTCCTTCAATATTTGAAGAGGAAGAGGTCCACGCTGTTGGGCAACAAGGGTACCAACAGGGAGATGGTGGTCAGAGGAGGAACTTCAATAAT
Source organism: Agastache rugosa (assembly GCA_031470985.1). Taxonomy (NCBI): domain Eukaryota; kingdom Viridiplantae; phylum Streptophyta; class Magnoliopsida; order Lamiales; family Lamiaceae; genus Agastache; species Agastache rugosa. Next base: position 20,739,890 of record CM062604.1, read on the forward strand.
GGACCGTGAAAGCCGAATGATAACTTTAGGTATGGCAACAACAATTACCTCGGAGCCCCACATCAACAGTAAGGGCAACAACAACAACCCTATGTTCCACCACACAACAAAGACCAGCCAAGGCAAGATTCACTGAGAAGCGAGGTTGAGAAGCTAGCCGCAGAATATAGGAATGGATATCTGGAGTTGGACAGCTTTCGTATCGAATCCAGAGGAGCCATGAGGAATGTGCAAGGAAAGCTCGGCCATCTAGTTGAGTCTATTGCCCAAATGAGAGAGATGTTGGCTGGTTCTAAGAGGGAGTTGCCACCCCAAGTGGAGATAAAAAAGGCTCAAATCAATGCTATTACCTTGAGAAGCGGATCAAAGTTGCTAGAAGTTCGGATGCCAGAAGGATACGTTCCCAGAGGACAGAGTGTTGGGCAACAAACTGCTCCAGACCAAGAAAAAGAAGAAGATCAAGGACTTGATATGTTCGAGGAAGTAGGTATGGGAAGCGGTGATGTTGATGAACTCTGGGATATGTTGTATTTAGAAAAGAATGGCCGAGCAGAAAGAGAGTTTGAGGAGATAAGGAGGAAAGCTGAGCAAGAAGCACTACAAGAAAATCGCATATAGACAACAGCTTATAGACAACGGGTTTTGTAATTATGTTGTCTATAACATTATAGACGACGGGTGTGGTCGTAGCCGTTGTGTAATACCTTTGAAATAGACGACGAGGCCATAAAACACGTCGTCTATTAGCGCCTAGGAACAGATATAGACGACGTCAAGAAAAACACGTTGTCTTTTACAGAATAGACGACGGCTTGGCCCCCGTTGTCTATAAGCACTTAAATTAATAGTGGTGATAGACGATGTGGTTTATGTAACCGTCGTCTATAACCAAATTTTTTTGATAATACACGACGTCATTTTTGTTGCTGTTGTTAGATTTTTTCTTTTTTTAATTTTTTGGGTAAAAAATCCCCAAATGTGCAGAAACACAAAATTTGTTGCCTTAGTTTACTATCTTTCTCTTCTTCGCTACTTTTCGACTCACCGCCTGCCCTCCGCCGCCTTCTCTTCCACTGTTCACCGTCGGACCAGCTGCACTCCGCCTATTGCACGCCGAAGCTGTTGCCTATGACACCATCACTGCACTCGAAAATGATTTCAACTCTGAAATCGCATAAATAAACCTGTTGCCGACGCCTTTAAAATCACACAAACAAATTGCAATTAGAGTTGTGAACGATGGCCAATTAATGGAAGAGTTTGTAGTAGCATCACTCTGATAATAGGAGTGAGAGAATTTGACTTTATTTTCTCTTCAATTTCTGCCGTCATTCAGCTTCACTGGGTAAGCTCTCGCCTCAAATGCACTCATTAATGTTTTTCTTTTGTTGCAATTTGATATGAGAAATAAGTGTTTGCTGCTATTATTTAAATTTGCATAGTATACTTCTTCAGGGCTTCGATCTCTTTGAAAATTAAAGGAAAATTAGATTAGGATGAAATTAGTCAAGGATTGACTGTTGCTTGTTGCTGTTCAGCAGATTTTTGCTGATCTAAATGAGTGCAACAGCTCATCCGCCAACTGTTTATGATAATGCTTCCATGAAATCACTTAGATATTTGAGAAGTTTAATCAATCGTGATTTTTTCTCAGGATTTGGAAGAATTGGCCACTGAGTTTCCACTGGCTGAAGATGGTGTTGAGTTGAATCTACTGGTCTTCACACACAAAGATAAGAGTTGCTGCTCACTTGAAGGTTTTTATGATTCTATCTTCTATCTAAATTTAATGTCGACTGCTCATCTCATTTGTAGTTTATGATTTTAATAAATTATCAAATTAACACTTCTCTCCGATTATTATAGTCTTTAAAATTTAATTGATATCCCCACTTAATTATATGCATTTTAAAAAATAGAAAGAAAGACCAGTAAGTTAAATTACATATTACTAATAGTTAATTAGCTAATTTTATTGATTAAACTAAAAGTTTTAAAAAAAATCTAGATAACCCCCAGTATGTGTTAAGATGGAGGGACGAAGTGCTATTTTTTTAAGTTGATGAAATAGTATTTATAAGTACTTTGGATTTAGGAGTTGATGAAATGGCATTTATATGTACTTTAGATTCAATTGTTAGGTTATCTTATTCATATATATATATATATATATATATATATATATATATATTTCATAATTTTCAAATCCATGTTAGTAGATCGTAACGAGAATGGATAAAGGCTGGATGTCCAAAAGTAGATTATCGAACGAGTACGAAGATGGAGTCGAAGCTTTTTTGAATTTTGCCATTTTAAATGGGAAGGATCCCAATGCTATGTCTTGTCCTTGTGTAAAGTGTGGTAATCTATGTGATCATGATATTCAGACCATAAGAGCGCATCTGACATATAATGGAGTTGACTTACTGTACCGTGTTTGGATTTCGCATGGGGAGATATATGCATCTCACACAACTGATAAAGATAAAGGCAGCACTGCAGATAGTGATTTTTGTTCATATGATCAGCCAGTGGATATGGTTCATGACACATATGTTAACAATCCAAATCATTTTCATAAAGTGCTTGAGGAAGCTGAGATGCCATTATATTCTAAATGTGCTCAATTCATGAAGTTATCTGCAATTGTTAAATTGTATAACTTGAAGACAAAATATGAGTGGAGCGATACTTCTTTTACCAAGCTACTTTTGATGATAAAAGAGATGCTTCCGAAAGATAATGTACTTCCACCTTCTTTATATGATGCAAGAAGAAGCTTATCTGTGTTGGGGTTGGGATATGAGAAGATTCACGCTTGCCCGAATGATTGTATTTTGTATCGAAATGAGCATGCAAATTTGATGAATTGCCCTACATGTGGAAAGTCAAGGTGGAAGGTGGTTGAGAATGACAAGATTAATAAAGGGGTTCCGGCCAAAGTTTTATGGTATTTTCCACCAATACCGAGATTTCAACTAATGTTTGGCAACAAAGAGATTTCGAATAATTTAACATGGCATGCTCAAAAAAGAGTTCGTGATGGCCATCTACGTCATCTTGCAGATTCACCTACTTGGAAACAAGTGGATCAACAATGGCCGAATTTTGGCAACGAATCAAGAAATCTTAGATTGGCACTTTCAGCTGATGGTATCAATCCTCATAGTGTCATGTCGTCTAAGTATAGTTGTTGGCCAATTGTTCTTGTAACATACAACCTTCCTCCATGGTTGTGTATGAAAAGAAGACATATGATGCTCACTTTATTGGTTTCTGGTCCACACCAACCTGGGAATCACTACAAAAAAATGCGCTTCTAACGACGGAAAATTCCGTCGCTAAAAAGCTAAATTCCGTCTCTAACAATGCCTAACGACGAAATACGGTCGACGCGAAATCCCTCGTCGCAAAGACAGCTAATGACTGAATTTAAACTCCGTCGCTAACGTGACGACGGAATTAACGACGGAATAGTCGTCGTTGACCCTGCGTCACAGATTTCGTCGTCGACGGAATTGGCGACGGAAATAGCGACGGAAATAATTCCGTCACGAGGTTTGGTTTATTTTGGAAACGGATTGGCGACGGAACCCATTCCGTCGTTAATTTTGGATTTGTCGCGACGGAATTTTCGTCGCTATTCCGTCGTTAAGTATGGGACAGTGGGCAGTGTAATGCTCTGTTTTTTCTGTTCCCTTAAACAACAAACAAACACCAATTTCAAATCCAACAAATCACATAAATATGAACCTAAAACACAATATTAAAACTTAATCAAGCACTAATTCATTGTTAAATTTCATAAAAAAACATTCAACATTAACATAACAGTAATGTCTAAATAAAAAAAACATCTAATGTCAACAACTATAGAGTTTTGAAGCAAGCAACTAGATCTATCAAATATTTCCTGGAGTGTCTGATCTGATCTGAAGTACGGGTGAAGTGCATCAAGTCGATCCTGAACCAGATGCATCAGTGTTCCAAGAATATTATTTGTTCTATTGAAGTTCAATCTGCTTCAAAAATAGATGAAATTTTCAAGAAACCTGCAATGCAGCATCATGTATGTCAAGATACAAAATAGTCTGTTATCCGCAAGTGGAAACTCTTTCACAGTAGACCTCAAAAGCAATCATGATTTGAAAATTAAATTCAATTAGAAGAGAGTTCTTATATTTGTCATGTGATCAGTTAAAAGTATAAATATATAAGTGAATGCAATGTAGATTGCCTAGTGTGAAGTGGACAGGGATAACTAGAACTTTTGCAGGTAAGAAGTGTTGATGTAAAGGAAGCATTGCGACTTCAAAATGAAAATAACTTCGTCATTCTTGATGTACGTCCAGAGGCAGACTTCAAGGAGGTAAATTACAGTAGGCCAAACAAGTACTTATTCTAGAGGTCCAAAGTTGAGCAGATCTTTGTCTCCTCATGGCATTGTTACTTTGAACTTTAATTATGGCCTCACTTTCTACTTGTTTCTCGGTTTTAGGCTTATCCAGCAGGCGCTATTAATGTGCAAATATACAGGCTTATAAAGGAATGGACAGCGTGGGACATTGCTAGGAGGGCTGCGTTTGCGTTCTTCAGCATCTTTCAAGGAACAGAAGAGAACCCTGCATTTACTACATCTCTCTCTCCCAGGGTTCTTGTTTTTTTTTTTTGCGAACCACAAAATCATTTACTAAATCTACTACTTGCACAATCAGGTGTAGAGTCAAAACTAGCTAATACCATGATCAATTAACAACATCCAAGGGGGCAGGTTCCAATTAACAAATTCCAGTAACACTAAGCACGAAATCATGTAAAACATCAAATTGAGCTACACATAAAAAACAAAAAATAAACACAATTTCTATCATTCAAACACCAAATGGGTGTATTTAATAGAATAGATGATATAATTCCAACAATCAAAGATTCAAAGTTTACCATTGAACTAAAATATTAGAAATACTAAAAATTAAATTAGGGCATAATAGATTAAGAGGAAATGTGGTAATATGGCATGATCACTTTAAAAAACACAAATGTTGTCACAAAGTTTGAAAAAACACAAAATATGGCACTTTTGACATTTTCTGGACCCTTTTACCCTTACTTTTCACTCTCAGCCGCAACTTCTGACTTTTCTCTCTCTCTCTTTCTCTCTCTTCTTTATTTCGTACCAAGTAACATGCCCCGGTACGAAATGTTAGTTATTTCGTACCAAGTTACAACTTCATAACCATGCCCCGGTACAAAATGTTAGTTATTTCGTACCAAGTAACATATCCCGGTACGAAATGTTAGTTATTTCGTACCAAGTTACAACTTCATAACATGCCACTTGGTACGAAATAACTAACATTTCGAACCAGTCCGGTACGAAATGTTAGTTATTTCGTATCAAGTTACAACTTCATAATCATCCACCGGTACGAAATATTAGTTATTTCACGTAGCTGGTATGAACTAACTAACATTTCGTACCGGGGCATGTTACTTGATACGAAATAACTAACATTTCGTATCGGGGCATGTTATGAAGTTGTAACTTGGTACGAAATAAATAACATTTAGTACCGGGACATATTACTTGGTACAAAATAACTAATTTTTCGTACCGGGAGATGGTTATGAAGTTGTAATTTGATACGAAATAACTAACATTTCGCACCGGACATATTATGAAGTTGTAAATTGGTACGAAATAACTAACATTTCGAGCCGGGGGCATGTTATGGAGTTGTTACTTGGTACGAAATAACTAACATTTCATACCGGGACATGTTACTTGGTACGAAATAACTAACATTTCGTACCAGTCCGGTACGAAATGATAGTTATTTCGTATCAAGTTACAACTTCATAACCATTCCCCCGGTACGAAATATTAGTTATTTCGTACCTAGTTACAACTTCATAACATGTCGCCGACTCGAAATATTATTTCGTACCAATTTACAACTTCATAACATGTCCCGGTACGAAATGTTATTTATTTCGTACCAAGTTACAACTTCATAACATGTCCCGGTACGAAATGTTATTTATTTCGTACCAAGTTACAACTTCATAACATGCCCCGTCACGAAATGTTAGTTATTTCGTACTAAGTAACATGCCCACGTACGAAATGTTAGTTATTTCGTACCGGCTAACGTACGAAATGTTAGTTATTTCATACCAAGTAACATGCCCCGGTACGAAATGTTAATTACTTCTGCCTCAAGATCGTCTCCTTCGAAGGTTTGTGCGAAGACGACGCAATTGCACCCGAAGGTGTTTTAGTGGTCCCGCGAAACAAGAAACATTTGTACAAAGGCAACTTTCATTAATGCATAAAAGATGTACATTATGGCTTCAATAGGCAACAATTACAATGTATTGGCTTGGAGAGGGGGGCCCCAAAACAATACTAGCACTCAATCTTAGCTCAACTCTTTTCCCCCTATAGGTGCAAGAAGTACAAAAAACACTAGTGACAGCACTAGACATGAAAGGGCTGAGGAAGGTAAAGAAACTAAAAGAAATGTTAGTTATTTCGTACCAAGTAACATGCCCCGGTACAAACACTACAAAAATCTCGCAATTTACTGACGGAAAAATCCGTCGGTAAAGTCATCAAAATCCGTCGGTAAAGAATTTACCGACGGAATTGCTCCCTTGTGATTTCTTTCGTAGGTAAAGGATTTAACGACGGAAATATTATCCGTCAGCAAATTACCGACGGATTTGTGACGGAATTTCCGTCAACAAATTCTCGTTTGACGAACTAATTTTCAAACGGATTTTTGACGGAAAATCCGTTGGTAAATACCAACGGAATCGAATCAGTCGATAATATTTGACGAATTGCATTTCGTCAATTTTCGATTTACTGACGGATTTCTGACGGATTTTTCCGTCAGTAATTACTGACGGATTTAAAATCCGTTGGTAATTACTAACGGAAAAAAATACGTTGGTATGTTTGACGTCCTCAATTTCGTCAGGTTAAAAAAGTGTGACGGTTTTGTGACGAAATTTCCGTCAGTATTTTAGCGACAGATTAAAATCCGTTGGTAAAAATTGTTGTTTTAATTTAATAATTATTTTGTTTTAATTTAATTTTCTGATATTTTTGAAATATTTAATTATTTAATATTTTAGCCCGATTTTTACTCATTAATTTATTAATATTTTAGCCCCAATTTTGAACATACCAAACAAGCAATTTATAATATAAAACATAATAGAAAAGTCGCTAAGTAATATAATAATAAGAATATGATATTTTTGGTAACAACGTACGTACAAATATGAAAGAAACATTAAAGTAAAAGAATGTTTGTTCTACACTAACTAAAAGTCACGGACTAGGAGGGCGGTTGCAACGAGCCATGAAGTCCTCCTCTGGCTGGCGCTCCTCCTCCAACTGCAGTAAAAGTAATTACCGATTCCTAGCTGTAAATTAACTTGCGTGAAGAAGTAGCTGTAAATTAACTTGCAAACTAACTTGCGTGGTCCCTGCAGGATCAATAATTGAACTTCATCTACAATCAACCAAGAAGCTAATTGGATCCAAACTGAAAATGTCGTCTTTGTCTAGCGTTTAAGTAGTTTCATAAGGATTCAAGCATTTCCCAGTTTTATAAACAGAACATGATTCTTTGATATAACTGCATTAATGAGAAAACTTATTTGACGTCTGTCTATATGATACAACCTAGAAGCACACTATATTTTAGCAATGAAAAGAATTCTTACTTGGCCTTCTATATTTTAGCAATGAAAAGAATTCTTACTTGGTGCTGCTGCTGATGATTTTGTTAGAGAGAGAGAGATGAAGAGAGGAAGAGAGAGCAGAAGAGAGATCGAGAGTTGTGAAGAGGAAGTGAGGGAGAAAGGAGACCGACTGTGAATGTGAATTAAGCATTCAATTTTACCAACGGATACAATCCGTCAGTAAAATCTGACCCGCAAAAATTTAACGACGGATTGTAATCCGTCAGTAAATTAAAATTTAATTTATAATTCGTAAATACAAAATACTTACGGAAATTTCCGTCAGTAAATTAAAAAAAATTAAATATGTAATAAAATTCTTCGAGAACGAGTCCCTAGTCGAGATTAGTCAACATCTAACTCGATCTCTTCGTTGACGAAATTCTCACGGACATCATTAACTAATCATCGCCATTATTTCAAAAATTTAATGAAGCGTATATATAACTCAATCTTTTCGTTTCCCTTTATTCTCAGACATCTGTTCACTAGTCAACAGCTCACCGCCATTCTTCGAGAAACGACGTACATCGAGTACAAATTAATCAACTACTTGGTAATCTCTTCGTTTATTAATTAACTAATCACCAACATTATTTCAAAAATTTAAAGAAGAGGATATATTACTCAATCCTTTCATTTTTCCCTGATTCTCAGACGTTTGTTAACTAGTCACCGCCATTATTCGAGAAACGAGCTTACATCGAGTACAAATTAGTAAGTTACTTGGTAATCTTGTCGATTTTCTTGATCAACACGGAACATTGTTAAAGTAATTTGTTATAGAATTTCGATTTTTGATTTAGGGTTTACCAACGGATTCGAAATCCCTCACAATTTACCTATTTACCGACGGATTTAGTGACGGAAATTAAATCCGTTGGTAAACCCTAGGTGAACGCATTAAAAAATAATTTTATTAAATTTACTGACGGATTACTGACGAATTTGAAATCCGTTGGTAAATTACTGACGGATTTGAAATCCGTTGGTAAATCCTAGGTAACAGTAATTATTTTTAATTTATAAAAATAATTTTATTAAATTTACTGACGGATTACATGCCGTCACTAATTATCCTCACTAATCCGTTGGTAAATCCGTCACTAAATCTATGAATAAAAAAAATTAAATCGAAAAAATTAAAAAAATTTACCGACGGATGACAAATCCGTTGGTAAAAGTAATTAATTTTTATTAAAAAAAATTTTGCATAATTACTGACGGATTTTTTTCCCTCACTAAATATCCCTCACTAATCCGTTGGTAAATCCGTCACTAAATATATAAATAAAAAAAATAAATTGAAAATCTATTGAAACATTTACCGACTGATACAAATCCGTCGGTAAATATTTTTTTTATTTTTTTAAATAAATAGTGAACATTACCAACGGATATTTCCGTTGGTAATTTTACCAAGGGAATATCCGTTGGTAAATCCGTCGGTAATTTCGGCGCGAATTACCCCGCCAAATGTCCGTCGGAAACCTGTCGGAAATCCGTCGGTAAATATTTTTTAGCCGACCCACTTTTTTTCCGTCACAAATCCGTCAATATTTACTGAGGGATTTGATGTCCGTCAGTAAATCCGTCGGTAAATTTTGGTTTTTTTGTAGTGAAAATGTTAGTTATTTCGTACCACCTACGCGAAAATAAATGAAGAAAAAAATGTGTCAGCTAAATGAGGGAGGAGAGAGAAATGAGAAGAAAGAGACAAGAAAGGAATGAGGAGAGAGAAAAAAGTGGCAGAAAAAATTTATTGCACATGAGGTGGGTGGGAGGAGAGAGGAGAGAGAGAAATGTGCCATATTTTGTGTTTTTTAAACTTTGTAAGGGTAAAAGGGTCTAAAAAATGTCAAAAGTGTCATATTTTATGTTTTTTAAACTTTTGACAACATTTGTGTTTTTTAAAGTGATTGTGTCATTCCATGAGTTGCCTCATAGATTAATACCTTAAATTATTTATGACAATTGAGATAAGTGGACTTCAGAATTTGGAGTGTAGCGGTGCGGCAGTAATGGGAGGAGGACTGACCTGAGTACCGTCGGCTGAGGTCTGAGGAGATTAAGTAAAGAAACGAAGAAGAGGCAAAATAAGGCAACTGACAAGATAAAATTAATTGTCTCTGTATAATTAATTTTTCACGTTGAAATCTTGCTTACTTTAATTTGTAATGTTCTATTTATTCTTTTTATCATTTTGTTGTGATGGGCACTTTAGTGTTGGGCTTAAATATTTTGTGATAAGACTTATGTTTTGGATTGGCTGTTGGGCTTATAGGTTGGACTTGAGTGTTGAATTGGGGTACAAATAATTAAATATAAGATGATTTTTTTTAATTATTAATACTAATAAAAAAATTTAATTTTTTTGGGGGTGCAACTCCAAGGTGGATACGCCACTGAAAAGAGTCTATCAATAATGATCGTTTTGTCATCAGATTGCACCTATTTTTCTGTTGCGTCAACTTTTCAATTCAATTATTCAACTATATATTGGACGTCGGATGATAAAAATGAAATCATCCCATATGAGATTCAAAAGGTTAATTTTGAAATTGGAAGTTCCTTCCATTGAAAATGTGAGAGGATAAAATTAATAATTTTAAAATTAAAGATAATTGAGAAAAGCACAAAAAGTTGGATAGAAAAGTGATATCGACATTTATATTCGAATATAAATGCGAAAAAAAAAAGCTAATATGTACATAAACATAGAAACGTCACAGCACACATCATCACCGTAGAGAGGTAATAAAATTGATAATTTCCAGCCGTCTTCGATAAAAGCAAAGCCCTAAAAATACTTTCCCAATTCACACTCCCAAAATACGTACCTATAAAATGATTCCAAACCTTGTCGGACTCATTCAATCAAAAAAACACACGCACAACACACACTAACAGAATTCAAGCAGCGAAAAAAAAAAAAACACTGAGACGCGCGCAACACAGAGTGCAGAAATGGGAGAGGAATTGAGGAGCAGCGGAAACAAGCAGATTATACTGAATAACTACGTGAAGGGGTCTTTGAATGAATCCGATATGTCGTTGAGAAATTCCACAATCAGCTTGAAAACCCCAGACGGCGGCGTTTTGGTGAAGAATCTCTACTTGTCTTGTGATCCTTACATGCTTGGTCGTATGAAGAAAATCGAAGGCCACTACATTGATTCCTTCAAACCTGGCTCTGTAAGTTAATGATTCTTTTTGATTTATTTTTTGATATGATCTACGAGAATTCCCTTTCCGGTAGAGAAGTAATTAAAAGATCCGGGTCGGGTGGGCCTTGACTTTATTTTGATGTTGATGATGACAGCCTATCGTTGGATACGGAGTGTCGAAAGTGTTGGATTCTTCACACACCGATTACAAGAAGGGCGACCTCATTTGGGGGTTGACTGGGTGGGAGGAGTACACCCTAATTTCGAATCCCACCAACGTCTTTAAAATTCAAGAAATCGATGTTCCTCTCTCCTACTATACCGGACTACTAGGTAACTTCTTTTTTAGAGTGGCTTAGTTGGTGGAGACGAATCAATGGTCAAAATTAACTGTTCTATCTAGATCCAAAAAGATGTTATCTTATCTTTATTTATTTATTTAATTTTTTAACGAGGATGAATCTACAGTCGTTATCTATTAGTGTTTTTTTCTAAATTTTTGTGGTGGTTTAGGTATGCCCGGCATGACGGCGTATGCCGGATTTTTCGAGCTTTGCTCACCGAAAAAGGGGGAGACTGTGTTCATTTCTGCTGCCTCCGGAGCAGTTGGTCAGCTTGTTGGTCAGTTTGCCAAGTTGACCGGTTGTTATGTTGTTGGGAGTGCAGGGAGCAGAGACAAGGTTAGTCTTCTCATTAGTCGAACGTTTATGAATTAATACTCGATAAATTAATAACTATTGTGATGGAATAATTTTGTTTTGCATTGTTGAAGGTTAATCTCTTGAAGAACAAATTTGGGTTTGATGAAGCATTTAATTACAAAGAAGAGCAAGATTATAATGCAGCTTTGAAAAGGTGAGTTTTTGCATCAAAAGATAAATTTTAAGTTACTTGCATGTACTCCCTCCGTTCCATTCAATTTGTCTACATACTGTTCGGTACTGAGATTAAGAATAATGATAAAAAGATAGAAAGTGGGTATGTGTACTTTTGAAGAGTTTTTAAGGGCTAATTCTTTCCAGTAGACAAATTGAGTGGGCATCCATTTAAGGAAAGGTAGACAAACTGAATGGGACGGAGAGAGTAATATTTTAGTTAGCATAATCCAAGATTCTGCATATGAAATCCTTTGGATCATAATTTGATATTTAATTTAATCTATTTTTTCATAGAAACTTTAGTATAAATATACATCTGCATAGTTTTAGCAGTAATTTATTCAATTGAGATTTCAAAATCACTCTCTTTTACCACCAAAAACTTGGCATAGTTTTATTGAAGAAAAGACAAGGCAAAAGCGACGAAAGCACAAAATAGATGAGTTGCCATGTATAAATAAGAATAACATCCAAATACAAAAATAACAAAGGGACGTTTAGGAGCATAAAAACACCCTTAATGTAAGTTTAAGTACAAAAATGTCTTAGATGTTTAATAAATGGTGCAAATATATCCCTCCATATGACCGAGAATAAAAGGCCGTGTTAATCTTACTGTGCGTATTAGGTACTTCCCCGATGGCATCGATATCTATTTCGAGAACGTGGGAGGCAAGATGCTAGAAGCAGTGCTCAACAACATGAGAATCCATGGCCGCATTGCAGTGTGTGGGATGATCTCCCAGTACGGCCTCGAGCAGCCCGAAGGCGTGCACAACTTGTTTAACCTAATATCAAAACGGATCCGTATGCAAGGATTTCTTGTTGGCGACTACTACCATCTCTACCCAAAGTTTCTTGAGATGATTGTGCCTCAAATCAAGGAAGGAAAAATTACTTACGTTGAGGACATAGCCGAAGGCCTTGAGAGTGCGCCTAACGCTCTCGTTGGCCTCTTCTCCGGCCGCAATGTCGGAAAGCAGGTTGTTGTTGTTGCTCGTGAGTAGCTGTGTGTTGAGTGTGTGTTTCTGTGATATACTGAAATAGCAATGCCATTATCTGGTTCATGTATTAATGTGTGTTTTTGTTATGTTAGTTATCGTATGAGAATTGAAGAATGTTTTGATTTGTTTAGTTGAGTGATATGGTTTTAGTTCGGTTTGTAAATGAACCGGAACTTAGCGAGATTCATTAACATAAACGAATCGAGTTTAGGCCACTTAAAGACACTATGTTCGCTCATCAGCTCGTGAACAAACTCGTAAATAATGTAAATCGATATTCTACTTTGATACAAATATACTTTAATAATTGACGATCCATAGTCAATACATTTATTATCCAAGTAATCTTAGTTTTTGTAAGAAAAATATTAATATACTTTAATAATTGACGATCAATAGTCAATACATTTATTATCCAAGTAATCTTAGTTTTGGTAAGAAAACAATATTTCTCTCTGCCCGCTCGAAGTGACATACTTCTTTCTGACACAGTTATTTAGGAGAATAATTATTAAATAATAAATAAATAAAAAATGATGAAGGCCACACTTTTTTGTGGGAAAAGTTGTTTCTTTTTTTGGACTTTGTCACTTTGAGTGGGACGACTCAATAAAAAATACGTGTCATTTCGAATGGGACGGACGGAGTATATTTTCTCAATAGAAAATTATATCTTCTTAAGTTTAATATATGTATGTACAATGCTCGTTCGAGCTATTAAACTTAAATAAATGTGAGCCATTAATATATCAATAAATTAGGTTTTGATTCATCTCGATAATAAACAAGTCAAGTTCAAGCTTAAGCTAGACTCAATTACACCCGCAATTTCATATTCAATTGAGTTCTCAATGTTTAACAGAGAGAGAGGGAGAAAGCGCGCAAATATGAAACCTCAAAGCAACAAGTTCTTTATTTTTTTTCCTCTGCTTCAGTTTAAAATAAAGGAAGCAAAACAAGACAAATCCACAAATCATATGAGTTAAAAAGGTAGAAAATATACCTCTTTTTTGGAAGACTAGCACTCTAAATCTTTCTCTTCTTAGTACGGGCAGTTTTGTATCCAGACTTGGTAGGCTTCCCCCACGGTGTCCGGGAGCACTGCCCGTGGCTCCCACTACTCTTGCTCTTCCCTTCACCACCACCATGAGGATGGTCGACTGGGTTCATCGCCACACCTCTAACAGTCGGCCTTATCCCCCGCCATCGGGATTGCCCTGCCTTATAGAGCTTCTTTGCCCCATGCTCTGGGTACGACACCATCCCTATTGTCGCCCGGCATCTCTTGTCTATCAGTTTCTTTTCTCCAGATGGCAGTTTTATCTCACAGTACCTGAAGAAATAATGGAGTGAAGAAAGGACGGATTTAATATAAGCAAATTAGCAAGAAAAATTAAAAGGCACAATACATTCTTAGGTCCCTGTACTTTTATTTTTTGTTTCATTAGATCCTTATACAAATTTCTGTTTTAATAGGCCCTTAAAGGCGTCCTCAGAAACAAACTGGGCTTAAGAGTACAACCACACAAGCACCTTGGCCAACCTCAGAAGTTGTAAAAGCTACCAGAACAAAAGTCATTGTAAAAGCTCCCATTGTAAGACTAATGCACATAAGAGAATGTAAGATGTTGGCTCATCAAGTAAACAAGTATGGTCTTGGACGCAACAGTAGGAACGACCTTCCTCTGCGTGCGAGAGGTCAAGCCATGCCAAGGTTTTGGAAGTTCTATGATTCTAAATCTGGAGACAAGACAATATCCACTACATCTAGACCAGGCTTTGACTGCAAAAATAGAGTCAAGCTGAGCTGGTCTAGCTCATTCGATCTCCATAGCTCAAGCTCATGTACGATTACTCAAAACAAAGGCAGCCATTGTCTGTCAACCATTGCTTTAGAATTACATTTGGCTTCAAATTAATCTGACATTTCTCACATTAAGGATACGGAATACCATTCGTCTATAGCAATTAAACCATACTTGATGCTTCAGTTTCCTTCAAATACGGCACCAATTAAGCATTCACCACAATTTTCAATCATTTCATGATTTCATTTTTCCCAATTTTGCAGCATTAGATAAGCATACCTGACTGATCTATTCGGTTCGGTAAGTATCTTTGCAGACGTACCGGCAGAGCGCACTAGTTTCCCACCTTGCCCCGGGCGGAGTTCAATGTTGTGAATATGCATCCCAATTCGCATATTCGATAGAGGCATAGTGCTCCCGATTTGAGAGCTTATGTCAAGAGTGAACATCTGGTTCATCATCGATTTCAACGACGGCACTTCTTTGGATTCCACTATCTCACCAGCACCTATAAATCAATTATTCACAGTAACACTAAATTTCATAACCTAAAGACCAACAACAATCACGTTTTCAAACCACATTATCGCTGAAATTGCTGGGCTATTAGTAAAACACATCAACCCCTTATGCAATTCGTTGGTAAAGCACAATTACAAATCTTAGCTCCAAGATTCGATATTTTCTTCAAATTCCATCATATAACCCTGATTTCAGAGGAGGAATTTTCCATATTTCACTAAAACTCCTATGCCGATATCCAGGAGTTAAAGCCAGATTTTGCGATAAAAACGAAATCTCAAGCCGGATTAAAGCACAAAAAAAAAAAAAAGCTTGCTGTACAGTACACGATGAATGCTATATATATATATATATATATATATATATATATATATATATAAGAATTACCTGTAGAGAGAGAACGAGAAGGGGCGATAACTGAGCGAAGGAGAGAGGAGGATACAGCGCGAGCTCTAAAGAGCGCCATTGTTTCTACTCGTCAACTCAAACGAAATGGGGTTTTTGCAATTTGAAGGGTTTCTCAATCCCAGGTAAACGGCGTCGTTCCATAGTCCTTTCCTCTGCTTTTTAGTACTCTAGTTTTTATTTTTATTTTTATTTTTAATAAATTAACTTAATTAATGTTAAAATGAGGAGCAATTTTATTTTATTTTTGAACTAATTTTCCCTAACGAAAAAATTGAATTCTCTTAGTTAAAAATTTTCATAGATAAAAAATAATTTAGCATGCTTACTTGTATTATATTTAATCATGAGATTTAACCCATGAGGCGTAAACTATAGCCCATAAAATCTGTGTATGTGAATTATTAAAATAAATAAACTAATAAAATATAAATAAGAGCTCATTAAAGTAGGAAAAGATTCATCTTAAAATACATGTTGAGGCTAATTGCAATTTAGCATGCTACGTGGACGTCGGAATCGCCACTGTGAATGTCGGATTTACAAAACGGCATCGTTTTGAGTAAATATAAAACATAAAAAAAAAAAAACACACACATTTACCGACTCATTTATTTTTCGTTAAAGAAAATAAAAATTAAAATTAAAATCACATCACTCTCTCCTCCCCCACTCTTTTTCGTCTCTCTCAATCACTACCGCCACCGCCGCCACCACCACCACCACCTTTCATTTCTGCAACCGCCTCTCCTCCCACCCCTCTCTCACTCGCTCCCTCCTCACCGCCGACCGACACCACCATCTTCGTTCAGAATTTCCTCTCCAAGCGCCGGTTTGAATCCGAGGGCATTTTCGAGGGAGCATAGTGATAATAAGCTAGCACAGTAGATAAAGAAATAGCGACAGATCGAGAGGGGGTGAGGTGGACACCGCGCCGCCGCCGTTGAACCACAGGGGTGGTGGTGGTGGCTATCGGAGATCTATTTTCGCCGTCGTTGTTCCGATGTGCCGCTGTGCTGCTGTTTATACCATCTCTAACCATAATTGCCGATGTACCGCAGTCGAGACTTTGTTCTCCGACCGCCCCTCTCTTCTCCGATGTGATACTGTTGGGCCGCCCCTCTCTTCTCCGACCGCCGCCGCCTCCACACCTTTGGTTCAGCAGCAATGATGACAAAGCCAAATTCTATATATATATATATATATATATATATATATATATATATGTATGTATGTATGTACTAGAACTCTGCCACCAAGTTGATTTGAAATCAGGAATCCTATAAAATTAGTTTTATTTTTTTATTTTTTTATTGAAAAAATGAGTTGCAATATGACGTGTCACTTTTTAATTTTTATTTATATTTCTTTATACAGAACGACGTCATTTTGAAAATTCCGATCTCCACGATGGTGTTTCCAGCGTCCACGTAGGATTTGATTTGGGGGAAACCGGTGATCGGTATAAAATTAGAAAAAAAAAAAAGAAAAGAAAGGAGAGTTCATGTATAGTAAGAAAATTTAAAAAAAAGTCATATGCAATAACAGAATTTCAAAATAAGTTGTGTATTTACATGCAATAACCCCTTTTAAATATATGCAATTTAGATTCCGAAGCAAAATCGTAAATTCGACACGAATTTTAAGGTACCCAATTAAGATACTTTTTACGATTTGCTTATTTTTCAATATTCCCAAATTTTTCCGGTCAACAAAACCTCACGCGTCAGCCGCATTCCGTCTGTAGAAATCTATTCCGATAAATGCAACGACATTGTTTCAATACCAAAATTATCTGATACGACTATATCAACGGGGGAGCTCTTCAAGTGAGCACAAACTCCAGAAGGAAGAAGAAGACAAGAGGTAAACTAAGAAACAACCAAAATATTCATTCCATGATAAACAAAGAAGGTGATACACTTCTTTTATGGCCACCGGCTTCTAGTACAGATAACTACGGAAAAGCAAAACCGCTTGACAACTCACCAACTCAAGGAACAATCTAGATATTATTCTTAACCTAGCATGTAGTCATTAAACTTAACGGGCTGCCTAATGGGCCTTCTTTGTTGTGACTCGCAAGTTGAGCCTGGCCCCAAGGATGTATTGGGCTCGTCGTATCATTATCACACATTTATTATTCAAAAATTGATAACACCGAAAAGTTTCCCTACAACATAAAAGAATCACAAAATTTGATAGTGAGTGAGATACAAATAAAGCAGTCCAAGTTCAGCTCTTAAGAGAGAACTAAGGTTGTTTTCATAGACATTAAAATCGACAGATTATGTATACATTATAAACCACAAAATCAAAATTCTTTCTTCTTTTCTGGATAATGATGAAATCTGCAAACTACAAAATCAGAACTTCTTTCTTCATTCGAACACGATGATGAAATCTGCATTGCTGAACATTTCAGGAAGCCCAGAATCACACCGGAAAAGAGTATCCACGGAGGTAATTCGAATCGACTCCCGATTCACGTAACAGCGCCACTCTGCCAGTTCGAGCCACCTGCGAAACTCAAGCAAGAAAAACTAGGGTTAGGATGGCAGTTGGGAGGTAAAGTTAGAATCATTTTTACAAGTTTGAAGGATGCAAGTTTCCGTGCTAGTTTCATGCACAAGAAATCTTTGAACACACTTGCAACGATTGAACTTATCATTCGGGAGTGAGTACAATAGAGCACACAGACGACACAACATTCTCAAGAACCGCAAGTAGATCAGAGAAAAGTCGCATGATAAGAGAACAATTAGAGGGCGTTTATTTTGGGTGATAAATTTGATTAACAATACATATAATTGAGTATTTGAAGGATTAAACGGTCAAACAAGCTCAAAATTGTTCAGATCTACATCCTAAATAAACCTAGAAGAGTACTTTCTCTGTCCAAAAATTATATTTTTCATTAAAATAACCCTACTTAATGATCTTTGAAGCTAATAATCTTTCATTTTAAGTGAGTAAATGAGTGTATAATAGGGAAGTTGTATGCCAATTTTATTTTCTAAATACATTGAATACAATTTCTTAATCAATGTGACAAAGGAAACAGTACTTTATAATCAATGCAGCAAATAAAGCCTAAGATATAGTTTGAATGATGATAACATACCTCACAAATGCCATATGGTTCCAACAGTCTTTGCAAGGCAACCATCTTGTCCAAATCTCCAGTCAGCTGAAAAATTGCAAAAACAGAATCAAGTGAAGAGAACGTAATGAGTCGAGGAGTATGAGGCATGTGTAGGAGTATAGTCACAATATGAGGCAAAGCTGCAGCTTCATTATATGAATCCCCACAGACAAATCCTACTTCACAATAATAGACCTAATACACTGAGGGAGGGCGTTTACTTTGGGTGATAACTTGGATTGAATATGTGAAGGATTACATAATCCAAAAGCACAAAATTTTTCATAAATCAAAGCATGTAATGGATTAGCCTATATTATTTCTACATATCCAAGCTATCACCCAAAGTAAACGCCCCTTGAAGTTATTTCTTCTACGATCAGTGGATGGCTGTCGTTAACATGTTAATAACATAAATGTTACCTCTAGGGTGATAGTGTGATCCGAGACATCAACAGCTTTGGCTCTAAATATGCTAGCAATGTCGAGAACATTTCTACGAGCAGAAGCATTTACAGCAATTTTGATCAGCATCAGTTCTCGCTCAGCAAAAGGTAAATGTGTGAGATCTCGGACCTGAAGATATAAAAGTCGCCCGTCATTTCACTATTCTGAAGGAAGTTAGATTAAAAAAAGAACCAGACCATAAGACTATCAAGTTTTCATTTTCAGTCAATGTTATTTTAGTAGCTCGCCTCAAGCTATATGAATGGTTACAACACAAAGCTCCACCATAACTTAGAAATAAATAGATCTTAATGGAGGCTGTGGAGCACAAAAATTCTTATCACGCAATAAAAATAAAAATAAAAAAAAAAGCAAAAATCACTGAAAAAAAATGAATAGTTGCATTTAATAACATGATCTTCACACAGATTTTGGTTTTGGTTTTCAACAAGACCTTTAAATAGTTGCACCAAAAATAACAACAAATGTTTGCAATTACAACAAGGATTCTAATTTGGGAAAAAAAATTAACACTTTTTGTGCATTTTCCCTCTCCATAACTGCTTCAATTTGCTCAAATTCAAATACATGTAGTAATGTTAAATATTGTCCAATTGATTTTTTGGTGCAATTATTTAAAGGTCGAATTAAAACCCAAAACATATGTAAAGATCGTGTTAATAAATGCAATTATACCTAAAAGATATAGCACCTAAACCAAATAAAAACTTCCCAGGACAGTGGGAATGGATCTTATTACCATCTCAAATTGCAACATAAGGTGATGATTAAGCACTCTCAAGTCTCACCTCATGAAGATCCAACAACTTATAGAGTTGTTGTACCAACTTGGCAATTGATTCATCCGTACCAGGAACAACAGTGGTAATGCGTGATAGCCCCTCAAATTCCGAATGACCAACAGCTAAACTCTAAAAATAACCAGAAATCAGCTGATGAGCTGAAGTATCAGTAGGGCAAACCAAGAAGCATGAAAAATTCCAAATACCAAATTTTAAGAAGATACAAAACTGAAGTTCATACTTGTATATTATATCCTCTTCGAGCAAAAACCCCAGTGACAAGGTTAAGGACTCCAGGAGCATCATTAACAACCATGGTAAGAGTGTGAGAGCGAAGCCCACTAGTCTGCCATTTTTAAGGAGACATATAAGCAAGTACAAGAACCATAGTAGAAGTTTCGGTAAAAATAGATCATCATCTCTAAAATCATGAGCCAAACATTAAACAAATAAGACAAGAATAACTCCTTACATCATCCTCATTCAATACTCCCCAGTGAGCATCAAGAACTTGATTGATAAAATTTCCATCAGCCGACTCCACAGGATAAACGTCTCCCTTCATACAAGAAACAATAGTCTTAGGCATTTAAATTACCTAAAATACCCATATTACATCAAAATTTGTAAGATCTAGTAGGAGAAATCAAACATCAGAAAACCTACTAGTTTCTATACTGTCTTCAGGTTTGTCTTATCAATAGTTGCAATCAGTAAGGAAAACAAATATTTAAGGTCTATCTTAATTTGATTTGAAAACATACAAACAAGATAGATCACATTATCATGTTTGGTCTCACACAACATTAAGAACCCAAAATAAATAAATAAATAAAATGCTCGTTTACAAATCGCGCTGAAGATCAGAAAATGATCATACCCCAGCAGTATCTGATTCTCCAACAGGAGTCCCCTTTACAATCTTTGAAACAGTACTAGCAGGCTTTGCTTCAAGATCTGGATAAGAAGCGGCTGAGAACCTCCAAAAAGGAGCAGATTCACCCATCTTTTCCCTTCTCAAGGCAATCTAGTTCAGACAATCAACATCAACTTACATAAAGAGCAAAAGGACAAAAACAAGAACAAGATCATTTTTCTTAGTTTTTAAACTTTTTTTACCTTTCCTGTCCTAGCAATCTCTCTAATTCCAAATTTACTCAAATTCCTCTGCACTGCAACCATCTTCCCTGGATCTCCAGTAACCTGATAGACAATTAAAGAGGACTTCAATTCTGGAAATTATACATGATAGGCCCCCATTCCGAAAACAGAACAGAGTCATAACAGAACATATATATTTGATTGGCACACGATTTTCAGTGAAAACCGTACATAGCACTCCCAGTCATCTAGTTTAAGTCTCCCAAAATACAATAGAGCTTAGAAGAGTAACCGAAAAGATCTGTATACATTGGTAGGACTCCCATGGGAGTTGGCCATTGTACTCCCATGGGCACATCTAAAAAGATTAAGCTTACTAAAGTGAATTCCTGTTTTCCAACTATACCAACATGCTCCTTTGAACATAACAAAGACATTAATAACATTAAACCCGAAACAAACTAACATGTTACCATGTAAGAAGTAATACCCTTGTTGATCTATAACTCAAAATGTTTTTGAACTATGATATATTTATATATATGTATGTATGTATGTATGTATGTATGTATGTATGTATAAGGGCCTATCTTAAATGCAACAAGGCACAGCTTGACGAAAATTATAGAATATTTGCCCCTAATGCAACACATAATCAGCTATTGTCATCAATAAGTTGTTACTCACTAAGGGTTTTCTTATATACTTGCTAAAAAATTTTGCTTTTCACATGTAAAACGAGGAGGAATAGGCATCACCTCAATGGTTAGTGACTGATCAGAGATGTCCACAATTTTTGCCCTAAAAATGTCCACAAGCCACATCACCTGGAAACGAAGCCAGAAAAATACTAAGATGTTTAGCCACACAGGAGATGGGACCTAGTACCTGTATCACACACTCGATTTCCTAGACAAGAATAAACCATATACAAAAGTAATGTATATCTAGAAAACCTCTGCTCGGTATATTGGATCCGCATTAATTTTTATGAGCATTAGTTCCCGTTCCACTTGGGGCTCCTGCGAGATATCTTCAACCTGGTACCCAAGTTCGCAAAAAAATTAGAGACTTGTATTTAGTGGACAAAGACAAGCCATCCAACTAATCAATTGCAAAACCAAATGCATTCATGAGGCAAATCAAGTCTGAAACAGCACAGAACAGAGTGAAAGATTATTGATCAAAACCAAGCAGGAATTAAATGAGAAAATTCTAAAGATAATTTATCTCTGTTCTATTGAAACTAGAACTTGGCTTCAAAACTAGGAATATCCTAAGCAAAAGTTATTTAAATTGGTAAAAAATATATCATGACAATTGACAAAGAGGAGTCTGCTGGAAAATCAAGAAAAAGATCATGACCTTTAATACATTAACAAGCTTCTGCAGCTGTTCCATAACCTGCTGTAGCACCCTTTCAGTTCCAGATACAACTATAGTAAATAAAGCCTTGTCTCTGTTCAGTCCCACTGCAAGGGATTCAATGTTATACCCTCTCCTAGCAAACACTCCAGCAATTCGATTTATCATTCCACTTTCATCACCAACAAACACAGAAACTGTATGACGTTTCACCCTGGATTCATAGCAACATTAAACAGTTAATATCCATCACTAAGGCGTCCCAAAAATGAATCAAGCACCAAACACAGAGCGAGACAAATGGAACTTATTCTTTTGGGCACAAGCAAACCAAAATTACCCTAAACTCCCATTAAACTGTTCTCGAAACTTCTGCACAATCCAACTCTAATTGAAAGTCTAACCACACAAAACACCAAATGTACATAGTTTCATTGATCATGCAACCATGATACACAAATTGACTCTAAAAATGTGCACTTCGTAGCTACGGATTATAACCTGGGGCATATCCAGCGTCCAGCCAATCCATTTCTCCATTACTCTTAAAAAATTACAGAAAAAAAAGTAACAAAAATACTGATTTCAACAAAACCATTACCCATAAAAATATGTAAGAAACACAAAACCTATATGCTATGGTTGGAGGTATCTCTTTCCAATCGATTTCTCATTAGTACTCAAAATTTACAGAAAGAAGAAAATAAATCACTATGATTGCGACAAAAATCACTACCTAAAAAAATATCATCACCTATAGGCTAGGCTATAACCAATCATGTGTCCAATTTCAATTCTATCAAAAGAACTACTGATGTTAATACAGAATAAGCAAATAAAGAGACGGTTACTTTTGTCTGGAGGCGGAATTGTTGCTGCCGGTGAGAGGCGCATCCGACACGGCGATAATGGCGTTGTTTTGCTGCTTGCTCTCTCCATCAGCGCTTTGAGCACAAACCGCAAATCTTCTTTTCGGATTTGAAGATAATTTGACGGAGCGGATGCTAATTTCAGCTTTGGGAATCAGCTCATTTGAATATGCAGAAGCGCCAAACAGTACGGAATGAGTGGCAGCAGCCGCCATTGCTAGTGTGTGTCAGTGTGTGAAGTTTTTGCTCGTAAAGGAATGAGAGGAAGAAAAGTGTGCCCAATTGGTGCGGGTTATTGGATCCGACCCATCTACATAATGGTACTAGTACAGGTCAGACCCGGACCGTTTATATTTCGGAGCCTTCACTCGGCTCCAATTTCTTTTTTCGTTTTTGAGTGTGTGTTTTTAATTGATTTATTGATTGGCTATTTAATTATTGGAATTTATATATTATTATAATTTAAGTTTACAGAGTTCAAACATTTTTTTAGTGACAGAGTTAATATTTTAAATATGGTTAATTAATGATTTCTACATGATTAGTTTTTGAAGTAATCATTTATGATCTAATTTTGAAAAATATTAGTATCTTCTTAATTTGCATAACTTTTATGTAAAAGGGAAATTTTTGTCTATAATTCTTTTTCAATAATACTTTTTGGACATATATGTCCGGACATAAAAGGGTATATTAATAATTTTAATTTAAGATTTATCTAATAAAATCATTTTAATCAATCATTTTATGTAATATTTTCATAAATACCTTTTATCATCAATCATTTTATCTAATATTTTCATAAATACCTTTTATCATTAATCATTTTACATTATTGCCGCTTCGTTTTCTACTCAAAAGTATGCAACTTTTTACCTTATTTCACGATTAATCTTTTTTAATATTATTAATTTATTACCACTGACAAAATTCTCTAATATGCATCTACCCAATTTTTTTTTCATATTACTTATTATTATTATTTTCTTTTTCATATTTTCTTTTAATTACAAAATTTATGTCCGGACATTTATGTCCGAATAGCATCACTCTTCTTTTTTTTAAATCGTGGGAACCCGCAGTCATTACTTTCGGTGCGCACTAGGTAAACCATGTTCAGCTGCAATAGCCTGCAAACCACACATGAGATCCTCTATTTTATAGAACTAGTGTGTAACATGTCGAAATTCGACGGGATCACTTAATAACTTCACAAATTAATAATTTAAGATTATGACTCATGATCATTCTTGCAATTGGAAACTTTTTGTTCGCATTTTTTTCTGAAATTAATTTGGCTTCAATTATGTTGTCCCCAAGTATAGTGTGTTGCCCGTCGAAATTCGACGGAGATTGACTAATTACATAAAATGTGAAAAACTATTAGACACATATATCATATCATGTAATGCCAATAATTATACTCTCTACGTCCCACCATAAGTGGCTACATTCTTTTCGGTATGGGAATTAAGGAGAAATGTGTTTAAAGGGTAAAAAGATAGAAAGTGGTGGACCCATAACTTTTTGTGAGAGGGGTGTATTTCCTTATAAAGAAAGTGGCCACTTATCCCGGAACAACCCAAAAACAAAATGTGGCCACTTATCACGGGACGGAGGGAGTAATATTTAACTTAAGTGCACAAATAAGTATCCTTGTTTTTCCTTTTTTTTTTGGAAATCAATAACAATTTCTATTCATAAAAAAAATTATGTATATGTATTTAGCTAAACTATATTTAAGTATTTTTTTCGTAATTATCTATTTAAAACATACCAAGTTCAAACATGTCTTTCAAATAAAAAAATGTGAAGATAGGGTTCAGTCACTCGGATCTATTTAAAATTTATATACTCGTACTCGTCCCAAACCTGATAAAATATCCGATAATTGTACGATTCCGCTTATATTTATGAAATCTAAATAATAAATGTAAGTTATTACAATAATTGACTATCAATCTCAATTAAAAAAATAGACATTAATAATAAATTATACAAATAACAAAAAATTAAAAATTGAATTTCAACTTTTGATGTGTATGTTTTTGGTTGTTCAGAAGTTGGGGTTTTCGATCATTTTATGCGAGTATAATGCACGTTTTAGTGTGTCTTGTGCAGGATTTTGGAGAATTTGTGAGTGCGGAGATTTGGACGAGAAAGATCGAGAATGGAGTATATTTTGCACTATTTTGCTGTGGATTAAAGATGCAAGGAAGAGATGGGCTGTAATTAATTTTGGATATTAATTTGTAGTGTTTTATTATTATTGGGCTAATTAAAAGTGTCCTAATTAAGCTCAAGCCCTTATTTTTGGTGGAGCAACTGTTATCTATTTAGTCTAGGATTAGGAGATTTATTAGGGATATACTTTACCTTTATTTTTTTGAGTCGCATAGATTATCGACCGCCATATTAGGGAGAGCAGACGTGAGGAAGAATGGCAATTAGTTTAGTTTTCATATTATCTTTTCTTCTTTAGATAGAGAGTTTAGCTTTATTCCTTAGTTTTGATGTTTTCAGTTGGGATCATTGTTTCGAGATTCATTGGAGTATCCTGGTGACAATTTCTTGTTTTCTTTTAATTTAATAGATTGGTTTTTTTATGCTTTCTTTTTATTATTTGATTATGTTTAGTTTCAATATTATGCGTAGCTAATTCTTTAATTCGGCGAGAATATTGAAGCACTAGTTTATTAATCTGTGAGATCTAATTGTTCGCATAATTAATTTCCTAGGGTTTCGATTTATTCCTTGTGTTTAAAGTTAATTCCGATTTTATTTAAGCCTGATCAACTTAGATTTAATTGGATTACAGTCAATTAGTTTCCCCAATCCGTAATTGTTGGAATAGGGCTAATTAGTGATAAAGCTACCATGTTCGTAGTAGGAATAAATTGGTAGACGGGTTATTACTTGCGTTCTTGGGTAATTCGTCTAAATTGGGTTCCTTCAGATCTAAAAGCTATTAGAGCATTCCAGCTAGGTTGTGTTTTAATAAGAGAAATAGTTAGGTCTGGCGTCTACAGCTAACTATCGATAAAGCACGTAGGAATTGGGGTATGTCCGCTGCGTTCACGGTACCCTATAACTGGTTGGTTCTTGGGAATTAATTAATCTTTGCATCGATGATCAGAGTCTAGACTAGTGTGGATTTATTCGAAGCCGGATTACTTTTCTTTTGATTATATTCTCGTTTGCCATTTTAATTAATTTCTTTGTCTTCCTAGTATTTAATTAATTTATCTCAATTTAAGGCGTGGTGGCTACACCAAAATTAGATTTATAGGAAAAATAGGTGAATTCCCGTTCTCTGTGGTTCGACCCTGCTTATTGTTATACTAATTTAATTCTGAGCGAATTGCAAGAATTATTTGGTGGTATACGACGTTCACCAAATTGGCGCCGTTGCCGGGGAACGGTGTTTATTAATTTATTTTTCCTATTGATCTTGGGTTACTTTTCTGTTGTTTATGAGCAGGGCCTCTAACCCGGACCTTCTATATCATCCTGAAATTGAGAAGTTAGCGAAACGGTTGAGGAAGGAGGCCAAGCTTAAGAAGCAGCAGAATCTGTTGGAACCGCAAGGAGATCCGTCTGCCCAGACGGAAGCTGTTTACGAGTCTGACAGTAGTGTTCCAGAAGCTGAAAGTGTTCCGTTTGCCTAAACGGAAGGTATTTCTGAAGCAGAAACAGAAACCGAGGAAGAAGTTGAGTCGACTTTCGTCGCGATTATTGAAGGCGACATGGCAGATGAAGATCCAAGACTGAGTGAGCTTTCGAGCCATCTGGAAGATGATCCTCCGACACCGATACTCATACCAGATTTGGAGGCGTCGATCGAGATCAAGTTGGGATTGCTGAATGTTTTACCTAAATTCTATGGTAAAAAAGGAGAGGATCCGTACAACTTCCTAAGTGAGTTCGTCAAGATATGCAAGGTGCAGAAACGACCAGCTGGAGTTACTGAAGAACAATTCAAGTTAGCGGCGTTTCCTTTCACTCAGACGGCAGAGGCGAACGCCTGGTTCACAAGCCTCCCGCCAAACTCCATATCTACATGGGCTGACATGAAGAGGTTGTTTTTGGTGCATTTCTTTCCTCCGACTAAGACTAATGCATTGAAGAAGGAGATTAGTGGAGTGAAGCAAGAATATGATGAATCGTTGAGCACTTACTGGACGAGATTTAAGAAGCTGGTGGATAGTTGCCCGAACCATAGATATTCTGAGGGTGAATTGTTGCAGTATTTCTATCAAGGAATGACCGTTGACACAAAGAATCTTGTCAACTCATCAAGTGGAGGAGGATTTTCACAATGCAGAGTGAGTGAAGCTAAGAAGTTGATTCAATATTTGGTAGAAGCAACAAGAGAATACGAGGAGCCTAGCCCTCGTTTGCTTAAGAGAGCTGCACAAGAAAGTTCCTCCAATTTTGAAGAGAAGTTCGATGAGAGAATGAGAAGAATGGAAAGAATGTTGAATACTGTGGTTGAGAAAGTTGCAAGTGCTGAACCGACGGAGAAACCATGTGGTATGTGTGGTAATTTGGGCCACTTAACGGTGCAGTGCAAATTGAACGAAGAGAATCACATTGCTCAAGCAAATTCATTTGAAAGTTGGTATGATCATCCACCACCAAAAAGAGATCCTTTCTCGAACACTTATAATCCAGGTTGGAGAGACCATCCTAATTTTCGTTGGAGCGATCAAAGCAATCAAGTGCATCAACAACCTCAACAAGTGCAGCATCAACAGAACTACCGACCACCTCATCAAAGAGGATTTCAGCAACCACCAACTCCTTCGCAAGAAAAGAAAGGAAAGTCCCTTGAAGAGATGATGGCTGATTTGATTGGCTCGCAGCAATTTTTGCAAGATAATATGCAGCAACTCCAACAAACTCAAAATGAGCAAAAAGTGTGCATAGATGGCTTAGCTCGTCAAATGTCTCAACTCTCGACTTCCATGAATGAACTCAAGGGGAACCAAGGCCGATTACCATCACAAGTTCAAGTGAATCCTAGAGAACATGTGAACTTTATCACATTGAGAAGTGGCAAGGAGTTGTGTGAGCTACCAATCGAGAAGTCAGAAAAGAATCCGAGAAACGGATCTAGAGAAATAACCAGTTTCGCCAAACGGGACGATTCTGATGTTCCAGCAGAAGATGAAGCTAAAAATACGTTCTGTTTACCCAAACAGAACACTGATCCGACAGTTGTGCTGAAGGGAAAGGAAGCTGAAAAGGAAACCGAATTTGAGGAGCCAATTGAGGTACATAAACCTTTGAGCTTATATGATCCTAACATTGTGATTCCAGCACCTTTTCCTCGAAGATTAGCGAAGAAGAAGCCGGAGGTAGATCCTATGGACTTTATGTCAATATTTGGAAAGTTAGAAATTAACCTTCCATTTCTACAAGCGATCAAGCTTCCTCCGTTGAGCAAATTCATGAAGGATTTTATTGCTGGAAAGTCAAGGGATTCTGGGAAGATTTTGATGAGTGGGAACGTATCAGCTGTGATACAAAAGAAATTGCCACCCAAATGCAAGGACCCAGGTATGTTCTCTTTGCCTTGCTACATTGGAGGTACAAAGCTTAAGCATGCTATGTGTGATTTAGGAGCATCTGTTAACGTCATGCCATTATCTATTTATAATAGCTTAACTGGTGTGGAGTTGGTAGATACTAAAGTTGTGATGAAGTTGGCTAATGGATCATGTGTTTATCCTGAAGGTTTGTTGGAGAATGTTCTTGTGAAAGTGCATGATTTTGTTTATCCTGCTGATTTCTATGTGGTGAAAATGAGTAATATGCAGTCGAATGATTCAGCTAGTATTCTATTAGGTCGTCCTTTCTTAAGGACTGCTAAGTCGGTCATTGATGTCTTTAATGGTACTATTTGCTTGGATTATCATGGAGAAAAATTCACTACCATGAATAATCATCTTGATGTTAAAAGTGCATATGCCATTGATATGATTGACCCTCATGTCCAAGAATACCTTGAGACTGAATTAATGCAGGATAAGCTAGATCTAACTTCGATGAAAGAGGCGACTGGTTTTGCTGCTCAAGATTCTGGAAAAAGGTCCAGTTTGCGCAAACAGGACCCCTGCGACAGATCAATGCCATTGGATGTGAAGCTACCCAAGTTGGAGCTTAAGCCACCTAAATGCAGAAGAAGACAACATGAGTGATTTCTTTCCCTTTCTTATTTTTTATTTATTTATTTATTTTTTATTTTTATTTTAGTTTATCTTTCTTTTAGTTTTGTATCTGCGTCTTTGTGTTTATTCTCCTTGTTTATGCTTTTTCTTTGTTTGCTTGAGGGCAAACAAAGCTTAAGTGTGAGGAGGTTGTCTTTGTGTGTTTACGTTAGTTTGTTTGTTATGTTTTTTTTATTATTGAGTCGAATTTTTGTGTCAAGTAAAGCCAAGTATTATCAGATTTGTTTGACTTTGTAGACGTATTCTGCTTGTTTGAGTTGTGTGATGAACTTGTGATTCAATATGCTGTTAAATGGTGGAATGTAATTAATTTTTGAAGAATTATTGAATGATACTTGGGATGACGAAAAAGGGCAATAATTGAATTTTTA